>BSBK01003294.1:1140000-1740000 GCA_027943335.1 Chamaecyparis obtusa | reverse complement strand
CAATGGTCGTAGCTAAAAATTTAACCATTTTTAAATCTAGTGAAATTTGTCTCAAATAGAAGATCTCATTGAGATGAACCAAACAACACCATGAATCTTGAAAAATAGAGCCTCTCTTCTAAATATACAGACAGTCAAAGTTTGGTCAAAGCAAGGAAGTCAGTACAGTGTTCATAGATAAAAATTTGATCATTTTGAAATCTGGTGAAAGTGGTCTCAAATCAAAGATCTCATCAAGATGAACCAAAAAAATACCTTGAATCTTGAAAAATGGAGCCTTCCTTCTCAAGATACAGATGGTCAAAGTTTGGTCAAAGTAAGGAAGTTAGTACAGTGTTCATAGCTAAAAATTTGACAGTTTCCAAATCTGGTGAAAGTGGTCTCAAATCAAAGATCTCATCAAGATGAGACAAAAAACACCTTGAACGTTGAAAAATGGAGCCTCTCTTCTAAAGATACGGATGATCAAAGTTTGGTCAAAGAAAGGAAGTCAATACAATGTTCATAGCTAAAAATTTGACCATTTCAAAATATGGTGAAAGTGGTCTCAAATTGAAGATCTCATCGAGATGAACCAAAATACACCTTGAATCTTAAAAAATGGAGCCTCTTCTAAAGATATGAATGGTGAAAGTTTGGTCAAAGCAAGGAAGTCACGATAGTGTTCATAGCTAAAAATTTTACTGTATCAAAATCTGGTTAAAGTGGTCTCAAATTGAAGATCTCATTGAGATGAACCAAAAAACACCTTTTATCTTGAAAAATGGAGCCTTTCTTCTGAAGATATAGACAGTCAAAGTTTGGTCAATGCAAGGAAGTTAGAACAGTATTCATAGCTAAAAATTTGATTGTTTTGAAATCTGTTAAAAGTTGTCTCAAATGGAAGATCTCGTTGAGATGAACCAAAAAATACCATGGATCTTGAAAAATAGAGCCTCTGTTCTCAATATAAAGATGGTCAAAGTTTGGTCATAGCAAGGAAGTCAATACAATATTCATAGCTAAAAACCTGACCATTTTTAAATCTGGTGAAAGTTGTCTCAAATGGAAAATCTCATCAAGATGAACCAAAAAAAACCATGAATCTTGAAAAATGGAGCCTCTCTTCTCAAGATACAGATGATCAAAGTTTGGTCTAAGCAAGGAAGTCAGTACAGTGTTCGTAGCTAAAAATTTGATAGTTTCAAAATCTGGTGAAAGTGGTCTCAAATCAAAGATCTTGTCAAGATGAACCAAAAAATACCTTGAATATTGAAAAATGGAGCCTCTCGTCTCAAGATATGGATGGTCAAAGTTTGGTCAAAGCAAGGAACTTAGTATAGTGTTCGTAGCTAAAAATTTGACCATTTTGAAATATGGTGAAAGTGGTCTCAAATGGAAGATCTGGTTGAGATGAACCAAAAAATACCATGAATCTTAAAAAATAGAGCCTTTCTTCTCAATATACGGATGGTCAAAGTTTGGTCAAAGAAAGGAAGTCAGTACAATGTTCGTTAGTAAAAATTTGACAACTTTGAAATCTAGTGAAAGTGTTCTCAAATGGAATATCTCAACAAGATGAACCAAAAATCACCATGAATCTTGAAAAATGGAGCCTCTATTCTCAAGGTACAGATGGTCAAAGATTGGTCAAAGTAAGGAAGTTAGTACATTGTTCGTAGCTAAAAATTTGATAGTTTCCAAATAATGTGAAAGTGGTCTCAAATCAAAGATCTCGTCAAGATGAACTAAAAAACACCTTGAATCTTAAAAAATAGAGCCTCTCTTCTCAAGATACGGATGGTCAAAGTTTGGTCAAACCAAAGAAGCTAGTACAGTGTTAGTAGCTAAAAATTTGACCATTTTGAAATCTGGTGAAAGTGGTCTTAAATGCAACATCTCATCGAGATGAACCAAAAAACACCATGAATCTTGAAAATAGTGCCTCTCTTCTCAATATACGAATGGTCAACATTTGGTCAAAGCAAGGAAGTCAGTACAGTGTTCGTAGCTAAAAATTTGACAGTTTTAAAATCTGGTGAAAGTTGTCTCAAATCGAAGATCTCATCGAGATGAACTAAAAAACACCTTGAATCTTGAAAAATGGAGCCTCTCTTCTCAAGATACGAATGGTCAAAGTTTAGTCAAAGCAAGGAAGTCAGTACTGTGTTCATCGCTAAAAATTTGACCCCTTTGAAATTTGGTGAGAGTGGTCTCAAATGGAAGATCTCATTCAGATGAACCAAAAAACACCATGAATCTTGAAAACTAGAGCCTCTCTTCACAATATATGGACAGTAAAAGTTTGGTCAAAGCAAGGAAATCAATATAGTGTTCATAGCTAAAAATTTGACCATTTTGAAATCTGGTGAAAGTGGTCTCAAATGGAAGATCTCATCAAGATGAACCACAAAACACCGTGAATTTTGAAAAATGGAGCCTCTTCTCAAGATATGGATGGTCAAACTTTGGTCAAAATAAGGAAGTAAGTACAGTGTTTGTAGCTAAAAATTTGACAGTTTCAAAATATGCTAAAAGTGGTCTCAAATCAAAGATCTCGCCAAGATGAAAACAAAAAACACCTTGAATCTTGAAAAATGGAGCCTCTCTTCTCTTGATACGGACGGTCAAAATTTTGTCAAAGCAAGGAAGTCAGTACAATGTTTGTAGCTAAAAATTTGACCATTTTGAAACCTGGTGAAGGTGGTCTCAAATGGAAGATCTTGTCTAGATAAACAAAAAAACACCATGATTTTTGAAAAATAGAGGCCCTCTTCTCATGGTACGGACGGTCAAAGTTTGTTCAAAGGAAGGAAGTCAGTACAGTGTTTGTAGCTAAAAGTTGGACCATTTTGAAATCTAGTGAAAGTGGTCTCAAATGGAAGATCTCATCTAGATGAAGTAAGAAACACCATGAATCTTGAAAAATGGAGCCTCTTCTTAAGATACAAATAGTCAATGTTTGGTCAAGTTAAAGAAGTCAGTACCATGTTTGTAGCTAAAAATTTGACAAATTCAAAATCTTGTGAAAGTGGTCTGAAATTGAAGATCTTGTCAAGATGAACCAAAAAATACCTTGAATCTTGAAAAATGGAGCCTCGCTTCTCAAGATACAGACGGTCAAAGTTTGATCAAAGCAAGGAAGTCAGTACAATGTTCACAGCTAAAAATTTGAACATTTTGAAATCTAGTGAAAGTTGTCTAAAATGGAAGATCTCATCAAGATGAACTAAAAAACACCATGAATCTTAAAAAATGGAGCCTCTCTTCTCAAGATACGAATGGTCAAAGTTTTGTGAAAGCAAGGAAGTCAGTACAGTGTTTGTAGCTAAAAATTTGGCAGTTTCAAAATCTGGTGAAAGTGGTCTCAAAACGAAGATCTCGTCAAGATGAACCAAAAAATATTTTGAATCTTTAAAAATGGAGCCTCTCTTCTCAAGATACAGATGGTCAAAGTTTAATCAAAGCATGGAAGTCAGTACAGTTTTTGTGGCTAAAATTTTGATAATTTCAAAATCTTTTGAAAATAGTTTGAAATCAAAGATCTTGTCAAGATGAATGAAAAAACACCTTGAATCTTGAAAAATGGAGCCTCTCTTCTCAAGATATGGATGGTCAAAGTTTGGTCAAAGAAAGGAACTCAGTACAGTGTTCGTAGCTAAAAATTTAACCATTTTGAAATCGGGTAAAAGTTGTGTCAAATGGAAGATCTCATCGAAATGAACCAAAAAACACAATGAATCTTGAAAAATAGAGCATCTCTTCTCAATATACAGACATTGAAAGTTTGGTCAATGTAAGGAAGTCAGTACAGTGTTAGTAGCTAAAAATTTGACCATTTTGAAATTTGGTGAAAGAGGTCTCAAATCAAAGATGTTGTCAAGATGAACCAAAAAACACCTTGAATGTTGAAAAATAGAGCCTCTCTTCTCAAGATATAGATGGTCAAAGATTGGTCAAAGCAAGCAAGTTAGTACAGTATTCGTAACTAAAAAATTTATAATTTACAAATCAAGTGAAAGTGGTATCAATTTGAAGATCTCGTCAAGATGAACCAAAAAAAACCTTGAATCTTGAAAAATGTAGCCTCTCTTCTCAAGATACGGATGGTAAAAGTTTGGTCAAAGTAAGCAAGTCAGTACAGTGTTCATAGCTAAAAATTAAACCATTTAAAATTTGGTGAAAGTGGTCTTAAATCAAAGATCTCATCGAGATGATGCAAAAAACACCTTGATCTTCAAAAATGGAGCCTCTCCTCTCAGGATACAGATGGTCAGAGTTTGTTTAAAGCAATGAAGTCAATACAGTTTTCGTAGCTAAAAATTTGACCTTTTTGAAATCTAGTGAAAGTTGTCTCAAATGAAAGATCTCATCGAGATGAACCAAACAACACCATGAATCTTGAAAAAGTGAGCCTCTCTTCTCAATATACAGACGGTCAAAGTTTGGTCAAAGTAAGGAAGTTAGTACAGTGTTCATAGCTAAAAATTTGACCATTTTGAAATCTAGTGAAAGTTTTCTCAAATGGAAGATCTCGTCAAGATAAACCAAAAAACACCATGAATCTTAAAAAATGGAGCCTCTCTCCTCAAGATAAGGATGGTCAAAGTTTGGTCAAAGAATAGAAGTCAATAGAGTGTTTGCAGCTAAAAATTTGACAGTTTCAAAATCTGGTGCAAGTGGTCTCAAATGGAAGATCTCGTCGAGATGAACTAAAAAACACATTGATTCTTGAAAAATAGAGCCTCTCTTCTCAATATACGGATGTTTAAAGTTTGGTCAAAGCAAGGAAGTCAGTATAGTGTTCATAGCTAAAAATTTGATAGTTTCCAAATGTGGTGAAAGTGGTCTCAAATCGAAGATCTCGTCATGATCAACCAAAAAATATCTTGTATCTTGAAAAATAAATCCTCTCTTCTCAAAATATGGATGGTCAAAGTTTGGTCAAAGTAAGGAAGTTAGTACAGTGTTCGTAGCTAAAAATTTAACCATTTCAAACTGTGGTGAAAGTGCTCTCAAATCGAAGATCTCGTCAAGATGAACCAAAAAATACCTTGAATCTTAAAAAATGGAGCCTCTCTTCTCAAGATACGGATGGTTAAAGTTTGGTCAAAGCTAGGAAGTTAGTACAGTGCTCATAGCTAAAAACTTGACCATTTTGAAATCTTGAAAAGTTGTCTCAAATCAAAGATCTTGTTGAGATGAACCAAAAAATGCCATGAATATTAAAAAATAAAGCCTCTCGTCTCAATATAGGGACGGTCAAAGTTTGGTCAAAGCAAGGAAAACAGTATAGTGTTCGGAGCTAAAAATTTGACAATTTTGAAATATGGAGAAAGTGGTCTCAAATGGAAGATATTGTCAAGATGAGCCAAAAAACACCATGAATCTTGAAAAATGGAGCCTCTCCTCTCAAGACATGGGTGGTCAAAGTTTGGTCAAAGCAAAGAAGTCTATATAGTGTTTGTAGCTAAAACTTTGACTGCTTGATAATATGGTAAAAGTGGTCTCAAATAAAATATCTCGTCAAGATTAACCAAAAAACACCTTGAATTTTGAAAAATGGAGCCTCTCTTCTCAAGATATGGACAGTCAAAGTTTCATTAAAGAAAGGAAGTCGGTATAGTGTTCATAGCTAAAAATTTGACCATTTCAAAATCTGGTGAAAGTGGTCTCAAATGGAAGATCTTGTTGAGATGAATTCAAAAAATACCATGAATCTTGAAAAATAGAGCCTCTCTTCCCAATATACAGATGGTCAAAGGTTGGTCAAAGCAAGGAAGTCAATACAATGTTCGTAGCTAAAAATTTGACCATTTTGAAATCTAGTGAAAGTAGTCTTAAATGGAAGATCTCATCAAGATGAACCAAAAAACACCATGAAACATGAAAAATAGGGCCTCTCTTCTCAAGATACAAATGATCAAAGTTTGGTCAAAGTAAGGTAGTCAGTAAAGTCTTCGTAGCTAAAATTTTGACAGTTTTAAAATCTTGTGAAAGTGGTCTCAAATTGAAGATCTCATCAAGATGAACTAAAAAACTCCTTGAATCTTGAAAAATGGAACCTCTATTCTCAAGATACGAATGATCAAAGTTTCGTCAAAGCAAGGAAGTCAGTAGAGTGTTCGTAGCTAAAAATTTGACTGTTTTAAAATCTGGTGGAAGTGGTCTCAAATGGAAGATCTCATTGAGATGAACCAAAAAGCACCATGAATCTTGAAAAATAGAGCCTCTCTTCTCAATATAGGGATAGCGAAAGTTTGGTTAAAGCAAGGAAGTCAGTACAATATTCATAGCTCAAAATTTGACCATTTTGAAATCTGGTGAAAGTGGTCTCAAATTGAAGATGAACCAAAAAACACCTTGAATCTTAAAAAATGGAGCCTCTCTTGTCAAGATACAAATGGTCAAAGTTTGGTCAAAGCAAAGAAGTCAGTACAGTGTTCGTAGCTAAAAATTTGACAGTTTTCAAATCTTATGAAAGTGGTCTCAAATCGTAGATCTCATCAACATGAACCAAAAAACAAATTGAATCTTCAAACATAGAGCCTCTCTTCTCAAGATACAGATTGTCAAAATTTGGTTAATGTAAGGAAGTAAGTACAATGTTTGTAGCTAAAAATTTAACGGTCTCAAAATCTAGTGACAGTGGTCTCAAATCAAAGATCTCGTCGAGATGAACAGAAAAACACCTTGAATCTTGAAAAATGGAGCCTCTCTTCTCAAGATACAGACGGTCAAAGTTTGGTCAAAGTAGGGAATTCATTATAATGTTCATAGCTAAAAATTTGACCAATTTGAAATCTGGTCAAAGTTGTCTCAAATGGAAGATCTCATTGAGATGAACCAAAAAACACCATGAATCTTGAAAAATGGAGTTTCCCTTCTCAATATACAGATGGTCAAAGTTTGGTCAAAGCAAGGAAGTCAACATAGTGTTCATAGCTAAAAATTTGACCATTTTGAAATCTGATGGAAGTGGTCTCAAATGGAAGATCTCAACAATATGAACCAAAAAACAACATGAATCTTGAAAAATGGAGCCTCTCTTCTGAAGATACAAATTGTCAAAATTTGGTTAAAATAATGAAGTCAATACAGAGTTCGTAGCTAAAAATTTGACAGTTTCAAAATCTGCTAAAAGTGGTCTCAAATCGAAGATCTTGTTGAGATGAAAACAAAAAATACTTTGAATCTTGAAAAATGGAGCTACTCTTCTCTTGATATGGACGGTCAAAGTTTGGTCAAAGCAAGGAAGTCATTACAATGTTTGTATCTAAAAATTTGACCGTTTTGAAATTTGGTGAAAGTGGTCTAAAATGAAAGATCTCGTCGAGATGAACCAAAAGAAAATGAATCTTCACAAATAGAGGGTCTCTTCTCAATATACGGACGGTCAATGTTTCGTCACAGCAAGGAAGTCAGTACAGTTTTCGTAGCTAAAAATTTGACCATTTTGAAATCTAGTGAAAGTGATCTCAAATGGAAGATCTCATCTAGATGAACCAAAAAACAACATGAATCTTAAAAAATAGAGTCTCTCTTCTTAAGATACATATGGTCAAAGTTTGGTTAAAGCAAGGAAGTCAGTATAGGGTTCGTAGGTAAAAATTTGACAGTTTTAAAATCTAGTAAAAGTGGTCTCAAATCAAAGATCTCGTAAAGATGAAGCAAAAAATAGCTTGAATCATGAAAAATGGAGACTCTCTTCTCAAGATACAGATGGTCAAAATTTGGTCAAAGCAAGAAAGTTAGTACAGTGTTCGTAGCTAAAAATTTGACAATTTCAAAATCTATTAAAATTGGTAGGAAATCAAAGATCTTATCGAGATAAACTAAAAAACACCTTGAATCTTGAAAAATGGAGCCTCTCTTCTCAAGATACAGATGGTCAAAGTTTGGTCAAAGAAAGGAAGTCAATATAGTGTTCATAGCTAAAAATTTAATGATTTTGAAATCTAGTGAAAGTGGTGTCAAATGGAAGATCTCGTCGAAATGAACCAAAAAACACCATGAATCTTGAAAAATAGAGCATCTCAATATACAGATGTTCAAAGTTTGGTCAATGTAAGGAAGTCAGTACAGTGTTCATAGCTAAAAATTTGACCATTTTGAAATTTAGTGAAAGAGGTCCCAAATCAAAGATGTCGTCGAGCTGAACTAAAAAACCACCTGAATATTGAAAAATAGAGCCTCTGTACTCAAGATATAGACAGTCAAAGTTTGGTCAAAGCAAGGAAGTCAGTAGATTGTTCGTAGCTAAAAATTTTACAACTTCCAAATTAGGTGAAAGTGGTATCAAATTGAAGATCTCAAGATGAACCAAAATAAACCTTGAATCTTGAAAAATGCAGCCTCTCTTCTCAAGATACGGATGGTTAAAGTTTGGCTAAAGCAAGGAAGTCAGTACAGTGTTCGTAGCTAAAAATTTGACCATTTCAAAATCTGGTGAAAGTGGTCTCAAATCAAATATCTCATCGACATGAAGCAAAAAACAACTTGACTCTTGAAAAATGAAGCCTCTCTTCTCAAGATTCAGATGGTCAAAGCAAGGAAGTCAGAATAGTGTTGATAGCTAAAAATTTGACTGTTTTGAAATCTAGTGAAAGTTGTCTCAAATGGAAGATCTCACTAAGATGAACCAAACAACACCATGAATCTTGAAAAAAAGAGCCTCTCTTCTCAAAATACAGATGGTCAAAGTTTGGTCAAAGCAAGGAAGTCAGTACAGTGTTCGTAGCAAAAAATTTGACCATTTTCAAATCTGGTGAAATTGGTCTCAAATGGAAGATCTCGTCAATATAAACCAAAAAACACCATGAATCTTGAAAAATGGAGCCTCTCTTCTCAAGATACAAATGGTCAAAGTTTGTATAAAGAAAGGAAGCCAGTAGAGTGTTCATAGCTAAAAATTTGACAGTTTCAAAATCTGGTGAAAGTGGTCTCAAATCGAAGATCTCGTCGAGATGAACTAAAAAATACCTTAAATCTTTAAAAATGGAGCCTCTCTTCTCAAGATATGAACGGTAAAAGTTTGGTCAAAGCTAGGAAGTTAGTACAGTGTTAGTAGCTAAAAATTTGACCATTTTAAAATATGGTAAAGTTGCCTCAAATGGAAGATCTCATTGAGATGAGCCAAAAAATACTATGAATATTAAAAAATAGAGCCTATCTTCTCAATATAAGGACCACTTTGACCGTTTTGAAATCTAGAGAAAGTGGTCTCAAATGGAAGATCTTGTTAAGATGAACCAAAAAACACCATGAATCTTGAAAAGTGGAGCCTCTCTTCTCAAGACACGGGTGGTCAAAAGTTGGTCAAAGCAAGGAAGTCTGTACAGTGTTTATAGCTAAAAATTTGATAGTTTAAAAATTTGGTGAAAGTGGTCTCAAATTAAAGATCTCGTTAAGATGAACCAAAAAACACCTTGAATCTTGAAAAATGGAGCCTCTCTTCTCAAGATCCATACAGTCAAAGTTTTGTCAACGAAAGGAAGTCAGTATAGTGTTCATAGCTAAAAATTTTACCATTTTGAAATCTAGTGAATGTGGTCTCAAATGGAAGATCTCATTGAAATGAATTAAAAAACACCATGAATATTAAAAAATAGAGCCTCTCTTCTCAATATACAGATGGTCAAAGGTTTTTCAAAGCAAGGAAGTGAGTACAGTGTTCGTAGGTAAACATTTGACCATTTTGAAATCTGGTGAATGTGGTCTCAATTGGAAGCTCTCATCAAGATGAACCCAAAATCACCATGAATCTTGAAAAATAGAGCCTCTCTTCTCAAGATACAGATGGTCAAAGTTTGGTCAAAGAAAAGAAGTCAGTACAGTGTTCGTAGCTAAAAATTTGATAGTTTCAAAATCTGGTGAAAGTAGTCTCAAATCGAAGATCTCATTGAGATGAACCAAAAAACACCTTGAATCTTGAAAAATGGAATCTCTCTTCACGAGATACGAATGATCAAAGTTTGGTGAAAGCAAGGAAGTCAGTATATTATTCGTAGCTAAAAATTTAACCTTTTTGAAATTTGGTGAAAGTGGTCTGAAATTGAAGATCTCGTTGAGATGAACCAAAAAGCACCATGAATCGTGAAAAACATAGCCTCTCTTTTCAATATACGGATGGTCAAAGTTTGGTTAAAGCAAGGAAGTCAGTACAATATTCATAGTTAAAGCAAGGAAGTCAGTATATTATTCGTAGCTAAAAATTTGACCTTTTTGAAATTTGGTGAAAGTGGTCTGAAAATGAAGATCTCGTTGAGATGAACCAAAAAGCACCATGAATCTTGAAAAACATAGCCTCTCTTTTCAATATATGGATAGTCAAAGTTTGGTTAAAGCAATGAAGTCAGTACAATATTCATAGTTAAAAATTTGACCATTTTGAAATCTGGTGAAAGTGGTGTCAAATTGAAGATGAATCAGAAAATAAATTGAATCTTGAAAAATGGAGTCTCTCTTCTCAAGATACAAACAGTCAAAGTTTGATCAACGCAAAGAAATCAGTACAGTGTTCATAGCTAAAAATTTGAAAGTTTCCAAATCTTATGAAAGTGGTCTCAAATCGAAGATCTCATCAAGATGAACCAAAAAACACCTTGAATCTTGAAAAATGGAGCCTCTCTTCTCAAGATACGGATTGCCAAAATTTTCTAAAAGCAAGGAAGTTAGTACAATGTTTGTAGCTAAAAATTTGACCATTTCAAAATCTGGTGAAAATGGTTTCAAATCGAAGATCTCGTCGTGATGAACCAAAAAACACCTTGAATCTTGAAAAATGGAGCTTCTCTTCTCAAGATATGGACAGTCAAAGTTTTGTCAAAGTAGGGAAGTCAGTACAGTGTTCGTAGCTAAAAATTTGACCGTTTTGAAATTTGGTTAAAGTTGTCTCAAATGGAAGATCTCACTGAGATGAACTGAAGAATACAATGAATCTTGAAAAATAGAGCCTCTCTTCTCAATATATGGATGGTCAATGTTTGGTTAAAGCAAGGAAGTCAGTATAGTGTTCGTAGCTAAAAATTTGACCATGTTGAAATTTGGTGAAAGTGGTCTCAAATGGAAGATCTTGTCAAGATGAACCAAAAAACACCATGAATCTTGAAAAATGGAGTCTTTCTTCTCAAGATATGGATGGTCAAAGTTTGGTCAAGGCAAGGAAGTCAGTACAATATTTGTAGCTAAAAATTTGATAGTTTCAAAATCTGGTGAAAGTGGTCTCAAATCAAAGATCTCGTGAAGATGAACCAAAAAACACCTTGAATCTTGAAAAATGGAGCCTCTCTTCTCTAGATATAGAGGGGCAAAGTTTGGTCAAAGTAATAAAGTGAGTACAGTGTTCGTAGCTAGAAATTTGACCATTTTGAAATCTAGTGAAAGTGGTTTCAAATGGAAGATCTCGTTGAGATGAACTAAAAAAAATGATGAATCCTGAAAAATAGAGCCTCTCTTCTCAATCTACGAACAGTCAAAATTTGGTCAAAGCAAGGAAGTCAGTACTGTGTTTGTAGCTAAAAATTTGACTGTTTTGAAATCTAGTGAAAGTGGTCTCAAATGGAAGATCTCGTCAAGATGAACAAAAAAACACCATGAATCTTGAAAAATGGAGCCTCTCTTCACAAGATACTGTTAGCAATTTGGCTGAGTTAGATATCTAGTTGTTGTGACTATGGCAACATATAGTTTATATGAAGACCACATATGATAGGAAGCAGTTATGACAGAGTGCAGAGTAAAATTGTCTAAGTGTAAGCAGTATTTTCCCAGTCTAACCTGAGATAGTTTTGTTTGGCAATGTCAATATAAGTAAGTTCAATGCTTCCACACTTGAACATGGATACTTTGATACATATTGAAGACTCATTTGAGAGTGGAAGTCTATACGGCATGTATGAAAGAAGTTATAACAGTATTACAAAAGATAGAGTTGAAGCTGAGATGATAAAGAAAGAAGACAAAATGATTAAATAGTTAAGGGATTATTTTGTTTATCAAAATAATAACTTAATCATATAAGGGACGACATCCTAGATGTTAACCCTTGGGCATATTAAGTTAATATGTATTTTTTAAAGTGCTTTATGTTTTGTAAAGCTGACTGTAAAAGTTATTATTCTTAATAACTTGTATAAATGTAAGACATATGTAATGCAAAGATATAAGCATGACATATACATGTAAAAGATATTGATGCGAAGTTGTAAACTGTAAAAGTCAAGCAAGTAGATTTTGTGTATGCAAGTGAGAGAAAGATTAGAATAGGAAAGCTATTTGGCAGTAGTGAAAGGTCATATACCTTATCCTTTTTGTAATCAGGAATCATTGTACATTACATGTTTTAGTAGTGAGCTCATCTTGTAATCATTATATGTGTTCTACCAACTCTTAGTAGGTTTGAGGCTTCTAACAAGGCCTAGAGTCCCTTAATTAGGACTGAGACACTATATGTATGTAATAGGCTCCTAACAGGGTCAACATCCTTAACAGGATACTTCTGTTTAGTGGATCATTGTGGGTATCATCCCCACTAGTGTTTTCCCTTGGCCAGGGTTTCCTCAAGAACAAATAATGTGTTATGAGTTCATTTTCTTTATTGCTATGCATGCTATTTACTTTACTTTGTTTTGCAGGTATCAAGTTAATCTATTATATCCATAATTGGGCAAAAGAAAAAGTTTGTAGAATACTGAGTCACCCCCCGCCCCCCCCTCTTGGTATTACCTATTTTTAACAATTGGTATCAAAGCTTAGGTACTCAGAAAATAATCATTTAGAGAAAGCTTAGCAGCTTGAGTAAGATCTCTATAGATATGGATCAACTAAAGAAAAATCTTGAAGAAGCTCTTGAATAGATTGATATGCTTACTGAAGAAAGAGATACCCTGAAAGGAAAATATGATGATGCAAAGAACCTCATTAAGAAGCTGAAAGATAAGCTACAAGAACTGAAATCAGAGAAGGAATCTACAATTCAAATTGAAGATTGTGATGAAAATCTGGAAAAAGAAAATGATATCCTTAAACATGAATTAAAGATAGAAAATTTGAAGTTAAGTTTGAAAGATGGAACAAGCAAGAATGAAACAAATTTGAAATCTGAGAGTGGATCTCAAATCCAAACTTTGCAAAGTGACATCTAAACTTGAGAAAACCAAATTACAATATGCTAGACTTGAAAAGTACAATATAATTGTTAAAGGAGAACTGAATCAATCTAAGCAACATCTTGAAAGACTATATTCCACCATGAGAAAATTGATGAACAAATATCTTATCAAAAGCCATTCTATGATAAAATTGGTCTTTAATTTAACTCATCTAAACTAAGTGAAGAAAGCAAGGAACTGGATCTGAAAGTTTCTGAAAACAAAGATGAAAAGAAATCTGTTGAAGCTAACAAATCTGATGATATACCTAATCCACCTAAAGTAGAAGAACCACCTAAAGGTATGCAGAGAGAATTTAAAGGTAAATTTTTTGTATGCAATACTTTTGGTCATATAAAGAAAGATTGCATAGGTAAGAAATTCAAACCTCTTAATGGTTATTGTTATAATTGTCATGGTTTTGGACATAGAGCTATTGAATGTAAGAAGCCTAGATCTAATGATAATAATAGTAGTATAATGTTTAGAGATACTAACCATGCAGATAAAATACCTACTGAAGATATGAACATAAGAAATGGAGTAGTATTTTATAGATGCAACAAGGTTGGACACATTGCCAGGAATTACAGATCACAAATCAGTCAGACCAGACCAAGATATGGAAATAATGGAGTAGTTTTTCAAATATGCAACAAATTTGGTCATACGGCAAGATTTTGCAGGATGAACAACATGAGAAATCCCAACAAGAACTACACAAGAAGAAATGAGAATGAAAACAATAGTCAAAGAGGATGTTGTAGTAATTTAGAAGAAGTGAAGTTTGTTAAGAGTACAGATCAAAGAGACTAACTTAGTACAGAAGGTAATCAGACAGGTCAAGTATCTAATAGTAAGTGTGAATCTCTTCCTAACCCATCTCAAAGTACTTGATTCATAAAGAATGCACTAGAGTAGGAATTTAGGATAGTGTAGAAATTAGTATAGGATGAATTGATTCTTGCATAGTTAATGTAAGGTAGTATGTGATGTAATGATGCTATGGTTAAGAGCGCATGAGCTAATATGAATATATGCAAGTTCGCAAGAAGTTTGAAGTTTTGTAGGAAAGCAGGAAAAACTTTTTGGAAAGAAGTAGCAAATGAATTGAATGCGATGTTAGAATCTTGTAAGATTGAAAGGTTAAAAGCTTATGATTGATATTGTTTGATCATTAAAGAGACTACAAGTGATAAGTAGATCAATACAACAATGATTGAAAGCAGTTTGCAAGATTTGGTGAGAGAACTTCATGCCAGATCTATGCAAAGTCCTAAATCATGAAATTGAGGTATTTTACTGAGCAAATCTGTCAGTTAGTTAGATAATTTGTAGAAGATATGGATGTTTCATTTTTTCACAACATAAGAGATACAATTAGACCTAAGATCAAAAGGGAACCAATAGAACCCTCGAAAGAAGACCCTAGACTAGCATTATCTTTCATACCAGATGAAGTTTTTTATTTAGAAAAAGTTAAAGGTTATTTGGGATGCAAACTTGAAACCCTCAATGAAAGTGATTTTACTAAGGAATATGAGAAATTATACAATCAGGATATGTTATTGAAAGTAGGGTTTGAACATCTAAATGAAAATGAAATCATGAAGTATTCACTACAACATGAATTCGATGATGATGAATGTACCAAAATCATTTTGAGTATAATTCACAATGGGAAGTTTTGGTTAGATGATAGAGTAATAGATATAACAGTAGACCTAATTCATGAAGTAACTAGTTTATCAAAATCTAGAGTTATACCTTTTAATGAGAAGAATGTAAAGAAGATAGTATTAGACAACACTAAGTCATCCTACAATGGTAGAGGAATGGTGATCAACAAGATACAACAAGATGATGTTGGATATTTATGCAAGATCTTAACATCCAAGTTTTGTGCTAACTCTAGAGAAGATGACATGGCAACTGGAATGATTCATGTAGCCTATTTGATGTGCATTGATAAAGTTCAAGTAGATATGTGTGAAATTTTGAGAATTCAATTATTTGAGAACCTTGAGAAGATAAAGAAGACTAAAAACTCTTAATTTATATTCTCATCCTTGATTACATATATATTTTTCCATTTGCTGAGAAGATTTCCATTCACTATTGGAGAAGATTGGAATAATAATAGGACCACTATAGATAGAATCAAGGTGTATCTGAGATACCCTATAGACAAGGTTAATGAGAGCACAACCTTGGTAATCAAAACATTTCAAAACTTGATGAAGAAAAGAACAAGGATAACACAGGATATAGTTGAGAAGTACAAAGATGAAATATGCTTTATGGTTGACACTGATTTTACCTTCATTGAAGTAGTTGAACCTAGAGTAGAATTCATAGATCCTCTTGGATATGAAATTTCATAAGTTGAAGTAGAAGAGTATGTGAATAGATTGATTAAAAGTAAGTTGGATGTAAACAACACTAGATTTGGCACTTATGAGGAGAATTTCAACTCCACAAAGTCTTTACAAGAAGGAAAGTTGTCAAAGAAGAGAGTGGAAAGCACTATTAAGAAAATTCTTAAGGATACAGGAATGTCAAAACAATAATTTCTAATTGCAAAGTAGACCACAATAGCAATAAGAGACATTGGACAAACATGAGTTTTGTCTGTTCCACCCCTATCATCAGTTGCAGATCAGAATGGAAATATTTAGAATGTAGTGAAAGTGGAGAAAGTTGAAAAGGAACAGGAAACAAGAAAATCTACAAGATCCTCCACCACTCCACCAAGTAAAAGGGTAAAGGAAATGGCTAGTGGACCTAGTAAGAGATAGAAAAGAATAGTTGCCCTAGTACAAAGGAAAGTATCAGAAATAAAAGATGACGAAGATACTGAAGTCAAGAAGAAGAAATGGAAACCAAAGATAGATAAGGTAAATGCTCAAATCATCAATGATGGAGACTTTTCTAAGATGAACAAATAATATGAGTTATACAATTTTTCAGAGAGATTGAACTTAGAAAATGTAGTTGTTAGACACATGATCTTAGAAGATAAGAAATTTGATACTATTCAAGGGAAGATACCTGATGAATTGTTTGAGAAATTAGTAAACAGAAAGAAGAGAGCAACTGAAGAAGACAATAAGATTAGAGAATTTTTTTTGAGAAATCTCTGTGATATTAGAGATGAAGACCACTTCAAGGAAATCATGAAAGATCTTAGCACTCACTTAAGAACAAAAAGGAGAACAATTCATATAATGGGAGGAAATTATGAATAAATTAACAAGGAAACTGAACAAGAAATTGTAAAGATAATGACTATAGGTGTTAGTAAGAAGTCAAGTGCAGTAGATCAAGATTTGGAAGCTGAGCACTAGAAAAGTCCCTCTCCACCACCATTAATTAACATTGCAAATGAATCAATGAATGTTGAAGGAACACATATCACACTAGATAGTGATGGCAATCCATTTAGCAACCTTGAGAACATTGTTGACAATTTGGCTTTGGAAGAACATGACATGTCAGTTGAGGAAGAAAGGAAGGAAACAAGGAAAGAAGAGGAAAAACAAGCAGAAATTTAGGTAAATAGAAAGATTGTAGGACAGAAAGGAACACAAGATAAAGAAAAAATCAGTCCTACCCCTGAGATTGTAGTAGAGAAACCACAGTTAGAAACCATTTTTGCTAATCTTGGAAAATAAGTTGATGATGATGATCAAATGGTGTTGATCTCATCCCTAAACAAAATTATTGGTAAAAACAAGAAAGTAAAAAGCCTTGAAGGATCATTACAAGAACTGACAAAAATGTTGCAGAGTGTTGTGACCAATCAGATAAAAGAGGCAAATTCACAAGTAAAACCTAAAGAAGTTGTGAAGGCATTTGACAATGAATTCACTAACTTATCAGACATAGCTACAATAAAGGCTCAGGTAGCCTATGAGGCCAAACATTTTCAAGATATAAGTCAGAATATAAGAAATGATATTAATAATCTGGATGTGTGTATCAAGGACCTTAGAAGGAATTTGGACAGAGGAAAAGCCTTGTATATTCAGTGTACAAAAATAGAAAATCATGTATCAGAAGTGACTGAGAAGATAAGAGAAAAAGAGGCAGAAATTCAAATAGAGGTAAATCTTTTATCCAGCCCAAATGCAAAGATATTAAATCTTGAGAAGAGAATCGGTAAATTGAATAATGAAATAAGAATTCTTAATGATGAAAGAGAAAGGAAATTGAGAAGATTCTCTCTACTAAGAGGGCACATTTCAATTAAGATAAGCATCATTGAAGGACAATTGGAAGAATGTCTTTCATCCAAGACATCTTATGAGAAGTTTAACTTTGCAAACCTTCATGCATGTGAGATTGCATCTTATGGTTTATGTGCATTAGTTAGTGTTTTAGACAATGTTAAGAAGGCATGGGAGAAGGAGATAGAGAGCATAAAAGTAAATTTTTTAAATTGTGTTGCAAGCCTACCGACTCTGCAATTTTGAATCAAATGTAAACATTTTTTAGAACACAGTTTTGGCACCTTTTTTTTGTCATTGTTGTCAAAGGGGGAGTGATAGCAAAAAATTGATATATTGATATATATGATATGGAAGTATATCCATAGGGGGAGTATAGATGATATATAAGATATCTAGAGATATAAGGATAGTGAAGATTTTTTTTTGTTATGGCCACAATTTTAAATTTTAAGTTTTGAATGACTTAGCCAATTTTCTCATATGTTGCCACCAATGACAAAGGGGGAGATTATTGGCAATTTGGTTGAGTTAGATATCTAGTTGTTTTTATTATGGTAACATATAGTCTATATGAAGACCACATATGATAGGAAGCAGTTATGACAGAGCATAGAGTAAAATTGTCTAAGTAGCATTTTCCCAATCTAACCAGAGATAGTTTTGGTTGGCAATGTCGATATAAGTAAGTTCAGTGCTTGCGCACTTGAAAATGGATACTTTGATGTATATTGAAGACTCACTTGAGAACAAAAGTTCGTACGACATGTACGGAAGAAGTTATAGCAGTATTACCAAAGATAGAGTTGAAGCTGACAGGATAAAGAAAGAAGACATAATGATTAAATAGTTAAGGGATTATTTTGTTTATCAAAATAATAACTCAATCATATAAGGTACGACATCCTAGATGTTAACCCATGGGAAGAATAAGTTAATATGTATTTTGTAAAGTACTTTATATTTTGTAAAGCTAACTGTAAAAGTTATTATTCTTAATAACTTGTATAAATGTAAGACATGTAATGCGAAGATATAAGCATGAAATATACATGTAAAAGATATTGATGAAAAGTTGTAAACTATAAAAATCAAGCAAGTAGATTTTGTATATGCAAGAGAAGAGAAATATCAGAATAGGAAAGTTATTCGGTAGTAGTGAAAGGTTATATACCTTATCCTTTTTGTAATAAGAAATTATTGTACATTACATGTTTGTGTAGTGAGCTCATATTGTAATCATTCTATGTGTTCTACCAAATCTTAGTAGGGTTGAGGCTTCTAATAAGGCCTAGAGTCCCTTAATGGGGACTGAGACACTATATGTATATAATAGGCTCCTAATAGGGTCAACATCCTTAACATGATACTTTTGATTAGTAGATCATTGTGGGTATCATCCCCACCAGGGTTTTCCCTTGGCCAGGGTTTCCTTGAGAACAAATAATGTGTTATGCGTTCCTTTTCTTTATTGCTATGCATGCTATTTAGTTTACTTTGTTTTGCAAGTATCAAGTTAATCTTTTATATCCATAATTGGGCAAAAGAAAAAGTTTGTAGAATATTGATTCACCCCACCTCTCAGTATTTCATATTTCTAACAAATATGGATGGTCAAAGTTAGGTCAAAGAAAGGAAGTCAATACAATGTTCATAGTTAAAAATTTGATAGTTTCAAAATCTAGTGAAAGTGGTTTCATATCAAAGATCTCATCGAGATGAACCAAAAAACACCTTGTATCTTTAAAAATGGAGCCCCTCTTCTCAAGATATGGATAGTCAAAGTTTGGTCAAAGCAAGGAAGTAAGTATAGTGTTCGTAGTTACAAATTTAAACATTTTAAAATCTAGTGAAAGTGGTCTGAAATCAAAGATCTCATCGAGATGAACCAAAAAACAACATGAATCTTGAAAAATAGAGCCTCTCTTCTCAATCTACGGATGGTCAGAGTTTGGTCAAAAAAAGGAAGTCAGTATAGTGTTCGTAGTGAAAAATTTGACCGTTTTGAAATCTGGTGAAAGTTGTCTCAAATGGAAGATCTCATTTAGATGAACCAAAAAACACCATGAATCTTGAAAAATAGAGCCTCTCTTCTCAATATATAGATGGTCAAAGTTTGGTCAAAGAAATGAAGTCAGTATAGTGTTCGTAGCTAAAAATTTGAACATTTTAAAATCTCAGGAAAGTGGTCACAAATGGAAGATCTGGTTAAGATGAACCAAGAAACACCATGAATCTTGAAAAATGGACCCTCTCTTCTCAAGATATGGATGGTCAAATTTTGGTCAAAGCAAGGAAGTCAGTATAGTGTTCGTAGCTAAAAATTTGACAATTTCCAAATTTGGTGAAAGTGGTCTCAAATGGAAGATCTCATCAAGATGAAGAAAAAAACACCTTGAATCTTAAAAAATAGAGCCTCCCTTCTCAAGATACAGATGGTTAAAGTTTGGTCAAAGCAAGGAAGTAAGTATAGTGTTCGTAGCTAAAAAATTGACCATTTCAAAATCTAGTGAAAGTGATCTCAAATCGAAGATCTCATTGAGATGAACCAAAAAACACCTTGAATCTTAAAAAATGGAGCCTCTCTTCTCAAGATACGGATGGTCAAAGTTTGGTCAAAGTAAGGAAGTAAGTACAGTGTCCGTAGCTAAAACTTTGACAGTTTCCAAATCTGGTAAAAGTGGTCTCAAATGGAAGATCTCATCAAGATAAACTAAAAAACATATTGAATCTTGAAAAATGGAGCCTCTCTTCTCAAGATACAGATGGTCAAAGTTTGGTCAAAGCAAGGAAGTCAATATAGTGTTCGTAGCTAAAAATTTGACAATTTCAAAATCTCATGAAAGTGTTCTCAAATCGAAGATCTCGTCGAGATGAACCAAAAAACACCTTGAATATTGAAAAATGGAGCCTCTCTTTTCAAGATACGGATGGTCCAAGTTTGGTCAAAGCAAGCAAGTCTGTACAGTGTTCCTAGGTTAAAATTTGAATATTTTGAAATCTAGTGAAAGTGGTCTCAAATGGAAGATCTCATCGAGATGAACTAAAAAACACCATGAATCTTGAAAAATAGAGCCTCTCTTCTCAATATATAGATGGTCAAAGTTTGGTCAAAGCAAAGAAGTCAGTACAATGTTCTTAGCTAAAAATTTGACAGATTTTAAATCTGATGAAAGTGGTCTCAAATCAAAGATCTCATCAAGACGAACCAAAAAACACCTTGAATTTTGAAAAATGGAGCTTGTCTTCTCAAGATATGGATGGTCAAAGTTTTTTCAAAGCAAGGAAGTCAGTACAATGTTCGTAGCTAAAAATTTGACCATTTTGAAATCTGGTGAAAGTGGTTTGAAATGGAAGATCTCGTTAAGATGAACCAAAAAGCACCATGAATCTTGAAAAATAGAGCCTCTCTTCTCAAAATATAGATGGTCAAAGTTTAGTCAAAGCAAGGAAGTCAGTACAATGATCATAACAAAAATTTTGACTGTTTCAAAATCTAGTGAAAGTGGTCTCAAATCAAAGATCTCATTGAGATGAACCAAAAAATAACTTGAATCTTGAAAAATGGGGCCTCTCTTCTCAAGATAAAGATGATCAAAGTTTGGTCAAAGCAAGCAAGTCAGTATAGTGTTCTTAGCTAAAAATTTGACCTTTTTGAAATCTAGTTTAAGTTGTCTCAAATGGAAGAACTTGTTGAGATTAACTAAAAAACATAATGAATCTTGACAAACAGAGCCTCTCGTGTCAATATACGGATGGTCAATGTTTGGTCAAAGCAAGGATGTCAGTACATTGTTCATAGATAAAAATTTGACCATTTTGAAATTTGGTGAAAGTGGTCTCAAATGGAAGATATCGTCAAGATGAACCAAAAAACACTATGAATCTTGAAAAATAGAGCCTCTCTTCTCAAGATATGGATGGTCAAAATTTGGTCAAAGCAAGGAAGTTAGTACAGTGTTCATAGTTAAAAATTTGACAGTTTCAAAATATGGTGAAAGTGGTCTCAAATCAAAGATCTCATCATGATGAAACAAAAAACATATTGAATCTTGAAAAATGGAGCCTCTCTTCTCAAGATACGGAGTCAAATTTTGGTCAGAGCAAGGAAGTCAATACAGTGTTCACAGCTAAAAATCAAACTAGTGTGAAATATAATGAAAGTGGTCTCAAATGGAAGATCTCGTTGAGATGAACCAAAAAATAGCTTGAATCTTAAAAAATGGAGCCTCTCTTCTCAAGATACGAATGGTCAAAGTTTGGTCAAAGCAAGTAAGTAAGTACAATGTTCATAAAAAAAAATATGACAGTTTCAAAATCTGGTGAAAGTGGTCTGAAATCAAAGATCCCATTGAGATGAACCAAAAAACACCTTGAATCTTTAAAAATGGAGCCTCTCTTCTCAAGATACAGAATATTAAAGTTTGGTCAAAGCAAGGAAGTCAGTATAGTGTTCGAAGCTAAAAATTTTCATTGAGATTAACCAAAAAACACCTTGAATCTTGAAAAATAGAGCCTGTCTTCTTAATATATGCACGGTCAAAGTTTGGTCAAAGCAAGTAAGTCAGTACAGTGTTCATAGCTAAAAATTTGAAAGTTTTGAAATTTGGTGAAAGTGGTCTCAAATGGAAGATCTCGTCAAGATGAACCAAAAAACACCATGAATCTTGAAGAATGGAGCCTCTCTTCTAAAGATATGGATGGTCAAAGTTTGGTGAAAGCAAGGAAGTTAGTACAGTGTTCATAGTTAAAAATTTGATAGTTTCAAAACTTGGTGAAAGTGGTCTCAAATCAAAGATCTTGTCAAGATGAAACAAAAAATATATTGAATCTTGAAAAATGGAGCCTATCTTCTTAAGATACAAATGGTCAAAGTTTGTTCAAAGCAAGGAAGTCAGTACAGTGTTCGTAGCTAAAAATTTAATCATTTTAAAATCTAGTTTAAGTTATCTCAAATGGAAGATCTCATTGAGATTAACCAAAAAAATGCCATGATTCTTGAAAAATAGAACCTCTCTTCTCAATATACGGACGGTCAAGTTTGCTTAAAGAAAGGAAGTCAGTACAGTGTTCGTAGATAAAAATTTGACTGTTTTGAAATTTGGTGAAAGTGGTGTCAAATGGAAGATCTTGTAAAGATGAACAAAAAAAACTATGAATTTTGAAAAATGGCACCTCTCTTTTCAAGATATGGATGATCAAAGTTTGGTCAAAGCAAGGAAGTTAGTACAGTGTTCATAGCTAAAAATTTGACAATTTTAAAATTTAGTGAAAGTAGTCTCAAATCAAAGATCTCGTCGAGATGAACCAAAAAACACCTTGAATCTTGAAAAATGGAGCTTCTCTTCTCAAGATAGAGACGATCAAAGTTTGGTCAAAGCAAGGAAGTCAGTATAGTGTTCGTAGCTAAAAATTTGACCATTTTGAAATCTAGTTTAAGTTGTCTCAAATGGAAGCTCTCATTGAGATTTACCAAAAACACCATGAATCTTGAAAATTAGAGCCTCTCTTCTCAATATACAGATGGTCAAAATTTTGTCAAAGCAAGGAAGTCAGGACAGTGTTCATAGTTAAAAATTTGACAATTTTGAAATCTAGTGAAAGTGGTCTCAAATGGAAGATCTCGTCAAGATAAAGGAAAAAACACCATGAATCTTAAAAAATGGAGCCTCTCTTCTCAAGATATAGATGGTCAAAGTTTGGTGAAAGCAAACAAGTTAGTACATTGTTCATAGCTAAAAATTTGACAGTTTGAAAATCTGGTGAAAGTGGTCTCAAATCGAAGATCTCATCAAGATGAACCAAAAAACACTTTGAATCTTGAAAAATGGAGCCTCTCTTTTGAAGATACGGGCAGTCAACGATTGGTCAAAACAAGGAAGTCAGTACAGTGTTCATAGCTAAACATTTGACCATCTTGAAATATGGTGAAACTGGTCTCAAATGGAAGATCTCGTTGAGATGAACCAAAAAACACCTTGAATCTTGAAAAATAGAGCCTCTCTTCTCAAGTTATGGATGGTCAAAGTTTGGTCAAAGAAAGGAAGTCAGTATAGTGTTCTTAGCTAAACATTTGACCATTTTTAAATCTAGTGAAAGTGGTCTTAAATGGAAGATCTCATCAAGATAAACCAAAAAGCACGATGAATCTTGAAAAATGGAGCCTCCCTTCTCAAGATAGAGATGGTTAAAGTTTGGTCAAAGTAAGGAAGTCAGTATAGTGTTCGTATCTAAAAATTTGACTATTTCAAAATCTGGTGAAAGTGGTCTCAAATCAAAGATCTCGTCAAGATGAACCAAAAAACACCTTGAATCTTGAAAGATGGAGCCTCTTCTCAAGATACAAATAGTCCAAGTTTGGTCAAAGCAAGGAAGTCAGTACAGTGTTTGTAGCTAAAAATTTGATCATTTTAAAATCTAGTTTAAGTTATTTCAAATGGAAGATCTCATTGAGATTAACCAAAAAACACCATGAATCTTGAAAAATAGAACCTCTCTTCTCAATATACGAATGGTCAAAGTTTGGTGAAAGCAAGGAAGTCAATACAATGGTCTTCTCATGATATGGATGGTCAAAGTTTGGTCAAAGCAAGGAAGTTAGTATAGTGTTCATAGCTAAAAAGTTGACAGTTTCAAAATCTGGTGAAAGTGGTCTCAAATTAAAAATCTCATCAAGATGAACAAAAAGACACCTTGAATCTTGAAAAATGGAGCCTCTTTTGTCAAGATAGAGATGGTCAAAGTTTGGTCAAAGTGAGGAAGTCAGTACAGTGTTCGTAGCTAAAAATTTGACCATTTTGAAATCTAGTTTAAGTTGTCTCAAATGGAAGCTCTCGTTGAGATTAACCAAAAAATACCATGAATCTTAAAAAATAGAGCCTGTTTTCTCAATATATGGATGGTCAAAGTTTGGTTAAAGCAAGGAAGTCAGTATAGTTTTCATAGCTAAACATTTGAGCATTTTGAAATCTATTGAAACTGGTCTCAAATGGAATATCTCATTAAGATCAACCAAAAACCACCTTGAATCTTGAAAAATAGAGCCTCTCTTCTCAAGATACAAACGGTCAAAGTTTGATCAAAGGAAGGAAGTCAGTATAGTGTTCGTAGCTAAAAATTTGACCATTTTAAAATTTGGTGAAAGTGGTCTCAAATGGAAGATCTCGTTGAGATGAACCAAAAAATATGATTAATCTTGAAAAATAGAGCCTCTCTTCTCAAGGAAGTCAGTATAGTGTTTGTGGCTAAAAATTTGACCATTTTGAAATCCAGTGAAAGTGGTCTCAAATGGAAAATTTCATCAAGATGAACCAAAAAACACCATGAATATTAAAAAATAGAGCCTATCTTCTCAATATACATATGGTCAATGTTTGGTCGAAGCAAGGAAGTCTGTAGAACGTTCATAGCTAAAAATTTGACCATTTTGAAAAGTGGTTAAAGTGGTCTGAAATCAAAAATCTCGTCAAGATGAACCAAAAAACACCTTGAATCTTGAAAAAGAGAGCCTCTCTTCTCAAGATACGGACAGTCAAAATTTGGTGAAAGAAAAGAAGTCAGTACAGTGTTCATAGCTAAAATTTTAACCATTTTAAAATCTAGTGAAAGTGGTCTCAAATCGAAGATCTCAATGAGATGAACCAAAAAACAACTTAACTCTTGGAAAATAGAGCCTCTCTTCTCAATATACGAACGGTCAAAGTTTGGTCAAAATAATGAAATCAGTAAAGTGTTCATAGTTAAAAATTTGACAGTTTCCAAATCTAATGAAAGTGATCTCAAATTGAAGATGTCGTCAAGATGAACCAAAAAACATCACGAATCTTTAAAAATGGAGCCTCTCTTCTCAAGATACAGATGTTCAAAGTTTGGTCAAAGCAAGGAAGTCAGTATAGTGTTCGTACCTAAAAATTTAAACATTTTTAAATATGGTGAAAGTGGTCTCAAATCGAAGATCTCATCGAGATGAACCAAAAATTAGTTTAAATCTTTAAAAATGGAGTGTCTCTTCTCAAGATACGAATGGTCAAAGTTTGGTCAAAGCAAGGAAGTCAGTACAGTGTTTGTAACTAAAAATTTGACCATTTTGCAATCAAGTGAAAGTTGCCTCAAATGGAAGATCTCATTGAGATGAACCAAAAAACACCATGAACCTTGAAAAATAGAGCTTCTCTTCTCAAAATATAGATGGTCAAAGTTTGGTCAAAGCAAGGAAGTCAGTACAGTGTTCATAGCTAAAAATTGTATTGTTTCCAAATCTAGTGAAAGTAGTTTCAAATCAAAGATCTCATCTAGATGAACCAAAAAACACCTTGAATATTGAAAAATGGAGCCTCTCTTCTGAAGATACAAATGGTCAATGTTTGGTTAAAGCAAAGAAGTCAGTACAGTGTTCATAGATAAAAATTTAACCTTTTTGAATTCTGGTGAAAGTGGTCTCAAATAAAAGATATCGTTGAGATGAACCAAAAAACAAATTGAATCTTGAAAAATGGAGCCTCTCTTCTGAACATACAGATAGTAAAAGTTTGGTCAAAGAAAGGAAGTCAGTACATTGTTCGTAGCTAAAAATTTGACAGTTTCAAACTCTATTGAAAGTTGTTTCAAATCAAAGATCTCCTCGAGATGAACCAAAAAATACTTTGAATATTGAAACATGGAGCTTCTCTTCTCAAGATATGGATGGTCAAAGTTTGGTCAAAGTAAGGAAGTCAGTACAGTGTTCATAGCTAAAAATTTGACCATTTTGAAATCTGGTGAAAGGGTGTCAAATGGAAGATCTCATTGAGATGAACCAAAAAACAAAATAAATCTTGAAAAATAGAGCCTCTCTTCTCAATATATGGATGGTCAAAGTTTGGTCAAAGTAAGGAAGTCAGTACAGTGTTCGTAGATAAAAATTTGACAATTTTGCAATCTGGTAAAAGTTGTCTCAAATGGAAGATCTCCTTGAGATGAACCAAAAACACTATGAATCTTGAAAAATAGAGCCTCTCTTCTCAATACACGGACGATCAAAGTTTGGTCAAAGCAAGGAAGTCAGTACAGTGTTCGTAGCTAAAAATTTGATTATTTTCATATCTAGTGAAAGTGGTCTCAAATCAAAGATCTCGTCTAGATGAACCAAAAAACACCTTGAATCTTGAAAAATAGAGCCTCTCTTCTCAAGATACGAATGGTCAAAGTTTGGCCAAAGCAAGGAAGTCAATATAGTGTTCCTAGCTAAAAATTTGACAGTTTTAAAATCTAGTGAAAGTGGTCTCAAATCAAAGATCTCATCGAGATGAACCACAAAACACCTTGAATCTTGAAAAATAGAGCCTCTCTCTCAAGATATGGATGGTCAAAGTTTGATCAAAGCAAGGGAGTCAGTACAGTGTTCGTAGCTAAAATTTTGATTATTTTGAAATCTGGTGAAAGTGATGTCAAATGGAAGATCTCATTGAGATGAACATAAAAACACCATAATTCTTAAAAAATAAAGCCTCTCTTCTCAATATATAGATGGTCAAAGTTTGGTCAAAGCAAGGGAGTCGGTACAGTGTTCATAGCTAAAAATTTGACCATTTTGAAATCTGGTGAGAGTGGTCTCAAATGGAAGATCTTGTCAAGATGAACCAAAAAACACCATGAATCATGAAAAATGGAGCCTCTCTTCTGAAGAAACGGATGATCAAAGTTTGGTTAAAGCAAGGAAGTTAGTACAGCGCTCGTAGGTAAAAATTTGACAATTTCAAAATCTGGTGAAAGTGGTCTCAAATCGAAGATCTCGTCGAGATAAATAAAAAAAAACCTTATATCTTGAAAAATTGAGTCTCTCTTCTCAAGATACATATAGTTAAAGTTTGGTCAATCCAAGGAAGTCAGTATAGTACTCATTGCTAAAAATTTAACATTTTTAAAATTTGGTGAAAGTGGTCTCAAATGGAAGATCTTGTCGAGATGAACCAAAAAATACCATGAATCTAGAAAAATAGAGCCTCTCTTCTCAATATACATACGGTCAAAGTTTGGTCAAAGCAAGGAAGTCAGTATAGTGTTCGTAGCTAAAAATTTGACCATTTTGAAATTTGGTGAAAGTGGTCTCAAATAAAAGATCTCGTTGAGATGAACCAAAAAATACCATGAATCTTGAAAAATAGAGCTTCTCTTCTCAACATATGGATGGTGAAAGTTTGGTCAAAGCAAAGATGTTAGTACAGTGTTCATAGCTAAAAATTTGACAATTTCAAAATCTGGTGAAAGTGGTCTCAAATGGAAGATCTCATCGAGATGAACCAAAAAACACCTTGAATCTTGAAAAATGGGGCCTCTCTTCTTAAGAGACAAACGGTCAAAGTTTGGTCAAAGCAAGGAATTCTGTACAATATTCGTAGCTAAATATTTGACCATTTTGAAATCTAGTGAAAATGGTCTCAAATGGAAGATCTCGTTGAGGTGAATAAAAAAACACCATGAATCTTGAAAAATAAAGCCTCTCTTCTCAATTTACGGACAGTCAAACTTTGGTCAAAGAAAGGAAGTTAGTATAGTATTCATAGTTAAAAATTTGACCATTTTGAAATGTGGTGAAAGTTGTCTCAAATGGAAGATCTCGTTGAGACGAACCAAAAAATACCATGAATCTTGAAAAATAGAGCCTCTCTTCTCAATATACAGATGGTCAAATTCTGGTCAAAACAAGGAAGTCAGTACAGTGTTCGTAGCTAAAAATTTGACCATTTTGAAATCTGGTGAAAGTGGTCTCAAATGGAAGATCTCATCGAGATTAACCAAAAAACACAATGAATCTTGAAAAATGGAGCCTCTCTTCTCAAGATAAGAATGGTCAAAGTTTGGTCAAAGCAAGGAAGTTAGTAAAGTGTTCGTAACTCAAAATTTGACAGTTTCAAAATATGGTGAAAGTAGTCTCAAATTGAAGATCTTGTCAAGATGAACCAAAAAACACCTTGTATCTTGAAAAATGGAGCCTCTCTTATCAAGATACAAACCTTCAAAGTTTCATCAAAGTAAGGAAGTCAGTATAGTGTTTGTAGCTAAAAATTTGACCATTTTAAAATCTAGTGAAAGTGGTCTCAAATGGAAGATCTCGTCGAGATGAACTAAAAAACACCATGAATTTTAAAAAATAGAGCCTCTATTCTCAATATACATATGGTCAAAGTTTGGTCAAACCAAGGAAGTCAGTACAGTGTTTGTAGCTAAAAATTTGACCATTTTGAAATCTAGTGAAAGTGGTCTCAAATCAAAGATCTTGTCAGGATGAAACAAAAAACACCTTGAATATTGAAAAATTTGACCATTATGAAATCTGATGAAAGTGGTCTGAAATTGAAGATCTCGTAAAGATGAACCAAAAAACACTTTGTATCTTGAAAAAGAGAGCCTCTCTTCTAAAGATACAAACGGTCAAAGTTTGGTACAAGCAAGGAAGTCAGTACAATGTTTGTAGCTAAAAATTTGTCTATTTTAAAATCTAGTGAAAGTTGTCTCAAATCGAAGATCTCAACGAGATGAACCAAAAAACACCTTGACTCTTGGAAAACACAGCCTCTCTTCTCAATATACGAAGAGTCAAAGTTTTGTCAAAGCAAAGAAATCAGTACAGTGTTCGTAGTTAAATATTTGATAGTTTCCAAATCTGATGAAAGTGGTCTCAAATCAAAGATGTCGTCAAGATGAACCAAAAAATACCATGAATCTTAAAAAATGGAGCCTCTCTTCACAAGATACGGATGGTCTAACTATGGTCAAAACAAGGAAGTCAGTACAGTGTTCATAGCTAAAAATTTAACCATTTTGAAATATGGTGAAAGTTGTCTCAAATCGAAGATCTCATCGAGATGAACCAAAAAATAGCTTGAATCTTTAAAAATGAAGTCTCTCTTCTCAAGATACAAACAGTCAAAGTTTGGTCAAAGCTACAAAGTCAGTACAGTGTTTGTAGGTAAAAATTTGACCATTTTGCAATCTGGTGAAAGTTGTCTCAAATGGAAGATCTCATTGAGATGAACCAAAAAACACCATGAATCTTGAAAAATAGAGCCTCTCTTCTCAATATACAGATGGTCAAAGTTTGGTCAAAGCAAGGAAGTTAGTGCAGTGTTCGTAGCTAAAAATTTGACTGTTTTCAAAGCTAGTGAATGTGGCTTCATATTGAAGATCTCGTCGAGATGAACTAAAAAATATCTTAAATCCTAAAAAATAGAGTCGATATAGTGTTCCTAGCTAAAAATTTCATAGCTTCCAAATCTCATGAAAGTGGTCTCAAATCAAAGATCTCGTCGAGATGAACCAAAAAACACTTTGAATCTTAAAAAATGGAGCCTCTCTTCTCAAGATATAAATCGTCAAAGTTTGGTCAAAGCAGGGAAGTTAGTACAGTGTTTGTACCTAAAAATTTGATAGTTTCCAAATCTAATGAAAGTGGTCTCAAATAGAAGATCTTGTCAAGATGAACCAAAAATCACCATGAATCTTGAAAAATGGAACCTCTCTTCTCAAGATAGGGATGGTCAAAGTACTATCAAAGCAAGGAACTCTGTACAGTGTTTGTAGCTAAAAATTTGATAGTTTCAAAATCTGGTGAAAGTGGTCTCAAATCAAAGATTTTGTCGAGATGAACCAAAAAACACCTTGAATCTTGAAAAATGGAGCCTCTCTTCTCAAGATACGGAAGGTCAAAGTTTTGTCAAAGTAATGAAGTCAGTATAGTGTTCATAGCTAAAAATTTGACCATTTTGAGATCTGGTGAAAGTGGTCTCAAATGGAAGATCTCGTTGAGATGAACAAAAAAACACCATGAATCTTGAAAAAGAAAGCCTCTCTTCTCAAGATACGGATGGTCAAAGCTTGGTCAAAGCAAGGAATTCAGTACAGTGTTTGTATCTAAAAAGTTGACCATTCAAAATATGGTGAAATTGGTCTCAAATGGAAGTTCTCGTGAAGATGAACCAAAAAACACCTTGATTCTTGAAAAATGGAGCCTCTCTTCTCAAGATACAGACGATCAAATTTTGGTCAAAGCAAGGAAGTCAGTACAGTGTTCATAGCTAAAAATTTGACCATTTCAAAATCTGGTGAAAGTGGTCTCAAATGGAAGATCTCGTTGAGATGAACCAAAAAACACCATGAATCTTGAGAAAAAGGGCCTATCTTCTCAATATATGTATGGTCAAAGATTGGTCAAAGCAAGGAAGTCAATACAGTGCTCGGAGCTAAAAATTTGACCATTTGAAAATCTGATGAAAGTGGTCTCAAATGGAAGATCTCTTCAAGATGAACCAAAGAACACCTTGAATCTTGAAAAATTGAGCCTCTCTTCTCAAGATACAGATGGTCAAAGTTTGGTCAAAGCAAGGAAGTCAGTACAGTGTTCATAGCTAAAAATTTGACAGTTTCAAAATCTAGCGAAAGTGGTCTCAAATCGAAGATTTTGTCAAAATAAACCAAAAGGCACCTTGAATCTTGAAAAATGGAGCCTCTCTTCTCAAGATACAAATAGTCAAAGTTTGGTCAAAGCAAGGAAGTCAGTACAGTCTTCATAGCTAAAAATTTGACCATTTTTGAAATCTGGTGAAAGTGGTCTGAAATGTAAGATCTCATTGAGATGAACCAAAAAACACCATGAATCTTAAAAAATAGAGCCTCTCTTCTTAATATACAGATGGTCAAAGTTTGGTCAAAGCAAGGAAGTCATTAAAGTGTTCGTAGCTAAAAATTTGACCATTTTAAAATCTAGTGAAAGTGGTTTCAAATAGAAGATTTCATCAAGATGAACCAAAAAACACCATGAATCTTGAAAAATGGAGCCTCTCTGCTCAAGATACAGATGGTCAAAGTTTTTTCAAAGAGAGGAAGTCAGTACAGTGTGCGTAGCTAAAAATTTTACGATTTTGAAATCTGGTGAAAGTGTTCTCAAATTGAAGATCTTATCGAAATGAACCAAAAAACACCTTGAATCTTGAAAAATGGAGCCTCTCTTCTCAAGATACGGATGGTTAAAGTTTGGTCAAGGAAGGGAAGTCAATACAGTGTTTATAGCTAAAAATTTGATAGTTTTCAAATCTAGTGAAAGTGGTCTCAAATCGAAGATCTCATCAAGATGAACCAAAAAACACCTAGAATCTTGAATAAAGGAGCCTCTCTTCTCAAGATACAGATGGTCAAAGTTTGGTCAAAGCAAGGAAGTCAGTATAGTGTTCGTAGCTAAAAATTTGACCATTTCAAAATCTGGTGAAAGTGGTCTCAAATCGAAGATCTCATCGAGATGAACAAAAAAACACCTTGAATCTTGAAAAATGGAGCCTCTCTTTTGAAGATAGGGATGGTCAAAGTTTAGTGAAAGCAAGGAAGTCAGTACAGTATTTGTTAGAGTAATAAAGTTTTTACTGATTAATTGAATCATATTGATTTAATTATTCAGTCAGTTATTACCTCTTTCTACTTAAGCTAAACTTTAGGCATATAATAATTAGTTATCTTTATTAATTATTATTATACAACCTAGGGTTTTACCTCTTTAGGGTTTCTGATCTCCTTTTATAAGGATTGATCTCATAACACTTTGTAACCTTTTCTGATATTTCATTATTGATTATAACTTTTGTTTTTGCACATCAAAGATTTCTCCTCTCTTTTGGATCAATGCGTTCAGGCCTCCATAACTTTTGGCTTCTTTCTTTCTGTTACAAGTGTTTGCATGCAAGTGTTCTTGGGAGTTGTGGGTTGTTTTTCATCAACTCCATCAGTGTTCGTAGCTAAAAATTTGACCATTTTGAAATCTAGTGAAAGTGGTCTCAAATGGAAGATCTCGTTGACATGAACCAAAAGACACCATGAATTTTGAAAAATAGGGACTCTCTTCTCAATATACGGACAGTCAAAGATTGGTCAAAGAAAGGAAGTCAGTACAGTGTTCATAGCTAAAAATTTGAACATTTTGAAATCTAGTGAAAGTGGTCTCAAATGGAAGATCTCATCAAGATGAAGTAAAAAACATCATGAATCTTAAAAAATGGAGCTTCTCTTCTCAAGATACAGATGGTCAAAGTTTGGTCAAATTAAGGAAGTCAATACAGTGTTCGTAGCTAAAAATTTGACAATTTCAAAATCTGGAGAAAGCGGTTCTTAAATTGAAGATCTCATCGAGATGAACCAAAAAACACTTTGAATATTGAAAAATGGAGCTTCTCTTCTCAAGATACAGATGGTCAAAGTTTGGTCAGAGCAAGGATGTCAGTACAGTGTTCGTAGCTAAAAATTTGACCGATTTCAAACCTAGTGAAAGTGGTCTCAAATGGAAGATCTCATTGAGATGAACCAAAAAACACCATGAATCTTGAAAAATAGAGCCTCTTTTCTTAGTATACAAATGGTCAAAGTTTGGTCAAAGCAAGGAAGTCAGTACAGTGTTCCTAGCTAAAAATTTGATTATTTTGACATCTGGTGAAAGTGGTCTCAAATGGAAGATCTCAGCAAGATAAACAAAAAAATACCATGAATCTTGAAAAATGGAGGCTCTCTTCTAAAGATATGGATGATCAAAGTTTGGTCAAAGCAAGGAAGTCAGTACAGTGTTCCTAGCTAAAAATTTGAGAGTTTCAAAATCTGGTGAAAGTGATATGAAATCAAAGATCTCGTTGAGATGAACCAAAAACACCTTGAATCTTGAAAAATGGAGCCTCTCTTCTCAAGATATGGATGGTCAAAGTTTGCTCAAAGCAAGGAAGTTAGTATATTGTTCGTAGCTAAAAATTTGGCTGTTTCAAAATTTGGTGAAAGTTGTCTCAAATCGAAGATCTCATCGAGATTAACCAGAAAACACCATGAATCTTTAAAAATAGAGCCTCTCTTCTCAATATACGGACTGTCAAAGTTTGGCCAAAGAAAGGAAGTCAATACAGTGTTCATATCTAAACATTTGACCATTTTGAAATCTAGTGAAAGTGGTCTCAAATTGAAGATCTTGATGAGATGAACCAAAAGACACCTTGAATCTTGAAAAATAGAGCCTCTCTTCTCAATATACAAATGGTCAAAGTTTGGTCAAAGCAAGGAAGTCAGTATAGTGTTCGTAGCTAAAAATTTGACAGTTTCCAAATTTGGTGAAAGTGGTCTCAAATTGAAGATCTCATCAAGATGAACCAAACAACACCATGAATCTTGAAAAATGGACCCTCTCTTCTCAAGATAGAGATGGTCAAAGTTTGGTCAAAGGAAGTCAGTACAGTGTTCGTAGCTAAAAATTTGATAGTTTCAAAATCTGGTTAAAGTGGTCTCAAATCGAAGATCTCATCAAGATGAACCAAAAAACACCTTGAATCTTTAAATATGGAGCTTCTCTTCTCAAGATATGGACAGTCAAAGTTTGGTCAAAGCAAAGAAGTCAGTACAATGTTTGTAGCTAAAAATTTGACCGTTTTGAAATCTAGTGAAAGTTGTCTTAAATGAAAGATCTCGTTGAGATGAACCAAAAAACACCATGAATCTTGAAAAATAGAGACTCTCTTTTCAAGATACGGATGGTCAAAGTTTGGACAAAGCAAGGAAGTCAGTATAGTGTTCGTAGCTAAAAATTTGACCGTTTTGAAATCTAGTGAAATTGGTCTCAAATGGAAAATCTCATCAAGATGAACCAAAAAAAATCATGAATCTTGAAAAATGGAGGCTCTCTTCTCAAAATATGGATGGTCAAAGTTTGGTCAAAACAAGGAAGTCAGTACAGTTGTTGTGGTCCCGCAAGCACGCTCCCCTTTTTAGCCTTTTGGCTTGAGGGCCCCCCCTTTTTTTCCAACTTGTCCTTAGCTTTCTTGTCTGTCTGGTCTGTTTGTTTTATCTTTTTGGTTAGTTTTCCTTACTTTTTGGTCTTGTCACACTTTCGCACTTTCAGAGGTCTGAAAGTGCGAAAGTTCAGAGTTGGCAAAAGTATGGAACAACATTCTACCATGCCTTGGCATTTCTAGACCCATATGGTTTCGGACGCCAAAAAGTTGGTAGGTCTGACTCCCCAAAAGGGAGTTGGCCTTTCGATATTTTGGCCTTTCAAAGGTCTAGTACCCTTGAAAGGCTAAAAGGCCGATTGACAAGTGGTTGACGTCACCTGCTGATTTGCCTATATAAGGCGCGAACCAGGTTTTTAACACTTACTTGTTCGCTTTCCAGCTTGTCATTCTTTAGAACTTTCTTCGCGTGTCACTTGCTTCTAGCTTGTCACCTCGGTCTTGTTTCTTTGTCTTCATCCACTGGCTTCTTAGAGGTTGGTCTTTCTCTTCTCTCCCTTTTATTTTCTTATTTTTCGTCAGTTTATAGTTAGGGTTTCTTGCTTTGTAGGCCCTAGTTAGGGTTTTTGGCCTGTCATTTAGGGTTAGCTTTTCTTTTGTCGATATGGTTCATTCTCGGGGATCATGAGGTTGTCCCATCTAATCTCCTTGGCATGTTTGTGGTCAAACTCACCGTTTGATTCATTTTCAAGTCCAACAAAACCAAACCCAGGTTTTGGCCACAGTGTTTCCAACCTTCGTGGTCTGAAACTTTCAAACTCTCTACAGTCCAAAATCCTCCAAGTGCCCTACAGTTTTGGCATTTTGGTGTTGTCGTACACCTAAACATCTTTGCATCTGATTCATCGAAACTCGTAGGACCAAAGGTTTCAATAATATCGTAGATCTCACAACTACCAATTTTGGCATTTTGGTGTTGCACACTGAAACTTTGATTGCTCTGATTTGCCGAAGCTGATACTGGTAGTTTAAAACATTAGCAATTAAAACATAGGCATTTTTTGGTGTTTCAGAGGTTTCAGCCTTCACAAATTGTACACCTCTGATTCGCCAAAAGGCCAAAAATGGTGGTATCAACACATTTTTCAAACTCAAGCCTTCTTTTCTCATTTTCTACCCTTTCGCAATTTCGGAGGTCTTGTACCCCCGAAGGTTCAAAAGGTCAAAAAGGTCTTTCAGAGCTCTTCTAAGCTTAGTTTTTTAGAACTCTTGGTTTTTTTGAGATATTTTTCTCTCTCCTACAATTTTATGTTACTAATTCATGTCTTTTTCTCTTTGCATAAATTGATGAGAAAGTTGTGTCATTAGTGATTTGGTAAAGGTGCCCAACTAGTGGGGAGGTCAGAAGATTGAACTTCATTGGTGCATTGCTCCTTGGTGAATGCAACAACTCATCCAGTCACCATCTTGTCTTCGGACTTGATGAACACTTTGAAAAATCACTATGTTCTTGATGAGAGGATGGTGAAGAATAGTGTAGGTGAAGTAATCCTAATTTTGAGACTAGATAACATTGAGGATGTCTTCCACCTACCCAAAGGGGTTGACAAGTTCTATAACTTTCACATCAACAAGGGGATAGAGTTCTACAGCAAAGATGTGTCATGATCCAATAAAATTGTAAATAATGAATATCTCATGCAACCCATGCCAAAGAATAAGATGGATAAAATTGATATGTGGAGGGGCTATATGTAGGAATACATCCAAGAATCTATCACAATGATCAGTAGAGTGTATTGGTTACCAAAATCTATTCAGTTGGAGCCCTAGATGATCTTGCTCATCCAAAAGATAAGGGAAAGATAGGCAAGGTTCAATTGGGCCACCATCTTGAGTGATAATCTAGATGAACAACTGATCAGATTAAAAAATGATCCTCACTTCTACATGACATCTTATGTTGTGTACCTACTGACGGCCAGGGCAGTGTACCCAGTATTAGCTAATATTTGATCTATGGGGGACCCAAACACATGGCCATTCATGATGTCTCCTTAATTGGTCAAAATGGAATATTATACACATAACAGTCTAGATTTCTAGATTGTCAATGATGCATTTGTCTTTGCCATCATAAACTACATATAGGGAGAGTATGCAAAAAGGATGTCTACTCAAGCCACAACAAAAGTGAAGGCCCTCGGGGCATTCTACATCCAATTTAGGACCTTCACATACATCTGGATGGTGGGATTTACCCTGGCACCCAAGAAGTTACCTAGGTATCCTTCTGATAGAGTAGTCCTCTTGGAGATAAATTGTCAGATGCCCACAAACACATTAGGCACAAGAAGAAACATTGCTAGGATTTCCCAATTTCTATCGGTCCCCACTATGTTCCTGACATGAAAATCTACAAGTCACTATCCTTTGAATGGGATGAGCTCCCTCTGCCAACCTACAACTTGATAAGAGCTCGCTTTGATCCCTTTGGTACTTTCAGCCATATAATGGGGAGACATTATATTCATGAGCCGCATATTGAAGATCACTAGATGAACTATGTAGATGATTATGAGGTTAGAATCCATGACTATTGCCATATGAATTTGGAGCTAGCGTAGACTACTCTATCACTGAAAATTCCCCAAAAGGTAAAAGATGATAACTCTGAGAACATCTTGGATCCCATCTACAACATAGAAAAACTGTACACAAGGGCTATCCTGAATGTAGAGATAGATAGACATGAAAATGATGACATTGATTTCAAATCTAGATACATAGTCAAGGTCACTAAATCTTGGATTTCTCATTCATTCCCTATGGAACTTGTGCCTATGAAGCAACTTCTAGAGCAGCCCTCCAAAGAGAAGAAGAAGAAGAGAGAAAATAATTAAACCATAATTTAAAGATGTTGCACCCCTAAAGCTAGAGCCGGTTTTCAAGCATGAGTGCCCAACAACATATGGTCTGGCTACTCATTCAAAGAAAGTAAAAATCAAAATGATAGGGAGCCTAGTGCCTCTAGATGCACCTTCTTCTAGTGGTCACGAGTCTCCTAATGCAGAGAAGAAAACTAAGTTTAAGATAATAGGACCTAAGCCGTCTAGTGTGATCAAAGGGAATGTCTACAAAAGAAAGAAAGACTCATTGCCTACTCAAATGGACACCCTTCTAGAAGATGATGAAGATGACTTGGACCAAGTACCTATCAATAGAAGAACTCACTCTATGAGATTCATGAAAAGGAGAGTTATAGAGGATGATCAAGAGGATGCTGAAGGGGCAACCCAAGGGGAACCCATAAATCTAGATTTTCTAGGGGATGATGAATTTGACATCAAAGACTTCAAGGGGCTTCATGGTTTCCAAGAATCTGAGCAGCAGGCTCCAATCCAAGGAAAGTTGGTGAGTTTTGATTCTTTCCCTACACAATTCACTAATCCCCAAGGCAAGAAGAGGGAGGGAACTCAACAAAGATCCCAAGAAGAAATGAAGTGATAGCTGAAGTACAAAAGGAGACTGCAAAGCCAGACAAAGATTCTTCCATTGGGAAGGATGCAACAACACAAGTTCATTTGGTTCCATAATCAGTTCAAACTCCACTCTCGCCTCCACATCCAATACCATCAACCACTCTGCTTCTTCCCCCAGTTCAAACCACTCCATTGCCTCAGTAGCCTCCACCATTTCATGATCCCATGCCAACTCCGCCTCCTCCATTCATGCCTTCACCCACTCCATTTGTTGCTCCAACTCTAACCCCTACCATGCATAATCCTCCCTCTCAAGCACCTTCCCCATTATTGGCCCACATAGAAATACTGACACAAGCATGTCAAGAGCCCAAGGGAGAAACAAAGGTAGTTCATGAGTATATAGGAGAACATGTGGGATTAGAGGAGCTAGCTAATATAGAAGAGCCACTGGCTAAGGAGGAGAAACAAGTTGATAAGGAAGAGTAGATAGATGATGGAGAATGGATAGAAGAAGAAGAGGAACAAATACATGAGGGGGGAGACTAGAATGTAATGGAAGAACAAGAGACAAAAGGAGAAGGAGAGGATGAGGTAGACATGGCAGCTTTAGGGAAAGTATTCCATCAGCCTAGACCTAGTACCCAAGTGAGGACACTATCATATGTGATGCAGGATCAAGTGGGAAGATGGAAGTCTCAAGTAGCGGTTCACATGATGAGCATCAGTACAACCGAGATCACTCTAGATGACTATGTGTTAGAGGAGGTGAATTTGGGGAAACCAACTAGGGAGGGAAGTAAAACTCTAGCTACCCTTAGATTCATGGATAAAGATGAGGAGAAAATAAAGGCTTTGATGGAACAAAATGAAGCCATGAAAAGATTCATTCTCAAGACAGTGGGTCCCATTGACCTTGATAACCCCGAGGCCTCATTATAGGCAATTTTGGAGAAAAAGAGTGAAATGAGTACATATATCCCACATTCTTTTGTATAGGCTTGTGTAGACTAGAAGGAGGATTTTGAAAAATTTGCAATGGTATCTCTCAAGAAGATTCTGAGACCCCTTAGAGACATTCTTGAAGGAATAACCTCCCTAGTAGAGATCATGCGTGAAGAATACGACATGGAGGAGAAGATTTTGAAATGGTAGAAGATACTAGATGACCTAGTAGTAATAAGGAAGCAACGCTTCCAAGTTTTGGTAAAAGTCTATGAAGGCTCAGAACTAGACAATTTTGAGCAATGGATCCAGGATATAATGGTAGCATTGACCATCTTTGAAAAGGTTCTCAAAAGGATGGACAAGAGACGAGATAACAATATACTTTTTGTAAAAGAATTGCATAAGTTCTTTGAAGATCTAGACTTGGATCTGTATGACAAGGATGATGAAAATAAAATGCATTATGTGACTGCCATGGTTAATCAGTATCTAAGTATATTCAGAGGAGTCAAGACCAAAGAGGACCTTCAACAGATATTCTATCAGAAGGAAGAGATTTAGAAAATACTATCTCGGGAAGAAGAAATATAGACTTTTGCAAGAGAATTGATCACCTTTCGAGATAGACAGCAAGAAATCCTTGAAGGGGTCAAAATTCCCAACTTTGAATAAGTATTGGAGATTGTGGATAGGTTCTAGAAAACACATCCAAAAGTACTCCCCAGTCAGTGAGCAGCCAGTCTAGAGTTAGCCAAATTTTGTATAGAGAAAATGCAATTTTTTCTACTTAGCCATTTTTGCAAAGCCTGATTTTTGGCCTTTTGGCCCTAGAGAACTTTCGGCCTTCGAAAGTCTGAAGTTCAAAATTAGGAATGAAGGACTTTAAACTAAGTCATTTTTGAGGCTTGGTTTTTTCGGACCAACTGTCAAGATTTGGGTATTTTTTGGCACGTCCACCATTTAACTTCAATATCTAAGAGTTGATTTTTTAGTCAACTGGGCTTCTTTTTGGGGGTCATTTTTTCATGATTTTGGGATTTGTTCTAGTTGAGTCCATGTGGAGAAGCTGCAACCAAGAATTGAGGGCAGATTCATGGAGATTATGAAGAGCATGCACAAGTTCTAGATTCATTTTTTAGATGATTTATGCATGATTTGTTCTAGTTTTTGTAATGCAAGAGGTTTAATTTTGTGCTAGGGTAGTTTAACTTGTTCTTAGAAGTAGTTCCCTTAATGCAATATCTAGTTTAGAATTTATTTCCAAGTTTCATGCAGCCAAAACCCTAGGTGTGAATATAAGAGCACAACTCTATAAATTATAATAAAATGATGTAATAAGGGTCGATTTGATCATTAATGCAATACATGTAGTTGGTGCTTCATTCATGGTGTGATATTTCTACTATCTATGTGAAATTTGTGAATGTGTGTTTTTCTCATTAGTTTATTTCAAAGAGCAAATTGATTGTTTGATGATTTCAAATCTATGATTATTAGTTTAGTGTTTGCTGGTATTACATTTCTTTGTTGTGACAAATTTTTGAGAAGATTGTTCTTTTGGTTCTTGAAGATTAACTTGTCTCATGTGTGTGCACATCTATGGTGGCTTTGTAATCTAATGAGTTTTGGCTTATCCTGCATCTGCATTTGTTTTGTTCCGCTGATGATTGCATCCACTTAGCTGAAGATTGTGATTTATTCTAGTCTCTATTTTGTGGGTTTCCTCATCTTCTCGGTCTTTTTATTTACAAAGTGGTGTGGTATTAGTTTATGTCCATTAGTTTCTTTTTAGAAATTTCTATCAAATTCTTGTTACCCTATTTCTTACCTTCTTTGAAAATTATTTTAGTAGATCAATTAGATTAATATTGCTTTATTTTATATCTAAAAATCCCAAAAAAGAGATATTGTGGTATTCTAAAGTTTTTTTTGTAGATTCCTTTAAGATATGAACCAGCAAAGCCCTCCTTGTTAATAGATTCACATTTGTCTTTCGTTGAGCTATCCAAGTGGTTGAGACCCAGCCAGAAGGAGCCTTGAGATTGATTCCATCAATCTTCCAAGAGGGGAATTTGGTCATGTAAATTCCTAGCCATTGTCATTGTGTAAAAATGACACTCAATAGAAGTGGTGCTAGGAGGGCCCTCTAAAGGGAAACCCTGGAATATCGAATCATTCTCTCCCAAAAGGTTTGAATGAGTCCTTAGATCTTCACCAAACAAAGGGGAATTCCTTGAAATTAGAGAAGTTTGTAGACCTCGCTGCAACAGAACAAAATGCAGAGAGGATACATCAAATCATCAATCTAATCTTCCTCCATTTCAGACCATTTCTACCCCACTTGCTATTCCTCCACCACAAGCTTCAATGGCATTTTTTACAAATGCTCAAAGCTCTCCATTGAACATACAAGGATAGCTCCACCAGCTGCCCAAGAATCCTAAGAAATTATGCCCACATTTCATCTATGGAGAATCCAGGACAATGGAAGAACATGTTCATGCATTCAAGGAATTGTGCAATCGTAAAGAGATTGCTCATCAAGATGTCATGTGCTTCCTTTTCCCCTACACTCTGGGGGAATTCACATATAATTAGTATTTGAACTTGCCACAAGGATCCATCTCCACATGGGCAAGATTTGAAACAAAATTCCTCAATCAATTCAAGCTATATGTGGATCTACCAACTCTTCATCACCAATTCATCTCGGTGAGAAAGGACCTCAATGAGTCAATCGCTATGTTCAATCACTATTTCCATAAGATGTACCAAAAAATTGAAGCTCCTTATACTATACCATTTGGGGCTACTATACAAGTGTACCTATGTGCCTTAGATTCACTAACATCCATATTATTGAAAAGGTTTCCCCCAGGTGACATAGACACTCTAGAAAAAGTGTGCAATGATGCTATCACATTTACCCAACAAATGGACCTGCAAGCTGGGGGAAATTATGGTATTCCACCAATGTTGGGGAATGTTGCTATGACTAGTCCGTTCACAGCTAATAATCAATTTTTGGTACAACACACCCCAAGGCTCAGCCCAATCCCAGCTCCGTATGTTGCTGCCCCACCACTCGCCATCATGTACCTAGGGTATGATGCGCCTAAGGCAGCTTTGTGTGAGCAAAAGGTTGTTGTCCCAAGTGATCCAGACCATGCTCTAGTGAATGATTTGGATGCCATGAAAAAGACATTGTCCCAGTTGACCAGAGAAATTACTAGGATGAAGCTTAACCCATCTCAGAACCAGGGGAACTACCAATGCATGACTACTATCCCAAATACCTACTCCAAAAATCAGAATCATAATTATGGAAATTACAACAACAATAACAACAATGGTGGTGGTTATGGGAATGATTCCCAAGATAAGTAGTTTGGTCAACAACAAACAAATAGAACATGGAACACACACCCAAATAATGGTAGCATACCATTGGACAATTCCAATGTCTTCAACTCATCTGAGGTTAACTTTACCCAAGGTTCCAACATGCACCAACCAGATAATGAGTATAGGGGCAAATTTGATAACCAACAAGCCCAAGATCCTAAAATTTCTTAGACCCATTTCAGTTCCATGGTCTTTGATTCATATTATCCAAGTATAGATGGAACTCCTATCAACAACATAGTGGAAGAATAATTTGTCTTCCCTTTCAAATAAGAAAGTTAGCCGAAGTACTCTGAGGTCCACACTTTCCAAAACAATAACAAAAACACCTATAACCTGAGGGCTAGGAGAGAACCTCTGACTGACGGCATTCCCCTAGGAATGTAGCCCACTTCATCTAATCCAAGAGATAGCAATAATCCCATGACCCTGAGAGGCCCCGGTACCACTATCACTCTGGCAACGCAACATCAATCCACACTAAAAAAAATCTAGTCTAAACCAATGAAAAGTACAGTGTAGTGGAGGAACTCAAGAAAGTTAGAACTAATATGTCAATGTAAGACATGTTGCAAAGTTTTCCCACTCAAAGAGAAGCCCTCTTGAAGTCACTAGATCCTTCCAAATCAGCCTCATCTAGGAAAAACCCCAGAAATGTATCCAACATGAATGTGGCAGAGGTGATGTCGACTATGTTTAAAGATAAGGTGGAGGTACCCCCATTCTCGCTTAGCCTAAAGATCTTCAGAAAGAACCTACATAATTGTTTGATCGACTTAGGGGCTTCATGCAACGTGATGCCATTGTCCATATGTCAAAAAGTAGGGATGAACCCTCAACCAACTAACTAAGTAGTGATTGAATTGGACAAAATAGAGGTCTGAATCTTTGGAGTCTTGAAGGATAAATGCATACAATTAACCGCTAACCCCAGAATCCAAGATTGCATTGACATACATGTGGTGGACATCCCAGAAAAATATGGCATGCTAATCAGTAGGGAATGGACCTGATCATGGAGAGGATGGTTCTCTACCGACTTTAATCAACTTTGGCTACCATGGAGGGGGCTCAATAACCAAATCAAGATCAATGCAGTGCCCAAGCTTAAACAAATGATAACTAAGTATAATGCTTCAAGTGAAGTCCTTTTTTCATAGGAAGATTTGGGAGTATATCAATTTGACAAGGCATTCACATTCCATCTCAAAGAAGAAGAGAACTCAAACGATAGCCCTATGCAAGGGCTAGTGAGTACCTAGATTCCCAAGGAGATTCTTATAGAATTCATAGATGGTATGATGAAAAATATGAGGCATCTTGGCCAAGATGTTGACCCAAACATATTGATGTTACTAGGGTATTGTCGTCTCCATAAGAAAAACCACTCAAAGTTTACATGCCAGGAATGCCAAGAGGTGGTGGTCTAAGTAATAAGCTAGGTGTCTAGCATACCCAAACTTAAAATAGAATCAACCATAGTTCCAGATGGTAACACACCTCCCTTTGAGGAACAACCTCAAGATCTTGAAACTGAACACCCTGTACAAGAGGAATGGAGTTCTTATGATGACGGTTTCCTACCTTCATGTTGAGAGGTTTGGTGTGAGATGAAAACCAAACAAAGAATGAAATGGGTTCCTTTGTCCAAGAGGGAACACTCAGATGAAGAGGACTTGAAGGTCCCAAGCATAGAGAGTCTACTAGTACCTAAAACCTCCATTGAACCTCTGGTTGACATAGGTCTCTCTGAAAAGGTGTCACAAACACAAACTAAAAAATCTCCCCATAAGAATCACTCTATTTGGAAACTCCATTTTGATGGCTCCAAGTGTAAGCAAGGAGTAGGAGTAGGGATTGAATTGGTTGCATACTGGTTACAATTCTACTACACCAATAATGTTTCTAAGTACGAGGCCCTAGTTCGGGGTCTCCTCTTAGCAAATGAGAAGAAGGTGAAAGCCTTAGTTTTTGAGGGAGATTCATAGTTGATAGTTCGCTAGATTTGGAGCTAGTATTTATGCACTGATAAGCACTTGATATCTTACCACAACTGCAGCTAGGACTTAATTGAAGATTTTGAGGCTTTCAATATTCAGAGTGTCCCTAGGAGAAGAAACATTGTTGCTAATGCTCTACCCCTGTCGACAAGCTCCTAACATCCACTAGAAAAATCTAAATTGAAGAAATTCTCTGTAGAACAGGTGGTTGTGCCAGTTGTCCCTGGTAATATAAAAAACTTCCAGGTGTTCCAAGATGATTAGTAGATATTGGAATTCATCATGAATGCGGGAATCTTTGACAAACAAAGCATTGATGAAGAAGAAGATGAAATAGATGAGTTAGATGACCTAGCGATCTTGAACTTAAAGACTAATTCCATTCTGAAAGGGATGATATCCCTGGAAAGGATCTTTGATAAGGATGAACATGCATGTGAAAGAGGAAAGACACCAGTGGTAGGCAGTGATGAATGCGAGCTCTACAACCTAGGAAAGGAAGGATGAACCTAGGGAGGTTTGTATTGGAAAAGTGGGCACACCTAAAGAAAAGAGGTGAATGGTAGAGCTACTCATGGAGAATAAAAATTTTATAGCTTGGAGCTATGAAGACTTAAAAACATATGATCCCAATGTTATTATGCACAACATCCCTTTGAACCCAGATGCTAAACCCTTTCGACAGAGACAAAGGCCGGTGAACCTTGTGATTGAACTAGTAATCTAGAAGGAGGTACAAAAGTTTCTTGATGCCAAAATCATTTACCCTATCCGGCATTTGACTTGGGTAGAAAACCTCATCCCAGTAAGAAAAAAAAGTAGAGAGGTGTGGCTTTGTGTTGATTTTTGAAATTTGAAGAGGTCCTCTTAGAAGGACAACTACCCGCTGCCATCCCTCAATGAAGTGTTGTAGGTGGTTAATGGTTCCCAAATGATGTATTTCCTGGATGGCTACTCCAAGTACAACTAGGTCATGGTAAAAGAAGAGGATCACCTAAAAACAACTTTTACAATAAAGTGGGGTATATTTTCTTATCGACATATGCTACTTGGTTTGAGCAACACATGAGCTACTTTGCAACAAGCTATGGATGAAGCATTCAAAGGTCTGATGAACAAATTCATTGTCATCTATATGGATGACCTCATAGTTTTCTCTAGAAATCAGATGGACCACATTGAAGATCTACGAAAGGTCCTAAAAAGGTGTCAGCATTACGGAATCTCTCTTGATCCTAAGAAATGTTTCTTCAGGGTAACCCAAGGAAAACTTCTCAGGCACATCATATATGAAATAGGCATCTCAATTGATCCTGAGAGAGTTGAGGCTATTCTAAAATTGGTTCCCCTAAATAGCAAGAAGGAATTGAAATCATTCTTTGGGAAAATCAACTTTGTCAGAAAGTTCATCAATGGATTTGTAGAGATAGTGCATTCATTGAAAGATATGTTAAAGAAAGATGCTAAGATTGAGTGGAGCACTCTGGCTAAATAATCCTTTGAATAAATTAGGACATCCATTGCCATTGCTCTAGTTCTAGTCTACCCTCATTATCTTCTACCTTTTAAGGTTTATTCCTTTGCATTAGAACACTCATGTGTAGGGATCCTCACACAGAAGAAGGAAGGAGAAGATGAACGACTGATAGCTTTCATGGGCTATCCCCTAAAGAATGTAGAACTCAAGTACCCAAATCTTGATAAACAATCTTTTGCCTTGGTTAAGGCCATCAATAAATTTAGACACTACATCCTCTAAAGTAAGGTCATTGCTATTATTCCAGATCTAGCAGTCAAATCCCTATTGATGCAAAATGAATTGGGAGAAAGAAGAGGGAAGTGGATGGCTATAGTTCAAGAGTTTGACATTGAGATCCAACCAATGAAACTAGTGAGAGGTCAAGGTCTTACCAAGACGATGGCATAAATAGAGCAAGGCTTGGTGTACCAAGTATACACCAATGAAAGAGTGGTCATGGATATCTAGTATCAGGACATAGTTTACTATCTATTGCATAACTATTGCCCTAAGGGATTGAAAAGTTCATAGAGGAGAGCACTAAAGAATAAGAGTGGTTCATACATGCTAAAAAATGGGAAGCTCTACAAATGCAATTATGATGGCCTCTATCTATGATATTTGGATTGAATGGAAGCTGAGAAGGTTCTAATAGAATTTCATGATAAGTATGGTACTAGGCACAGATCAGCAAAAGCCACAACCCATCAGATATTGAGATTTGGCTATTACTATTCAACTTTGTTCAAAGACACAAATGAGCATGTGAGCTCTTGTCGTGTTTTCCAGACTAGTGTCGCTTGTGAGAGACATTCGGTGATGACCTTACAACTAGTTTATGAGGTGCACCCATTCACCTAGTGGGGGCTAGATTTTGTTGGAATGAGTAATCCTCCATCCTCTATAGGACATAGATACATCTTGACTGCAAGTGATTATTGTACATGCTGGATAGAGGCATAGGTTCTAAAGAATTGTACTACTAAATTGATAACCAAATTCCTAGAAGAATTCATCATCATAAGGTTTGGCATGTTGTTCTTCATGGTATGTGATAATGCTCCTTATTTATCATCTATAACTCTCATCCAATGGGCCTTCGAGAACTAGGTAATTCTCAAATTATCATCTAATTACTATCCACAAGGAAATGGAGTTGTTGAATTGACCACCAAGAACTTAACCATGGTAATCAAATACCTCTTGGATGATAATCCCAGAGATTCACACAATTAGTTGAAATATGCTCTATGGATGGATCATGTGAGAATCAAGAATGCTTTGGGGACCTCTCCCTACTAGCTAGTCTACAATCTGCAACCCATTTTTTTGATGAACCTGAAAATACCAATTCTAAGATTCATGGATCAATACATCAAGGGTGAGGATCGGGTGTAGATTCACCTCATGAACTTACTAGATCTCGAGGAGAAAAGAACCATGGATTTGGAACATATGGCCAAACACCAAGCTATTTTCAAGTGCTAGTTTGACAAAAGAGAAACAATAAAGGCCTTCAGGATCTCTAATTTGGTTTTAATGTGGGACAAAGCAAAAGAAAAACCAGGTAGCCACACCAAGTTTCAACGTTTGTGGATAGGCCCTTTCCAGATCGTGGAGATCCTAGGAGAGAATACTTTCTAGATTAGTTCTCTTGATGGAGAATTGGTCTCATTACCAGTCAATGGCCAATTTCTTAAGCACTATTTTGGGTCTTGACTGGCCCTTTGTGTAATATTGTACATTCTTGTATTTTAGAGTCTTTTCTATTTGCTTTCTTTTGGTTTTGTTGTCTGTGTCCTTTTTGTTGGTTCCTTTTTTGTAGGGATAAGTGTTTCTTGAGCTTAGTGATCCACACTAAGTAGTCCAAGAAAGAGATAAGGGTTTCCCATTATCAAACTCTTTGATGTAGTTATTGTCTTGCAGCGAGCCAGATACAAAATTGGAAGTAAGGTGTTTTCTTTTCAGACTTCTTGAAAGGGTTTGTCAAAACTAACCATCCTAAAAACTAATGCACATTTAAAAGGGGATCCTAAGTCACGAGTCTCTCATGATAGGATTTTGGTTAGAGTTAGGAAATGCCCATGGTCATGAAGGAAGTTGGGAGTCAGAACCCTATCCTAACTAGAACACAAACTAAAAGAAAAGAGCAAGAAAGTAAAAAGGAGGAATGCATAAAGATAAGATTAACAACAAAAGCCTCAAATCTAGGGTGGGACATTCTAAGCGCTATCCTGGTTACACACAAAAGAAAAGGAAGAAAAGAAAAGAGAAAAGAAAAAATATCTAAAAAAAGCCACAAGTATCAAATTAGCAGATGTTGAACAAAATCAAAAGAAAATTGTTCAAAACATAACGGTTCAAAAGAATCAGTTTTAAAAAACTGACACATATCAAGTCTAAGAGCCCTCCAAAGGAGTTTAAAACTTCTAACAAAGCTCATCTACAATAGGGGAAGGGTGATTTTACAACCTCTACTAGGGCTATAAATGTCTGCCTGGTAGTAGAGAAAGGTTAAATTGACTCTTGACTAACTTCATATTGGTGGGCAGTGATCTGGTGATAATTGGTTGATAATTAGCGGAGGCTTATAGTGAGGGATTCCTAGAAAATTTGAACACATGTAATCACACACTAGATGTAGATTTTATGATGTCCTCAATCTTGGTGATGATGAGAAAATCACTTTGGCTGAAGATCGTGTGCTTGGCTCACTGTAGGATAGGATTGTTTCAAGTCAGAATGGCTCTGGGAAACTCGAGTTGTTTCCCTTTCTTTTGTTGGGGCTATTTGTTGTGGTCCCAAAACTATGCTCCCCTTTTTTTCCTTTTGGCTTCAAGGCCCCCCCTTTCTTTTCCACTTGTCCTTAGCTTTCTTGTCTATCTGGTCTTTTTGTTTTCTATTTTTAGTTAGTTTTCCTTAGTTTTCAGTCTTGTCACACTTTCGCACTTTCAAAGGTCCAAAAGTGTGAAAGTTTCAAGTTGGTGAAAGTTTGGAACAACGTTCTACCATGCCTTGGCATTTTCAGACCCATGTGGTTTTGGACTTTCAGATGCCAAAAAGTTGGGAGGTTCAACTCCCCAAAAGGGAGTTGGCCTTTTAGAGGTCTGATACCCCTGAAAGGCTGATCGATAGGAGGCTGACGTCACCCACCAATTTTCCTTATAAAAGGCGCAAACCAAGTTATTAACCCTCACTTGTTTTCTCTCCAGCTTGTCATTTTTTTGAAGCTTTCTTTGCGTGTCACTTGCTTCTAGCTTTCCACCTTGGTCTTGTTTCTTTGTCTTCATCCACTAGCTTCCTAGAGGTTGGTCTTTCTCTTCTCTCCCTTTCATTTTCATTGTTTTTCTTTGGTCTATAGTTAGGGTTTCTTGCTTTGTAGGCCTAGTTAAGGTTTTTGGCCTATCGTTTAGGGTTAGTTTTTTTTTCGTCAATTTGGTTTGGCCTCAGGGATTGTGAGGTTGTCCCCTCTAACCCCCCTGGCATGTTTGTGGTCAAATTCAGTGACAGACTTGTTTTCAAGCTCGACAAAACCAAACCCTAGTTTTGGCCATAGTGTTTTAGACCTTCACGATCTGAAACTTTCAAACTCTCCACAATCCAAAATCTTCTAAGTGCTTTGCAGTTTTAGTGTTTTGGTGTTGTTGCACACCAAAACATCTTTTTACCTAATTCACCAAAACCCATAGGACCAAAGATTTCAACAATATCACAGATCTCCCAAGTACTAGTTTCAGCATTTCAGTGTTGTTGCACACTGAAACTTTGATTGCTCTAATTTTTTGAACCGATACCAATGATTTAAAATATTGGCAATGCAAACACTAAGGCATTTTTTAGCATTTCAGAGGTTTTGGCCTTCGAAGATTTTACACCTCTAATTTTCCAAAAGGCTGAAAAGGGGGTATCAACACATTTTTTAAACTCAAGCCTTCTTTTCGCATTTTTGGCCCTTTCAGCCTGTACTCCTGAAGGTCTGAAAGGATGAAAAGGTCTTTCAGATCTCTTCTTAGCTTAGTTTTTTAGAATTCTTGGTTTCTCTGAGATATTTTTCTCTCTCCTATAATTTCATGTTACTGATTCATGTCTTTTTCTCTTTGCAAAAATCACCAAGAAAGTTGTGTCATCAGTGATGAAATATCAATTCAAAGGATACCATCTGCCTTCAAAGGTGACCAACCTGCATCCAAATATCACAGACACTAACATTGGCAGTGTAAGTTGGAATGACTATTTGGTAAAGTGTGCCACACCAGTAGGGAGGTTAGAAGATTACACCTCATTGGTCCATTGCTCCTGGGTGAATGTAGTAGCTCATCTAGTCTCCATCTTGTATTCAGACTTGATCAACACTTTGACAAATCACTATGTGCCTGATGAGAGGATGGTGAAGAATAGTGTAGGTAAAGTGGTCCTAGATTTGAGACCAGATAACATTGAAAATTTCTTCCACCTACCCAAAGGGGTCTGATGAGTCTAATTATTGACTCAATTTTGTTATGATCTTTATGTTTTGTTGATACTCTGACAAACATTTCCAAGAAATTTTATTACTTATAGTTATGTGAACCTATGCCAAGTATAGCTAAAGCCACAAAATCTAAGGGTAGCCTAAATGATATGTTTTGCTAACTATTATAAATATAATATAGTATTTCATATAATTATTTCAAGCTATGTTCTAACATCTAAGTAGGAGTTGAAATGTTGACTTGCATATGTGTACCGAATGTACTAACCTTTCAGGTAAACACAGAGTGGTATGAAGAGTGGCACATGTACATTGAAGAAGGGAGTTAGAAGATCAACCATGGTGAGAGAATTCAGCATGATTCCAATGGTGGTGCCGAGCTTTGAAGGAGCTGTTGTTCCAAAAAATATAGGGAATTAGTCTCGCTAAATTTCTTCAGAACAATTATTATGTTGACAACGGTAATTGTATCATGTTATGGTTGTTTTATCTCCTCCGTATGTGGTGAGATTTAATGAGACTTTTCTGTTATGTTTTCAATAAGTGTCAATCCTTGATATAAAGGGATTTTGACTGATTTAGTAAATAATGAAGAAAGATAGAATTATGTATTCAGTATAATAGAAGTTACTCTATTTTTTGCTCTTCACGAGTTATTCAGTTGTGTAACCAATTAAGAAGATTTTAATGGAAGAGTGATTTTGGATTATCTCTTATGTTGAGTAGTTAGCAAAAGCCAACCAAGGGGGCCCCCACTTGGGAGGTGGATTAGATTAAGGTAGAATAGATTTCCTTTTTATACTTTTCCTATTTTCAAATAGAGCTACTATTTACTCCTGCAGCATTTGTAGAGACAAGTATAGTGAATGTTTTGAGTGTTAGACAGACTTAGAATCATTTCGTATGTTTTCTATAGTAATTCCATTCAATAGTCAAGTGTGTTTACTTTCCTACAGTAATAGCATAGATTCCTTTCATTCATTTTATCTTACTACAGCATAAGTGTTTTGACTCCTAAAGGAACTTAGTGCACAAATTGTGTTGTCCCATTTCAAGTCTACATCCCTGGGTTGACAATCTAAATGTATTTCATGATGGGGATAGGTAATCTGTAGCATAGATATATTACCCTTGAAAGAGAGACAATGGCATGATTATCTCTACCTATTGTGAGACTATTCATTTTTGGCACCACTACTGGGGATGGTGTCAAACTAGGAACCTCAAAAGAGTCATTTATTTTTCATGTTAGTTTCTTGTTTTTTGTTAATACCAAGAAGTTGTGAGCTTGCTTCACAAGTCATCAACTTACTTACATGCATTGAAGAAGGCGAGATGGTCATGGAAGATTTCTTCCAAAGGAGCCTGTTAAACTAAAAGAAGAATTTGAAGAGCTTGAATTACTATTTCTTGATGCCAGTCCTAAGTTTGTTGCATCATCTTCAACAGAAGAAGAAGAAACCCAAGAAACATTTGACCTCCATCCTTTTGTAAAAATATTGGTCAGTTTTCATAATAATAATCCTACTCCAAGACCACCTATTGTCAAAACCCTCTAGTCAACAATACTTTCCCGCCACAATTTCAATATCCAACACCTCCATTCATGGCATCTCCTACATTTCCATTTCCAATTCCAAGCCTTATTAACAATCCAAACCTCAAGAACATACCTGCCACAGCACATCCAAAGTTCTATGGACTTGTTATGGAACAAACTGACACCTTTTTGTTTCATTTTGACATACTGTGTCAAATTTTTTACTACAATACTGATAGTACAAGCTTAAGTTATTCCCAAAAACACTAAAGGAGTCATCCCTCAAATGGTTCATGGGCTTAGGATCGAATGCAATAGCTAATTGGGATGCAATGAGAGATTTGTTTCTAAGTATAAAGACTACTACAAGGGAAGTGATTCAAAAGGATATGACATCTTCCATATGTCACAAAGGGAAGAAGAAACATTAGAAGACTACATATCATGCTTCTTATTTAGTCTACAAAAGAACTCGCAACATGCATTGCAGGAGGATTCACAGAAGCTGATTTTTCTAAGAGGAGTGAATGAAAATTGTCTTGAAGATCTGGACCTCATGGCCGGAGGGGATATATCTTAGTCCTCCTAAGATGACCTTAAGAATATTTGTATGAACTATTCTAGAGAAGTGGTCAAGAAAGGAAGAGGATTTCTCTTAGTGCTAACCAAAGGGAGTGGCTTTGGTATTTCAAAGATGGAGATTTCAAACCTGTTGTTAGACTTCAAGAAAGACATCATAAATGATGTTTCTACACACCTAGACACTTTAACTACCAAGAAGAAACATACAAATGCAGAGGTGCAGCTAGCAAAATACTATCCTCATTGCCGCAAACAAAAGAAGGATTGTCAGTGTAAATTGGTTGCAAACCTAGAGAACCAGGATCTTCCAATTGAGTACTTGAAGATAGAAGGAGAGGATGAGCAAGTATTATTCATTGCTCAACACCAACCATGGGCCATGAGACAAGGTATGCCTCAAGACCCATTACAAACTTCAAGTCCATATAATAGTCAATGGAAAAATCTGAATGTCCAAAGTCCTCCATAGTATAATCAACCCACTTGGAATAATGCTTGGCAAAATAATCAAAAAAATCAATGGTATCCTCCACAGCAACCCCAATGGTCACAATTTCCAAACCAATGGCAACAACCACAAGGAAATTGGTAGCCCACTAACCAGTGGAGAGGACCTCAATAATGGGCTAACCCAAATCCTAGATATCCACCTCTACCACCTCCAACAAATATGCCTGCAATAATGCCACCACCTCCAAATACAGGACCCCAAAAGCAAACACAATTACCTACTCAACCTCAACCAAATCCAAATAGTCAACAGCCACATCAGGAAATTTATGCTATTGATGCTCAGCAGTACCATGCCTATGGACTTGATATAGTTGATATACACATAAGATCAAGTACTACCTTGCTAGCACCTGAACCACCCCTTATCACTGAAGTGCCTGACCTTCTTGCAACAGTAGTACCAATGCTAGAGATTGATTTTCCAAATACTATTGTAATAGAAAATGTTTCCAACTTAGCTAATGTTCAAACATCAGTTAAAACACCTTTTCCTCAAAGGCTTGGCATGGAGAAACCTATACCAAAAGAAGATCAGCCATTTGATATTATTGGCCAACTTAAGAACATGCATGTCCAGATTCCCCTATTTCAAGCAATAAAAGATGTTCCAGTTTGTGGAAAAGCAAAAAAATAAGCTTATCTTAAAAAGCTTGGGAGGAAGAAAAAGGATCCTACAACAATTCATGTTATACAACAATTCATGTTATAGGACAATTAGCTGATATCATGCTAGGAAAACTGGTAATACCCAAATATTCAGATGTAGGGAGTCCAGTTGTGAATATAATCATTAATGGCCAGTCTGTCAAAAATGCATTAATAGACTTAGGTGCTGCCATTAATGTAATGACAAAGGATTCTATGAATAAGTTGAGTATTGAAGGGTTGAGAGCTACTCCAACAGTATTACAATTAGCAGATAGCTCTACTATTACTCCTGATGGAATGATAGAAGATATAATAGTTGCCTTAGATTCTTGGGAGTACCCTGTTGATTTCATTATCCTTTCACCAAAAGTCAACCTTGCTGGTTACCCTGTTATTCTAGGACATCCATGGTTAGCAACAGCTGATGCAAACATAAGTTGTAGATTAGGGAACATGACAATTTCAGATGGGCAAGCCACTAAGAAATTAACATTGTATCCTCCAGCTCAATCGTAGCTAGATTTGAGTACACCTATATGGCCAGACTTAGGAGATGGGGAAGAAGAACTAAATTGTGTGGTTTAGCTAATGATGTTACATAGACAATCCTTTATAAAGCTACAAGAGGAGGATGAGATCATTCGGAGCATTCTTAACAATGACCGTGTTGTTATCAAAGATGTGTCTAAGAGTTCTGTCCTAGAGTTAAGTACATATGAAGATAATCTCAAGGATTATGTATTACCTTCAGAACTCAATATTATCCACCAGTTGCTACCTAGTGAAGTGAACACAAGTCATGTCCTTGAAGTCTCAATGCTTGACCTTACAAATACTATAGAGATTTCTAAAGGTCATAATCTCCATGTGAATAACAAGTTGCCTCCACAACAAATGGAACAACTCACTAAACTACTGCAAACACATGAGAAAGCCTTTGCATGGGATTATGGGGACATGAAGGGATTAAGCCCAACATTATGTACTCACAAGATATATATCAATGAAGGAGGCCTACCCCTTTGTCAACCTCAAAGAAGGATTACTCCAGCATTAAGGGAGATAGTTAAAATAGAATTGCAAAAGTTATTAGATGCTGGCTTTATATATCCTATATCTGACAATAAGTGGGTATCACCTTTGGTTATAGTACCCAAAAAGGAAGGCAAATGGAGGATTTGTGTGGATTACAGGGAGTTAAATAAAGCTACCAAGAAAGATCACTTCCCACTACCATTCATTGACCAAGTGCTTGATACTTTGGCTGTTAAGAAGTATTTTTCCTTTCTTGATGGATATAGTGGCTATAATTAGATAACTATTTCTCCAAAGGACCAGGAGAAGACTACATTCACATGTCCATGGGAGACATATGCATATTCAGTTGTACCTTTTGGATTGTGTAATGCTCCACCAACATTTCAAAGAGCTGTAATTAGTATTTTTGCTGACATATCACATGACTGTATGGAGATATATATGGATGACTTTACAACATAATCAGGTACTAATCTTGAAAAGGTACTAATCAGGTGTAAAGAACATAATCTATCCCTTAATGGTGACAAATGCTTTATGATGATGTAAGAAGGAGTGGTACATGGGAATTTCATTTCACCAGTAGGAATTCAAGTAGACCCAGCTAAAGCAGAGGTAATACTTAGACTACCTACCCCTACCAAACAAAAAGATGTAAGATATTTTCTAGGACATGATGGATACTATAGACACTTTATTCAAAATTTTAGTCAAATTGCTAGCCCTTTGTATACACTACTTACCAAAGAAGTTGAATTTAAGTGGACACAAGCATGTGATGAGTCCTTCCTATAGCTTAAGAAACTCCTAACCACTGCACCAGTCCTCAAAGGACTAGATTGGTATATTCCATTCCACATCCATATAGATGCATCTGATTATACCATAGGTGTTGTGCTAGGAAAAAAGTCTAGTAACCTTGAGAATGCAATTTACTATATCATTAAAAGCCTCCATGGCCTGAATTGAACTACACAATTATTGAAAAGGAACTCCTCGCTGTAGTTTATGCATTGAACAAATTTTGACATTATGTCACAGGATATCCTATTTTTGTTCACACTGATCAATCTACAATAAAATATTTAATGAACAAACCTACTATAATAGGTAGGTTGGTAGGATCACTCTTACTATTGCAAGAATTTGATATAACAATTGTTGATAAGCTAGTGAAGGCCAATGTAGTTGTTGACTCCTTGTCTAGACTACAAAATACTGATGAAGACACTACTTAGGTTGAAGATACATTTCCAGATGAACACCTATTCCATATAGCAATCAAGAACCCATGGTATGTAGACATAGCCAATTATCTAGCAGCAAATAAGATGCCGCCACATTTTTCTCAGAAAGACAAGAAAAAGCTTATAGAGAAAAGTTTTAGTTTTCATGGATAGATAACAATCTATTTTACACTAGTCCAGATCATATTATGAGAAGATGAAGTGTATGATATACTCTATGCTTGTCATGATGAGCCTTGTGGAGGTCACTTTGTAGCAAAGTGGACAACCCTGAAACTCTTAACCACATGATATTATTGGCCTCAATTACACAAAGATGCAGCCAATTATACAAAAAAAATGTGATACATGTCAAAGGATGGGCTGACCAAAAAAATTAGATGAGATGTCACTCAATCCATAGGTAGTAATAACACCTTTTGAGAAGTGGGGTATGGACTTCATTGGCCCAATTGATCCACCATCAAATGGAAAATCCTACATCTTGGTTTGTACAGACTACCTAAAAAAGTGGGTGGAAGTGAAAGCTATGCAGAATTCCAAGGATGAAAAAGTAGCTAAATTTCTATATGAAGAAATATTTACCAGATATGGAGTCCCCAGAAAGCTTGTCATGGACCAAGGAGAATAGTTCACATAAAACCTAATCATAGTGCTAATGAAGGAATATAGTATAAGGCATCAGAAGTCTAGTCCTTATCATCTGCAAGCCAACGGACAGGCAGAGGTGACAAACAGATAAATAGAGGCCATACTAACAAAGACAGTACAGTTGCATCACAAAGATTGGAGCAGCCAATTACTAGAAGTAGTCTGGGCTTACCGTACCACATGGAAGACAACAACCAGGTTCACACCATTTGAATTGATGTATGAGAAAGCAGCAATGTTTCTCATAGAATTTGAACACAAAACATTGTGCACAACACTTGAGCTAAACATCAATCTTCCTGCACCAAAAGCAAAATGTCTCCTCCATCTTAACTCCTTGGATGAAATGTGCAAGTCAAGGTTAGAGAGAACATAACTAATATAGAACAAAAGGAAAAGATGGCATAATTCACATATCAAGAATACATAATTTCAAGTAGGAGATTGCACTTTATTATATGATTCAAATACAAGGAGAACCCAGTAAAGCTACAAACCAAATGGCTCAGACCCTATGAAATTCAACATGTCTTTGATAATGGAGTAGTTCAACTAACCACACTTGATTTAGTACAATTTAAGCTGCTAGTCAATGGACACCACTTATGCCTGTATCATAAGCCTCAAACCAAAGAAGAATTCTTACAACAGTTCAACATGTCCATTTTAATAGATTCTCAGGAAATAGTTCCTACAACAGAAGGTGAAAGCCTTCCACCTGCAGCCTCACCATGACATGCTTCCTCTAAGCATTCATAATAAAACTTCATTTAATGAGGTATATTCATTCATTCATTTTTCTATATTCTTCTCACCAACTCATCTCATTTCTATATCTACCACCCACCCAACTTCCATGTCACCCACAATTTCTCTTTTCAAATGCTTTCAATAAAATGCCATGTCGGCAATCTTAAGTGGCCACTAGAATCAACACTCTCATCAACTCACATTCATGTATGATAATTCATTGCTAGGTACAACTTTCTAACTCTACTTATTTTTAGTACATAGGTTTAATTAATTATATCTAGTACTACATTAAATATATAATATACGCACTAAGCCAGTTTCCCAACCTCATGCCAAATTGAACAAGTGAGGACACTTGTTCAAATTTCATAAGGGGTAGGGGAAGTGTACTAACTTCCAAGTTTCAGTCTTAGACTATCCTTGTCATACCCCTATCACATCATTGTTGTACTTAGGCTACATTCCATTAGTTTTTAAATCCTCACACATTTCCCCGTACTTTCAAATTTTGATTTCCTAAACTTGACATGACTTCAAAAGGATCATAATTAATCTATGAGGTAACTCAAACTAAAGTTATTGATGTCTTCTAAAATCAATGCCATTATTATTGTTTGAGTCAAGTGAAACAAAGGTAATGCAAGTGAAAATATCAGCATTTTTCAAGAATCACAATTGCATTTCAAAAGAGGGAATTTGCAGAAGAACTAAAATTTTAGCAGAGGGTTGGAGAGCTAAGAAGTTAGAAATTGGGCATTATTAAGATGGGAAGACATTTAAAGAGACATGAACTAGTCATTCATGGTATTTTGCTGGTGGATGTTGAGGCAGTCTGCAGGTCTAATGCATGCAGCTGGCTTGGTTATTTTCTGCAGCTGACAGAGTTTAATGAGGAGGTTGCTATGGAATTCATCGGTAGATTTGAAGAAGGGAAAACAATATTATGGGGATTGATAGTTATGGCCACTGAAGAGAGAATTGCGAAAGTTACAGGATTACTAGTTGTGGGCAAACATTATACAAATGAGCATGATGCTAGGTCATCTCATGCTTAGTTTTTCAGGCTAGGTGATCCTCCGCTTGAAATTACTAAGTAGGGGTGTAGTAGATTGTCCCTTCCTTAGCCATTTTCAAGACTGGCTATGCACATCATCAAGTATTTAACCTGTGAGGGGAGATTTTCAAACTTACATGCTCACCATTTTAAGTTGCTTAGTTGTATCAGGCATAATCTTCAGGTTAATATTCCCAATTTTATTTATAATATGCTAAGTATTGGTACTAAGGAAACTCAAAGGGGCAATGCAAACTCTATTATTCACCATTCCCTAATCAATCTTTTAGTAGAAAAATTTCTTAGGGATGTTTCCCCAATGTCATGGCCAGAATTTGTCCAAACTAAAACTTTGCAACCTCAAGCAAATCCTATGGCCCAACCTCTAAATGATGTAGTAGAATCTTTCAACCCTACTGAAGAAGTAGTTGTGAAAGAAAAAGAACTGGAATTACTACCAGAAAACCAACCCCCTAAACCTACTCCAGAGAGTAGTGTACCCACTTCTTCCTCAAGAAAAGGAAAGCAGAAAGTTAGGAAAGAAATCCCTAACTTAGAAGGAGAAATTTCAAACCCTGCAATCCAAATTAATAAAAGGAAATGGTTGAGTCCTATAGTAACTACTCCTGTAGCATCTATTCCTATAGCACATAAAGCAAAAAGGTCTCACCAGCCTAAAACTGTAGTGGTTGAAGAGGCAGTTGTGTGTAGAAGCCCTCGAATGAGAGGACAAGTAACCCCACCTTCTCCTTAAAAACTAGATTTTCCATCACCAACACCAGCTAAAGAGCCCTCTATTGAAGTTATTCTTGATGAATCTCCTTCCCAAGTAGAATCCCAACACATGGAGGAAACTCCTAATGAGCAAGAACCTAGCAGTAGCATGCCTCAGAATGATGAAGGAGTGCCTGAGCCGAACCCTGAAGTAATACAAGAAAACATTCCTGAGAATGTTCAATCTACTTCTCATCATCCTATGTATTCTAATGTGTCCATTATACCTTACCAATCATCATGGTTCACTGATTTCTTCTAGCAGACTGTTAAGGAGAAGAAAAAGAAAGCCCAAATGCAAGAGTTCCCTCCATCAACGATTCTGTCTATCCTATTTCATATGTATAATCATTTTACCTTTTAGAAAACATGGTGGAATTAGGAAAGGAATCAAATGCAAAGGGAAATTTTTGAGAAGGATGAGGAAATTGAATCTATCAAAGAGCAGTTAAACAAATAGAAAGAGCAAATGAATAAGGCCTTGAAACTAGCTGACCAAGTGATAGCTTGTAGACCACCACCTAGAATATATGCTATTTTCTTAAAGGAGCAATTTCTTTTGTTCCAACTTATGATGACAATGAAGGACATTGATTGTGAACTCAAAATGACCCAAGAATTATATGGTTTGTATCAGACTTTGCCAACATGGCAACAAAATCTATTATGTGAGCTTTATCTGCACAATTTTGTTATCCCGCATGAAACAAAGTGGAATCCCCTGCTCTATATAGGGGACATTCACCTAAGGCCCTTAATGTCATGGATGTATAACAAGAAAAATTATGACAGACAGTTGAACACCTATAGAGAACTAGAGAAATTTGAGAATTTCCCATTAAGGGCTGAGTCACATAAACCAGATGTTCTTCTAAGGGATTGGCTCAATTTGACATATGGGACACAAAAGCCAGAAATTAGGGAGAAAGTGTTTGCATTAAGGGATAAAGTTTACAGAGACTATCAGACACTACCCAATTTTATAGCTCAAAGAGCTCTTTCAACGGTTAGAAGTAGCTGGAATAGGATGCCAGAAGCTTTAAAAAAAGTAGAGCTACATAGCCCCATTAATTATGAAGTAGATGTCAACAGAGTGGCTAATTACATGAAATTGGGATGACAAACCAGAAGGGAGTTATGGATGCCCTTATCATTCTAGCCACCTACACTCTTTTGGCCATTATATGACATCAGTACTTCTTGGTTGGATCCACAGGTTGAGGAACATCAAGGGAATCACTTGGAGCACACAAGGGGGTTCTACTACACTTTCAAAAATGAAAAGAAGGGAAAGAATACTATTGGAGATTTCAAGACAATTGCATGGAGATACAATGCTTGAGAACAAGCATTCTGTTAGTAGGGGGCAGATGATGAGTCTAATTGTTGACTCAATTTTGTTATGATCTATATATTTTTTTGATACTCTAACAAACATTTCCAAGACATTTTATTACTTATACTTATGTGAACCTATGCCAAGTATAGGTAAAGCCACAAAATCTAAGGGTAGCCTGAATGATATGTTTTGCTAACTATTATAAATATAATGTAGTATTTCATATAATTATTTCAAGCTATGTTCTAACATCTAAGTAGGAGTTGAAATGTTGACTTGCATATGTGTACCAAATGTACTAACCTTTCAGGTAAACACAGAGTGTTATGAAGAGTGGCACATCAACATTAAAGAAAGGAGTTAGAAGACTAGCCATGGTGAGAGAATTCAGCATGATTTTGACGGTGGTGCCAAGCTTTGAAGGAGCTATTGTTCTAAAAAATATAGGGAATTAGCCTTGCTACATTTTCTCAGAATTGTTATTCTATTGACAGCAGTAATTGTATCATGTTATGGTTGTTTTATCTCCTCCGTATGTGGTGACATTTAATGAGACTTTTCTATTATGTTTTCAATAAGTGTTGATCCTTGATATAAAGGGATTTTGACTGATTTAGTAAAAATGAAGAAAGATAGAATTATATATTCAATATAATAGAAGTTACTCTATTTTTTTCTCTTCATGAGTTATTCAGTTATGTAACCAGTTAAGAAGATTTTAATGGAAGAGTGATTTTGGATTATCTCTTATGTTGAGTAGTTAGCAGAAGCCAACCAAGGGGGCCCACTTGGGAGGTGGATTAGATTAAGGTAGAATAGATTTTCTTTCTATACTTTTCCTATTTTCAAATAGAGCTATTGTTTACTAATGTAGCATTACATCTGTAGTTGTTCCTGTAGCATTTGCAGAGATAAGTATAGTGAATGTTTTGAGTGTTAGATAGAGTTAGATTCATTTCATATGTTTTCTGTAGTAATTCCATTAAATAGTCAAGTGTGTTTACTTTCCTGCAGCAATAGCATAGATTCCTTTCATGCATTTTATCTTCTTGTAGCATAAGTGTTTTGACTCCTAAAGGAACTTAGTGCACAAACTATGCTATCCCATTTCAAGTCAACATCCCTGGGTTGACAATCTAAATGCATTTCCTAATGGGGATAGGTAATCCATAGCATAGATATATTACCCTTGAGAGAGAGACAATGGCATGATTATCTCTACCTATTGTGAGACTCTTCAAGGTAAAAAATTTCTATAACTTTTACATCAACAAGGGGATGGAGTTCTACAACAAGGATGTGTCATGAGCCCATGGCATTGTAAATAATGAATGTCTCATGCAGCCCATACCAAAGAACAAGATGGATAGGATTGATATGTAGAGGGGCTATATGTAGAAGGACATCCAAGTAGCTATCACAATGATCAATAGAGTGTATGGGTTACCAAAATCTATTTAGTTGGAGCCCTAGACGATCTTGCTCATCCAAAAAATAAGGGAAAGACATGCAAGGTTTGATTGGGCCACCATACTAAGTGAAAATCTAGATGAGCAACTTATTAGAGTAAACACTTATCCTCACTTCTATATGACATCTTATGTACCTACTGGCGGCCAGGGTAGTGTATGCAAGATTGACTAAGATTGGTGCTATGGGGGACCTAAACACATGGCCATTCATGAAGTATCCTCAATTGGTCAGAAAGGAATACTATACACATAACAGTCTAGATTTCTAGATTGTTAATGATGCATTTGTCTTTGCCATCATAAACTACATATAAGGAGATTGTGCAAAAAGGATGTCTACTCAAGCCACAACAAAAGTGAAGGCCCTCGGGGCATTCTACATCTAATTTAGGACCTTCACATACATTTGGATGGTGGGATGCACCCTGGCACCCAAGAAGTTACCTAGGTATCCTTCTGATAGAGTAGTCCTCTTCGAGATAGCAAGGTAGTTGTTAGATGCCCACAAACACATCAGCCACAAGAAGAAATATTGCTAGGATTTCCCAATTTCTACCGCCCCCTAGTGTGTTCTTGACATGAAAATATATAAGTCACTATCCTTTGAATGAGATGAGTTCCCTTTACCAACCTACAACTTGATAAGAGCTCACTTTGATCTCATTGGTACTTTTAGCCATATAATGGGGACACATTATATTCACGAGCCGCATATTGAAGATCACTAGATGAACTATGTAGATGATTATGAGGTTAGAATCTCTGAATATTATTGGATGAGTTTGGAGCTAGCGTAGATTTCTTTATCACTAAAAATTCCCTAGAAGGTAAAAGATACTGACTCTGAGAACATCTTGGATCCCATACACAACATAGACAAAGTGTACACAAGGGCTATCCTAAATGTAGAGGTAGACAAAGATGAAAATGATGACATTGATTTCAAAGCTAGACACATAATCAAGGTCACTAAAGCTTGGATCACTCGTCCATTCCCTATGGAACATCTGCCTATGAAGAAACTTTTAGAGAAGCCTTCCAAAGAGAAGAAGAAGAAGGGAGAGAAAATACTAAAACCATAATTTAAAGATGATGCACCCCTAAAGCCAGAGATAGTTTAAAGGCATGAGCGCCCGATGGCATATGGTCTGGCTACTCATTCAAAGAAATTAAAAAACTAGAATGATAGGGAGCATAGTGCCTCCAGATGCACCTTCTTCCAATGGTCACGAGTCTCCTAATGTAGTGAAGAAAACTAAGTTTAAGATAATAGGATGTAAGCCAGATGGCATGATCAAAGGGAATGTCTATAAAACAAAGAAAGGTTTAATGTCTACTCAAATGGACACCCTTCTAGAAGATGATGAAGATGACTTGGAACAAGTACCTCTCAATAGAAGAACTTTCCCTATAGGATTCATGAAAAGAACGAGAGTGATGGAGGATGTTGAAGGTGCAACCCAAGGGGAACCCATAAATCTATATTTTCAAGGGGATGATGAATTTGACATCATAGACTTCAAGGGGCTTCATGGTTTCCAAGAATCTGAGTAGCGGGATCCAATCCAAGGAGAGTCAGTGACTTTTGATTCTTTCCCTACATAATTCACTAATCCCCAAGGTAAGAAGAGGGAGGGAACTCTAAAAATATCCCAAGAAGAAATGGAGGAAGTGATAGATGAAGTACAAAAGGAGACTGTGGAGCCAGAAAAAGATTCTTCCATTGGGGAGGATGCAATAGGACAAGTTCCTTTGGTTCCACAATCAATTCAAAATCCACTCTCACCTCTATATCCAATACCATCAACCACTCCACTTCCACCTCCATTTCAAACCACTCCATTGCCTCAACATCCTCCACCATTTCATGATCCCATGCCAACTCCACCTCCTCCATTCATGCCTTCACCCAATCCCTTTGTTGCTCCAACTCTAACCCCTACCATGCAAAATCCTCCCTCTCAAGCACCTACCCCATCATTGGCCCACATAGAAATAAGGACACAAGCATCTCAAGAACCTGAGGGAGAAATAGAGGCAGTTGATGAGGAGATAGGAGAAGAACATGTGAGATCAAAGGAGCCAGCTAATATAGAAGAGCCACTAGCTAAGGAGGAGAAACAAGTTGCTGAGGAAGAGTAGAAAAATGAAGGAGAATGAACAGCTAAAGAAGAGGAATAAATACATGAGGGGGGTGGGAAGAATGTAATGGAAGAAAAAGAGACATAAGGAGAAGGAGAGGAAGGCAATGAAGAAATGTAAATGGAATACCAAGCTACTACCTCAACTCTCTCAGCTCCTTACAAGCCCCTCAATGCTTTCTCCAAGCCCACTTGGTTCACCAAGGAGATCCAGCCAAGGGAAATGATATACATTGATGATGAGGCAAACATGGCAGCGTTAGTGAAAGTGTTCCATCAGCCTAGACCCAGTACCCAAGCAAGGATAGCATCATATGTGACATAGGATTAAGTGGGAAGATGGAAGGCTCAATTAGCAGTTCCCACAATGAGCATTAGTAGAGCTGAGATCACTCCAGATGACTATGTGTTAGAGGAGGTGGATTTGGGGGAACCAACCAGGGAGGGAAGTAAAACTCTAGCTACCCTCAGATTAAAACATGCCCTCGAATTCATGGATACAGATTGGGAGAAAATAAAGGCTTTTATGGAACAAAATGAAGCCATGAAAAGATTCATTGTCAAGATAGCGGGTCCCATTGACCCTGATAACCTTGAGGCCTCATTATAGGAATTTTTGGAGAAAAAGGGTGAAATGAGTACAAATATCCCACATTCTTTTGTATAGGCTTTTGCAGACTAGAAGAAGGATTTTGAACAGTTTGCAACTGTATCTCTCAAGAAGATTTTGAGACCCCTTAGAAACATTCTTCAAGGAATAACCTCCCTAGTAGAGATCATGAGTGAAGAAGACAACATGGAGGAGAAGATTTTGAAATGGTATAAGATACTGGATGACCTAGTAGTAATAAGGAAGAAACACTTCCAATTTTTGGTAAAAGTCTATGAAGGCTCAGAACTAGACAATTTTGAGCAATGGATCCAAGATATAATGACAACATTGACCATCTTTAAAAAGGTTCTCAAATGGATGGACAAGAGATGAGATAACAATATACTTTTTGTAAAAGAATTGCATAATTTCTTTGAAGATCTGGACTTGGATCTGTATGACAAGGATGATGACAAGACAATGAATTCTTTGAATGCCATCATCAATCAGTATCTAAGTATATTCAAAGGAGTCAATACCAAAGAGGACCTTCAATAGATGTTCTATCAGAAGGAAAAGATTCAAAAAATGCTATCTCGGGAAGAAGAAATACAGACTTTTGCAAGAGAATTGATCACTTTCCAAAATAGATAGCAAGAAATCCTTGAAGGGGTCAAAATGCCCAACTTTGAAGAAGTACTGGAGATTGTGGATAGGTTTCAGAAAGCACATCTAGAAGTGATCCCTAGTCAGTGAGTACCTAGTCTAGAGTTAGCCAAATTTTCTATAGAGAAAATGTAGTTTTTTGTACTTAGCCATTTTTGCAGAGCCTGATTTTAAGCCTTTTGGCCTCCAAAAGTTTGAAGTCTGAAATTGGGAATGAAGGACTTGACACTTAGTCATTTTTTAGGCTTGGTTTTTTTGGACCAACTGTCGGGATTTGGGTGTTTTTTGGCACGTTCACTGTTTAACTTCATTTATCTCAGAGTTGATTTTTCAGTCAACTGGGCTTCTTTTTGGTGGTCATTTCTACATGATTTTGGGATCTCTTCCAGTTGAGTCCACGTGGAGAATCTGCAACCAAGGATCAAGGGTAGATTTGTGAAGGTTATGAACAACATGCATGAGTTCCAGATTCATTTTTGAGATGATTTATGCATGATTTGTTCTAGTTTTTGTAATGCACAAAGTTTAATTCCATGCTAGGGTAGTTTAACTTGTTCTTAGAAGTATTTCCCTTAATGCAATCTCTAGTTTAGAATTTATTTTTAAGTTTCATGTAGCCAAAACCTTGGCTATGAAAATTAGAGCACACCTTTATAAATTGTAATAAAATGATGTAATGAGGGTCGATTTGATCATTAATGAAATACAAATAGTTGGTGCTTCATTCATGGTTTGATATTTCTACTAGCTATGCAAAATTTGTGAATGTGTTTTTTGCTCATTCATTTATTTTAAAGAGCTAATTAATTGTTTGATGATTTCAAATCTATGACTATTAGTTCAGTGTTTGTTGGTATTACATTGCTTTGTTGTGACAAATTTCTGAGAAGATTATACTTTTGGTGCTTGAAGATTAACTTGTCTGACGTGTGCACACATCTGTGGTGGCTTTGTGATTTGATGAGTTTTAGCTTATCCTACATCTATGTTTGTTTCATTCTACTCATGATTGCATCCTCTTAGCTAGAGATTGTAATTTATTCTGGTCTCTGTTTTGTGGGTTTCCTCATCTTCTCGATCTTTTAATTTGAAAAGTGGTGTGGCATTAGTTTATGTCCATTAGTTTCTTTTCAAAAATTTATTTTAAATTCTTGTTACCCTACTTCATAGCTTCTTTGCAAATCATTTTAGTAGATCAACTAGATTAATATTACTTTATTTTAAATTTGAAAATCTAAAAAAAAAAGATATTGTAATATTCTAAAGTTTGTTTTGCAACTTCCTTTGAGATACGAACCAAAAAAGGCCTCATTGTTAAGAGATTCACATTTGTCTTCCATTGAACTATCCAAGCAGCTGAGACCCAGCCAGAAGGAACCTTGTGATTTATTCCATTAGTCTTCCAAGAGGGGAATTTTCTCGCATAAAGTCCTAGCTATTGTCTTCATGTAAAAATGACGCTCAACAACAATGACCATTTTGAAATTTGGTGAAAGTGGTCTCAAATGGAAGATCTCATCAAGATGAACCAAGAAAAACATGAATCTTGAAACATGGAGCCTCTCTTATCAAGATAATAATGGTCAAAGTTTGGTCAAAGCAAGGAAGTCAGTATAGTGTTATTAGCTAAAAATTTGACAGTTTCAAAATTTGGTGAAAGTTGTCTCAAATCGAAGATATTGTCAAGATGAACTAAAAAACACTTTGAATCACTAAAAATGTAGCCTCTCTTCTCAAGATACGGATGATCAAAATTTGGTCAAAGAAAGGAAGTCAGTACAGTATTCGTAGCTAAAAATTTGACTATTTAGAAATCTAGTAAAAGTGGTCTTAAATGGAAGACCTCATCTAGATGAACCAAAAAACACCATGAATCTTGAAAAATAGAGCCTCTCTTCTCAATATACCGACGATCAAAGTTTGGTCAAAGAAAGGAAGTCAGTATAGTGTTCGTAGCTAAAACATTGACCATTTTGAAATATGGTAAAACTGGTCTCAAATTAAAAGATCTTGTTGAGATGAACCAAAAAATACCTTGAATCTTGAATAATGGAGCCTCTCTTCTCAACATACAGACAGTCAAAGTTTGGTCAAAGAAAGGAATTTAGTACAGTGTTCGTAGCTAAAAAATTGATAGTTTCCAAATATGGTGAAAGTGGTCTCAAATTGAAGATCTTCTCAAGATGAACCAAAAAACACTTTGAATCTTGAAAAATGGAGCCTCTCTTCTCAAGATATGGATGGTCAAAGTTTGGTCATACAAAGAAGTCAGTACAGTGTTTGTAGCTAAAAAATTGATCATTTCAAAATCTAGTGAAAGTAGTCTCCAATCAAAGGTCTCATCAAGATGAACCAAAAAACACCTTGAATCTTGAAAAATAGAGTCTCTCTTCTCAAGATACAGATGGTCAAAGTTTTTTCAAAGCAAGGAAGTCAGTACTATGTTTGTAGATAAAAATTTAACCATTTTGAAATCTAGTGAAAGTGGTCTCAAAAGGAAGATCTCATTGAGATGAACCAAAAAATATCTTGAATCTTGAAAAATAGAGCCTCTCTTCTCAATATATAGATGGTGAAAGATTGGTCAAAGCATGAAAGTCAATACAATGTTCATAGTTAAAAATTTAACTATTTTGAAATCTGGCAAAAGTGGACTCAATTGGAAGATCTCATCAAGATGAACCATAAAATATTAAATCTTAAAAAATGGAGCCTCTTTCTCAAGATACAAATGGTCAAAGTTTGGTCAAAGCAAGGAAGTCAGTACAGTGTTCGTAGCTAAAAATTTGACAATTTCAAAATCTAGTGAAATTGGTCTCAAATCGAAGATCTCATCAAGATGAGCCAAAAAACACTTTGAATCTTGAAAAATGGAGCCTCTCATCTCAAGATATAGATGGTCAAAGTTTGGTCTAACCAAGGAAGTCAATCTAGTGTTCGTAGCTAAAAATTTGAGTTTTTTCAAATCTGGTAAAATTGGTCTCAAATGGAAGATCTCATTGAGATGAACCAAAAAACTCCATGAATCTTGAAAAATAGAGCCTCTCTTCTCAATATACGGATGGTAAAACTTTGGTCAAAGCAAGGAAGTCAGTATAGTGTTTGTAGCTAAAAATTTGACCATTTTGAAATCTGGTGAAAGTTTTTTCAAATGGAAGATCTCTTCAAGATGAACCAAAAAACACCATGAATGTTGAAAAATGGAGACTCTCTTCTCAAGATAAGGATAGTCAAAGTTTGGTCAAAGCAAGAAAATCAACACAATCTTTGTAGCTAAAAATTTGACCATTTTAAAATTTTTTAAAGTGGTCTCAAATGGACGATCTCATCGAGATTAACCAAAAAATAGAATGAAATTAAAAAATAGAGCCTCTCTTCTCAATATACAGATGGTCAAAGTTTGGTGAAAGCAAGGAAGTCAGTATAGTGTTCATAACTAAAAATTTGACTATTTTGAAATCTGGTGAAGTTAGTCTCAAATCAAAGATCTCGTCGAGATGAACCAAAAAACACCTTGAATCTTGAAAAATGGAGACACTCTTCTGAAAATACGGAAGATCAAAGTTTGGTCAAAGCAAGGAAGTCAGTACAGTGTTTGTAGCTAAAAATTTGATGGTTTACAAATCTGGTGAAAGTGGTCTCAAATCGAAGAACTCATCAAGATGAACCAAAAAATATCTTGAATGTTGAAAAATGGAGCCTCGCTTCTCAAGATACAGATGGTCAAAGTTTGGTCAAAGCAAGGAAGTTAGTACAATGTTTGTTGCTAAAAATTTAACAGCCTTGAAATCTGGTGAAAGTTGTCTCAAATCAAAGATCTCATCAAGATGAACTAAAAAACACCTTGAATCTTGAAAAATGGAGCCTCTCTTCTCAAGATACAGATGGTGAAAGTTTGGTCAAAGTAAAGAAGTCAGTATAGTGCTCGTAACTAAAAATTTGATAGTTTCCAAATCTAGTCAAAGTGGTCTCAATTCAAAGATCTTGTCAATATGAACCAAAAAACACCTTAAATCTTGAAAAATAGAGCCTCTCTTCTCAAGATATAGATGGTCAAAGTTTGGTCAAAATAAGGAAGTCAGTTCAGTGTTTGTAACTAAGAATTTGACCATTTCAAAATCTGATAAAACTATTCTCAAATCGAATATTTCATCGAGATAAATGAAAAAAAACTTTGAATCTTGAAAAATGGAGCCTCTCTTCCAAAGATACAGATGGTCAAAGTTTGGTCAAAGTAAAGAAGTCAGTACAATGTTCATAGCTAAAAGTTTGACTATTTTGAAATCTGGTGAAAGTGGTCTCAAATGCAAGATGTCATCTAGATGAACCAAAAAACACCATGAATCTTGAAAAATAGAGCCTCTCTTCTCAATATACAAATGGTCAAATTTTGGTCAAAGTAAGGAAGTCAGTACAGTGTTCGTAGGTAAAAATTTGACCATTTTAAAATCTGGTGCAAATGGTCTCAAATCAAACATCTCATCGAGATGAACCAAAAAAAACATTGAATCTTGAAAACTAGAGTCTCTCTTCTCAAAATATAAAAGGTGAAAGTTTGGTCAAAGCAAGGAAGTCAGTATAGTGTTCATAGCTAAAAATTTGATAGTTTACAAATCTAGTGAAAGTGGTCTCAAATCCAAGATCTCGTCAAGATGAACCAAAAACACCTTGAATCTTGAAAAATAGATCCTCGCTTCTCAAGATATAGATGGTCAAAATTTGGTCAAAGTAAAGAAGTCAGTACAATATTCATTGCTAAAAATTTAATCACTTTGAAATCTTGTGAAAGTGGTCTCAAATCGAAGATCTTGTCTAGATAAACCAAAAAACACCTTGAATATTTAAAAATAGAGCCTCTCTTCTCAAGATATGGACAGTGAAAGTTTGGTCAAAGTAAGGAAGTTAGTACAGTGTTCGTAGCTAAAAATTTGACCATTATAAAATCTGGTAAAAGTGGTATCAAGTGGAAGATCTCATCAAGAAGAACCAAAAAATATCATGATTCTTAAAAAATGGAGCCTCTCTTCTCAAGATTCTGATGGCCAAAGTTTGGTCAAGGAAAGGAAGTCAGTAAAGTGTTCGTAGCTAAAAATTTGACAGTTTCAAAATCTAGGTAAAGTGGTCTCAAATGGAAGATCTCATCGAGATGAAAAAAATCACCTTGAATCTTAAAAAATGGAGGCTCTCTTCCCAAGATACAGACGGTCAATGTTTCCACTCAATGTAAGGAAGTCAGTACACTGTTTGTTGCTAAACATTTTACCCTTTTGAATCTGGTGAAAGCAGTCTCAAATGGAAGATCTCATCGAGATGAAGAAAAAAACACCATGAATCTTGAAAAATAGAGCCTCTCTTCTTAATATACGTACACTCAAAGTTTGGTCAAAGCAAGGAAGTCAGTACAGTGTTTGTAGCTAAAAATTTGACTATTTTGAAATCTGGTTAAAGTGGTCTCAAATCAAGGATCTTGTCAAGATGAACCAAAAAATACATTAAATCTTGAAAAATGGAGCATCTTTTCTCAAGATACAGATGGTTAAAGTTTCATCAAAGCAAGGAAGTCAGTACAATATTCCTAGCTAAAAATTTGAGAGTTTCCAAATCTGGTGAAAGTGGTCTAAAATTGAAGATCTCGTCAAGATGAACCAAAAAACACTTTGAATCTTAAAAAATGGAGCCTCTCTTCTCAGGAAACAGATGGTCAAAGTTTGGTCAAACAAAGGAAGTCAGTATAGTGTTTGTAGTTAAAAATTTGATATTTCAAAATCTAGTGAAAGTGGTCTCAAATCGAAGATGTTGTTGAGATGAACCAAAAAACACCTTGAATCTTGAGAAATGGAGCCTCTCTTCTCAAGTTACGGACAGCCAATGTTTGGTCAAAGAAAAGAAGTCAGTACATTGTACGTAGCTAAAAATTTCACCATTTTGAAATCTGGTGAAAGTTGTCTGAAATAGAATATCTCATTAAGATGAACCAAAAAGCACCATGAATCTTGAAAAATAGAGCCTCTACTTAATATACGAATGGTCAAAGTTTGGTCAAAACAAGAAAGTTAGTAAAGTGTTCATAGCTAAAAATTTGACCATTTTTAAATATGGTGAAAGTGGTCTCAAATGGAGGATTTCATCAAGATGAACAAAAAAAAACTATGAATCTTGAAAAATGAAGCCTCTTTTTCCAAGATAGGGATGGTCAAATTTTGGTCAAAGCAAGAAAGTCAGTACAGTGTTCATAGCTAAAAATTTCAAAATTTCAAAATCTGGTGAAAGTGGTCTCAAATCGATGATCTCATCAAGATGAACCAAAAAATACTTTGAATCTTAAAAAATAGAGCCTCTCTTCTCAAGATAGAGATGGTCAAAGTTTTTTCAAAGCAAGGAAGTCAGTATTGTGTTCGTAGCTAAAAATTTATTCATTTCTAAATTTGTTCATTTCTCAAGATACGGATGGTCAAGTTTTGGTCAAAGCAAGGAAGTTAGTACAATGTTCATAGCTAAAAATTTGAGCAATCCAAAATCTGGTGAAAGTGGTCTCAAATTGAAGATGTCATCGAGATGAACCAAAAATCACCTTGAAACTTGAAAAATGAAGCCTCTCTTCTTAAGATACGGATGGTCAAAGTTTCATCAAAATAAGGAATTTAGTACACTGTACGTAGATAAAAATTTAACCATTTTGAAATCTTGTGAAAGTTGTCTCAAATAGAAGATCTCATTGAGATGAACAAACAAACACCATGAATCTTGAAAAATAGACTCTCTTCTCAATATATAGACGGTCAAAGTTTGGTCAAAGAAAGAAAGTCAGTACATTGTTCGTAACTAAAAATTTGACCATATTGAAATCTGGTGAAAGTGGTCTCAAATGGAAGATCTCGTCAAGATGAACTAAAAAATACCATCAATCTTGAAAAATTGAGCCTCGCTTCTCAAGATACAGATGGTCAATGTTTGGTCAAAGCAAGAATGTCAATATAGTGTTCATAGCTAAAAATTTGAGAATTTCAAAATCTGGTGAAAGTGGTCTTAAATTGAATATCTCGTCAAGATGAACCAAAAAACACCTTGAATCTTGAAAAATGGAGCCTCTCTTCTAAAGATAAAGACGGTCAAAGTTTGGTCAAATAAAAGAAGTTAGTAAAGTATTCGTAGGTAAAAATTTCACCATAATAAAATCTGGTGAAAGTGGTCTCAAAAGAAAAATCTCAATGAGATGAACCAAAAAACACCATGAATCTTGAAAACTGTAGCCTGTCTTCTTAATATATAGATGGTCAAATTTTAGTCAAAGCAAAGAAGTCAGTAAAGTGTTCGTAGCTAAAAATTTGACCATTTCAAAATCTAGTGAAAGTGGTCTCAAATGGAAGATCTCGTCAAAATAAACCAAAAAAAATCATGAATCTTGAAAAATGGAGCCTCTTTTCAAGATACATATGGTTAAAATTTGGTCAAAGCAAGGAAGTCAGTATAGTGTTTGTAGCTAAAAATTTGATAGTTTTCAAATCTACTGAATGTGGTCTCAAATCGAAGATCTTGTCAAGATGAACCAAAAAATATATTAAATCTTAAAAAGAGGAGCCTCTCTTCTCAATATACGGATGGTCAAAGTTTGGTCAAAGCAACGAAGTCAGTATAGTGTTCGTAGCTAATAATTTGTCTATTTCAAAATCTAGTAAAAGTGGTCTCAAATCAAAGATCTCATCAAGATGAACCAAAAAATAACTTGAATCTTGAAAAATGGAGTCTCTTTTCTCAAGATACCGACGGTCAAATTTTCATCAAAGCAAAGAAGTTAGTATAGTGTTCGTAGCTAAAAATTTGAATGTTTTCAAATTTGGTGAAAGTGGTCTCAAATCGAAGGTCTCGTCAAGATGAACCAAAAAATAGCTTGAAGCTTGAAAAATAGAGCCTCTCTTCTAAAGATACAAATGGTCAAAGTTTGGTCAAAGCAAGGAAGTCAGTATAGTATTCGTAGCTAAAAATTTGACCATTTTAAAATATGGTGAAAGTGGCCTCAAATCGAAGATCTCGTTGAGATGAACCAAAAAATACTTTGAATCTTAAAAAATGGAGTCTTTCTTCTCAAGAAATGGATGGTCAAAGTTTGTTCAAAGAAGGACAGTCAGTATAGTGTTCGTAGCTAAAAATTTGATAGTTTCAAAATCTAGAGAAAAGTGGTCTCAAATCGAAGATCTCATCGAGAAGAATCAAAAAATACCTTGAATCTTGTAAAATAGAACCTCTCTTTTCAATATACAGACGGTCAAAGTTTGGTGAAAGCAAGGAAATCAGTACAGTGTTCGTAGTTAAAAATTTGACCATTTTGAAATCTAACGAACCTGGTCTCAAATGGAAGATCTCATCAAGAAGAACAAAAAAAAATCATGAATCTTGCAAAATAGAGCCTCTCTTCTCAAGATACGGATGGTCAAAGTTTCTTTAAAGAAGGGTAGTCAATACAATGTTTGTAGCTAAAAATTTGACAGTTTCAAAATATGGTGAAAGTGGTTCCAAACCAAAGATCTCATCAAGATGAACCAAAAAACACCTTGAATCATAAAAAATTGAGCCTCTCTTCTCGAGATACGGATGGTCAAAGTTTGCTCAAAGAAAGGAAGTCAGTACAGTATTCGTAGCTAAAAATTTGATAGTTTCAAAATTTGGTGAAAGTGGTCTCATATCAAAGATCTCATCGAGATCAACCAAAAAACACCTTGAATAATGAAAAATGGAGCCTCTCTTCTCAAGATACGGATGGTCAAACTTTGGTCAAAACAAGGAAGTCAATACAGTATTTGTAGCTAAAAATTTGATAGTTCCCAAATCTGTTGAAAGTGGTCTCAAATCAAAGATCTCATCAAGATGAACCAAAAAATACTTTGAATCTTGAAAAATGGAGCCTCTCTTCTCAAGATACGGACGGTCAAACTTTGGTCAAAGTAAGGAAGTTAGTAGTGTTCGTAGCTAAAAATTTGACAGTAAGTACAGTGTTCGTAGTAAGTATAGTGTTTGAAGTAAGTACAGTGTTTGTAGCAAAAAATTTGCGATTTCAAAATCTGGTGAAAGTGAACTCAAATCAAAGATCTGGTCAAGATGAACCAAAAAACACCTTGAATATTAAAAAATGGAGACGCTCTTCTCCAAATATAGACGGTCAAAGTTTTGTCAAAGCAAGGAAGTCAGTACAATTTTTAGAGCTAAAAGTTTCACTATTTTAAAATCTGGTAAAAGTGGTCTCAAATGGAAGATCTCATCAAGATAAACCAAAAAATACCATGAATCTTAAAAAATGGAGCCTCTCTTCTCAAGATACGAATGGTCAAAATTTGGTCAATGCAAGGAAGTCAGTATAGTGTTCATGGCTAAAAATTTGACAATTTTAAAATCTGATGAAAGGTGGTCTCAAATCGAAGATCTCGTCAAGATGAACCAAAAAACATCTTGAATCTTAAAAAATAGAGCCTCTCTTCTCAAGATATAGAAGATCAAAGTTTGGTCAAAGTAAGGAACTCAGTACAGTGTTCATAGCTAAAGATTTGACCATTTTGAAATCTAGAGAAAGTGGTCTCAAATGGAAGATCTCGTCAAGATGAATGAAAAAACATCATGAATCTTAAAAAATAGAGCCTCTCTTCTCAAGCTACGAATGCTCTAAGTTTGGTCAAAGCAAGCAAGTTAGTACAGTGTTCGTAGCTAAAAATTTGGTTAAAGTGGTCTCAAATGGAAGATCTCGTCAAGATGAACCAAAAAACACCATGAATCTTGAAAAATAGAGCATCTCTTCTCAATATACAGACGGTCAAAGTTTCGTCAAAGCAAGGAAATCAGTATAGTGTTCATAGCTAAAAATTTAACTGTTTTGAAATTTGGTGAAAGTGGTCTCAAATCAAAGATCTCGTCAAGATGAATCAAAAAACACCTTAAATTTTGAAAAATGGAGCCTCTCATCTCAGGATACGAATGGTCAAAGTTTGGTCAAAAAAAGAAATTCAGTACAATATTTGTAGCTCAAAATTTGACAGTTTACAAATATGGTGAAAGTGGTCTCAAATCAAATATCTCGCCAAGATGAACCAAAAAACACCTTGAATCTATAAAAAGGGAAGCTCTCTTCTCAAGATATGGATGATCAAAGTTTGGTCGAAGCAATGAAGTCAGTACAATGTTCGTAGCTAAAAATTTGACCATTTCAAAATCTGATGAGAGTTCTCTCAAATTAAAAATTTTATCAAGATGAACTAAAAAAACCTTGAATCTTGAAAAATAAAGCATCTCTTCGCAATATACGTATGGTCAAAGTTTGGTTAAAGCAAGGAAGTTAGTACAGTGTTCATAGCTAAAAATTTGACTATTTTAAAATTTGGTGACAGTGGTCTCAAATGAAAAATCTCGTCAAGATGAACCAAAAAACACCATGAATCTTGAAAAATAGAGCCTCTCTTCTTAGGATATGCATGATCAAAGTTTTATCAAAGCAAGGAAGTCAGTACAGTGTTGGTAACTAAAAATTTGGTAGTTTCAAAATCTTGTGAAAGTGGTCTCAAATCAAAGATATCGTCAAGATGAACCAAAAATACCTTGAATTTTGAAAAATGGAGCCTCTCTTCTCAAAATACAAACGTTCAAAGTTTGGTCAAAGCAAGGAAGTCAGTAGAGTGTTCATAGCTAAAAATTTGACCATTTTGAAATCTAGTGAAAGTGGCCTCAAATGGAAGATCTCGTTGAGATGAACCAAAAAATAAAATAAATTTTGAAAAATAGAGCCTCTCTTCTCAATATATGGACAATCAAAGTTTGGTCAAACCAAAGAAGTCAGTACAGTGTTCGTAGCTCAAAATTTGACCATTTTCAAATCTGGTGAAAATCATCTCAAATAGAAGATCTCATCAAGATGAATAAAAAAATATCATGAATCTTGAAAAATGGAGCCTCTCTTTTGAAGATACAGAGGGCCAAAGTTTGGTCAAAGTAAGGAAGTCAGTACAGTGTTCATAGCTAAAAAATTGATGGTTTCAAAATCTGGTAAAAGTGGTCTCAAATCGAAGATCTCATCGAGATGAACAAAAAAACACCTTGAATCTTAAAAAATGGAGCCTCTCTTCTGAAGATATTGATGATCAAAGTTTGGTGAAAGCAAGGAAGTTAGTACGGTGTTCGTAGCTAAAAATTTGACTATTTTAAAATTTGGTGAAAGTGGTCTCAAATGGAAGATCTCGTCGAGCTGAACAAAAAAATACCATGAATCTTGAAAAATAGAGCCTCTCTTCTCAATATACGGAGGGTGAAATTTTTGTCAAAGCAAGGAAGTCAGTACGGTGTTCGTAGCTAAAAATTTGACCGCTTTGAAATCTAGTGAAAGTGGTCTCAAATCAAAGATCTCATAAAGATGAACCAAAAAACACCTTGAATCTTAAATAATGGAGCCCGTCTTCTCAAGATTAAGATAGTCAAAGTTTGGTAAAAGCAAGGAATTCAGTACAGTGTTCATAGCTAAAAATTTAACAGTTTCCAAATCTAGTGAAAGTGGTCTCAAATAGAAGATCTCGTTAAGATGAACCAAAAAACATCATGTATCTTAAAAAATGGAGCCTCTCTTCTCAAGATACGAATGGTCAAAGTTTGGTCAAAGGAAGGAAGTCAGTACAGTAACCATAGTTAAAAATTTGACCATTTCAAAATCTATTGAAAGTGGTTTCAAATCGAAGATCTCGTGGAGATGAACCAAAAAATAACTTGAATCTTAAAAAATGGAGCCTCTATTCTCTAGATAAGGACGGTCAAAGTTTTGTCAAAGCAAGGAAGTCAGTATAGTGTTCGTAGCTAAAAATTTGACTATTTTGAAATCTGGTGAAAGTGGTCTCAAATCGAAGATCTCATCGAGATAAGCCAAAAAATACCTTGAATCTTAAAAAATGGAGCATCTCTTCTCAAGATACGAATGGTCAAAGTTTGGTCAAAGCAAGGAAATCACTAATGTATTTGTAGCTAAAAATTTAACTTTATCTAAATTTGGTGAAATTCATCTCAAATCGAAGATCTCGTTAAGATGAACCAAAAAACACCTTGAATCTTAAAAAATGGAGCTTCTCTTTTCAAGATATGGATGGTCAAAGTTTGGTCAAAGTAAGGAAGTCAGTACAATATTCGTAGCTAAAAATTTGACTATTTTAAAATCTAGTGAAAGTGGTCTTAAATGAAAGATCTCGTCAATATGAACCAAAAGAAACCATGAATTTTGAAAAATGGAGCTTCTCTTCTCAATATACAAAATGTCAAAGTTTGGTCAAAATAAGGAAGTATAGTGTTCGTAGCTAAAAATTTGACAAATTTAAAATCTGGTGAAAGCGGTCTCAAATCAAAGATCTCGTCAAGACAAACAAAAAATAACCTTGAATCTTGAAAAATGAAGCATCTCTTTTCAAGATACGGATAGTCAATGTTTGGTCAAAGCAAGGAAGTCAATATAGTGTTTCTCGCTAAAAATTTAACCGTTTTAAAATCTAGTGAAAGTGGTCGGAAATGGAAGATCTTATTGAGATGAACAAAAAAACATAATGAATCTTGAAAAATAGAGCCTCTCTTCTCAATATACGGATGGTCAATGTTTGGTCAAAGCAAAAAAGTCAAAATAGTGTTCGTAGCTAAAAAATTGACCATTTTCAAATATGGTGAAAGTGGTCTCAAATCGAAGATCTCATCTAGATGAACCAAAAAACACTTTGAATCTTCAAAAATTTAGCCTCTCTTCTCAAGCTACGTTTGCTCAAAGTTTGGTCAAAGCAAGCAAGTCAGTAGAGTGTTTGTAGCTAAAAATTTGACGGTTTAAAAATCTGGTGAAAGTGTTCTCAAATCGAAAATCTTATCGAGATGAACCAAAAAAAATATTTAATCTTGAAAAATGGAGCCTCTCTTCTCAAGATACTAATAGTTAAAGTTTGGTCAAAGCAAGGAAGTCAGTACAGTGTCCGTATCTAAAAATTTGACCATTTTAAAATATGGTGAAAGTTATCTCAAATGGAAGATCTCATTGAGATGAATCAAAAAGCACCAATAATCTTGAAAAATAGAGCCTCTCTTCTCAATATATAGACATTCCAAGTTTGGTCAAAGCAAAGAAGTTAGTAATTATTTGTAGCTAAAAATTTGACCATTTTAAAATCTGGTGAAAGTGGTTTCAAATGGAAGATCTCGTCAAGATGAACCAAAAAACATCATGAATCTTGAAAAATGGAGCTTCTCTTCTCAAGATACGGATGGTCAAAGTTTGTTCAAAGCAAGGAAGACAGTACAGTGTTCGTAGCTAAAAATTTGACAGTTTTAAAATCTGGTGAAAGTGGTCACAAATCGAAGATCTCATTGAGATGAACCAAAAAACACCTTGAATTTTAAAAAATAAAGCCTCTAAACTCAAGCTACGGATGATCAAAGTTTGTCTCAAATGGAAGATCTCGTCGAGATAAACTCAAAAATAGAATGAAGCTTGAAAAATAGAGCCTCTCTTTTCAATATACGGACGATCAAAGTTTCGTCAAAGAAAGGAAGTTAGTACAATGTTTGTAGGTAAAAATTTGATAGTTTTTAAATGTGGTAAAAGTGGTCTCAAATGAAAGATCTCATTAAGATGAACTAAAAAAACCTTGAATCTTGAAAAATGGAACCTCTGTTCTCAAGATACTGATGGTCAAAATTTGGTCAAAGCAAGGAAGTTAGTACAGTGTTCGTAGCTAAAAATTTAACTTTTTCAAAATCTAGTGAAAGATTCTCAAATTGAAGATCTCACCTAGATAAACCGAAACAAACTTTGAATCTTAAAAAATAGAGCCTCTTTTCTCAAGATACGGACGATCAAAGTTTGGTCAAAGTAAGGAAGTCATTACATTGTTCCTAACTTAAAATTTGACTGTTTTGAAATCTGGTGAAAGTTGTCTCAAATGGAAGTTTTTTTTGAGATAAACCAAAAAGCACCATTAATCTTGAAAAATAGAGCATCTCTTCTCAATATACAGATGGTCAAAATTTGGTCAAATCAAAGAAGTCAGTACAGTGTTTGTACCTAAAAATTTGACCATTTTGAAATCTGGTGAAAGTGGTCTCAAATGGAAGATCTCGTCAAGTTGAACCAAAAAACATTATGAATCTTGAAAAATGGAGGCTCTCTTCTCAAGATACAGATGGTCAAAGTTTGGTCAAAGCAAAGAAGTCAGTATAGTGCTCGTATCTAAAAATTTGATAGTTTCAAAATTTGGTGAAAGTTGTTTCAAATCAAAGATCTCATCAAAATGAACAAAAAAATACCTTGAATCTTGAAAAATGGAGGCTCTCTTCTCAAGATACAAATGGTCAAAGTTTGGTCAAAGCATGGAAGTCAATATAGTGTTCATAGCTAAAAATTTGACCATTTTTAAATCTAGTGAAAGTGTTCTCAAATGGAAGATCTCATTGAGATGAACCAAAAAACACCATGAATCTTTAAAACTAGACCCTCTCATCTCAATATGCAAACGGTTAAAGTTTAGTCAAAGCAAGGAAGTCAATACAGTGTCTGTAGATAAAAATTTGACTGTTTTGAAATTTAGTGAAAGTGCTCTCAAATTTAATATCTCATCAAAATGAACTAAAAACACCATCAATCTTAAAAAATGGAGCCTCTCTTCTCAAAATACAGATGGTCAAAGTTTGTTCAAAGCAAGTAAGTCAGTAAACCCTCCATAGCTAATAATTTGACAGTCAGTACAGTGTTCGTAGCTAAAAATTTAACTATTTTAAAATCTAGGAAAAGCGATTTTAAATGGAAGATCTCATGGAAATGAACCAAAAAATATCATGTATCTTGGAAAATAGAGCCTCTCTTCTCAATATACAGATGGTCAAAGTTTGGTCAAAGCAAGGAAGTCAGTACAATGTTCATAGCTAAAAATTTCACCATTTCTAAATCTGGTGAAAGTGGTCTCAAATCAAAGATGTTATCAAGATGAACCAAAAAATACAATGAATCTTGAAAAATAGAGCCTCTCTCCTTAAGATACGAATGATCAAAATTTGGTTAAAGCAAGGAAGTCAGTAAAGTGTTTGTAGCTAAAAATTTGACAGTTGTTAAATCTGGTGAAAGTGGTCTCAAATCGAAGATCTCGTCAAGACAAACCAAAAAATACCTTGAATCTTAAAAAATAGAACCTCTTTTATAAAGATACGGATGGTCAAAGTTTGGTCAAAGAAAAGATGTCAGTACAATGTTTGCAGCTAAAAATTTTACCATTTTAAAATCTGGTGAAAGTGGTATTAAATCGAAGATCTCATCGAGATGAACCAAAAAATACCTTAAATCTTGAAAAATGGAGCCTCTCTTCTCAAGATACGGATTGTCAAAGTTTAGTCATGGCAAAGAAGTCAGTACAGTATTTGTAGCTAAAAATTTGACCGATTTTAAAGCTAGTGAAAGTTGTCTCAAATTGAAGATCTCATTGAGATGAACCAAAAACCACCATAAATCTTAAAAAATGGAGGCTCTCTTCTCAATATATAGATGGTCAAAGTTTGGTCAAAATAAGAAAGTCAGTACAATGTTCGTAGGTAAAAATTTGACCATTTTAAAATTTGGTGAAAGTGGTCTCAAATAGAAGATCTTTTTAAGATGAACCAAAAAACACCATGAATCTTGAAAAATGGAGCTTTTCCTCTCAAGATACTGATGGTCAATATTTTGTTAATGTAAGGAAGTCAATACAATGTTCGTAGCTAAAAATTTGATAGTTTCAAAATACAGTGAAAGTGGTCTCAAATCGAAGATCTCGTCAACCTGAACCAAAAAACACCTTGAATCTTAAAAAATGGAGCTTCTCTTCTCAAGATATGAATGGTCAAAGTTTGGTCAAAGAAAGTAAGTCAGTATAGTATTCGTAGCTGAAAATTTGACTATTTTAAAATTTGATGAAAGTTATCTCAAATGGAAGATTTTATTGAGATGAACTAAAAAACATCATGAATCTTGAAAAATAGAGCCTCTCTTCTTAATATACGGATGGTAAAAGTTTGGTCAAAGTAAGGAAGTCAGTACAATATTCGTAGCTAAAAATTTGATAGTTTTAAAATCTCATGAAAGTGGTCTCAAATCAAAGATCTCGTCAAGATGAACTAAAAAGCACCTTGAATCATGAAAAATGGAGCCTTTCTTCTCAAGATATGGATGGTCAAAGTTTGGTCAAAGCAAGGAAGTCAATGGAGTGTTCGTAGCTAAACATTTAAACATTTTGAAATCTAGCGAAAGTGGCCCCAAATGGAAGATCTCGCTAAGATTACAAAAAAAAACTATGAATCTTGAAAAACAAAGCCTATCTTCTCAATATACGGATGGTCAAACTTTGGTCAAAGCATTGAAGTGAGTACAGTGTTTCTAGCTAAAAATTTGACCATTTTGAAATTTGGTGAAAGTGGTCTCAAATGAAAGAGCTCGTTGAGATAAAGAAAAAAATTATGAATCTTGAAAAACAGAGCCTCTCTTTTCAATATATTGATGGTTAAAGTTTGGTCAAAGCAAGGAAGTCAGTACAGTGTTTGTAGCTAAAAATTTGACCATTTTAAAATCTCATCGAGATGAACTGAAAAATACATTGATTCTTGAAAAATGGAGCCTCTTTTCGCAAGATAGGGACAATCAAAGTTTGGTCAAAGAAAGGCAGTCAGTACAGTGTTCGAAGCTAAAAATTTGACTGTTTTGAATTCTGGTGAAAGTGGTCTCAAATGGAAGATCTCGTCAACATAAAACCAAAAACACCATGAATCTTAAAAAATAGAGTATCTATTCTCAATATACGGATGGTCAAAGTTTGCTCAAAGCAAGGAAGTGAGTACAGTGTCCGTAGCTAAAAATTTGATCATTTTAAAATCTGGTGAAAGGGGTCTCATATTGAACATCTCGTCGAGTTGAACCAAAAAACACCTTGAATCTTGAAAAATGGAGCCTCTCTTCTCAAGATACAGATGATCAAAGTTTGGTCAAAGCAAGGAAGTCAGTACAGTGTTCGTAAATAAAAATTTGACAATTTCCAAATCTGGTGAAAGTGGTCTGAAATCAAAGATCTCGTTAAAATAAAACAAAAAACACCTTGAATCTTGAAAAATAGAGCCTCTTTTCTATAGAAATGGATGGTCAAATTTTGGTGAAAGCAAGGAAGTCATTACATTGTTCGTAGCTAAAAATTTGACCATTTTGAAATCTGATGAAAGTGGTCTCAAATCGGAGGCCTCGTCGAGATGAACTAAAAAACAAATTGAATCTTGAAAAATGGAGCCTCTCTTCTTAAGATATGGACAGTCAAAGTTTGGTAAAAGCAAAGAAGTCAGTACAATGTTTGTAGCTAAAACTTTTACCATTCTAAAATCTGGTAAAAGTTTTCTCAAATGGAAGATCTCTTTGAGATGAACCAAAAAATACTATGGATCTTGAAAAATAGAGCCTCTCTACTCAATATATGGATAGTCAAAGGTTGGTCAAAGCAAGCAAGTCAGTACAGTGTTTGTAGCTAAAAATTTGACCATTTTAAAATTTGGTGAAAGCGGTCTCAAATGGAAGATCTCATGAAGATGAACTAAAAAACACAATGATTCTTGATAAATGGATCATCTCTTCTCAAGATACAGATTCTCAAAGTTTGGTTAAAGCAAAGAAGTTAGTACAGTGTTTGTAGCTAAAAATTTGACAATTTTAAAATCTAGAGAAAGTGGTCTTAAATGAAAGATCTCATTGAGAAGACTCAAAAAACACCATGATTCTTGAAAAATAGAGCTTCTCTTCTCAATATACAGAGGGTCAAAGTTTGGTCAAAGCAAAGAAGTGAGTACAGTGTTTATATTTAAAAATTTGACAATTTTAAAATCTGGTGAAAGTGGTCTCAAATAAAAGATCTCGTCGAGATGAACCAAAAAACACCATGAATCTTGAAAAATATAGCCTCTTTTGTCAATATATGGTTGATCAAAGTCTGGTCAAAGCAAGGAAGTCAGTACAGTGTTCGTAGCTAAAAATTTGACAATTTTTAAATCTGGTGAAAGTGGTCTCAATTCGAAGATCTCGTCGAGATGAACTGAAAAACACCTTCAATCTTGAAAATGGATCCTTTCTTCTCAATATACGAATGGTCAAAGTTTGATCAAAGCAAGGAAGTGAGTATAATGTTCGTATCTAAAAATTTGACCATTTTGAAATCTAGTGAAAGTGGTCTCAAATCGAGGATCTCGTCGAGATGAACCGAAAAATATTTTGAATCTTAAAAAATGGAGCCTCTCTTCCTCAACATACAGACGGTCAAAGTTTAATCAAAGTAAGGAAGTTAGTACACTATTCGTAGCTAAAAATTTGATAGTTTCCAAATGTAGTGAAACTGGTCTCAAATTGAAGATCTCGTCAAGATAAACCAAAAAACACCACGAATCTAGAAAAATAGAGTCTCTCTTCTCAATATACGGATGGTCAAAGTTTGCTCAAAGTGAGGAAGTCAGTATAGTGTTCATAACTAAAAATTTGACCATTTATAAATCTGGTGAAAGTGGTCTCAAATGAAATATCTCGTAAAGATGAACCAAAAAATATAATGAATCTTGAAAAATAGAGCTTCTCCTCTAAAGATACGGATTGTCAAAGTTTGGTCAAAGCAAGGAAGTTAGTACAGTGTTCGTAGCTAAAAATTTGATAGTTTCAAAATTTGGTGAAAGTGGTCTCAAATCAAAGATCTCATCAAGATAAACTAAAAAATACGTGAATCTTGAAAAATGGAGCCTCTCTTCTCAAGATTCAGACGGTCAAAATTTTTTAAAGCAAGGAAGTCAGTACAGTGTTCATAGCTAAAAATTTGTCCGTTTTAAAATTTAGAAAAAGTGGTCTCAAATGAAAGATCTTGTTGAGGTGTCCTGAAAAACACCATGAATCTTGAAAAATAAAGCCTCTCTTCTCAATATACGGTCGGTCAAAGTTTTGTCAAAGCAAGGAAGTGAGTATAGTGTTCGTAGCTAAAAATTTGACCATTTTGAAATCTAGTGAAAGTGGTCTCAAATCGAAGATCTCGTCAAGATGAACAAAAAAAAACCTTGAATCTTAAAAAATGGAGGTCTCTTTTCAAGATACGGATGGTCAAATTTTAATCAAAGCAAGGAAGTCAGTATAGTGTTCGTAGCTAAAAATTTGACAATTTCCAAATATGGTGAAAGTGGTTTGAAATCAAAGATCTCATCAAGATAAACTAAAAAACACCTTGAATCTTGAAAATGGAGCATCTCTTCTAAAGATACAGATGGTCAAAGTTTGGTTAAAGAAAGGAAGTCAGTATAATGTTCGTAGCTAAAAATTTAATCATTTTGAAATCTGGTGAAACTGGTCTCAAATGACAGATCTCGTCAAGATGAACCAAAACACACCATGAATCTTTAAAAATAGGGCCTCTCTTCTCAATATACAAATGGTCAAAGTTTGGTCAAAGCAAGGAAGTCAATACAGTGTTCATACCTAGAAATTTGACGATTTTAAAATTTGGTAAAAGTGGTCTCAAATTGAAGATCTCATAGAGATGAACCAAAAAACACCTTGATTCTTGAAAAATGGAGCCTCTCTTCTCAAGATATGAACAGTTAAAGTTTGATCAAAGTAAGGAAGTCAGTACAGTGTTCGTCATTGAAAAATTAACCATTTTGAAATTTGGTGAAAGTTATCTCAAATGGAAGATCTCGTCGAGATGAAACAAAAAACATCATGAATCTTGAAAAATAGAGCCTCTCTTCTTAATATATGGAACTAAAAAACACCATGATTTTTTGAAAAATGGAGTCTTTCTTCTTAAGATATAGATGGTTAAAGTCTGGTCAAAACAAGGAAGTCAGTACATTGTTCGTAGCTAAAAATTTGACAATTTTAAAATCTTATGAAAGTGGTCTCAAATCTAAGATCTCGTCGAGATGAACCAATAAACCACTTGAATCTTGAAAAATGGAGCCCCACATGTCAAGATACGGATGCTGAAAGTTTGGTCCAAGCAAACAAGACAGTACAGTATTCGTAGCTAAAAATTTAACTATTTTCAAATTTGGTCAAAGTGGTCTCAAATGGAATATCTCATCAAGATGAGCTAAAAAATACCATGAATCTTGGAAAATAGAGCCTCTCTTCTCAATATATAGACGGTCAAATTTTAGTCAAATCAAAGAAGTTAGTAAAGTGTTCCTAGCTAAAAATTTGAGCGTTTTGATATCTGGTGAGAGTGGTCTCAAATCAAAAAGCTCATCAAGATGAACCAAAAAACACCTTGAATCTTGAAAATGGAGCCTCTGTTCTCAAGATACGGATGGTCAAAGTTTGGTCAAAGCAAGGAAGTCAGTATAGTGTTCGTAGCTAAAAATTTAAATATTTTGAAGTCTGGTGAAAGTGGTCTCAAATGGAAGATCTTGTCAAGATGAACCAAAAAATACCATGAATCTTGAAAAATGGAGCCTCTCTTCTCAAGCTATGGATGGTCAAAGTTTGGTCAAAGCAAGGAAGTCAATATAGTGTTCGTAGCTAAAAGTTTTATAGTTACAAAATCTGGTGAAAGTGGTCTCAAATCGATGATATCGTCAAGATGAACCAAAAAAATTTTGAATCTTGAAATATGGAGCCTCACTTCTCAAGATACGGATGGTCAAAGTTTGGTCAAAGTAAGAAAGTAAGTACAGTGTTCGTAGCTAAAAATTTGACCCTGTTGAAATCTTGTGAAAGTTGTCTCAAATAGAAGATTTCGTTGAGATGAACTTAAAAACACCATGAATCTTGAAAAATAGAGCCTCTCTTCTTAATATATGGATAGTCAAAGTTTGGTTCAAGCAAGGAAGTCAGTACAATGTTCGTAGTTAAAAATTTAACCATTTTAAAATTTAGTGAAAGTGGTCTCAAATGGAAGATCTCATCAAGATGTACCAAAAAATACCATGAATCTTGAAAAATGGAAGTCGCAGTTTGGTCAAACCAAGGAAGTCAATACAGTGTTCGTAGCTAAAAAATTAACAATTTTAAATTTTTTTGAAAGTGGTCTAAAAGTGAAGATCTCGTCGAGATGATCTTAAAAACACTTTGAATCTCAAAAAATGGTGCCTTTATTCATGATACAGATGATCAAAGTTTGGTCAAAGCAAAGAAGTCAATACAGTGTTTAATTTGATAGTTTCAAAATCTAGTGAAAGTTATCTCAAATCAAAGATCTCGTCAAGATGAACCAAAAAATATCTTGAATCTTAAAAAATGGAGCCTCTCTCTCAAGAAACAGATGGTCAAAGTTTGGTCAAAGTAAAGAAGCTATTACAGTGTTCGTAGCTAAAAATTTGACCATTTCAAAATATGGTGAAAGTGGTCTCAAATGGAAGATCTTGTTGAGATGAACTAAAAAATATCATGAATCTTTAAAAATAGAGCCTCACTTCTTAATATACGGATGGTTAAAGTTTGGTCAAAGCAAAAAAGTCAATACAGTGTTCGTAGCTAAAAATTTGACCGTTTTAAAATCTGGTGAAAGTGGTCTCAAATGGAAGATCTCATCAAGATGAACCAAAAACACTATGAATCTCAAAAAATGGAGCATCTCTTCTCAAGATACGGATGGTCAAAGTTTTTTCAAAGCAAGGAAGTCAGTACAGTGTTCGTAGCTAAAAATTTGACAGTTTCAAAATTTTGTGAAAGTAAACTCAAATTGAAGACCTCATCGAGATGGAACAAAAAAAACCTTAAATTTTGAAAAATGGAGCGCCTCTTCTTAAGATACAGAAAGTCAAAGTTTTGTCAAAACAAAGAAGTTAGTACAGTGTTTGTAGCTAAGAATTTGACTGTTTTGAAATCTGGTGAAAGTGGTCTCAAACGGAAGATCTCGTTGAAATAACCAAAACACACCATGTATCTTTAAAATAGAGCCTCTTTTCTCAATATATAGACGGTCAAAGTTTGGTCAAGATGAAGCAAAAACACCATGCATGAATCTCTAAAAATGGAGCATATCTTCCCAAGATAGATATGGTCAGAGTTTGGTCAAAGCAAGAAAGTTAGTATAGTGTTCATAGCTAATGATTTGACAGTTTCAAAATATGGTGAAAGTGGTCTCAAATCGAAGATCTCATGAAGATGAACCAAAAAACACCTTGAATCTTGAAAAAAGAAGCCTATCTTCTCAAGATATGGACAATTAAAGTTTGGTCAAAGAAAAGAAGTCAGTATAGTGTTCTTAGCTAAAAATTTGAACATTTTAAAATCTGGAGAAAGTGGTCTCAAATGGAAGATCTCATCAAGATGAACCAAAAAACACCATGAATCTTAAAAAATGGAACCTCTCTTCTCAAGATACAAATGTTCAAAGTTTGGTCAAAGCAAGGAAGTCAGTACAGTGTTCGTAGTTAAAAATTTGACCATTTTGAAATCTGGTGAAAGTGGTCTGAAATCGAAGATCTCGTTAAGATGAACCAAAAAATACATTGAATCTTGAAAAATGGAGCCTCTCTTCCCAAAGTACGGATGGTCAAAATTTGACCAAAGCAAGGAAGTAAGTAAAGTGCTTGTAGCTAAAAATTTGATCATTTCAAAATCTACTGAAAGTGGTCTCAAATCAAAGATCTCGTCGAGAGGAACCAAAAAATACCTTGAATCTTGAAAAATGAAGTTTCTCTTCTGAAGATACGGACGGTAAAAGTTTTTTCAAACTAAGGAAGTCAGTACAATGTTCATAGCTAAAAATTTGACCATTTCAAAATCAGGTGAAAGTTGTCTCAAATGGAAGATCTCATTGAGATGAACCAAAAATTATTATGAATCTTAAAAAATAGAGCCTCTCTTCTCAATATACGGACGGTCAAAGCTTTGTCAAAGTAAGGAAGTCAGTACAGTGTTCGTAGCTAAAAATTTAACCATTTTAAAATCTACTGAAAGTGGTCTCAAATGGAAGATCTTGTCAATATGAACCAAATAACACCATGAATCTTGAAAAATAGAAGCTCTTTTCTCAAGATACGGATGGTCAAAGTTTGGTCAAAGCAAGAAAGTTAGTATAGTGTTCGTAGCTAAAAATTTGACCGTTTTGAAATCTGGTGAAAGTGGTCTCAAATAGAAGATCTCATCGAGATGAACCAAAAAATACCCTGAATCTTAAAAAATAGAGCCTCTCTTGTCAATATACGAATGGTGAAAGTTTGGTCAAACTAGGGTAGTCAGTACAGTGTTCATAGTTAAAATTTTGATTGTTTTGAAATCTGGTAAAAGTGATCTCAAATGGAAGATCTCATCGAGATGAACCAAAAAAAACTATGAATCTTGAAAAATAGAACCTCTCTTCTCAATATAAGGAAGGTCAAAGATTTGTCAAAGCAAGGAAGTCAATATAGTGTTCATAGCCAAAAAATTTACCGTTTTAAAATCTGGTGAAAGTGGTCTCAAATCAAAGATCTCGTCGAGATGAACTAAAAAAAACCTTAAATCTTTAAAAATGGAGCCTCTCTTCTCAAGATACAGTGGCTCAAAATTTGGTCAAAGCAAGGAAGTCAGTACAGTATTTGTAGCTAAAAATTTGACCATTTTAAAATCTGGTGAAAATGGTCTCAAATGGAAGATGTTGAGATGAACCAAAAAACACCATGAATCTTAAAAAATAAAGCTTCTCTTTTCAATATACGGACTGTCAAAATTTAGTCAAAGCAAAGAAGTCAATACAATGTTCATAGCCACATATTTCACAGTTTTAAAATCTGGTGAAAGTGGTCTCAAATTGAAGATCTCATCAAGATAAACCAAAAAATAGTTTGAATATTGAAAAATGGAGTCTCTCTTCTCAAGATATAGACAAGCAAAATTTGGTCAAAGCAATGAATTCAGTATAGTGTTCATAGCTAATAATTTGACCATTTTGAAATTTGGTGAAAGTGGTCTCAAATGGAAGGTCTCATCGAGATGAACCAAAAAAAACCATGAATCTTGAAACACACAACCTCTCTTCTCAATAGACAGACGGTCAAATTTTGGTCAAAGAAAGGAAGTCAGTACAAAGTTCGTAGCTAAAAGTTTGATAATTTTGAAATCTGGTTAAAGTCGTCTCAAATCAAAGATCTCGTCGAGATGAACCAAAAAACACATTGTATCTTGAAAAATGGAACCTTTCTTCTCAAGATACAAATTGTCAAACTTTGGTCAAAGCAAGGAAGTCAGTACAGTGTTCGTAGCTAAAAATTTGATAGTTTTCAAATATGGTGAAAGTGGTCTCAAATCAAAGATCTCGTCAAGATGAACCAAAAAACACCTTGAATCTTAAAAAATGAAGTCTCTCTTCTAAAGATACGGATGATCAAAGTTTGGTTAAAGCAAGGAAGTCAGTACAGTGTTCGTAGCTAAAAATTTGACCATTTAAAAATCTAGTGAAAGTGGACTGAAATGGAAGATCTCATCAAGATAAACCAAAAAACACCAAGAATCTTGAAAAATGGAGACTCTCTTCTAAAGATATGAATGGTCAAAGTTTGGTCAAAGCAAGGATGTCAATACAATGTTTGTAGCTAAAAATTTGACAGTTTCAAAATTTGGTGAAAGTGATCTCAAATCGAAGATCTTGTCAAGATGAACCAAAAAACACCTTGAATCTTAAAAAACGGAGCATATCTTCTCAGGATACAGAGGGTCAAAGTTTTTGTCAATGCAAAGAAGTCAGTACAGTGTTCGTAGCTAAATATTTGACCATTTTAACATCTGGTGAAAGTGGTCTCAATTGGAAGATCTCGTTGAGATGAACTAAAAAATAGCATGAATCCTTAAAAATAGAGCATCTTTTTTGAATATACGAATGGTCAAAGTTTGGTCAAAGCAAGGAAGTCAGTACAATGTTCGTAGCTAAAAATTTAATTATTTTAAAATCTGGTGAAAGTGATCTCAAATGGAAGATCTCATCGAGATGAACCAAAAAACACCATGAATCCTGAAAAATAGATCCTCTCTTCTCAATATAAGAACGGTCAAAGTTTTGTCAAAGTAAGAAAGTCAGTACAGTGTTCATAGCTAAAAATTTGACCATTTTGAAATCTGGTGAAAGTGGTCTCAAATCAAAGATCTCATCGGGATGAACCAAAAAATACTTGGAATCTTTAAAAATAGGGCCTCTCTTCTCAAGATACGAATGGTTAAAATTTGTTCAAAGCAAGGAAGTTGGTACAGTGTTCGCAGCTAAAAATTTGTCCATTTCCAAATCTGGTAAAATTTGCCTCAAATCAAAGATCTCGTCAAGATGAACCAAAAAGCACCTTGAATCTTTGAAAATGGAGCCTCTCTTCTCAAGTTATGGATGGTCAAAGTTTTTTCAAAGCAAGGAAGTTAGTACAGTGTTCGTAGCTAAAAATTTGACCATTTTAAAATATGGTGAAGGTGGTCTCAAATCAAAGATCTCATCGATATGAACCAAAAAAAACTTTGAATCTTGAAAAATGGAGCCTCTGTTCTGAAGATACAGATGGTCAAAGTTTGGTCAAAGCAAGGAAGTCAGTAAAGTGTTCATAGTTAAAAATTTGACCATTTTAAAATTTGGTGAAAGTTTTCTCAAATAGAAGATCTTATTGAGATGAACCAAAAAATACCATGAATCTTGAAAAATAGAGCCTCTCTTCTCAATATATGGACGGTCAAAGTTTGGTCAAAGTAAGGAAGTTAGTACAGTGTTCGTAGCTAAAAATTTGACCGTTTTCAAATCTGGTGAAAGTGGTCTCAAATGGATGATATCGTCAAGATGAATAAAAAAACACCATGAATTTTGAAAAATGGTGCCTCTTCTCAAGATACAGATTGTCAAAGCAAGGAAGTCAGTACAGTGTTCGTAGCTAAAAATTTGACAGTTTCAAAATTTGGTGAAAGTGGTCTCAAATCGAAGATCTCGTCAAGATGAACCAAGAAACACCTTGAATCTTGAAAAATGGAACCTCTCTTCTCAAGATACCGACAGTCAAAATTTGGTCAAATCAAGGAAGTCAGTACAATGTTTGTAGCTGAATAAGGGGTTAAAATGGGTGTATATCAAAATGAATATAGGAAATATGAGATTTACTTCTAAATCTAAATTCCCAAGGGAGAGATCCAAATTGATCAACTAAAAGGTTAATGCACAATTGAATCAATCTATGGAGAATATGAATGAAGGAGAAAACCTTATATTTTGCTATGAATAATATGTGCTCGAAATCTGAAATAATTGAAAGGGAAATACTAACCTCAAAATAGGGCAAATCTAGAAAATGCTAATTTCTGATGTCTATGTGCAGTTTCGGGCAATTTTGTAACCTGTTTCGAACTTGAAATGCCGAAATGAAGAAAACCCAAAAAACTGTTATCTTTTTGACAGTAGGTAGTCTTTGACCCAGATAAAAGGTCAAAGACTACTTCAAGATTTTGAAGGTGGTCCTTGACTTTGTTCATGGATCTCAGAAGTTCACCGAAAAGGGTATCCAAATCCAAGCTCAGATCCGCAGTTCCGCACCTATACCTATAAGAAAAAGAGAGTTTTTGTTATTTGTTTGAGGGGTTTTCCTTGGTCAAACCCCAGTTTGGAATCAACCTTACTAATGAAATTGAAATTAAGAATGCTAGCAAGTAGTAGAAGTAGATCTAACAATGAAGTTATGTGATTCAATAGATATGCAATTGTATTTCAAATGTAAACAAGTATATTGAAATGAAAGCTTGAACATAACAATAGAAAATGTAAATCAAAACCATGAATGTAAATCTAAAACCTCCAGGATTGTATGCTTGAAATCCACGTTGATAGAAGAATGAATGGATCTAGAAGATGAACAAAGGATCTTGAAGGAAGATCACACCACCATGATGGCTAGATCTAGGGTTTGAATGATGAATCTTGCATGCTTGAACCAAATCCCTTCAAATGATTGAATGCTTGAATTCTTGATCTTCAAAGGAGAAATTGAATGGAGATGTGGGCTTGAATGCTTCCTTGAAAATATTTAATGAAATGCTTGCATGATCTTTCTTGAGAACTTGAATGCTTGATGGATGTACTCTCAAAACTTGATTGATAATGGATTGATTGATGGAGAAAATGAGAGAGGAAAGCTTCATTTTATAGTGATCTAGGGCACAAACCTCTAGAGAAGGTCGACATTAGGGAATTAAATCTCAATTAACCTTAACCCCTAGAAATGGATCCATATTAAATGCAATTTAAGGATTTACCATTCTGAAACCCGAAATGGCCGATCCGAAAGCGTATTTTTGAAACTTGACATCCAAAAATCCTAGAAACCTAAAATTTGAAATCTGGGTCAAAGATAAGGTAGACCCCACCCTAGGTCAGGGTTGAGATTGTCCCTGACCTAGCTCAGGGTCTAGGTCGTCATTGACCCTCAAGGTCATCTTTGACCTTGAGGTCAAAGATCTCGGGACCTCAATCCAAAATGCTAGAAAATGTAAAAATAAAGTGAAATTAGGTGGAGAGAGAAGCAGAACGGGGGGAGAAAGCCAGATCTAAGAAAAGACCCAATCAAGGTGCTTGACATGACCTCAGACCACTCACTCAGAGGGCTAAACACTCTTATCATGGAAGTGCTTCCATTTTAAGATGATACATTAAGCCCCCACTTTAGCAAGAGTATGGACTCGATGAAAACTCTTGGTAAAGGAGAAGAAAGAAGAGATCAAAGTGGATTCGCAATGAGAGAGGATGACACTTAGCTAAGGACATGAGCCCCTAGGCTAAGGATTCTAACTCAGCATACACGCATGAGGGTGCAAAAATAAAAAAGGAAAAAGACACAAAAGAGGGGTTAGTACTAAAACAAACCCAAATCAACTAGCATAAGAAACCTCGCTAAGAAACATTTCTCACACTAATATCATATTTGGAAAGCTATCATAAGAGCATAAATGATTACATAAGAAAGACAAGAGAAACATTGTAAATAACATAGCTTCATGATCCAATCCTACTAGCATGAAAGAAAAAAGAGAGAAAGGGAAAAGAGTGATTACCTCGCCCAGTAAGATGCCCACCTTACCGTGAATCACCCTAGAGGGAGAGCCTAACAAGTTCACCCATAAATAGTGCTTGCAATTGTAATGCATCTTTTGACAGCTTCTAGAATACCCATAGATCCACCTTCTTGTATCACTATGAATATGAAATGCATGTCCCCTCATGATTTAGCAACTTATGTGTGTTACCTTCGAAAGATTTAGCATATAGATGCGTGTCTTTTCAGGATTTAGCAACTTATGTGCATTACCTTCCAAGATTTAGCATATTGAAAATTTTGAAAAATGTGTGTCTCCTTAGAATTTAGCAACTTATGTGCATTACCATTAGAAGATTTAGCATATAGATGCATGCATTTTTAGGATTTAGCAACTTATGTGCGTTACCTTCCAAGATTTAGCATATTGAAAATTTTGAGAAATGTGTCTCCTCAAGATTTAGCAACTTATGTGCATTACCATCAGAAGATTTAGCATATAGATGCATGTCTTTTTAGAATTTAGCAACTTACGTGCATTACCTTCCAAGATTTAGCATGTAAAAATAAAAAACTATTGTACAAGGGAGACTCTATATATGCCCCCCTCCTTATCGTGGCAGTCTACTAGACAAAATAAGGAATAGGAAGAGGACACCTACTTCACAATGCAAGGAGATATCTTGTTTACAATAATGTATACCATATTCTTAGTGAGGGATAGTGTTCCCAATATCCAAGAGCATAGTAAATCATGAAAATAATATGTCACTCATGGAAAATAGATCCTCAAAGAAAGAGATCTTATCAATAAGACCCCCACCAGAGAGGACTGATTTAGATAAAATATCATCTTTCAATAGCGGGAACAAAGATTCAATCATCAAGCCCCTTGCAAACAAGAGGAAAATGAATCTTTGGAATGAGGAAAACAACTCTAACACCAAAGTAGGGGTGAGAGTTTATAAAGAACATAATTTCCATCATAGAGAAGAAGTGACGACATAGGACAACAAATTCTCATATAAGAAAATTATCCATAGTCCAAAACATCTGTCAATATGATGAAATAATAATGCAATATAAATAGATACCACTAAGCTAAGGAAAGTAGTTCCCTAGATAAAGAGAGAGAAGAAAGAACCTTTCCCCTCAGGGATAAAGACAAGGGATAACTTTGGAAAACATATGACTTAGACAAGATATCTTGAATAAGATCTATGGATGATTATAAGCATAATGCAAAACCATAGAAAGATAGGAGAGAAAGAATACCAATTAAGCTCAAGGCACAATATATGCTAAAAGCCTAATGGATCCTAGGAGACTGGATGAAAATACACCTCTTTCCCCCTAGTCATGAGATAAGAGGGGAAGAAATCTACATTATATCAGAAAGAGGGGAATCCTCTATATCAAAATTATGAAGGAATTGTAAAACTGCATGATAGTGAGATATAATTCCTAAAGCAGGTCTTTTTCTAACATATAACTTGAAATGTTTACAATCATCAATTAAATGTGTATTTCTATAATGAAAAGGACATTTGTATTTGTATAAAGCATCTATCGGCATAGGTCTAAAGATTTCTTTCTTGGAATTCATTAACTCAACATATACCTCTTTAGCCACTTCTTGATGAACATTAGGGTTATCTAAGATAGGTGTGGGGAGAAAAATGTGAAGAGGAGGATGACGATTAACATCACCTACCTTGACTTGAGATTTTGAACAACCAACACCATGCATATCTAATTTAGGGGGTATATGAACTGGAAACCTAATACCATACTCATTAACTCCAAGCCCTAAACTTTTATAACCTTGTTTAGTCACCATATTATATCTGGTAGTGTACATATTATGTAAAGCTTCTACAGGAGGTGATTGTTTATCATGTTCATGAGTAAAAGTTGTATAAGGTGGAATAATAGGTTTTGAAGAAGTTTCTTTACCCTTTCCTTTAATATCATCATAAATTGGAGGAGAAGGTAAATCAAATAAGTCTTGCACATCTGCATCCTAGACTATAGATTGAATCCCATCATAAGTACAAGAAGAGAAAGGATTGAAAGATGGAGAATTAGGTATCAGATTAGAAATAGGAATATTAGGAATCAGATTAGGATTGATTGGATTAGGATTAGGAAGATTAGGAGATGGTGTATCATCTACCAAATTCTTCACATAATCCAAAAGAGTAATAAGGCTACCACATGAATCTTTAATGAAAGTTTTGAATGTAGGAAGACTAGTGTCAGTCAACTTCACAAAAGCATAGGCAAGAACAAAGTGAAGGTTCATAAACATAATGAAGTGAATGATACTCTCATAAACATCATAGGTATGGTAAAGAGATGCTAAAAGAAGGGTAATAAAGAACATGACCACACACCAAAACATCTTAACAATCTTCATAGTAAATGAAATGCAAACACTATTTTTGGATTTTATTGAATATATAGATTTTTTTTTGTATTTTTGAATTTAAAATGCAAGAGCATAATAAAAACCTAATATTAATGTAAGAAAAGATTAAACAAAAAATCTACCACAATAGGGCATCTAAATCCACAAAAGAAAAGGGGTAAGTATGTCAGGTTCACCAAAATGAATAAGGGTTAAATGGGCATATGTCAAAATGAATAGAGGAAATATGAGATCTACTTCTAAATCCAAATTCCCAAGGGAGAGATCCAAATTGATCAACCAAAAGGTTAATGCACAATTGAATCAATCTATGTAGAATATGAATGAAGGAGAAAACCTTATATTTCACTATGAATAATATATGCTTGAAATTTGAAATAATTGAAAGGCAAATACCAACCTCAAAATAGGGAAAATCTAGAAAATGCTAATTTCTAATGTCTATGTGTAGTTTTAGGCAATTCACAACCTATTTCAGACTGGAAATGCCGGGACAAAGAAAACCCAGAAAACTTTTATCTTTCTGACTATAGGTAGTCTTTGACCCCGATAAAAGCTCAAAGACTACTTCGAGATTTTAAAGGTCATCCTTGACTTTGTCCGCAGATCTTGAAAGTTCATCGAAAAGAGTATCCAAATCGAAGCTTAGATCCATAGTTCCGGACCTATACCTATAAGAAAAAGAGGGTTTTTGTTGTTTGTTTGAGGGTTTTGTCTTGGTCAAACCCCAGTTTGGAATCAACCTTAATAATAAAATTAAAATTAAGAATGCTAGCAAGTAATAGAAGTAGATCTAACAATGAAGCTATGTGATTCAATAGATATGCAATTGTATTTCAAATGTAAACAAGTATATTGATATGAAAGCTTGAACATAACAAGGAAAAATGTAAATCAAAACCATGAATGTAAATCCAAAAATTTCATTATTGTATGCTTGGAATCCACCTTGATAAAAGAATGAATGGACCTAGAAGATGAACAAAGGATCTTGACGGAAGATCACACCACCATGATGGCTAGATCTAGGGTTTGAATGATGAATCTTGCATGCTTGAACCAAATCCCTTCAAAGGCTTGAATCCTTGATCTTCAAAGGAGAACTTGAATGGAGATGTGGTCTTGAATGCTTCCTTGTAATTTTTTGATGAAATGCTTGCTTGATATTTCTTGAGAGCTTGAATGCTTGATGGATGTTCTCATAAAACTTTATTGATAATGGATTGATTGATGGATAAAATGAGAAGGGAAGGCTTCCTTTTATAGTGATCAAAGACACAAACATATAGAGAAGGCCGACATTGGGGAATTAAATTTCAATTAACCTTAACCCCTAGAAATGGACCCATATTAAATGAAATTTAAGGATTTACCATTCTAAAATCCGAAATGGCCGACCCAAAAGCGGGAAAACAAATATTTCTGAAACCTGAGAAGCAAAAATGTAGGAAACCTAAAATTTGAAATCTGGGTCAAGGATGAGGTAGACTCCACCCTAGGTCAGGGTCGAGGTCACCATTGACCCTCAAGATCATCTTTGACCTTGAGGTCAAAGACGTTAGGACCTCAATCCAGAATGCTAGGAAATGTAGAAATAAAGTGAAATTAGGTGGAGAGAGAAACAAAATAGGGGGAAAAAACTAGATCCAAGAAAGGACCCGATCAAGGTGCTTGACATGACCCCATACCACTCACTCAGAGGTCTAAACACTCTTATCATGGAAGTGCTTCCCTTTTAAGATGATACAGTAGCTAAAAATTTGACCATTTTGAAATCTGGTGAAACTAGTCTCAAATGGAAGATCCCATAAGCATGAACCAAAAAATACCATGAAACTTGAAAAATGGAGCCTCTCTACTCAAGATACAGATGGTCAAAGTTTAGTCAAAGAAAGGAACTCAGTATAGTGTTTATAGCTAAAACTTTGACAGTTTCAAAATCTGGTCAAAGTGGTCTCAAATTGAAGATCTCGTCAAGATGAACCAAAAAACACCTTGAATCTTGAAAAATGGAGCCTTTCTTCTCAAGATACAGATGGTCAAAGTTTGGTCAAAGTAAAGAAGTCAGTACAGAGTTCGTAGCTAAAAATTTAACAATTTTAAAATCTAGTGAAAGTGGTCTCAAATGGAAGATCTCATCGAGATGTACCAAAAAATACCATAAATCTTGAAAGTAGGGCCTCTCCTCTTAATATACGGATGGTCAAACTTTTGTTAAAGAAAGGAAGTTAGTACAATGTTCGTAGCTAATAATTTGACCATTTTAAAATCTAGTGAAAGTTGTTTGAAATCAAAGATCTCCTCGAGATTAACCAAGAAACACCTTGAATCTTAAAAAATGGAGTCTCTTTTCTCAAGATACAGACTGTCAAAGTTTGGTCAAAGTAAGGAAGTCAGTACAGTGTTCATAGCTAAAAATTTGAGAGTTTCCAAATTTGGTGAAAGTGGTCTCAAATCAAAGATCTCATCAAGATGAACCAAAAAACATCTTGAATCTTGAAAAATGGAGCTTGTCTTCTCAAGATACAGATGGTCAAAGTTTCATCAAACCAAGGAAGTCAGTAAAGTGTTTGTAGCTAAAAATTTTACCATTTCAAAATCTAGTGAAAGTGGTCTCAAATTGAAGATGTCATTGAGATGAACTAAAAAACACTTTGAATCTTGAAAAATGGAGACTTTCTTCTCAAGATATGGATGGTCAAAGTTTGGTCATAGCAAGGAAGTCAGTACAATGTTCGTAGCTAAAAATTTGACAGTTTTGATATCTGGTGAAAGTGGTCTAAAATGGATGATCTCGTTGAGATGAATGAAAAAATACCATGAATCTTAAAAAATAGAGCCTCTCTTCTCAATATACAAACTGTCAAAGTTTGGTCAAAGCAAGGAAGTTAGTACAGTGTTCATAGCTAAAAATTTGACAGTTTTGAATTTTGGTGAAAATTGTCTCAAATCAATGATCTCATCGAGATGAATAAAAAAATACCTTGTATCTTAAAAAATGGAGCCTCTCTTCTCAAGATACCGACGGTCAAAGTTTGGTCAAAGTAAGGAAGTCAGTAAAATGTTCATAGCTAAAAATTTCACAGTTTCCAAATCTGGTGAAAGTGGTCTCAAATTGAAGATCTTGTCAAGATAAAAAAAAATATATTAAATCTTGAAAAATGGAGCCTCTCTTCTCAAGATATGGATGCTCAAAGTTTGGTCAAAGCAAGGAAGTCAGTACAATGTTCATAGCTAAAAATTTGACCGTTTAAAAATTTACTGAAACTGGTCTCAAATCGAAGATCTCATCGAGATAAACTGAAAAACACCTTGAATCTTGAAAAATAGAGCCTCTCTTCTAAAGATACGGATGATCAAAGTTTAGTCAAAGCAATGAAGTCAATACACTATTCGTAGCTAAAAATTTGATAGTTTCAAAATTTGATGAAAGTGGTCTCAAATCGAAGATCTCATCTAGATGAACCAAAAAAAACTTTGAATCTTGAAAAATAGAGCCTCTCTTCTCAAGATACGGATGGTCAAAATTTGGTCAAAGGAAGTCTATACAGTGATCGTAGCTAAAAATTTAATCATTTTGAAATTTGGTCAAAGTGGTCTCAAATTGAAGATCTCATCAAGATGAACTAATAAACAACATGAATCTTAGAAACTAGAGCCTCTCTTCTCAATATACAGACGCTCAAAGTTGGGTCAAAGAAAGGAAGTTAGTACACTATTCGTAGCTTTTAATTTGACCATTTTGAAATCTAGCGAAAGTGGTCTCAAATCAAAGATCTCATCAAGATGAAACAAAAAACACCTTGAATCTTGAAAAATGGAGCCTCTCTTTTCAAGATATGGACAGTCAAAGTTTGGTGAAAGCAAGGAAGTCAGTATAGTGTTCGTAGCTAAAAATTAGACAGTTTCCAAATCTAGTGAAAGTGGTCTCCAATCTAAATCTCGTCAAGATGAGCCAAAAATACTTTGAATCTTGAAAAATGGAGCCTCTCTTCTCAAGATGCAGATGGTCAAAGCTTGGTGAAAGCAAGGAATTTAGTACAGTGTTTGTAGCTAAAAATTTGAACATTTCAAAATCTAGTGAAATTGGTCTCAAATCAAAGATCTCATCGAGATGAACTAAAAAACCCCTTGAATCTTAAAAAGTAGATCTTCTGTTTCTAAGATACAGATGGTCAAAGTTAGGTTAAAGCAAGGAATTCAGTAAAATGTTCCTAGTTAAAAATTTGACCATTTTGAAATTTGGTAAAAGTGGTCTCAAATAGAAGATCTTATCAAGATGAACCAAAAATTACCATGGATCTTAAAAAATGGAGCCTCTCTTCTCAAGATACTTATAGTTTAAGTTTGGTCAAAGCAAAGAAGTCTATATAGTGTTCATAGCTAAAAATTTGGTAGTTTCAAAATCTGGTGAAAGTGGTCTCAAATCGAAGATTTTATCAAGATGAACCAAAAAACACCTTGAATCTTGAAAAATGGAGTCTTTCTTTTTAAGATACAGATGGTTAAAGTTTGGTCAAAGCAAAAAAATTAGTACAGTGTTTGTAGCTAAAAATTTGACCATTTATAAATCTCCTGAAAGTGGTCTCAAATGCAAGATCTCACCAAGATGAACAAAAAAACACCATGAATCTTAAAAAATGGAGTCTCTTTTCTCAAGATACGGACAGTCAAAGTTTGGTCAAAGAAAGGAAGTCAGTACAATGTTCAAAGTTAAAAATTTGACCATTTTAAAATCTGGTGAAAGTGGTCTCAAAGGGAACATCTCATTGAGATGAACCAAAAAATATCATGAATCTTGAAAAATAGAGCCTCTCTTCTCAAGATACAGATGGTCAAAGTTTTATCAAAGCAAACAAGTTAGTACATTGTTCGTAGCTAAAAATTTGATAGTTTTCAAATCTGGTAAAAGTGGTCTTAAATCAAAGATCTCGTCAAGATGAACCAAAAAATATATTGAATCTTGAAAAATGGAGACTCTCTTCTCAAGATACAGATGGTCAAAGTTTGTTCAAAGCAAGAAAGTTAATACAAATTTTGTAGCTAAAAATTTGACCATTTTGAAATTTGATGAAAGTGGTCTCAAATGGAAGATCTGATTGAGATGAACCAAAAAACACCATGAATCTTAAAAAATAGAGCCTCTCTTCTCAATATACAGATAGTCAAAATTTGGTCAAAGTAAGGAAGTCAGTACAGTGTTTGTAGCTAAAAATTTGACCATTTTTAAATCTTGTGAAAGTGGTCTCAAATAGAAGCTCTCATTAAGATGAACAAAAAAACACCATGAATCTTAAAAAATGGAGCTTCTCTTTTAAAGATACGGATGGTCAAAGTTTGGTCAAAGAAAGGAAATCAATACCGTGTTCGTAGCTAAAAATTTAACCCTTTTAAAATCTGGTAAAAGTGGTCTCAAATTGAAAATCTCATCAAGATGAACCAAAAAACACCTTGAATCTTAATAAATGGAGTCTTTCTTCTCAAGATACAGACGTCAAAGTTTGGTCAAAGTAAAGAAGTTATTATAATGTTCATAGCTAAAAAATAGACAATTTCAAAATCTTTCAAAGTGGACTCAACTCGAAGATCTCATTAAGATGAACCAAAAAACACCTTGAATCTTTAAAAATGGAGCCTCTTTTCTCAAGATACAGATTGTTAATGTTTGGTCAAAGCAAGGAAGTCAGTACAGTGCTTGTAGTGAAAAATTTGACCATTTCAAAATCTACTAAAAGTGGTCTCAAATTGAAGATCTCGTCGAGATGAACCAAAAAACACCTTCAATCTTGAAAAAAGGAGCCTCTCTTCTTAAGATACGAACGCTAAAAGTTCGGTTAAAGCAAGGAAGTCAGTACAATGTTTGTAGCTAAAAATTTGACTGTTTTAAAATATGGTGAAAGTTGTCTCAAATGGAAGATCTCATTGAGATGAACCAAAAAACATCATGAATCTTGAAAAATAAAGCCTCTCTTATGAATATACAGACGGTCAAAGTTTGGTCAAAATAAGGAAGTCAGTACTATGTTTGTGCTTGAAAATTTGACCATTTTGAAATCTGCTGAAAGTGGTCTCAAATGGAAGATCTTGTCAAGATGAACCAAAAACCACCATGAATCTTGAAAAATAGAGACTCTATTCTCAACATATGGATGGTCAAAAGTTGGTTAAAGAAATGAAGTTAGTACAATGTTCGTAGCTAAAATTTTGACCATTTCAAAATCTGGTGAAAGTGGTCTCAAATAGAAGATCTCATCAAGATAAACCAAAAAACATTTTGAATCTTGAAAAATGGAGCCTCTTTTCTCAAGATACAGATGGTCAAAAATTGGTTAAAGCAAGGAAGTTAGTACAGTATTCGTAGCTAAAAATTTGACAATTTTGAAATATGTTGAATATGGTCTGTAATAGAAGATCTCGTTGACAATGAACTAAAAAACATCATGAATCTTGAAAAATAGAGCCTCTCTTCTCAATATATGGATGGTTAAAGTCTAGTCAAACTAAGGAAGTCAGTACAGTGCTCGTAGCTAAAAATTTGTCTTTTTTAAAAACTGGTGAAAGTGATCTCAAATGAAAGATCTCGTCAAGATGAAGCAAAAAACACCATGAATCTCGAAAAATGGAGCCTTGCTTCTCAAGATCGGAATGGTCAAAAAAATTTCAAAGCAAGGAAGTCAGTACAGTGTTCACAGCTAAAATTTTGACCATTTTGAAATTTGGTGAAAATAGTCTCAAATGGAACATCTCGTCGAGATGAACCAAAAAACACCATGAATCTTGAAAAATAGAGTCTCTCTTCTCAATATAATGATAGTCAAAGTTTGGTCAAAGTAAAGAAGTTAATACAGTGTTCCTAGTTAAAAAATTGACCATTTTCAAGTCTAGTGAAAGTGTTCTCAAATCAAAGATCTCATCGAGATGAACCAAAAAACACATTGAATCTTGAAATATGGAGCCTCTCTTTTCAAGATATGAAAGGTCAAAGTTTGGTCAAAGTAAGGAAGTCAGTACAGTGTTCATAGCTAAAAATTTGACAGTTTCCAAATCTACTGAAAGTGGTCGCAAATCAAAGATCTCATTGAGATGAACCAAAAAATAACTTCAATCTTAAAAAATGGAGACTCTCTTCTCAAGATATAGATTTTCAAAATTTGGTCAATCCAAGGAATTCAGTACACTGTTCATAGCTAAAAATATGACCATTTAAAAATCTGGTGAAAGTGGTCTCAAATCAAAGATCTAGTCAAGATGAATAAAAAAACACCTTGAATCTTGAAAAATTGAGGCTCTCTTCTCAAAATACAGATGGTTAAAGTTTGGTCAAAGCAAAGAAGTTTGTACAGTGTTCGTAGCTAAAAATTTGACCTTTTTGAAATATAGTGAAAGATGTCTCAAATAGAAGATCTCTTTGAGATGAATCAAAAAATATAACAAATCTTGAAAAATAGTGCCTTTTTTCTCAATATACGGATGGTAAAACTTTGGTCAAAGCAAGGAAGTCGGTACAATGTTCGAAGCTAAAAATTTGACCATTTTAAAATCTGGTGAAAGTAGTCTCAAATGGAAGATATCCTCAAGATGAACCAAAAAATATCATGAATATTGAAAATTGGAGCCTCTTTTCTCAAGATACAAATGGTCAAAAATTGGTCAAAGAATGGAAGTCAATATAGTGTTCGTAGCTAAATATTTGATGGTTTCAAAATCTAGTCAAAGTGGTCTGAAATCGAAGATCTCGATAAGATGAACATGAAAACACCTTGAATCTTAAAAAATGGAGCCTCTTTTCTCAAGATAAAGACGGTTAAAGTTTGGTTAAAGCAAGGAAGTCAGTACAATATTTGTAACTAAAAATTTGAGTTTTTTGAAATTTGGTGAAAGTGGTCTTAAATGGAAGATCTCATTGAGATGAACCAAAAAAAATAAAGGAATCTTGAAAAATAGAGCCTCTATTCTCAATATACAGACAGTCAAAGTTTGGTCAAAGCAAGGAAGTCAGTACTATGTTTATAGCTAAAAATTTGATAGTTTGAAAATTTGGTGAAAGTAGTCTTTAATCAAATCTTTCGTCGAGATGAACCAAAACACACCTTGAATCTCAAAAAATGGAGCCTCTCTTCTCAAGATACAGACGATGAAAATTTAGTAAAAGCAAGGAAGTTAGTACAATATTCATAGCTAAAAATTTGACAGTTTTGAAATCTGGTGAAAGTGGTTTTAAATCAAAGATCTCGTCGAGATAAACCAAAAAACACCATGAATCTTGAAAAATAGAGCCTCTCTTCTCAATATACAGACTGTCAAAGTTTGGTCAAAGCAAGGAAGTCAGTACAATGTTGGTAGCTAAAAATTTGACCATTTTGAAATTTGGTGAAAGTAGTCTCAAATCAAAGATCTCATCGAGATAAATCAAAAAACACTTTGAATCTTGAAAAATGGAGCCTCTCTTCTCAAAGTACGGATGGTCAAAATTTATTCAAAGCAAGGAAGTAAGTACAGTGTTCAGAGCTAAAATTTTGACAGTTTCTAAATTTGGTGAAAGTGGTCTCAAATTGAAGATCTTGTCAAGATAAACCAAAAAACACTTTGAATCTTGAAAAATGGAGCCTCTCTTCTCAAGATACGGACAGTCAAAGTTTCATCAAAGTAAGGAAGTCTGTACATAGTTCGTAGCTAAAAATTTGACAATTTCCAAATCTAGTGAAAGTGGTCTCAAATCAAAGATCTCGTCAAGATGAATCTTGAATCTTGAAAAATGGAGCCTCTCTTCTCAAGATACAGATGTTCAAAGTTTGGTCAAAGAAAGAAAGTCAGTACAGTGGTCGTAGGTAAAAATTTGATAGTTTAAAAATATAGTGAAAGTGGTCTCAAATGGAACATATTGTTAAGATGAACAAAAAAAATCATGAATCATGAAAAATGGAGCCTCTCTTTTCAAGATACGGATGGTCAAAGTTTGGTCAAGTCAAGGAAGTTAGTACAGTGTTCGTAGCTAAAAATTTGACCATTTTGAAATTTGGTGAAAGTGGTCCCAAATGGAAGATCTAGTTGAGATGAACCAAAAAACACCATGAATCTTGAAAAATAGATCCTCTCTTCTAAATATACAGATAGTCAAAGTTTTATCAAAGCAAGGATGTCAGTACAGTGTTCATAGCTAAAAATTTTACCATTTTAAAATCTAGAGAAAGTGGTCTCAAATGAAAAATCTCATCAAGATGAACCAAAAAGCACCATGAATCTTGAAAAATGGAACCTCTCTTCTCAAGATATAGATGGTTAAAGTTTGGTTAAAGCAAAGAAGTAACTACAGTGTTCGTAGCTAAAAATTTGACAGTTTGAAATCTGGTGAAAGTGGTCTCAAATTGAGGAGCTCGTCAAGATGAACCAAAAAACATCTTGAATCTTAAAAAATGGAGCTTCTCTTCTCAAGATACAGATGGTCAAATTTTGGTTAAAGCAAAGAATTCAATACAGTGTTCGTAGCTAAAAATTTAACCATTTTAAAATCTTGTCAAAGTGGTGTCAAATGGAAGATCTCGTTGAGATAAACCAAAAAACACCATAAATCTTGAAAAAAAGAGCATCTCTTCTCAATATATAGACAATGAAAGTTTGGTCAAAGCAAGGAAGTTAGTACAGTGTTTGTAGCTAAAAATTTGACAGTTTCCAAACTTGTTGAAAGTGGTCTCAAATCGAAGATCTCATCAAGATGAACCCAAAAATATTTCGAATCTTGAAAAATGGAGCCTCTCTTCTCAAGATAAGGATCGTCAAATTTTGGTCAAAGCAAGTAAGTCAGTACAATGTTTGTAGCTAAAAATTTGATGAATTCAAAATCTGCTGAAAGTCATCTCAAATCAAAGATCTCATCAAGATGAACCAAAAATCACCTTGAATCTTGAAAAATGGAGCCTCTCTTCTCAAGATATGGATTGTGAAAGGTTGGTCAAAGGAATGAAGTCAGTGCATTGTTCGTAGGTTAAAATTTGATCATTTTAAAATTTGGTGAAAGTTGTCTTAAATGTATGATCTCATTTAGATGAACTAAAAAAAATCATGAATTTTGAAAAATAGAGCCTCTCTTCTCAATATATGGACGGTCAAAGTTTGGTCAAAACAAGAAAGTCAATATAGTGTTCGTAGCTAAAAATTTGACCATTTTGAAATCTAGTGAAAGTGGTCTCAAATGAAAAATCTCATTAAGATGAACCAAAAAACACCATGAATCTTGAAAAATGGAGCCTCTATTCTAAAGATACGGATGGTAAAAGTTTGGTCAAAGCAAGGAAGTTAGTACAGTGTTCGTAGCTAAAGATTTGACAGTTTCAAAATCTGGTGAAAGTGGTCTCAAAATGAAGATATCGTCAAGATGAACCAAAAAATATCTTGAATATTGAAAAATGGAGCCTCTCTTCTCAAGATACAGATGGTCAAAGTTTGGTCAAAGCAAAGAAGTCAGTACAGTGTTCGTAGCTAAAAATTTGACCATTTTAAAATATGGTGAAAGTTGTCTGAAATAGAAAATCTTGTTGAAATGAACCAAAGAACACCTTGAATCTTGAAAAATAGAGCCTCTTTTCTCAATATACGGATGGTCAAATTTTGGTCAAAGCAAGGAAGTTAGTACAGTGTTCATACCTAAAAATTTGACCATTTTAAAATCTGGTGAAATTGGTGTCAAATAGAAGATCTTGTCAAGATGAACCAAAAAATATCATGAATCTTGAAAAATGGAGCATTTATTTTCAAGATACGGATGGTCAAAGTTTATTCAAATTAATGAATTTAGTATAGTGTTCGTAGCTAAAAATTTGAGAGTTTCAAATTCAGGTGAAAGTGGTCTCAAATTGAACATCTCATCGAGATGCACCAAAAAACACCTTGAATCTTGAAAATGGAGCCTCTCTTCTCACGATACGTATGGTCAAAGTTTGGTCAAAGTAAGGAAGTCAGTATAATGATCGTAGCTAAGAATTTGACTATTTTGAAATCTAGTGAAAGTTGTCTCAAATGGAAGATCTTGTTGAGATGAACCAAAAAATATCATGAATCTTGAAAAATAGAGTCTCTCTTCTTAATATACGTACGGTCAAACTAAGAAATTCAGTACAGTGTTCGTAGATAAAAAATTTGACAATTTCAAAATCAGGTGAAAGTGGTCTCAAATTGAAGATCTCATCGAGATGAACTAATAAAACCTTTGAATCTTGAAAAATGGAGCCTCTTTTCTCAAGATACGTACGGTAAAAGTTTGGTCAAACCAAGGAAGTCAGTACAGTGATCATAGCAAAAAAATTGACCGTTTTGAAATCTGGTGAAAGTGGTCTCAAATAGAAGATCTTGTCAAGATGAACCAAAAAACATCATTAATCTTAAAAAATGAAGCCTGACTTCTCAAAATACGAATGGTCAAAGTTTGGTCAAAGTAAGGAGGTCAGTATAGTTTTCCTAGCTAAAAATCTGAGTATTTTGAAATCTAGTTAAAGTTGTCTAAAATGGAAGATCTCATTGAGATGAATGAAAACCACCATGAATCTTGAAAAAGAGAGCATCTCTACTCAATATATGGATAGCCAAAGTTTGGTCAAAGCAAAGAAGTCAGTACAGTATTCGTAGTAAAAAAATTGACCGTTTTAAAATTTGGTAAAAGTGGTCTGAAATGGAAGTCTCATCAAGATATACCAAAAAACACCATGAATCTTGAAAAATTGAGCCTCTCTTCTCAAGATACAGATGGTCAAAGTTTGGTCAAATCAAGGAAGTCAGTAAAGTGTTCGTAGCTAAAAATTTGACATTTTCAAAATCCGGTGAAAATGGTCTCAAATAAATTATCTCATCAAGATGAACCAAAAAATACCTTGAATCTTAAAAAATGGAGCCTCTCTTCTCAACATACATATGGTCAAAGTTTGGTCAAGGCAAGGAAGTCAGTTTAGTGTTCGTAGATAAAAATTTGACAGTTTTGAAATTCGGTGAAAGTGGTGTCAAATGGAAGATCTCGTTAAGATGAACCAAAAAACACCATGAATTTTGAAAAATAGAGCACCTCTTCTCAATATACAAACAGTCAAATTTTGGTCAAAGCAAGGAAGTCAATACAGTGTTCGTAGCTAAAAATTTGACCATTTTGAAATCTAGTGAAATTGGTCTCAAATGGAAGATCTTGTCAAGATGAAATAAAAAAGACCATGAATCTTAGAAAATGGAGCTTCTCTTCTCAAGGTACAAATGGTCAAAGTTTGGTCAAGGGAAGGAAGTCAGTAGAGTGTTCGTAGTTAAAAATTTGAGAGTTTCAAAATCTGGTGAAAGTGGTCTCAAATCGAAGATCTTGTTGAGAAGAACCAAAAAACACCTTGAATCTTGAAAAATAGAGTATCTCTTCTCAAGATATAGATGGTCAAAGTTTGTTCAAAGCAAGGAAGTCAGTACAGTACTCGTAGCTAAAAATTTGATAGTTTCCAAATTTGGTGAAAGTGGTCTCAAATCGAAGATCTTATCAAGATGAACCAAAAAACACCTTGTATCTTTAAAAATGGAGCATCTCTTTTGAAGATACCGATGGTCAAAGATTGTTTAAAAAAAGGAAGTGAGTACAGTGGTCATAGCGAAAAATTTGACCGTTTCAAAATTTGGTGAACATGGTTTCAAATTGAAGATCTCATTGTTATGAATGAAAAAAATTTGAATCTTAAAAAATGGAGTCTTTCTTCTCAAGATGCGGATGGTCAAAGTTTGGTCAAAGTAAGGAAGTCGGTACAATATTCGTAGCTAAAAGTTTGAGTGTTTCTAAATCTGGTGAAAGTTGTCTCAAATCGAAGATCTTGTCAAGATGAACCAAAAAATACCTTGTATCTTAAAAAATGGAGCCTCTCTTCTCAAGATATGGATGGTTAAAGTTTGCTCAAAGCAAGGAAGTCAGTACAGTGTTCGTAGCTAAAAATTTGACTGTTTAAAAATTTGGTGAAAGTGTTCTCATATTGAAGATCTCTTTGAGATGAACCAAAAAAAACTTTGAATCTTGAAAAAGGGGCCTTTCTTCTCAAGATAGGGACGGTCAAAGTTTGGTGAAAGCAACAATGTTAGTACAGTGTCTGTAGCTAAAAGTTTGACCATTTTGAAATCTGGTGAAAGTTGTCTTAAATGGAAGATTTCATTTAGATGAACCAAAAAACACCATGAATCTATAAGAACAGAGCCTGTCTTCTCAATATAGGGATGGTTAAAATTTGTCAATGCAAGGAAATCAATACAGTGTTCGTAGCTAAAAATTTGACCGTTTTGAAATCTGGTGAAAGTGTTTTGAAATGGAAGATCTCATCAAGATGAACCAAAAAACACCATGAAGCTTGAAAAATGGAGCTTCTCTTCTAAAGATACTGATGGTCAAAGTTTGGTCAAAGCAAAGAAGTCACTACAATGTTTGTAGCTAAAAATTTGGCATTTTTAAAATCTGGTGAAAGTGGTCTCAAATGAAAGATCTCATCAAGCTGAATCAAAAAACACCTTGAATCTTAAAAAATGGAGCCTCTCCTCTGAAGATACAAATGGTCAAAGTTTGGTCAAAGCAAGGACGTCGGTACAATGTTCGTAGCTAAAAAATTGACTAGTTTGAAATATGGTGAAAGTGGTCTCAAATGGAAGATCTCATTTAGATGAATTAAAAAAATACCATGAATCTTAAAAAATAGAGCCTCTTCTCAATATATGGATGATTAAAGTTTGGTCAAAGCAAGGAAGTCAGTATGGTGTTTGTAGCTAAAAATTTGACCATTTTAAAATCTAGTGAAAGTCATCTCAAATGGAAGATCTTGTCAAGATGAGCCAAAAAACACCTTGAATCTTGAAAAATGGAGCCTCTCTTCTCAAGATACAGATTGTCAAAGTTTGGTCAAAGCAAGGAAGTCAGTATAGTGTTTGTAGCTAAAAATTTGACAGTTTCAAAATTTGGTGAAAGTGATCTCAAATGGAAGATCTCATCGAGATGAACCAAAAAGCACCATGAATCTTGAAAAATAGAGCCTCTCTACTCAATATACGGATGGTCAAAGTTTGGTTAAAGCAAGGAAGTCAGTACAATGTTCATAGCTAAAAATTTAAATATTTTGAAATCTTGTGAAAGTGGTCTCAAATCAAAAATCTCGTCGAGATGAACCAAAAAACACCTTGAATCTTGAAAAATGGAGCCTCTCTTCTCAAGATACAGATAGTCAAACTTTGGTCAAAGTAAGGAAGTTAGTATAGTGTTCGTAGCTAAAAATTTGACAGTTTCCAAATTTGGTGAAAGTGGTCTGAAATCAAAGATCTCGTCAAGATGAACCAAAAAACACCTTGAATCTTGAAAACATGAGCCTATCTTCTCAAGATACAGATGGTTAAAGTTTGGTCAAAGCAAATAAGTCAATACAATGTTTGTAGCTAAAAATTTGACCATTTCAAAATCTGGTGAAAGTGTTCTCAAATTGAAGATCTCATTGATATGAACCAAAAAACACCTTGAATCTTGAAAAATGGAGCCTCTCTTCTCAAGATATGGACGGTCAAAGTTTGGTCAAAACAAGGAAGTCAGTACAGTGTTCGTAGCTAAAAATTTGACTGTTTTAAAATCTGGTGAAAGTTTTCTCAAATGGTAGATCTCATTGAGATGAACCAAAAAACACCATGAATCTTGAAAAACAAAGCCTCTTTTCTCAATATACGAATGGTCAAAGTTTGGTCAAAGAAGGGAAGTCAGTACATTTTTCATAGCTAAAAATTTGACCATTTTGAAATCTGGTGAAAGTGGTCTCAAATGGAAGATCTCATCAAGATGAACAAAAAAACACCATGAATCTTGAATAATGGAGCCTCTCTTCTCAAGATACTGTTGGCAATTTGATTGAGTTAGATATCTAGTTGTTGTCATTATGGCAACATATAGTTTATATGAAGACCACATATGATAGGAAGGAGTTATGAGAGAGTGCTGTGTAAAATTCTCTAAGTGTAGGTAGTATTTTCCCAGTCTAACTAGAGACAGTTTTGGTTGGCAATGTTGATAGAAATAAGTTCAGTGCTTGCGCACTTGAACATGGATACTTTGATGTATATTGAAGACTCATCTGAGAGAGGAAGTCTGTACGGCATGTACCAAAGAAGTTATAGCTGTATTACCAAAGACAGAGTTGAAGCCGACAGGTTAAAGAAAGAAGACAGAATGAGTAAATAGTTAAGGGATTATTTTGTTTATTAAAATAATATCTTAGTCATATAAGGGACGACAACCTATATGTTAACCCTTGGGTAGAATAAGTTAATATGTATTTTGTAAAGTGCTTTATATTTTGTAAAGCCGACTGTAAAAGTTATTATTCTTAATAACTTGTAGAATATTGATTCACCCCCCTCTCAGTACTCCCTATTTCTAACAATTGGTATTAGAGCTTAGTTACTCAAAAAATAATTATTTAGAGAAAGCCTAGCAGCTTGAGTAAGATCTCTATAAATATTGAACAACTATAGAAGATTCTTGAAGAAGCTCTTTAACAGATTGATATGCTTACTAAAGAAAGAGATATTCTGAAAGGAAAACATGATGATGCAAAGAACCTCATTGAGAAGCTAAAAGATAAGCTACAAGAACTGAAATCATAGAAGGAATCTACAATTCAAATTTAAGATTGTGATGAAAATCTCAGAAAAGAAAATGAGATCCTTAAACATGAATTAAAGATAGTAAATCTAAAGTTAAGTTTGAAAGATGGAAACAAATCTAAAATCTGAGAATGAAGATCTGAAATCCAAAGTTTGCAAAGTGATATCTGAATTTGAGAAAACCAAATTACAGTATGCTGAACTTGAAAAGTATAATATAATTGTGAAATGAGAACTGACTCAATCTAAGCAACATCTTCAAAGACTATATTCCACCAATGAGAATATTCATGAACAAATGTCTTATCAAAAGCCATTCTATGATAAAACTGGTCTTAGATTTAACTCATCTAAGGTAAGTGAAGAAATCAAGGAACCAGATCTGAAAGTTTATGAAAACAAAGATGAAAAGAAATCTAAGGAAGCTAACAAATCTAAGGATATACCTAATCCACCTAAAGGAGAAGAAACACCTAAAGGTACATAGAGGGAATTTTAAGGTAAATATTTTGTATGCAATACTTTTGGTCATATAAAGAAAGATTGCACAGGTAAAAAATTCAAACCTCTTAATGGTTATTGTTATAATTGTCATGGTTTTGGACATAGAGCTATTGAATGTAAGAAGCATAGACCTAATGATAATAATAGTAGTAGAATGTTTAGAGATACTAACCATGCAGATAAGAGACCTACTGAAGATATGAATAGAAGAAATGGAGTAGTATGTTATAGATGCAACAAGGTTGGACACATTGCCAAGAATTGTAGATCACAAATCAATTAGATAAGACCGAGATATGGAAATAATGGAGTAGTTTGTTAGATATGCAACAAATTTGGTCATACAACAAGATTTTGCAAAATGAACAACATGAGAAATCCCCAAAACAAGAACTACACAAGAAGAAATGAGAATGCAAACAATAGTCAAAGAGGATGCTATAGTAATTCAGAAGAAGTGAAGTTTGTTAAGAGTACAGATCAAGGAGACACACTCATTACAAAAGGTAATCAGACAGGTGAAGTATCTAATAGTAAGTGTGAATCTCTTCCTAACCCATCTCAAAGTACTTAATTCATAAAGAATGCACTAGAGTAAGAATTTAGGATAGTGTAGAAATTAGTATAGGATGAATTGAGTCTTGTACAGTTAATGTAAGGTAGTATGTGATGTAATGATGCTATGGTTAAGAGTGTATGAGCTAATATGAATATATGCAAGTTCGCAAGAAGTTTGAAGTTTTGTAGAAAAATAGGAAAAACTTTTTGGAAAGAAGCGGTAAAAGAATTGAATGCGATGTTAGAATCTTGTAAGATTGAAAGGTTAAAAGCTTATGATTGATATTATGCTAACTCTAGAGAAGATGACATGGTAGCTGGAATGATTTATGCAGCCTATTTGATGTGCATTGATAAAGTTCAAGTAGATATGTGTGAAATTTTGAGAATTCAGTTATTTGAGAACCTTGAGAAGATAAAGAAGACTAAAAACTCTCAGTTTAGATTCTCATCCTTGATTACATATATATTTTTCCATTTGCTGAGAAGATTTCCATTCACTATTGGAGAAGATTGGAATGATAATAAGATTACTATGGACATAATCAAGGTGTATCTGAGATACCCTGTAGACAAGGTTAATGAGAGCACAACCTTGGTAATCAAAACATTTCAGAACTTCATGAAGAAAAGAACAAGGATCCCACAGGCTATTGTTGAGAAGTACAAAGATGAAATATGATTTATGGTTGACACTGATTTTACCTTCATTGAAGTAGTTGAACCTAGAGTAGAATTCATAGATCCTCTTGGATATGAAATTTTAGAAGTTGAAGTAGAAGAGTATGTGAATAGATTGATTAAAAGTAAGTTGGATGTAAACAACACTAGATTTGGGAATTATGAGGAGAATTTCAACTCTGCAAATTCTTTACAAGAAGAAAAGTTGTCAAAGAAGAGAGTGGAAGAACTATTAAGAAAATTCTTAAGGATACAGGAATGTCAGAACAAGAATTTCTAATTGCAAAGAAGACCACAATGGCAATAAGAGACATTGGACAAAAAGAAGTTTTGTCTATTCCACCCCTATCATCAGTTGTAGATCAGATTGGAAATATTCAGAATGTAGTGAAAGTGGATAAAGTTGAAAAGGAATAGGAAACAAGAAAATCTACAAGATCCTCCACCACTCCACCAGTTAAAAGGGTAAAGTAAATGGCTAGTGGACCTGGTAAGAGAGAAAATAATAGTTTCCCTAGTACAAAGGAAAGTATCAAAAATAAAAGATGATGAAGATACTGAAGTCAAGAAGAAGAAATGGAAACCAAATATAGATAAGGTAAATGTTCAAATCATCAATGATGGAGACTTTTTTAAGATGAATAAATACTATGAGTTATACAAATTTTCAGAGAGATTGAACTTAGAAAATGCAGTTGTCAGACACATGATCTTAGAAAATAAGAAATTTGATACTATTCAAGGGAAGATACGTGATGAATTGTTTGAGAAATTAGTAAACAAAAAGAAGAGAGTAGTTGAAGAAGAAAATAAGATTAGAGAAAATTTTGTGAGAAAGCTCTGTGATATTAGAGATGAAGACCACTTCAAGGAAATCCTGAAAGATCTTAGAACTCACTTAAGAACAAAAAGGACAAAAATTTAGATAATGGGAGGAATTAATGAAGAAATTAACAAGGAAATTGGACAAGAAATTGTAAAGATAATGACTACAGGTGTTAGTAACTAGTCAAGTGCAGTAGATCAAGCTTTGGAAGCTAACCACTAGAAAAGTCCCTCTCCACCACCATCAATCAACATTGAAAATGAATCAATGAATGTGGAAGGAACACATATCACACTGGATAGTGATGGAAATCCATTTAGAAACCTTGAGAACATTGTTGACAATTCAGCTTTGGAAGAACATGACATGTCAATTGAGAAAGAAAGGAAGGAAACAAAGAAAGAAGAGGAAAAACAAGTAGAAATTTAGGTAAATACAGAGATTGGACAAAAAGGAAGTGACAGAAAAGTTATAGAGTGTTGTGACCAGTTAGATAAAAGAGGCAGATCTAAAGGTAAAAGCTAAAGAAGTTGTGAAGGCATTTGACAATGAATTCACTAACTTATCAGACATAGCTACAATAAAGGCTCAAGCAGTGTATGAGGCCAATTTTTTTCAAGATATAAGTTAGAATATCAAAAATGATATTAATAATATGGATGTGTGTATCAAGGACCTTAGAAGGAATCTGGATAGAGGAAAAGCCTTGTATATTTAGTGTACAAAAATATAAAATTATGTATCAGAAGTGATTGAGAAGATAAGAGCAAAAGAGGTAGAATTTTAAATAGAGGTAAATCTTTTATCCAACCCAAACTAAAAGATATTAGATCTTGAGAAGAGAATCAGTAAATTGAATGATGAAATAAGAATTCTTAATGATGAAAGAGAAAGGAAATTGAGAAAATTCTCTCTACTAAGAGAGCACATTTCAATTAAGATAAGCATCATTGAAGGACAATTGGAAGAATGTCTCTCATCCAAAAAATCTTATGAGAAGTTTAACTTTTCAAACCTTCATGCATGCGAGATTGCATCTTATCGTTTATGTGCATTACTTAGTGTTTCAGACAACATAAGAAAGAATGGGAGAAGAAGATAGTAAACATTTTTCAATCAAAGATGAACAGTGTTCGTAGCTAAAAATTTGACAGTTTCAAAATCTGGTGAAAGTGGTCTCAAATTGAAGATCTTGTCAAGATGAACCAAAAAACACCTTGAATCTTGAAAAATGGAGCCTCTCTTCTCAAGATATGGATAGTCAAAGTTTGGTCAAATCAAGGAAGTCAGTACAGTGTTCATAGGTAAAAATTTCACCATTTTGAAATCTGATGAAACTGGTCTCAAATCAAAGATCTCATTGAGATGAACCAACAAAAACCATGAATCTTAAAAAATAGAACTACTCTTCTCATTATACAGATGGTCAAAGTTTGGTCAAAGAAAGTAAGTCAGTACAATGTTCGTAGCTAAACATTTGACAATTTTGAAATCTAGTGAAAGTCATCTCAAATAAAAGATCTCATCGAGATGAACAAAAAGACACCTTGAATCTTGAAAAAAGGAGCCTCTCTTCTCAAGATACAGATGATCAAAGTTTGTCAAACCAAAGAAATCAGTATAGTGTTCGTAGCTAAAAATTTGACAGTTACAAAATCTAGTGAAAGTGGTCTCAAATGGAACATCTTGTCGTGATGAACCAAAAAACACCATGAATCTTGAAAAATAGAGCCTCTCTTCTCAATATATAGATGGTCAAAGTTTGGTCAAAGAAAGGAAGTCAGTATAAAGTTTGTAGCTAAAAATTTGACAGTTTCCAAATCTAGTGAAAGTGGTCTCAAATTAAAAATCTCGTCAATATGAACCAAAAATCACCTTGAATCTTGAAAAATGGAGACTCTCTTCTAAAGATACATATGGTCAAAGTTTGGTCAAAGCAAGCAAGTCAGTACAGTACTATTTGTAGCTAAAAATTTGACCATTTTAAAATCTGGTGAAAGTGGTCACAAATCGAAGATCTCATCGAGATGAACAAAAAAACACCTTGAATCTTGAATAATGGAGCCTCTCTTCTCAAGATACGAATGGTCAAAGTTTGGTTCAAGCAAGAAAGTCAGTATAGTGTTCGTAGCTAAAAATTTGATAGTTTCCAAATCTGGTGAAATTGGTCTCAAATCAAAGTTCTCCTCAAGATGAACCAAAAAACACCATGAATCTTGAAACATTGAGCCTCTCTTCTCAAGATAGGGATAGTTAAAGTTTGCTCAAAGCAAGGAAGTCATTACAGTGTTCGTAGGTAAAAATTTGACCATTTTAAAATCTGGTTAAAGTGGTCTCAAATCAAAGATCTCATAAAGATGAATAAAGAAACACCTTGAATCTTGAAAAATGGAGCCTCTCTTCTCAAGATACAAATGGTCAAAGTTTGATCAAAGAAAGGATGTTAGTCTAGTGTTCATAGCTAAAAACTTGACAGTTTCCAAATCTAGTGAAAGTGGTTTCAAATCAAAGATCTCGTCAAGATGAAAGAAAAAACACCTTGAATCTTGAAAAATAGAGCCTCTCTTATCAAGATACAGATGGTCAAAGCTTGGTCAAAACATGGAAGTCAGTACAGTGTTCGTAGCTAAAAATTTGACCTTTTTAAAATTTGGTGAAAGTGGTCTCAAATAGAAGATCTCATTGAGATTAACCGAAAAACACCATGAATCTTGAAAAATAGAGCGTCTCTTCTCAATATATACAAATGGTCAAAGATTGGTCAAAGCAAGGAAGTCAGTACAGTGTTCGTAGCTAAAAATTTAACCATTTTGAAATCTGGTGAAAGTGGTCTTAAATGGAATATCTCATCAAGATGAATGAAAAAACACCATGAGTCATGTAGAATGGAGCCTCTCTTCTCAAGATACGGATGGTCAAAGTTTGGTAGAAGTAAGGAAGTCAATACAGTGCTCGTAGCTAAAAATTTGACAGTTTCAAAATCTGGTGAAAGTAGTCTCAAATCAAAGGTCTTGTCGAGAAGAATGAAAAAACACCTTGAATCTTAAAAAATGGAGCCTCTCTTCTCAAAATACAGATGGTCAAAGTTTTGTAAAAGCAAGGAAGTCAGTATAGTGTTCATAGTTAAAAATTTGACCATTTTGAAATTCGGTGAAAGTGGTCTCAAATGGAAGATCTCGTAAAGATAAACCAAAAAACACCATGAATCTTCAAAAATAGAACTTCTCTTCTCAATATACATACGGTCAAAGTTTGGTTAAAGCAAGGACGTCAGTATAGTGTTCGTAGCTAAAAATTTGACTGTTTTGAAATCTGGTTAAAGTTGTCTCAAATTGAAGATCTTGTCGAGATGACCTAAAAGACACCTTGAATCTTGAAAAATGGAGCCTCTCTTCTAAAGATTTGAATGGTCAAAGTTTGGTCAAAGCAAGGAAGTTAGTATAGTGTTCGTAGCTAAAAATTTGATAGTTTCCAAATCTCGTGAAAGTGGTCTAAAATCAAAGATCTCGTCAAGATGAACCAAAAAACACCTTTAATCTTGAAACATAGAGCCTCTCTTCTCAAGATACAGATGGTCAAAGTTTGATAAAAAGAAGGAAGCAAGTATAGTGTTTGTAGTTAAAAATTTGACCATTTCAAAATCTGGTGATACTGGTCTCAAATCGGGTGAAACTGGTCTCAAATCGAAGATCTCATAAAAAAGAACCAAAAAACATGTTGAATCTTGAAAAATGGAGCCTCTCTGCTCAAGATACGAACGGTCAAAGTTTTGTCAACGTAAAGAACTCCGTACAGTGTTCATAGCTAAAAATTTGACCATTTTAAAATATGGTGAAAATGGTCTAAAATGGAAGATCTCATTGAGATGAACCAAAAAACACCATGAATCTTGAAAAATAGAGCCTCTCTAATCAATATACGGATGGTCAAAGTTTGGTCAAAGCAAGGAATCAATACAATGTTCATACCTAAAAATTTGACCATTTTGAAATATGGTGAACGTGGTCTCAAAAGGAAGATATTGTCAAGATGAACCAAAAAACACCATGAATCATGAAAAATGGAGCCTCTCTTCTCAAGATACAGATGGTCAAAGTTTGGTCAAAGCAAGGAAGTCAGTACAATGTTCCTAGCTAAAAATTTGACAGTTTCAAAATCTGGTGAAAGTAGTCTCAAATCGAAGATCTTGTCGAGAGGAAGGAAAAAACACCATGAATCTTGAAAAATAGAGCCTCTCTTCTCAAGATACAGATGGTCAAAGTTTGGTCAAACCAAGGAAGTTAGTACAGTGTTCGTAGCTAAAAATTTGACCATTTCAAAATCTATTGAAACTGGTTTGGAATCGAAGATCTCATCGAGATAAGCCAAAAAACACCTTGAATCTTGAAAAATAGAGCCTCTCTTCTCAAGATACGAATGGTCAAAGTTTGGTCAAACCAAGGAAGTCAGTACAGTGTTCATAGCTAAAAATTAGATCATTATGAAATAGAGTGAAAGTGGTCTTAAATGGAAGATCTCATCGAGATGAACCAAAAAACACGATGAATCTTGAAAAACAAAGCCTCTCTTCTCAATATACAAAGGGTCAAAGTTTTGTCTAAGAAAGTCAGTATAGTGTTCGCAGATAGAAATTTGATAGTTTCCCAATCTGGTGAAAGTGGTCTCAAATCGAAGATCTTATCAAGATGAACCAAAAAATACCTTGAATCTTGAAAAATGGAGCCTATCTTCTCAAGATATGAATGGTCAAAGTTTTGTCAAAGCAAGGAAGTCAGTATAGTGTTCATAGCTAAAAATTTGACAGTTTTAAAATCGGGTGAAAGTGGTCTCAAATCAAAGATCTCATCGAGATGAACCAAAAAATAACTTGAAGCTTGAAAAATGGAGCCTCTCTTCTCAACATATAGATGATGAAAGTTTGGTCAAAGCAAGGAAGTTATAATAGCTTTCGTAGCTAAAAAATTGACAGTTTCCAAATCTGGTGAAAGTGGTTTGAAATTGAAGATCTCGTTAAGATGAACTAAAAGACACCTTGAATCTTGAAAAATAGTGCCTCTCTTCTCAAGATACGGATGGTCAATGTTTGGTCAAAGCAAGGAAGTCAGTACAGTGTTTGTAGCTAAAAATTTCACCCTTTCAAATTCTGGTGAAAATGGTCTCAAATCAAAGATCTCATTGAGATGAACCAAAAAACACCTTGAATATTGGAAAATGGAGCCTCTCTTCTTAATATACGAATGGTCAAAGTTTTTTCAAAGCAAGGAAGTACAATGTTCATAGCTAAAAATTTGATGATTTTGAACTCTGGTGAAAGTTGTCTCAAATGGAAGATCTCATTGAGATGAACCAAAAAATATGATGAATATTGAAAAATAGAGCCTCTCTTCTCAATATACAGATGGTCAAAGTTTGGTCAAAGCAAGGAAGTTAGTATAGTGTTTGTAGCTAAAAATTTGACCATTTTGAAATATGGTTAAAGTGGTGTCATATGGAAGATCTTTTCATGATGAACCAAAAAATACCTTAAATCTTTAAAAATGGAGCCTCTCTTCTCAAGATACGGATGGTGAAATTTTGGTCAAAGCAAGGAAGTCAGTACAATGTTCGTAGCTAAAAATTTGACCATTTCAAAATCTGGTGAAAGTGGTCTCAAATTGAAGATCTCATTGAGATGAACTAAAAAACACCTTGAATCTTTAAAAATAGAGCCTCTCTTCTCAAGATACGGATGGTCAAAGTTTGGTCAATGCAAGGAAGTCTGTATAGTGTTCGTAGCTAAAAATTTGACCATTTTGAAATCTAGTGAAAGTTGTCTCAAATGGAATGAACAGTCTCACAATAGGTAGAGATAATCATGCCATTGTCTCGCTTAAGGATAATATATCTATGCTACAGATTACCTATCCCCATCATGAAATGCATTTAGATTGTGAACCCAAGGACGTAGACTTGAAATGGGACAGCACAGATTGTGCACTAAGTTCCTTTAGGAGTCATAACACCTATGTTACAGGAAGATAAAATGCATAAAAGGAATCTATGCTATTGCTGCAGGAAGTAAACACATTTGACTATTGAATGGGATTACTATAGAAAACTTATTAAATGAATCTAAGCCTACCTAACAACTCAAAGCATTCACTATACCCATCTCTACAAATGTTGCAGGAACAAACATATCAGCAATGCTGGAAGAATAAAATAGTAACTCTATTTGGAAATAGGAAAAGTACAGGAAGAAAATCTATTCTACCTTAATCTAATCCACCTTCCAAGTGGGCCCCCTTGGTTGGCTTCTGCTAACTACTCAACACAAGAGATAATCCAAAATCACTCTTCCATTAAATTCTTCTTAACTGGTTACAGAACAACTAAATAGCTCATGAAGAACAAAAATAGAGCAACTTCCACTATACTGAATACATAATTCTATCTTTCTTCATTACCTACTAAATTAGTCAAAATCCCTTTATATCATGGATTGACACTTATTGAAAACATAATAGAAAAGTCTTATTAGACCTCGCCAAATATGGAGGAGATAAAACAACCATGACATAATACAATTACTGCTGGCAATAGAATAACAGTTCTGAGGAAATATAGAAGAACTAATTCCCTATATTCTCTGGAAACTCAACTCCTTCAAAGCTCGGCATATCCATTGGAACCATGTTGGATTCTCCCACCATGGTTGGTCTTCTAATGCTCCTTCTTTAATGCAAATGAGCCACTCTTCATACTGCTTCGTATTTACTTGAAAGGTTATTAACATTCGGTACACATATGCAAGTCAACATTTTCAACTCCTACTTAAATGTTAGAACACAACTTGAAATAATTATATGAAGTACTACATTATATTTATAATAGTCAGCAAAACATATCACTCAAGCTACCCATAGATTTGTGGCTTTAGTTGTACTTGGCATAGGTTCACATAAGTATAAGCAATAAAATGTCTTGGAAATGTTTGTCTAAGTATCAAAAAAATATAAAGATCATAACAAAATTGAGGCAATAATTAGACTGATCATTTTCCCCCTACTATCAGAATGCTTGTCCTCAAGCATTGTATTTCCTTGCTATGGTCCTAAAATCACCAACAGTCATCTTTCCTTTCTTTCCACTTCTGAAAGTGTAGTAGAACCCCCTTGTGCATTCCAAGTAATCTTCCTAATGCTCCTCAACCAACTGATGCAGTCTAGTGGCATTGATGTCATATAGGGGCCAAAATAGTGTAGGTGGCTATAAAGATAAAGGCATCCATAATTCTCTTTTGGGCTGCCTTCCCAACTTCATGTAATTAGCCACCCTGTGGACAACTGCTTCATAATTAATCAGGCTACGTGGTTCTGCTTTTCTGAAAACTTCAAGCAACCTAATCCACCTACTTCTGACTCTTGGAAGAGCTCTTTGGGTAGTAAAATTTGGCAATATCTGATAATCTCTGTAAACTTTATCCCTTAATGTAAATACTTTTTTCCTAATTTCTAGCTTTGGTCTCCCATAAGTCAAATTGAGCCAATCCTTTAAAAGAACATCAAGCTTATGTGACTCAGCCCTTAATGGAAAAGGTTTGGATTTCTCCAGATCCCTATAGGTGTTCAACTATCTATCATAGTTTGTCTCATTGTGCATCCATGACATGAATGCCCTTAAGTGAATGTCCCCTATATAGAGCAGAGGATTCCACTCAGTTTCATGTGGGATAATAAAATTGTGCAAATAAAGCTCACATAACAGATTTTGTTGCCATGATGGAAGAGTCTGATACAAACCATAGAATTCTTGGGCCGACTTGAATTCATAATCAATGTCTTTCATTGTCATCATAAGTTGGAATAAAATAAATTGCTCCTTTTAGAAAATAGCATATACCCTAGGTGGCGGTCTACAAGCTATCACCTGGTCAGCTAGTTTTAAGGCCTTGTTCATTTTCTCTTTTTGTTTCCTTAGCTACTCTTTGAGAGATTCAATCTCCTCATCCTTCTCAAACATCTCCCTTTGCATTTGATTTTTTTCCTACTTCCACCATGTTTTTTGAAAGATAAAATGGTTGTATAGATGACAGAGGATAGACTGAATTTTTGATGAAGGGAACTCTTGTGTTTGAGCCTTCTTTTTCTTCTCCTTAATAGTCTGCTAGAAGAAGTCAGTGAACCATGTTGACTGATAAGGTATAATGGATACATTAGAGTATATAGGATGCTGAGGAGGAGTAGATTGAACATTCACAAGGATTCTCTCTTGCATTACTTTAGGGTTCGGTTCAGGCATGCCTTGATCATTCTGTGGCATGCTACTGCTAGGTTCTTTCTCATTAGGAGGCTCCTCCATATGACAGGATTCTACCTATGGAGGAGAGTCATCAAGAATATATTCAATAGAGGGCTCTTTATCAGGTCTTGGTGCTAGGACTTTTGGGTGTTGAGAAGAAGGTGGAGACACATGTCTTGTGAGGGCTTCTACACACATTTTCCTCTTCAACCACTACAATTTTAGGTTGGCGAGACCTTTTAGGTTTATGTGCTATAGGAGTAGTTACTGCAGGATAGGGTTTGAAATTTCTCCTTCTATGTTAGGGATATCTTTTCTAACTTTTTTATTTCCTTTTCTTGAGGAAGAAGTGGGTACATTACTCTCTGGAGTAGGTTCAGGGGGTTGGTTTTCTGGCGGTAATTCTGGTTCTTTCTCTTTCACAACTGCTTCCTCAGTAGGGCCGGAAGATTCTACTACATTTTCTAAAGATTGGGCCACAGGATTTACTTGGGGTTGCAAAGTTTTGGTTTGGAAAAATTCAGCCCATGACATGGGGGAAACATCTCTAAGAGATTTCTCAACCAAAATCTTGATGAGGGCATGGTGACTAATGAAGTTTGCATTGCCTTTTTGAGTTTCCTTGGCACTAATACTGAGCATATTGTAAAGAAAATTGGGAATATTAACCTGAAGATTATGCCTGATATAGCTAAGCAACTTAAAGTGATAAGCATGTAGATTTGAAAACCTTCCCTCGCAAGTTAAATACTTGATGATGTGCGTAGCCAGTTCTGGAAATGGCTGTGGAAGGTACAATCTATTGCACCCCTACTTAGTAATTTCAAGTAGAGGATCACCTGGCCTGGAGAACTAAGCCCAAGATGACCTGGCATCATGCTCATTTAGATAATGTTCTCCCACAACTGGTAACCCTGTAACTTCCAAAATTCTCTCTTCAGTAGCAACTACTGTCAATCCCCATATGGTTGTTTGTCCTTCTTCAAATGTACTCATGAATTCTACAGCAACCTCCTCATTAAAATTTGTTAGATGAAGAAAATAGCCAAGCTAGCTGCATGCATTAAACTTATAGAGTGCCTCAACATCTAACAACAAAATACCATGAATGATGGGTCCAAGTCTCTATAATTGTTCGCCCATCTTAAGAATGCCCACTCTCTAATTTTCAGCTCTTCAACCCACTGCTAAGCTTTCAGATTCTCTATAAATTCCCTCTTTTGAAATAAAATTGTGATTCTTGAAAATATCAATATTTTTGCTTGCATTACCTTTGTTTTACTTGACATGAACTATAATAATGGTAATGATTTTAGAGGTCATCAATACCTTAAGTGTGAGTTACCTCACAAATTAATTATGATCCTTTTGAAGTCATCTTAAGATCAAGAAATTAGAATTTGAAAGTATGGGAAATGTGTGAAGGATTTAAAAATTAATGACACACTACCTAAGTACAACACTGATGTGACAGGGGTATGACAAGGGTAGTTTAGGAATGACACTTGGAAGTTAGTACACTTCCCCTGCCCCCTACAAAAGTTGAACAAGTGTCCACACTTGTTAAATTTAACATGAGGTTGAGAAACTGGCTTAAGGCTTATATTATACATTTAATGCAGTACTAAATATAATCAATTAAACCTATGTGCTAAAAGTAAGTAAGAAGTTAGAAAGTTGTACCTGGTGATTAGTTACCATACACAAATGTGAGCTGAGGAGAGTGTTGATTTCGGTGGCCATATTAGATTGCTGACGTGGCATTTTATTGAAAGCATTTGAAAATAGAAATTGTGGGTGACATGGAATTTGAGTGGGTGGTAGAAATAGGAATGAGATGAGTTGATGAGAAGAAAAGAGAAAAGTGAATGAATAAGTATACTTCATTAAATGAATTTTTATTATGATTACTATCGAACATATGTCATGGTGATGCTGTAGGAAGAAGGCTTTCACCTTCTACTACAGAAACTATTTCCTAAGGGGCTATTGAACTGTGCATGTTGAACTGTTGCAAGAATTCTTCTTTGGTTTGAGGCTTGTGATACAAGCACAAGCGGTGTCCATTTACTAGCAGCTTAAATTGTACTAGATCAATTGTTGTCAGCTAAACTTCTCCATTATCAAAGACATGTTGAATTTCATAGGGTCCGAGCCATCTGGTTTGCATTTTTCCTAGGTTCTCCTTGAATCTAGAATCATATAGTAAAGCCCAATCTCCTACTTGAAATTTCTTGTTCTTCATGTGTGAATCATGCCATCTTTTCCATTAGTTTTGGATTAGTTTTGTTCTTTCCAATGCTGACTTGCACATTTCATCTAATGAGTTGAGATGGAGATGTTCTATTTGTGCTGCAGGAAGATTAATGTTTAGCTCAAGTGCTATGCGCAATGTTTTGTGTTCAAACTCTATGGGAAACATTGCTGCTTTTCTATAGACCAATTCAAATGGTGTGAACCCTATTGTTGTCTTCCATGTTTTACGGTAAGCCCAAACTACCTTTGTTAATTGACTGCTCCAATCCTTGTGATGTAATTGTACTATCTTGGTTAATATGGCCTCTATTTCTCTGCTGGTCACCTCTGCCTACCCGTTTCCTTGCGAATGATAAGGACTAGACTTCTGATGCCTTATGCTATACTCCTTCATTAGCTTTGTAATAAGGTTTGATGTGAACTATGCACCTTGGTCCATGACTAGCTCTCTGGGGACTCCATACCTTGTAAAGATTTCTTCATACAAGAATTTTTCTACTTTTTCATCCCTTGCATTCTGCATAGCTTTCACTTCAACCCATTTTGTCAAGTAATCTGTACAAACCAAGATGTGGGATTTTCCATTTGATGGTGGATCAATTGGTCCAATGAAGTCCATACCCCACTTATCAAAGGGTGTTATTACTACTTGTGGATTAAGTGGCATCTCATCTAATTTTGTTGGTCGACCCATCCTCTGACATTTATCACATTTTTTTGTATAACTGGCTGCATCTTTGTATAATTGAGGCCAATAATATCCTGTTGTTAAGATTTTTAGGGCTGTTCACTTTGCTACAAAATGACCTCCATAAGGCTCATCATGATAAGCATGGAGTATATCATATACTTCATCTTCTCTCACACATCTTCTCATAATCTGATCGGGACTAGTGTAAAATAGATTGTTATCTATCCATGAAAATTGAAAGCTCTTTTCTACAAGCTTTTTCTTGTCTTTCTGAGAAAAATGTGGGGCATCTTATTTGTTGCAAGATAATTGGCTATGTCTGCATACCATGGGTTTTTGATTTCTATATGGAATAGGTGTTCATCTAGAAATGTATCTTCAACCTGAGTAGTGTCTTCATCAACATTTTGTAGTCTAGATAAGTAGTCAACAACTACATTGGCCTTTCCTAGCTTATCAACAATTGTGATGTTAAACTCCTATAGTGGTAAAAGCCATCTTGCCAATCTACCTGTTATAGCAGGTTTGTTCATCAGATATTTTATTGTAGAGTGATCAGTGTGAATGAAAATGGGATAACCTATGACATAGTGTCAGAATTTGTTCAATGCATAAACTATAGCTAGGAGTTCCTTTTCAGTAACTATGTAGTTCAATTCAGGGCCATGGAAGCTTTTCCTAATATAGTAAATTGCATTCTCAAGGTTAGTAGGCTTTTGTCCCAGCACAACACCTATGGCATAATCTGATGCATCTGTATGGATGTGGAATGGAATAGACCAATTTGGTCCTTTTAGGACTGGTACAATTGTTAGGAGGTTCTTTAGCTACAGGAAGGACTCATCACATGCTTGTGTCCACTTAAATTTAGCTTCTTTGGTAAGTAATATATACAAAGGACTAGCAATTTGACTAAAATTTTGAATAAAGCATCTATAGTATCTAGCATGTCCTAGAAATGATCTTACATCTTTTTGTTTAGTAGGAGTAGGTAGTGTAAGTATTACCTCTACTTTAGTTGGGTCCACTTGAATTTGTGTTGCTAAAATGAAATTCCCAAGTACTACTCCTTCCTGCATCATCATAAAGCATTTCTCACTATTAAGGGATAGATTATGCTCCTTACACCAGATTAGTACCTTTTCAAGATTTTTCAAAGCCTCATCAAATGTCACTCCAAATGCTGTAAAGTCATCCATATATATCTCCATATAATCATGTGAAATGTCGGTAAAAATACTAATCACAACTCTTTGAAACATTGCTGGAGCATTACACAATCCAAAAGGTAGATCTAAATAGGCATATGTCCCCCATGGACATGTGAATGTAGTCTTCTCCTAGTCCTCTAGAGCAATAGTTATCTAATTATATCCACTATATCCATCAAGAAAGGAAAAATACTTCTTGCTAGCCAAAGTATCAAGTACTTGATCAATGAATGGTAATGGGAAGTGATCTTTCTTGGTAGCTTTATTTAACTCCCTGTAATCCACACAAATCCTCCATTTTCCCCCCTTTTTAGGTACTATTACCAAAGGTGATACCCACTTACTGTCAGATATAGGATATATAAAGCCAACATCTAATAAATTTTGCAATTTGGTTTTAATTATCTCCCTTAATGCTGGATTTATCCTTCTTTGAGGTTGGCGAAGGGGTAGGCTACCTTCATTGATATATATCCTGTGAGTACATAATGTTGGGCTTAATCCCTTCATGTCCCCATAATCCCATGCAAAGGCTTTCTCATGTGTTTGAAATAGTTTAGTGAGTTATTCCATTTGTTGTGGAGGCAACTTATTATTCACATGGAGATTATGACCTTTAGAAAGCTCAATAGTATTTGTAAGGTAAAGCAAGGATACTTTAGGTATATGACTTGTGTTTACTTCACTAGGTAGCAATTGGTGGATAATATTGGGTTCTAAAGGTTGATTACACAATCCTCAAGATTATCTTCGTATGTACTTAACTCTAACACAGAACTCTTAGATACATCTTTGATTACAAAACAATCATTATTAAGAATTCTCCAAATGACTTCATCCTCCTCTTGTAGCTTTAAAAAGGATTGCCTATGTAACATCATGAGCTAAACCATAGAATTCAGTTCTTCTTCCCCATCTCCTAAGTTTGGCCATATAGGTGTACTCAAATCTGGCTGCGGTTGAGCTGGAGGATACAATGCTAATTTCTTAGTGGCTTGCCCATCTAAAATTGTCATGTTCCCTAATCTACAACTTATATTTGCATCAGCTATTTCTAGCCATGGACGTCCTAGAATAATAGGGTAACCAACAAGGTTCACTTTTGGTGAAAGGATCGTGAAATCAATAGGGTACTGCCAAGAATCTAAGGCAACTATTATATCTTCTATCATTCCATCTAGAGTAACAATAGAGCTATTTTCTAATTGCAATATTATTGGAGTAGCTCTCAACCCTTCAATACTCAGCTTATTCATAGTATCCTTAGTCATTACATTAATGGCAGCACCTAAGTCTATTAATGCATTTTTGACAGACTGGCCATTAATGATGATATTCACAACCAGACTCCCTAGATTTGAATATTTTGGTATCACCAATTTTCCTAGCATGATATTAGCTAGTTGTCCTATAACATGAACTATTGTAGGATCCTTTTTCTTTCTCCTAGGATTTTTAAGACAAGCTTCTTTTATTGTTTTTCCATAAACTGGAACATCTTTTATTGCTTGAAATAGGGGAATCTGGACAAGCATGTTCTTAAGTTGGTTAATGATATCAAATGGTTGATCTTCTTTTGGTATGGGCTTCTCCATGCTGAGCCTCTGAGGAAAAGGTGGTTTAACTAATGTATGAACATTAGCTGAGTTGAAAACACTTTCTGATGCAATAGTATTTGGCAAATCATTTTTTGAAATCGGTACTGCTATTGTAGGAAGGTCTGGCACTTCAATGATAAGGGGTGGTTTAGGTGCTAGCAAGGTAGTACCTGATCTTAGGTGTGTATCATCTATATCAAGTGCATAGGCAGGGTACTATTGTGCATCAGTAGCATACATTTGTTGATGTGGTTGTTGATTATTGGGATTTGGTTGAGGTTGAGTAGGTAGTTGTGTCTTCTTTTGAGGATTTGTATTTGAAGGTGGTGGAATTATTGCAGGCATATTCTTTGGAGGTGGTAGAGGTGGATATCCAGGATTTGGATTAGGCCATTGTCAAGGTCCTCTCCACTAGTTAGTGACCATTGGGGTTGCTATGGAGGATACCATTTATTTTGTTCATTATTTGGCCAAGCATTATTCCAAGTGGGTTGATTATACTATGGAGGACTTTGGACATTTCAGTTTTGCCACTGAATATTATATGGACTTGAAGTTTGTAATGGGTCTTGAGGCATACCTTGTCTTGTGACCCATGGCCAGCATTGAGAAAAAAAGAATACTTGCTCATCCTCTCCATCTATCTTTAAGTATTCAGTTGGAAGATGTTGATTCTCCAAGTTTGCGACCAATTTGCACTGATAATCCTTATTTTGTTTGTGGCAATGAGGATAGTATTCTGCCAACTACACCTCTACATCTGCATGTTTCTTCTTGGTGGTCATCATGTCCAAGTGTGTAGCAACATCATTGATGATGTCTTGCTTGAAGTCTGGTAACAGGTTTGAAATCTCCATCTTTGAAATACCAGAGCCACTCCCTTTGGTTAGCGCTGAGCAAAATCCTCTTCCTTTCTTGACCGCTAATCTAGAATAGTTCATACATATCTTTTGAAGGTCATCCCAAGAGGATTGAGATATATCATCTCTGGCCATGAGGTCCAGAGCTTTAAGATAATTTTCATTCACTCCTCTTAGAAAAATCAGCTTCTGTGAATCCTCCTGCAATGCATGATACAAGTTCTTTTGTAGACTAAATAAGAAGCATGATATGTAGTCTTCTAATGTCTCTTCTTGTGTTTGTGACATATGGAAGATGTCATCTCCTTTTGAATCACTTCCCTTATAGTAGCCTTTATACTTCCTTAGAAACAAATCTCTCATTCCATCCCAATTAGATATTGCATTCGCTCCTAAGCCCATGAAACATCTGAGGGATGAATCCTTCAGTGTTTTTGGGAGCAACTTAAGCTTATGACTATCAGTATTATAGTCAAAAATTTGACACAGTATTCCAAACTCAAACAAAAAGGTGTCAGGATCTTCCATAACTAGTCCATAGAACTTTGGAAGTGCTGAAGCAGGTATGTTTTTGAGGTTTGGATTGTTAATAAGACATGGAATTGGAAATGGAAATGTTGGAGCTACCATTATTGGAGGTGTTGGATATTGAAACTATGGCAGGAAAGTATTGTTGACTGGAGGGTTTTGAGCAACATGCGGTCCTAGAGTAGGATTATTATTATGAAAACTAGCCAATATTTATGCAAAGGACAGAGGTCAAATGTTTCTTGGGTTTCTTCTTCTTCTTTGAAGATGATGCAACAAACTTAGGACTAGCGTCAAGAAATGGTAATTCAAGTCTCTTTGAATTCTTCTTTTAGTTTAATAGGCTCCTTTGGAATAAATCTGGCATGAGCATCTTGCCTTCTTTGATGCATGTAAGTAAGTTGATGACTTGTAAAGAAAGCTCACAACTTTTTGTATTAAATAAAAATAGGAAACTAACATGAAAAATAAATGACTCATTTGAGGTTCCTAGTTTGACACCATCCTCAGTAGTGGTGCCAAAAATGAATAGTCTCACAATAGGTAGAGATAATCATTCCATTGTCTCTCTTAAGGATAAGATATCTATGCTATAGATTACCTATCCCCATCATGAAATGTATTTATATTGTCAACCTAGGGATGTAGACTTGAAATGGGACAACACAATTTGTGCACTAAGTTCCTTTAGGAGTCATAACACCTATGCTACAGGAAGATAAAATGTATGAAAGAAATCTATGCTATTGCTGTAGGAAGTAAACACACTTGACTATTGAATGGAATTACTATAGAAAACTTATGAAATGAATCTAAGCCTGCCTAACAACTCAAAACATTCACTATACCCATCTCTACAAATGTTGCAGGAACAAACATAGTGGCAATGCTGGAGAAATAAAATAGTAACTCTATTTGAAAATAGGAAAAGTACAAGAAGAAAATCTATTCTACCTTAATCTAATCCACCTTCCAAGTGGACCCCCTTGGTTGGATTCTGCTAACTACTCAACACAAAAGATAATCCAAAATCACTCTTCCATTAAATTCTTCTTAACTGGTTACATAACAACTGAATAACTCATGAAGAACAAAAATAGAGCAACTTCCACTTAATTGAGTACATAATTCTATCTTTCTTGATTACCTACTAAATCAGTCAAAATACCTTTATATCAAGGATTGACACTTATTGAAAACATAACATAAAAGTATCATTAAACCTCACCAAATATGGAGGAGATAAATCAACCATGACATAATAAAATTACTGCTGGCAACAGAATAACAATTCTGAGGAAATATAGCAGAACTAATTCCCTATATTCTCTAGAACAATAGCTCCTTCAAAGCATGACATATCCATCAGAACCGTGTTGGATTCTCCCACCATGGTTGGTTTTCTAACGCTCCTTCTTTAATGTAGATGAGCCACTCTTCATACTGCTTCGTATTTAGCTCAAAGGTTAGTAACATTTGGTACACATATGCAAGTCAACATTTTGAACTCCTACTTAAATGTTAGAACATAGCTTGAAATAATTATATGAAGTACTACATTATATTTATAATAGTCAGTAAAACATATCACTCAAGCTACCCATAGATTTGTGGCTTTAGCTGTACTTGGCATAGGTTCACATAAGTTTAACAAATAAAATGTCTTGGAAATGTTTGTCAAAGTATCAACAAAATATAAAGATCACAACAAAATTGAGGCAATAATTAGACTCATCATGGAATATCTCATTGAGATGAAGCAAAAAATACCATGAATCTTGAAAAATAGATCCTCTCTTCTCAATATATGGATGGTCAAAGTTTGGTCAAAGCAAAGAAGTTAGTACAATGTTCATAGCTAAAAATTTGACCATTTTAAAATTTGGTGAAAGTGGTCTCAAATGGAAGATCTTGTCAAGATGAAAAAATAAACACCATGAATCTTGAAAAATGGAGCTTCTCTTCTCAAGATACGAATGGTCAAAGTTTGGTCAGATCAAGGAAGTCAGTACAGTGTTTGTAGCTAAAAATTTGATAGTTTTAAAAATTGGTCAAAGTGATCTCAAATCAGAGATCTCATCAAGATGAACCAAAAGACAACTTGAATATTGAAAAAAGGAGCCTCTCTTCTCAAGATATAGATGGTCAAAGTTTGGTCAAAGAAAGGAAGTCAGTACATTATTCGTAGTTAAAAATTTGACCGCTTTGAAATCTGGTGAAAGTGGTCTCAAATGAAAGATCTCGTTGAGATGAACCAAAAAATAGCATGAATCTTGAAAAATAGAGCCTCTCTTCTCAATATATGGATGATCAAAGTTTGGTCAAAGCAAGGAAGTCAGTACAGTGTTCGTAGCTAAAAATTTCACCATTTTGAAATTTGGTGAAAGTGGTCTCAAATGGAAGATCTCGCCAAGATGAACCAAAAAACACATTAAATCTTGAAAAATGGAGCTTCTCTTCTCAACATACTAATGGTCAAAGTTTGGTCAAAGCAAGGAAGTTAGTGTAGTTTTGAAATCTAGTGAAAGTGGTCTCAAATGGAAGATCTCATCAAGATGAACCTAAAAACACCATGAATCTTGAAAAATGGAGCCTCTCTTCTCAAGATATAAATGGTCAAAGTTTGGTCAAAGCAAGGAAGTCAGTACAGTGTTTGTAGCTAAAAATTTGACAGTTTCAAAATCTGGTGAAAGTGGCCTCAAATCTAAGATCTTGTCAAGATGAACCAAAAAACAACTTGAAACTTGAAAAATGGACCCTCTCTTTTCAAGATACAGATGGTCAAACTTTGGTCAAAGAATGGACGTCAATACAGTGTTCGTAGCTAAAAATTTGACCATTTTGAAATCTAGTGAAAGTGGTCTCAAATGGAAGATCTTGTTGAGATGAACCAAAAAACACCATGAATCTTGAAAAACAAAGCCTCTCTTCTCAATATACAGACAGTCAAAGTTTGGTCAAAGCAAGGAAGTCAGTACACTATTCATAGCTAAAAAATAGACCATTTTTGAATCTCATGAAGTGGTTTCAAATGGAAGATCTCATACAGATGAACCCAAAAATACCATGAATCTTGAAAAATGCAGCCTCTCTTCTCAACATACACATGGTGAAAGTTTGGTCAAAGCAAGGAACTCAGCAAAGTTTTCATAGCTAAAAATTTGACAATTTCAAACTCTGGTGAAAGTGGTCTCAAATCAAAGATCTTGTCGTGATGAACCAAAAAAGACCTTGAATCTTGAAAAATGCAGCCTCTCTTCTCAAGATATGGATGGTCTAAAATTAGTCAAAGCAAGGAAGTTAGTACAGTGTTCATAGCTAAAAATTTGACCATTTTGCAATCTAGTCAAAGTGGTCTCAAATGGAAGATCTTATCAAGATGAACCAAAAAACAACATGAATCTTGAAAAATAGAACCTCTCTTCTCAAGATACAAATCATCAAAGTTTTCTCAAAGCAAGGAAGTTAGTATAGTGTTCGTAGCTAAAAATTGGACAGTTTCAAAATCTAGTGAAAGTGGTCTCAAATTGAAGATCTCGTTAAGATGAACCAAAAGACACCTTGAATCTTAAAAAATTGAGCCTCTCTTCTCAAGATACAGATGGTTAAAGTTTTGTCAAAGCAAGGAACTCAGTATAGTGTTTGTAGCTAAACATTTGAGCATTTTGAAATCTGGTGAAAGTGGTCACAAATTAAAGATCTTGTTGAGATGAACCAAAAAATACCATGAATCTTGAAAAATAGAGTCTATCTTCTTAATATACAGATGGTCAAAGTTTGGTCAAAGTAAGGAATTCAATATAGTGTTCATAGCTAAAAATTTGATAGTTTCAAAATCTAGTAAAATTGGTTTCAAATCAAAGATCTCATCAAGATGAACCAAAAAACACCTTGACTCTAGAAAAATGGAGCTTCACTTCTCAAGATACAGATGATCAAAGTTTCGTCAAAGAAAGGAAGATAGTACAGTGTTCGTAGCTAAAAAATTTACCATTTTGAAATCTGGTGAAAATGGTCTCAAATGGAAGATCTCGTCAAGATGAACGTGAAAACACCATGAATCTTAAAAAATGGAGCCTCTCTTCTCAAGATACGAATGGTCAAAATTTGGTCAAAGCAAGGAAGTTAGTACAGTGATTGTAGCTAAAATTTTTACAATTTCAAAATCTAGTGAAAGTGGTCTCAAATTGAAGATCTCATCGGGATGAAGCAAAAAATAGCTTGAATCTTGAAAAATGGAGCCTCTCTTCTCAAGATACGGATGGTCAAAATTTGGTCGAAGCAAGGAAGTCACTAAAATGTTCGTAACTTAAAATTGGATAGTTTCAAAATCAAGTGAATCTTGAAAAATGGAGCCTCTCTTCTCAAGATACGGATGGTCAAATTTTGGTTAAAGCAAGGAAGTCAGTATAGTGTTTGTAGCTAAAAATTTGACCATTTTGAAATTTGGTAAAAGTGGTCTAAAATGGAAGGTCTTATTGAGATTAACCAAAAAACACCATGAATCTTGAAAAATAGAGCCTCTCTACTCAATATATGGACGGTCAAAGTTTTGTCAAAAAAAGGAAGTCAATACAGTGTTCGTAGCTAAAAATTTAATGATTTTGAAATCTGGTGAAAGTGGTCTCAAATGAAAGATCTTGTCAAGATGAACCAAAAAACACCATGAATCTTAAAAAATGGAGCCTGTCTTCTCAAGTTACGGATAGTCAAAGTTTGGTCAAAGCAAGGAAGTGAGTACAGTGTTCGTAGATAAAAATTTGACTCTTTCAAAATCTAGTGAAAGTGGTCTCAAATCAAAGATCTCATCGTGATGAACCAAAAACACCTCGAATCTAGAAAAATGGAGCCTCTCTTCTCAAGATACAGATAGTTAAAATTTTGTTAAAGGAAGGAAGTCAGTACAATGTTTGTAGTTAAAAATTTGACCATCTTAAAATTTGGTGAAAGTGGTCTCAAATGGAAGATCTTATCGAAATAAATGAAAAAACACCTTGAATCTTCAAAAATAGAGCCTCTCTTCTCAATATACAGACGGTCAAATTTTGGTCAAACCAAGGAAGTCAGTACAATGTTCGTAGCTAGAAATTTGACTATTTTGAAATTTGATGAAAGTGGTCTCAAATCAAAGATCTCGTCGAGACGAACAATAAAACCCCTTAAATCTTAAAAAAATGAGCCTCTCTTCTCAAGATACGGATGATCAAAGTTTGGTCAAAGCAAGGAAGTCATTACAGTGTTCATAGCTAAAAATTTGATAGTTTCCAAATCTAGTGAAAGTGGTGTCAAATCAAAGATCTCGTCAAGATGAACCAAAAAATAACTTAAATTTTGAAAAATGGAGCCTCTCTTCTCAAGATACAGATGGTCAAAGTTTGGTCAAAGCAAGGAAGTTAGTATAGTGTTCATAGCTAAAAATTTGACCATTTTAAAATCTGGTGAAAGTGGTCTCAAATAAAAGATCTTGTCGAGATGAACCCAAAACATGTTGAATCTTGAAAAATGGAGCCTCTCTTCTCAAGTTATAGAGAGTCAAAATTTGGTCAAAGCGAGGAACTCACTACAGTGTTCGTAGCTAAAAATTTGACCATTTTGAAATTTGGTGAAAGTTGTCTGAATGGAAGATCTCATTGAGATGAACCAAAAAACATAATTAATCTTGAAAAATAGAGCGTCCATTCTCAATATACATATGGTCAAAGTTTTGTGAAAGCAAGGAAGTCAGTACAATGTTCATAGCTAAAAATTTGACCATTTTGAAATTTGGTGAAAGTGGTCTCAAATAGAACATCTCATCAAGATAAATTAAAAAATACCATGAATCTTGAAAAATGGAGCCTCTCTTCTCAAAATATGGATGTTGAAAGTTTGGTCAAAGCAATGAAGTCAATACAGTGTTCGTAAATAAAAATTTGACCATTTTGAAATATGGTGAAGTGGTCTCAAATGGAAGATCTCATTGAGATGAACCCAAAAACACTTTGAATCTTCAAAAATAGAGCCTCGCTTCTGAATATATGTATGATAAAAGTTTATTTAAAGCAAGGAAGTCAGTACAGTGTTCGTAGCTAAATATTTCACCATTTTAAAATTTGGTGAAAGTGGTCTCAAATGGAAGATCTTATCAACATGAACCAAAAAACACCTTGAATCTTGAAAAATGGAGCCTCTCTTCTCAAGATACAAATGGTCAAACTTTGGTCAAAGTAAGGAACTCAGAACAATGTTCGTAGCTAAAGATTTCACTATTTAAAAATTTGGTGAAAGTGGTCTCAAATCAAAGATCTCATCGAGATGAACTAAAAAACACCTTGAATCTTGAAAAATGGAGCCTCTCTTCTAAATATAAAGATGGTCAAACTTTGGTCAAAGCAAGGAAGTCAATACAGTGTTCCAAGCTAAAAATTTGACCATTTTGAATTTTGGTGAAAGTGGTCTCAAATGGAAGATCTCATCGAGATGAACCAAAAAACACCATGAATCTTGAAAAATAGAGCCTCTCTTCTCAATATACGGACGGTCAATTTTGGTCAAAGCAAAGAAGTTAGTACAATGTTCGTAGCTAAAAATTTGATAGTTTTGAAATCAAATGAAAGTGGTCTCAAATCGAAGATCTCCTTGAGATGAACCAAAAAACACCTTAAATATTAAAAAATGGAGCCTCTCTTCTCAAGATACGGAAGGTAAAAGTTTGTTTAGAGCAAAGAAGTCAGTACAGTGTTTGTAGCTAAAAGTTTTAAAGTTTTCAAATTTGGTGAAAGTGGTTTCAAATCGAACATCTTGTCATGATGAACCAAAAAACACCTTGAATATTGAGAAATGGAGCCTCTCTTCTCAAGATACGGATGGTCAAAGTTTGGTGAAAGCAAGGAAGTCAGTATAGTGTTCATAGCTAAAAATTTCACTATTTAAAAGTCTCATGAAAGTGGTCTCAAATCAAAGATCTCGTTGAGATGAATGAAAAAACACCTTGAATCTTGAAAAATGTTGCCTCTCTTCTCAAGATACAGATGGTTAAATTTTGGTCAAAGCAATGGAGTCAGTACAATGTTTGTAGTTAAAAATTTGACCATTTTGAAATCTGTTGAAAGTGGTCTCAAATGGAAGATCTCATCGAGATGAATCAAAAGACACCACGAATCTTGAAATAAGAGCCTCTCTTCTCAATATAAGGACGGTCAAAGTTTGGTCAAAGCAAGGAAATCAGTACAATGTTCGTAGCTAAAAATTTGACCACTTTAAAATATGGTGAAAGTGGTCTCAAATGGAAGATTTCATCAAGATAAACAAAAAAAAACTATGAATCTTGAAAAATGGGGTCTCTCTTCTAAAGATACGGATGGTCAAAGTTTTGTCAAAGCAAGGAATTCAGTACAGTGTTTGTAGCTAAAAATTTGACAGTTTTAAAATTAGGTGAAAGTGGTCTAAAATCGAAGATCTCGTCGAGAAGAACCAAAAAACACCTTGAATTTTGAAAAATGGAGCCTCTCTTGTCAAGATACGAACGGTCAAAGTTTAGTCAAAGTGAGGAAGTTAGTACAATGTTCGTAGCTAAAAATTTGACCATTTTGAAATCTAATGAAAGTGGTCTCAAATGGAAGATCTCGTCAAGATGAGTAAAAAAACACCATGAATCTTGAAAAATAGAGCCTCTCTTCTCAAGATACAGATGGTCAAAATTTGGTCAAAGAAAGGAAGTCACTACAATGTTCGTAACTAAAAATTGGATAGTTTCAAAATCAAGTGAAAGTTTCAAAATCAAGTGAATCTTGAAAAATGGAGTCTCTCTTCTCAAGATATGGATGGTCAAAGTTTTGTCAAAGCAAGGAAGTCAATACAGTGTTCGTAGCTAAAAATTTGACCTTTGTTGAAATCTGATGAAAGTGGTCTAAAATAGAAAATCTCATTCAAATAAGCCAAAAAACACCATGAATCTTGAAAAATAGACCCTCTCTTCTCAATATACAGACGGTCAAAGTTTAGTCAAAGAAATGAAGTCAGTATAGTGTTTGCAGCTAATATTTGACCATTTTGAAATCTGGTGAAAGTTATCTCAAATGGAAGATCTTGTCAAGGTGAACCAAAAATCACCATGAAACTTGAAAAATGAAGCCTCTCTTCTCAAGAGATGGAGGGTCAAAGTTTGGTCAAAGCAAGGAAGTGAGTACAGTGTTCATAGATAAAAATTTGAGTATTTGAAAATCTAGTGAAAGTAGTCTCAAATCGAAGATCTCATCGCGATGAACCAAAAAATACCTTGAATCTTGAAAAATGGAGTCTCTCTTCTCAAGATACGGACGTTCAAAGTTTGGTCAAAGAAGTCAGTACAATGTTCGTAGCTAAAAATTTGACCATTTAAAAATCTGGTGAAAGTGGTCTCAAATGGAAGATCTGGTCAAGTTGAACCAAAAAACACCATGAATCTTGAAAAATAGAGTCTCTCTTCTCAATAGACAAACGGTCAAATTTTGGTCAAAGTAAGGAAGTTAGTACAATGTTTGTAGCTAGACATTTGACTATTCTGAAATCTAATGAATGTGGTCTCAAATCAAAGATCTCATCGAGATGAACAAAAAACAACCTTGAATCTTGAAAAATGGAGCCTCTCTTCTCAAGATATAGTGGGTGAAAGTTTGGTCAAATCAAAGAAGTCTGTATAGTGTTCGTAGCTAAAAATTTGACAGTTTCCAAATCTGTTGAAAGTGATCTCAAATAAAAGATCTTGTCAAGATGAACCAAAAAACACCTTGAATCTTGAAAAATGGAGCCTCTCTTCTCAAGATATGGATGGTCAAAGTTTGCTTAAATAAATGAAGTCAGTATAGTGTTCGTAGCTAAAAATTTGACCATTTCAAAATTTGGTGAAAGTGGTCTCAAATCGAAGATGTCGTCGAGATGAACCTAAAACACCTATAATCTTGAAAAATGGAGCCTCTCTTCTCAAGTTACAGATAGTCAAAGTTTGGTCAAAGAAATGAATTTAGTACAGTGTTCGTAGCAAAAAATTTAACCATTTTGAAATTTGGTGAAAGTTGTCTCAAATGAAAGATCTCGTTGAGATGAACCAAGAAACACCATTAATCTTGAAAAATAGAGCCTCCCTACTCAATATATGAATGGTCAAAGTTTGGTCAAAGCAAGGAAGTCAGTACAGTGTTCATAAATAAAAATTTGACAGTTTCAAAATCTTGTCAAGATGAACCAAAAAACACCATGAATCTTGAAAAATGGAACCTCTCTTCTCAAGATACGGATGGTCAAAGTTTGATCAGAGCAAAGAAATCAGTACAATGTTCGTAAATAAAAATTTGACAGTTTTAAAATCTACTGAAAGTGGTCTCAAATCGAATATCTCGTCAAGATGAACCAAAAACACCTTGAATCTTGAAAAATGGAGACTCTCTTCTTAAGATACTAATTGTCAAAGTTTGATCAAAGCAAGGGAGTCAGTATAGTGTTCGTAGCTAAAAATTTGATCGTTTAAAAATCTGGTGAAGTGGCCTCAAATGGAAGATCTCTTTGAGATGAAATAAAAAATACCATGAATTTTGAAAAATAGAGCCTCACTTCTCAATATACGGATGGTAAAAGTTTGGTTAAAGCAAGGAAGTTAGTACAGTGTTCATAGCTAAAAATTTGACTATTTTGAGATATGGTGAAAGTGGTCTCAAATGGAAGATCTCATCGAGATGAATTGAGAAACACCTAGAATCTTGAAAAATAGAGCCTCTCTTTTCAAGATACGGATGGTCAAAGTTTGGTCAAAGCAAGGAAGTCAGTACAATATTCGTATCTGAAAATTTAAGCGTTTAAAAATCTAGTCAAAGTGGTCTCAAATCGAAGATCTCATCGAGATGAACTAAAAAACACCTCGAGTCTTGAAAAATGGAGCCTCTCTTCTCAAGATACAGATAGTCAAGGTTTGGTCAAAGTAAGGAAGTCAGTACAGTGTTTGTAGCTAAAAATTTGACCATTTTAAAATCTGGTGAAAGTTGTCTCAAATGGAAGATCTCGTCGAGATGAACCAAAAAAGACCGTGAATCTTGAAAAATAGAGCCTCTCTTTTCAATATATGAACAGTCAAAGTTTGGTCAAAGCAAGGAAGTCAGTACAGTGTTTGTAGCTAAAAATTTAACTGTTTTGAAATCTATTGAAAGTGGTCTCAAATCGAAGATCTCGTTGAGATGAACCAAAAAATATCTTGAATCTTGAAAAATGGAGCCTCACTTCTCAAGATATGGAGGGTCAAAGTTTGTTCAAAGCAAGGAAGTCAGTATAGTGGTCGTAGCTAAAAATTTGATAGTTTCCAAATCTGGTGAAAGTGGTCTCAAATTGAAGATCTTGTCAAGATGAACCAAAACACACCTTGCATGTTGAAAAATGGAGCCTCTCTTCTCAAGATACGGATGGTTATAGTTTTTTCAAAGCAAGGAAGTTAGTATAGTGTTTATAGCTAAAAATTTGACAATTTGAAAATCTAGTGCAAGTGGTCTCAAATCAAAGATCTCATCAAGATGAACCAAAAAAACACCTTGAGATTGAAAAATGGAGCCTCTCTTCTCAAGTTAGGAATGATCAAAGTTTGGTCAAAGCAAGGAAGTCAGTATAGTGTTTGTAGCTAAAAATTTGACCGTTTTGAAATCTGGTGAGAGTTGTCTCAAATGGAAGAACTCATTGAGATGAACCAAAAAATACCACGAATCTTGAAAAATAGAGCCTCTTTTCAATATACGGATGATCAAAGTTTTCTCAAAGTAAGAAAGTCAGTACAGTGTTCATAGCTAAAAATTTGACCGTTTTGAAATCTGGTGAAAGTTGTCTCAAATGGAAAATCTCATCAAGATGAACCACAAAACACCATTAATCTTGAAAAATAGAGCCTCTCTTGTCAAGATATAGATGTTCAAAGTTTGGTTAAAGAAAGGAAGTCAGTAGAGTGTTTGTAACTAAAAATTTAACAATTTCAAAATTTGGTGAAAGTGGTCTCAAATCAAAGATCTCATCAAGATGAACTTAAAAACACCATGAATCTTGAAAAATGGAGCCTCTTTTCTCAAGATATGGATGGTCAAAGTTTTGTCAAAGCAAGGAAGTCAATACAATGTTTGTAGCTAAAAATTTGACCATTTTGAAATGTGGCAAAAATGCTCTCAAATGGAAGATCTCGTAAAGATGAACCAAAAAACACCATGAATCTTGAAAAATGGAGCCTCTCTTGTCAAGATAGGGATGGTCAAATTTTGGTCGAAGAAAGGAAGTCAGTACAATGTTCGTAGCTAAAAATTTGACAGCTTCAAAATCTGGTGAAAGTGGTCTCAAATCAAAGATCTCGTGAAGATGAACCAAAAAACACCTTGAATCTTGAAAAATGGAGTCTCTCTTCTCAAGATATGGATGGTGAAAGTTTGGTCAAAGCAAGGAAGTCATTACAATGTTCGTAGCTAAAAATTTGACTATTTTAAAATCTAGTGAAAGTTGTCTCAAATGGAAGATCTTGTCAAGATGAACCCAAAAACACCATGAATCTTGGAAAATGGAGCCTCTCTTCTCAAGATACAGATGGTCAAAGTTTGGTCAAAGCAAGGAAGTCAGTACAGTGTTCATAACTAAAAATTTGATAGTTTCAAAATCTATTGAAATTGGTCTGATAATGCAGTCAAGCTCAGTGGATCTAATTAAGGACTGACTGACCTTGTAGCTAAACCAATATGCAGTGGAAATATACAATAAAACCAACAGATCTGCAATGAAATAGAAGTCTTTATTCATGAAAACACCAATTACATGCAATGTGTCGGGTTGTAAGGCCTTCCTGATTGCGGCCAGTTACAAAGAAAGTAACCATCTACAAGATCTCACAGGATCCAAATATTTTCTTCAACATCAGCATCCATCTAGTCCAAGTTTTTAACATGCAGCACACTGGTAGGTACCCAAGAAAGATCTAAACTTGTACTGAAACTTCCAAGAAATCTTCCTACTCCTAAGCTCCCAGGCTACTAACCTTCCTTTCGACAATATCCTCCCCTAAACAACTACCCAAGAATCCTATAAATATTGATTCCTAGCCACAAGTCGGCTGATGAAATAATAAATCTTTACAAATAAATATTAAATGCTAAAATATCAGTCGGCTCTCACATAGCCTTACAAAAATAAATAAACTCCCAAGATGGCCCCAACAGTCACCAAATCCACATAGAAGAATGTGAAATGCTAGATCTAGGTTCCCACATGTCCAATAGTCAATCCATAACACAAGGAGCATGACCCAAATTAAATGCACCAATCAGCCAAGCCAATCTATTTAAACAATCTAGTTGGTAAGAAAGAACACCAAGCAATAGAATATATAATCGAGCACTAGTCGACCAACCATGCCAGGCATGACCGAGCAATGATGTTATCACCGAGTGCTAGTGAACCGACACCTTCAGTCACCAAGCATTCTTCAGAGACCAAGCACCCCGGTAACCACATAAACTGAGCAACCAGTCTCTGAAACTGAGCAAGAACTCCAGCAAACCTAGATCAAAACTAACAATCTACCTTCAAAGACAAACATATTTTTAGTTGATACAGGATTGCCAAGAATCCTAGGGTGCTCCTGCATCAGACACCCCAGGTAAGAAAGATTTTCTCATAAGGAAATCAGGAACACTTGAAGGGAATCGGAATAGGTATGCCGAATCTATTCTTCACCCATATGTCTTCTTGTCCTTCATCCCAAGTAGTCTTTGCCTCATTCACTGTCTCATGTAGAAAGTCCTTCTGTCTTCTACTTTGTTTATCCCTTCCGTTGTCAACTGATAGCAACTGACTTTAACCACTACCGACCACATTAGTACCTCAATAAGGTTCATCCTCTCTAGACTCCTCAATCAACTTAGTATCATTTGCATCTCTCTGTGTCATAAATGTCACCATCTGTTGTTGTAGACACGCAAAATTGGACAATGTGCTTTTTAAATTGCAAAAATCAATTAAATAGGTCAAAATCATCAAAATGCACTAATTCAATTAAAAAGGGATCAAAATCAAGTAAAAATGGACATAATTAAATAAAGTTGGACAAAATCAATTAAACCAAAGGAAAAATCAAATAATGATGTTAAATAATTAAATGAAAGCTTAAATGGGTGAAAAACACTACATAATTGATTTTAATCAATTAGTTGTATAGTTGTTTAAATCAAAAATCAAAGTGAACCTATTACCCATACATTGCTAAATTTAATTAATTAATTGAATTTAATAATTTCTAATTTATTTCAACAAAGTTGAGAGAACCAATGAAAATTGAGAAAAAAAGACACAAATCACTCAAACATTTAAAGTGTCCAAAGCTTTGAGACCATTTAAAGGATTGTCCCCTCATTGTCCCCTCATTTATGAACAAAGCAAAGTATTTGACTCAACCTATGGTAAATAATGATTACTTCACTCCACCCCCTACCCTTGGGAAATTACTATAAATATAGAGCATTTTGAGAGCAATTATTATCTTAGAACTTCATTTGCAAAGCATTGTTACTATAGGCAATTGAGAGCATTCTAAGAGCAATTAAGAGCATTTAGAGCAATTATCATTGTAGTTTGTCAATTTGAGCTAGATTAAGCATTGAATGAGTATTGTAGAAGCATAGTAGAAGCATAATTTCTCATTTTAGAAGTGTCACTAGTGAGGATTTGAGCTGAGAGCTTCACTTACCACTTCTTTCTAGAGAACCATGAGATGTTATAGATTATAGTTTCAATTCTAATTATATTTGCATTGTATTTAGTTTCAATTGTTGCTATTAGATCTTAATTTCATGAAGGTGATATTCATCATCACACAAATGGCACTCACCATGGGGCTCTAAGCCTCATTTTATCATTTTCATCACTAATTGCATACTTGTATTTTCTATTTTCTATGAATATCTTGCAGGAAACTAGTGAAGTCACGCTTACGGGAGATCTGTACACGCCTGTAGTCATTTTACTACCACCTACAATCTCTATATCGATGCCTGTTATCTAGAGGTTCACACCTGGATCATGACTTTGATCCAGCATTAATTCTTGCACAGTTGCTTTCTTATCATAAGCTCATGCCTACAAAAGCAACGTATTTAGCCTTTGGATCTTAAAGTCACACCTGTGACTCAGGGAGTATTGCTTTGATAAATTTTGTTGTCACCTGAGTTAAAGCTTTGCCTCACACTTTTCAATAATAATCACACGTTGAATATTTCTAATTACGCTTAGGATTACTAAAGTGTCACTTTGCAATAATCATTTTCTACAATTTTTAGTTCTATTCACGCTTTGGAATAAACTATTCACACCTGTGTAATTTTCAGTATCGCGTGTGGCACTACAGAGTATCACTTGCTATTAGTAAAGTTATGCCTACTAATAGTTTGTTCTCACCTATTAGCTAGACAATGTCGCCTACTACCTATTTTCTGTATTTACTATTTAATTGATTAAATCATTTGTCTAACTCCCTATTTGTGTGATTTAACAGTAAATGAGCAACCACAAAAAGGTACAGAAGCTTGAAAGCATATTCAACCAAGAAGGGAAGGCACTAGAAAGGAAGATCAAGAAAGAAAACATAGCACACATCAAAGTTGTTCTTGAGACTACACAAGACAAGGATAACCAGGTATTCCAGCACTACCTTAAAATCGTTGAAGCATACAAATCAAAATTTGTCTCTCTAAATTGGATTTTTAGTCCTTAGATCAAGTTTTCTTTGAAATTTACAAATAAGCTCTATAAAATTCCTAGATAAGTATTGCTTCTTCAATTTTTGATTTTGGTTTCCCCTCATAGTGTTTGTTAGTGTTGACTAACTTGCTGGTTGACAAGCATGTTTGGAGGAGGCTATTTCTAAGGTGAATGGAAAAACAATGACAAAAACCTTTCAAAAATGCCCCTAGCTTAGGCTAGCTATAAAGGAAAGGTATTCTTCTATTCAAGCTTGCACTTGATTAAATTGTGGCATTATCTTTTGAACATAGCTTAATTAAAATGGGAAATGAACCAAACACTTCAATTTTAAGAATCTCCTTGTCAAGAGATTGGGAAAGAACAAACTTGTGTTTGAGTGTTTGGAACAAAGAAAGACAATAGGGATATGCTCTTCACTTTTTAAGTGAATCAAACTCCCAAACTTGTCAGCCTAAGTTCACTTCTTGTTTTCAATATACATGCTAGCTAAAATAGAGATTTAGTGGGCTCACCTCCCGAGTTTGCCTTAACGAGGCCGGTGAGAGGGATAGCCCAAAGTGGGATATGCTCGCTTTTTCCGCAGGGATCCAACCCACTATAAAATGAAACACATACATTCTTAATGGGGTGTGTGACAAACAGATCTTGAATTATTCAAATTTCCTTTAGTAATCCTCATGGATTGCACAAAATCATACCTTGGTGCATGTGGGAAACCCCTTAACATACTTGGTGGATGAAAATTTAAGATCTATTTGAATGGTATCCACAATAAATCCTGAATAAAATAGCAAGGCCACCTTTTAGAGCCATGTTTACAAGCCAAAATTGACTTTAGGTAGGCTATTTGGAATTCTTTCTTGTGTTATACTTGTGAAAAACATTGGAGAATATACACACTAGAGTATTTTTAGGGACATGATGACAAAGTGATGTGTGTGTTGTGATTGTTTTTTATTTTCAAACAAAGAAATTTCAAAAGACTGATCTTAAACATTTAAAAAATCCAAAATCTTACAACCTGGTTAGAGAAGTGCCACCTGTGTACAAAATAATCCTGCCTATCAGAGGCTCAGTCATGCCTGTGACTTTTGTGAAAATGCGTAGACATAGTAAAGTCATGCTCAGAAAGTTTTTAAACACACCTGGTAAAATTGGATAATCACCTATCAATAGGAAAGTGTTGTCTACATCCCTACAGAGTGTTGCCTAACAAAATACCAGCACACACGTATACTACATTCAGTCATGCTTACGATCAGTTTAGTGACGCCCATAAATTTAAAAAGGCAAACAAAGAGTACTTGCAAGAGGGGTAAGAAAATTTTAATCATATATCTAAGTACCCTTTTCCATGCTCTTACTTCCCCAACTTTTAGTTTGGTCAAAATTCTTGTTTTATAACATTTTTGCAAATTTTACAAGGATTAGACCATGAGCAATACTGATTCTTATTCTCCAAGGTTCATGCCTACTTTTACTAGGTCATACTACATCAAGAAAACCTTGCAAGAAGATGGGACCTATTTGAGTCAAGAGCTCCCTTATCTAGGAGATGAGTATACCACTCTAAGAGTACCCCAAAAATCACCCGAACAAGAAGGGGAGGACAACATGATGTACTATGGTAGTTTGGGTGGTAAGGGAAATAGTGGTATCGACCCCAATAACCAAGGTGATGCCGATAATGGGGGCATTGACATAAATAACCAAGGCAATACCAATAGTGGAGAGGCAAACCAAAATACCCAAGGGATTGACAACACTCACAATAGAACTAACACCAAAGCAATGGCAGAAGATGCCACATATGAAAAAGTTAGTGAGGCTATCCAATGTCCCTATTTCTGAAACCTTATGGAGAAGGCAATGGATAGGGATAAAGAAAAGTACTTTATGGACTTAGCACATAAAGGTCTCAAGCTTCCCTGTGACTACGATGTTAACCAACTCAAACCACCAGAAGTTGAAGAGAGTACCTTAGACATCATCAATAAGTAGTTCAAGATTTTTCAAATGCAATTGGATACCATTAAGAAAAGTAGGGCTCCCAAGCCTTTCTCCATAGAAGCATTGTGCCCATTCCCATTTGATAAAAGCTTGGTTATGGTGCCATTCCCAATCAATGTAGTGTTTCCCAAGTATGACAAGTATGCAAGAATGTCGAATCCCTAGGATCACTTACATGAGTTTTGTGCATTAAGCTTAGAGTTCATGCATGATACAACCTATTTAATGAGACTATTCCCACAAAGCTTAGGAGGCATGACTATGGAGTGGTTTTCTAAACTGCCCTCTGACATTAAGACCTTCGAAGAGTTAGCTTCAAAATTTGTGGCTCATTACTCATATAACATCAAGCATGAGGTCACAATGATAACATTATGTAACACTAAACAAAAGGATGGAGAAGCCTTCCTCACTTTTCTACAAAGATGGAGGATAGTTTTTGCAAGATATCCTAGGAGCCTACCTGAAAAAGAGAAGATGGATATCTCCATAAATAATTTAAGTAATGAGATGAACTACCGATTATGAATGCAATGTCCCAAAACCTTCTAGGATCTGATTGAAAATGGAGTGTTAACGGAGGAAGTGTTGGTAAAAAGTTGAGAACTAAAATTATATAAAGATAATAAGAACAACTCCAACAACAATAACTCCAGCAATGGCAATAATCAGAAGAATAATTGGTTCAATAGTAATAGTCGGTATAAGAACAACAATAAGGGAATCATTAATGATGGGGTGGTGGATTCTAGCAACTTAAAGGTGGTCCCATTTTTTCTTACAAGGACACCTAATCAGGTGAATAATTCCAATCAGACCTCCAATACACCTTCCAACAACAATAATGCAAACAATGGCAACCAAGGAAATAATTCAAGGAATAATAAATTTGATAAATATTTGGTGCCAACTCCTCAAAGGAACTTTACACCCTTGGGTGAACCCCTCAAAAAGGCATTAAAGACCCTCATGGATAATAATGTCATTACTTTACCCAACATTCAGCCTTATGAGCCAAACAACAAGCCTAGTTGGTGGAGTGCCAATAGCCATTGTGAGTACCACAAAATTTGAGGGCACACAACAAATGAATGCTTGCAACTAAAGAATGTAGTGCAAGATTTAATCGATAGTGGCACAATCACCATTGATGGACCTCAAAGCAATGAGGACCATACAACATTCAAACAACCCTTCTACAAACATGACAAAGGGGAGTCATCAAATGGCAAGAAACAAAGTGCCAATAACATTAACTTTGTGCCACCCTATGATAACATTGTGAATGCTATAATAATCAAGGAACAACCCCAAAAAGAGACATCAAATATTATTACAAGAGGGCAGACTTCGAGAATGACCCTACAAGGAGTTGCTCCTAAAGTTATTAGCACTCTACATTCCAACATTGTGATCAAGCAACCTTCTATAGTAGCAAAACCTTATAGCTTGGTTGATCAATTGCAAAGAACTCCAGTGCAAATATCTATCTTGGAGCTATTGAAGTTATCCCCTAACCATAAGGAAATTTTAGAAAAAGCTCTAGTAGAGATGAATGTTCCTGCTAACTTAGAAGAGGAGAAGTTCCAAAACATGGTAGGTCATCTCGTAGCACCTCATTGCCTCTCATATTATGACTAAGATGACATGTCTATAACCCATCCTCAAAATCTACCATTGCATATAGAGGTCTTAATAGAGAGGCATAGAGTTAAAAGAGCCCTCATTGATGGAGGAGTTGGCCTTAACATTTGCACATTAAGTCTTGTTAAATCCTTAGGGTTGTTCGATTCTTGCATTGACCCTATGAAAAAAATCACCATCAAGGCTTATGATGAAGCTAAAAGGACCTCTAAGGCATGATCGTATTGCCCATTCAAGTGGGACCTGTCAAGAAGGACACCAATTGCCAAGTATTAGACATGAAGTTAACTTATAATATTTTGTTGGGGAGACCATGGATCCATGAGATGCAAGCAGCCCCATCCACATACCACCAATGAATCAAATTTATGTACATGGGTGAAGAAATCATGGTTGGAGGGGACTCAAACCCATTCCAATATTGCAATGCACTTAAACCCCTTCATGAGCTATTTATTCCACATAATCGGGAAGGAATCATTCAAAGAGTCACCATTGAAGATACCAAAATGGATGATCCTATAATAACATTAAATGCTACTCAAAGCCCTCCTCAAGCTAGCTCAACAACATCAATTAAAGGAAAGGAAAAGATGAGCTACAAGGGTCCAATTCCTAATGAGCATCCAGATCAAGCACCCAAATTAGAGATAGTACCCTACAAACCTACTAGAGAAGAAAAAGATGAAGCCAAAGAGAAAAACTACAAGAAAATGGATGAGATGATGGAGGCATTTGATAAACAATGCAAAATTAGTTCAAAAGGAGTAGGGGAATACTCCGTTTCCCTATTCGACATGCCCACATCTCCAAGGACACATGGAAAACCATCAAAAGAACACTTGCCTCATAAGTACAACTCTTTCTTCCTCAAAGAAAGTGACAAAGTAGCATTCGACAAAGAGGAGAATGAAGTCCTTCAATGACTTTACCATGATGAAGAAGATACCTCAAACACTCCCATGGAAAGAATCCAGCATGTCAATATACAAACCAAGCAATATGGGAAAGGGTTTGAGATAATGCAGAAGATGGGATACAAGGGAAGAGGACCCTTAGGCCAAAGGAATAGAGGCTTACTAGAACCCATCAAACCTACTTGGAGGGCAAAACAAGAAAGATCCAGAGTAGGTTACCAATACAAAGGTGAAAGCTCCAGCCCAATGCAAGATTTATATCCTCAAGTAAATGCCTTAGAATTTGATGGAGATAGTGATGACTCCTGGGATTATGAGTGGGACATCCTATCTGATGAATCATGTCAAGACAAAGAAGTAGTCACAATACATATGTATGCAAAGATCCCAAGGCAAGAAACTCAAGTCAATGAAGAGCCTAATATACAAGGTCTTAACATAGGACAAGCACATACAATTCCACCATGGATAGATACATTTTGGATGCCTTTAGAAGAGGGAGATTCAAACATTAGTTTTAATTTGATCATGGCTTTTCCCATGCTATTTCCTGTAGAAGTCGATGAGGACTCAAGTGAAGGGAATTTTGACCCTTCTTCCATGGACCATCTCGAGGAAGCACACATCATAGATCTAAACGATACAATGTACAAACCCTCAAATGAAGTCATGTCCATAAACCAAATTTATGAAAACTTGCCCAATGAAACCTTATCCTTAATAAATCCCCATCTTATTGATTGGGACCAAACTGAGCCAAGTGACCTACTTTACTTCCCAAATGACCAAGTAGCAAACCAATACCTTAATGTGGTTGAGCCCTCTTTCACCAAGGAATTCGAACCAAACATGATAGAAGCAGTGGGGATTCAATCTCTTAGTCAAAAACAAAAAATAAAAAAAATAAGAAAAAGAAAAGTTCTAATGCTGAAAACCATTATGTGGCAGCATTAGAACCAAAAAAAATAAAGATAAAAGATGTTTCCTTTGGTGAAAACCTAATTGTGGCATCAAAGGAAGAGAGATTGGATACTCTACCAGAGCATGAGGAAGAAAGGTCACCTATACTCATAGAGCTGAGAGAAAAGGTTAACATTGGTACGGAAGTGGATCCAAAATTTATACAATTGGCAACATCACTCACACCTCTAGAAAGAGGGGACTTCATCAAATGTTTTCAAGAGAAACAAGTAAACTTTGCATGGTCATGTGCCGACATGCCCAAGTTAGATCCTGACTTTATAATGCATCATCTGAATGTTAGACCAGGGGTTAAGCCCATTAAGAAAAAGTTGAGGAAGATGCACCCACACATAGCTCTTTTAGTCAAGGTGGAGCTAGAAAAATTGTTGAAAGTAGGATTCATAAGGGCAATAGCTTATGCTGAGTGGATATCTAACATTGTACCAGTCACAAAACATGACAAATTTATTCGAGTATGCATGGATTTTTGAGATCTAAATCTTGCTTGTCCTAAGGATGATTTCCCACTTTCGAGCATTGATGCAATAGTTGACTTGACAGTGGGTCATTCCATGTATTCCCTAATCGATGGGTTCAGTGGGTATAATCATATCAAAATTGCACCTGAAGACCCAGAGAAGACTACCTTTACTTGCCCTTGGGGCACTTTTTGTTGGAATGTCATGCCCTTCAGCCTTAAAAATGCTAGAGCCACATATCAAAGGGCCATGACAACTATCTTCCACAACATCATGCATACATTCTTAGAAGATTATGTGGATGATATATATCAAAATGCCACAAAAGAGAAGAACATCTCCAAATTTTGAAAAAGATATTCATTAGGTTGGAGCAATTCAAAGTCAAGTTAAACCCAAAGAAATGTGCCTTTGGTGTCCAATCTGGCAAGTTATTAGGCTATATAGTGTCTACCAAAGGAATTGAAGTGGACTCAGAGAAAGTACAAGCCATAATGGATATGGAGATACCAAAGAACATCAGCCAAATGAGATCCTTACAAGGTAAAATACAATCCATAAGAAGGTTTATTTCCCAATTGGCAGAAAAATGTAATTCCTTCACTAGGTTGCTACATAAGGATACTATATTTCTATGGGATGCCGAATGTGATCAAGCTTTCACATTATTGAAAACCTACTTGATAAATCTTCCTATTCTCATGCCACCAATCAAGGGAAAAGCATTTCTTTTATACATATCTGCTACTAAAAGATCCCTAGGATTACTTTTGGTGCAAGAGGATGAACAAGGAAAGGAAAGAGCTATCTACTATTTGTGTAGGACATTGATCAAATATGAACTTAACTACACATTCATGGAAAGGGCTTGCCTTGTAGTTGTGTTTGCATCTCAAAACTTAAGACACTATATGTTGATGCATAAGGTCAAGTTAATTGCCAAAATTGATCCTCTCAAATATTTGTTAAGTAAAACTACCCTAACGAGTAGGATAGCCAAGTTGGTTATGATATTGAGTGAATTTGACATTGATTATGTTGATAGAAAGGCAATAAAAGGACAAGTAATAGTAGATCACTTAGCTGAAAACTCCATGACTTCTACACAAACTATCCAAGTGGAATTTCTAGATTCCACCATTGTAAACATAGAAGCAAAAATGTGGAAGTTATACTTTGATGGCTCCTATACTCAAGGAGGTTTTGGGGCCAGCATACTATTGGTCACTCCTCAAGGTTACACCATTCCTAAGTCCTACAAGCTCTTGTTTCCATGCACAAATAATATAGTGGAATATGAGGCACTAGTCATAGGCATCAAAATGGCTTAGAGTGGAACATCACGGAGCTACAATTTTATGGAGATTCTCAACTTATCATCAATCAAGTCAATAATGAATATAACACTAAGGATGAAAAGTTGATGCCATATAAGACCATGATTGATGGATGGAAGAAGTACTTTTCCTTGATAACTTTTGAATAGATTCCTAGAGAGAAAAATAGAGCAGCTGACACCATGGCCACCTTGGCTTCCTTGTTACAAAAACTAGATCAAAATGAGAAGTACGAGTTCTTGGTCGAAGAGTTGGTGAAACTGGCATTCAACCTTCCTGAGACCCAAATTGTTTCCCTATTACATGGACATGACTCCCCTTGGTATGGCCCAATATATGCATATCTCAAAGACCAAGTGCTACCCTTAGACCAAACTTGGGCCCAAAAATGAAACTTTATATGTCAATCAGCCCGTTACATAATCCTCTCAAAAACATTGTATCATAAGTGTCTTGATGGGATGTTACTTAGGTGTCTAGAAGAAGAAGAGTCTAGATTAGCTTTACATGAAGTTCACGAAGGCATTTGCAGGTCACATGCAAGTGGGTTAAATCTAGCTAAGAAAATCCTTTACTTAGGGTATTTCTGGAAGACATTAGAAAAAGATGCTTTCCATTTTATTCGGATATGCAGCAAATGTCAATATCATGGTGACATGATACATGCACCAGCATAGGAATTACACCCATTTTTTACACCTTGGCCTTTCTATCAATGGGGGTTTGATCTAATTGGCATCATATACCCACCTTCTTCAAATGGACACAAATATATCATAACAACAATAGAATATTTCACTAAGTGGGTCAAAGTGGTCCCTTTGATCATGGCCACGAGTAAGAAAATTTCCATGTTCATCTTGAACCACATCATTTGCAGATATGACATTCCTCATGCCATCATAATAGATAATGGAAAACAATTTAAAAACAAGGATGTGGATGAAATTTGTGCTACATTTCATATCACTTACCACTCCTCATCAATTTATTACCCTTAGGGAAATGGGCAAGCCGAAGCCACGAACAAGAATATCTTGAAAATCTTGAAGAGGTTGGTCAATAAATTGAGAAGGGATTGGCATGTACAAATTAATCCAACATTATGGGCCTATAAAATGGGTATTCAGACACTGAGAAGAGCCACACTATTTTCATTAGTTTATGGTGTCGAAGTAGTTCTACCATTAGAGGTTGAAATCATGTCTTTATGAGTTTCATTACAAGGATTGATCACAGATGAGGACTATAGAGTCACTAGACTTCAACAACTAGAGTTACTTGAAGAAGACCAAACTCAAGCTTATGAGCACCTGAAAGTGTACCAAAATAGAATCCTGAGGAACTATAATAAACATATCAAACCAAGAGTCTTTCAGGTAGGAGAATTAGTGTTGAGACAGAACCCAAAGAATTAGGTTGAGAGAGAGAAGAAAGGAAAATGGGAGGCTAATTGGCTTGGCCCATTCATCATAGTGTCTTCATTTGGCACAGGAACCTATAAGTTATCAGATTGTGAAGGAGAGGAACTCCAAGAACCCATCAACAACATTCATCTTAAAAGGTTCTACACATGAGGGAGATGAAAGAGTATAAAGAGTATCAGATGAGTAGCATCATATTTATTGCACATAGTCAAAGAGATTTTGAAAAGAAAATAAAAAATTGAAAAAGAAAAAAAATACAAAAAAAAGAAACAAAAGATAAAAAAGTGCCTTGGTGAAAACCTATCAATAGGTGCCTTGATAGCAAAAAAAAAAAAAAAGATCTAGAAGGTGAAAACTTGGTAAACAAGCACCTTTTGTTCCCTTAAGTTTGTCTTTCTTAGTCACATATGTCCATATTGCATTTCCAACATCCCATTTGTACAACTACAATTACATCCGTCATTTGTACATAGTCATAATAAAGTCAGCCAGTCACATTGTTGCATTGCCTATTCACCCTAAGTTTGTTGACCGGTCACATTTATCACTTTGGGGTAGAAGAGGATTGAAAATTTGGTATCAAATGGATTCAATAAGTGCTACAATCAGCCATGTCAGAGAGAGATTTATCAAAGTTTCAGAAGAGTGGAAAGTTATTGAACCTTTGATGGACATCATTGGTCAAACCCTAAGTATTCAATCCTACAACATGATCCTTGAGCCTTCATTGACTTTATAAATCAGGATTAAAAATTGACAAAAACACCTTAAAGATCAGAATGCTTGGAAATACTTTTTGAAAATCAAGAAACATTGCAAAACACTATAAATTTTCATTTTGATAAATCTGTAGGAAATTGACTTTTTAGCATATCTCTTAAGCTATTCAATGATGTTTCGACTAGATTAGCCATGATAAAGATGTTATATTTTATTTCCTTTGAGTGATTATTTGGAGGAAGATTCATCAACTTATGAGAGTTCGTCTAACGACATGGTCATCAAAGAACCATCAAGGACTATCTCATAAGAGGACGGATTGACCTTTACTTGTTTACACAAATGGATCCCTTGGCTATTTAGATCTTTTATATCTTAATACCAAAAATCCACTTGCAACGTTGAATCCGTTAACACCGGTATTTAGACTCCCATAGTTTGGTCATCCAACTAGTGAGAGTTGTACTTGGTTCAAAAAGGAGGTTACCAAAAAGTGATAAAAAGTGGTATTCATATCATCATGATGTGGTCAGTGGTGATTGTACTAGCTTTCTGGTCCCAAACTATTCAATGATGAAAATTTATCCTCATTGCATTTATTTGCTAAAAGTTGGTGACACTTAGGTTGCATTGAATTATCATGTTAGATTAAATGCATTTGTTTGTGGTTATTTTTCCAAGGGAAAAAGGGGGTACATCAATAATCTTGGTTAGTCAAAACACTAAAGAAATATGGGATTCCATCAAACATCTTACTCTTGATCAATCAAAACTACAAAGAAAATGAGATTATATTTTGCATAGCATTAATCATTAATCATTATCCATATACCAGAAAAAGAGAAAAAAACATCCATACATCATTTGCATACATGTAGTTAAGGATAGAATTGCATACATTAAAAAATTCAAAAACATAAGGGCACTTCCACATGCATTTCCATAAACCACTTTGCATTCATACATTGAGAAAAGAGAAAACCACGTCATAAATCCATACATCATTGCATCATTTATCTATATCATAAAATAAGATAACTGCATCCATAGCATAAACCAAAGGACATGCATAACACATCATATAGCTGCATAAAAGATAATCTCATAAACAAATCATCAAGGAGAACCATTGAGTATATCATCATATATCATCAAGAAGTGTGCATCAATGATCCATTAACTTAGTATATCAAGATACAATGGCATACAAAATAGGTACATCAAATGGTCTGATCAATCACAAAACATGACATGTGATACAAGTACATCAGTCATTAGTAAATCTATCATCAAATTAATCAAGATCCTGTAGCACTAGATCCATTTGGACCTCTACCATGCTATGGAGGAGGAGCCTGGGAAGTACTCACTCCACTTTGTCTCTGCACTACAGCCGACATAAATTATTGCATCAAGGTGGAAACCTAATCTAAACACCCAACAACACTAGACATATTTGTCCTTAGAGACTGAACCTCTCATTCTACAACACCTATAGTAGGAGCATCCTGTGAACCCTATCCATGATCCTGTGGCTACTGATCCTATATAGGCACCTGTTGTGCTAGAACCTGAACCTACTATGTTGCATCATCATCCTCCTGAGCCAAGGCTACTCTCTGCAACTGAACCAAAGGATCCAATCCATTGGGAATCTACCTAGCTACATCAACATGAGCCTGTCTCTGCTGTCTCTGATGTCTATGGACTCTCTACTGTCTATCTACTCTAGGCTATCTATCAAGTGCATCATCATGATCCCTAGCATGATCTCTATCCCTTACATGACCATGTCTCACCCATCCTCTATTAGCAATAATAGGAGGATCTCTCTGCCCTCCTCGTCTCCTCCATCTACCCCCACCACCTCCATCACCCCGACCCGAGAAAGGCTCTACTGGATCTGTGAACTGAGTAAACCTTTTATGAGCCCACCAATCAAAAAACTCATGAGACATACTTGCATCAGCTACACTAGAAAGCATCTCCCATCTGCAATAGGCCATACCCGCAATTTGATCTAAGGAAAACTCAAAATCAATGAGAGGACCCCACATAGATCTCTTTGCCTATACCTGAGCATACAATGTTGTACCCTGTGGCATATCTTGTGTGTGCCCATACTATCTAGAAACATTTCCAAAGTAGAAGCACTTAATAGTGGTAGTAGTGCGACCAATCATCTAATGAGGGGAAAACATATATGGAAACTCATCATCATCCTCCCTCCATAACTCACAACCCCTGTATGGTCTCCATAAAACCTAATCTAGATAATCAATCTATCATTGCCAAAAGTCTAGATGACCCAAATGATGCTATATAACCATCCCACTATATAGAAAATCATAAGGAAAACCTCGAGGCTGAACCCTGTCAGAAATGGGCCTAGTAATGCGAAGATGCTCCCATATCCACAACTGAAGAAACACTGCACCGGCTGACAATGATGTACTCACTCAATAAACTACCTCATGTAAGTCATGATATAACTAGGCAAGGACACATGAACCCCAATAAAAGCATCGAGGATGAGCAAGAAAATCCTCCAATATCCTACCCCATCCGACAAAAAAACCATGACCTCGCCAGTCGAGAAGGAGTAAACTACCAATCAATGCACCTAGTACTATTGGCAAAGTAGGAAAAGAAGAAAACTAAGGCCAAGTGATCATATCACCATCATCAATAGAATTGTCCCCAAATACTCATCAACAGATAGTAGAATCATAAATAGAATCATAGTACACTATCTCTCCCCTGCATGGGATCCGTAGTAATCAATACACATCCTTAGGTGTGATCATCATCTCTCAATATGGAAAATGAAATGTGTTGTGGTTGGAGTGCCATTGCTCCACCACTGTAGTTAGTAAACCATGGTTCAGCTAGAACCATGGTAGATCAAGGAGAAAACTCAAACCACACAACTCAATAACACAAAACTCAGCATTTGTAAGAGTCTGGCCTAGATCAATGACCCAAGAAGCTACTGTTTGGATGTATAAGGTGGGGAAGTTTGCCTATTGGAAAAGAAAAGGAATCATATTAGTATATCATATCAAGGAATATCTCAAGTCAATCAAGTTTTTCAAAGTATCAAGCAATCATACCAAGTATAATTTGTTCGTTTCTCTATGTCTTGAGAAAGAAGCAGTAGTATCAAATCATATCAGTTTTCACACTAATTGACTTATCCTATCAGTATCCTATCCTAATTGGATTGATAAATCACATTCATTGGTAACGCTATCCTAATATCCTAATCCATTTGTTTTATTAAAAGCAACAAACCTAATCTACTCATTCGACTCAAGCATCAAAAGTCATCAAATTTTTTCATCAGACATAATCAAGTACAAGTGAAAAAAGTATAATTTTTTTTTTCAAAAGTCTACAGGCATGATTTTTATTAGCCTAGGTGACATTCCTCCTAAGTGGCAACAAAAAGATGTCAAGCAATATTATTCCCATGTTAGGTGATAGTTCTTATGCTATGTGACATTGAATCAAGCTAGGCGATAGAAAAAGGTGGCGTAAGCGACAGTGAATTTGGTAGGGTTTCCAAAGTGATAACGTATATGAAAATGGGCAATTTGACCTAGTTGTATGCAAGAGTATCCTATTCCTAGGTGAGGTTGAAAGTTTGTCTGGTGGCATTAAACTACATAGAAGTGTGAAATGAATGCGCAGATGTGACAGTTAAAGGGTCTAAGTGACAATAAAAATGTTCTAGGCATGACTTTGTAGATTCAACGCAATGATAGAATAAGAAATTGCAACAAATGATAATAAATGAGAAATAAATGCAAATAAGAGGTTAGAAATAACTTACTAGAGGTCCATACTTAGGTGGCCTCATATATCTCTAACACCTCTTGAATCGATGCTCTCGAATAGGGACAACCATCTCAAAATTCACCATAGGATCAAAGCAAAATCACCAAAGAGAAAAGTAAAAATGAATAGTAACACAAGGTTTTTTAACCTATTTAAGCTATTTTGACCTAATTTTGGAGGTAAAAATTGGCTTAGACCTATATATTGCCATATCAAACTAACCGGGGCATCCTTGAATGCATCATATATCATCAAATTGTTAGAAATGAAAACATATTCAATGAATCAAACATCAACAAAACTTTCAAATCAAGAAATTAATATGTTTTAATTTCTGAGGGGGCATCAGGGTATCAAATTGAAATTGAAATCAAACATCATGAAATTAGTGGGGCACCACAATTTTCTTTTTGTATCAGCATTAGTATCATATCATATTGTACCAGGAGCAGCAATCAATTAGTATCAGAGGCATATCAGGGAATCAGCAATTAGGACCTAAAAAGCGATCAGGACTCAAAAGAATCTTTGAATCAATGTTCTTCTCACATCAATTCAAAGAGGGGCATTTGTAGAGATGCAAAATTGGACAAAGTGCTTTTTAAATTGCAAAAATCAATTAAATAGCTCAAAATCATCAAAATGCACTAATTCAATTAAAAAGGGATCAAAACCAAGTAAAAATTGACATAATTAAATAAAGTTGGACAAAATCAATTAAACCAAAGGAAAAATCAAATAATGATATTAAATAATTAAATGAAAGCTTAAAGGGGTGAAAAACACTACATAATTGATTTTAATCAATTAGTTGTATAGTTGTTCAAATCAAAAATCAAAATGAACCTATTACCCATACATGGCTAAATTTAATTAATTAATTGAATTTAATAATTCCTAATTTCTTTCAACAAAGTTGAGAGAACCAATGAAAATTGAGGACAAAAAGACACAAATCACTCAAACATTTAAAGTGTCCAAAGCTTTGAGACCATTTAAAGGATTGTCCCCTCATTGTCCCCTCATTTATGAACAAAGAAAAGTATTTGACTCAACCTAAGGTAAATCATGATTACTTCACTCCACCCCCTACCCTTGGGAAATTACTATAAATATAGAGCATTTTGAGAGCAATTATCATCTTAGAACTTCATTTGCAAAACATTGTTACTATAGGCAATTGAGAGCATTCTAAGAGCAATTAAGAGCATTTATAGCAATTATCATTGTATTTTGTCAATTTGAGCTAGATTAAGCATTGAATGAGCATTGTAGAAGCATAGTAGAAGCATAATTTCTCATTTTAGAAGTGTCACTAGTGAGGATTTGAGCTGAGAGCTTCACTTACCACTTCTTTCTAGAGAACCATGAGATGTTATAGATTATAGTTTCAATTCTAATTAGATTTGCATTGTATTTAGTTTCAATTATTGCTATTAGATCTTAATTTCATGAAGGTGATATTCATCATCACATAGCTATAGCATCTCTACCAGGAAAACCATCTATTTCTTAATCTCAAAAAGCTCTTTTGAGATATCATTCTCCTTCTCCTTCAAACTAGATTTAATAGGAATAGGTTCATCAACCTTTTGCTCCTGAGGTTTTTCATAAGGACAACATTTGATAACTCCACATCCTTTTACCCCTATCTCATGTAAAGGTATCATCTTATGCTGAGCTCCTTCATGCCTAACCACATAGGTATTAGCACGATCATCAAACAAAACATTCCTGTCAAACTGCCAGGGTCTACCGAACTGCCAGGGTCTACCGAGCAACAGATGACAAGCATCCATAGGCAATATATCACACAATATCTCATCATGGTAAGATCCAATCTAAAATTTAACCAAGCATTGTTCTTTTAATCTAATATTAGAAACATCTTGTATCCAACTAATCTGATAAGGATTAGGATGTTTCCTTCTTTCCAAATTCAATTTACTAACCATTTCATCTGAAACAAAGTTCTCAGAACTGCTACCATCAACTATGACATTACATACCTTATCCTTGCACTTACATCTGGTTCTAAGAAAATTTCTTCTCTGCTCCAGTTCAAGATCACATGCAGCTAATCTCTTAGTGACAAGACATTCACCTTTCTCAGGAAAATTCTCAATGTCTTCTTTAGCAACTAATGCAACTCTTTTCTTAGGACACTGCCAACTTCTATGACCAGCTTCACCACAGTTATAACAAGTATTAGTGAACTCATTCTTCCACTTTCCTCTTTGTCCAACATTCTTAGTAACTTGACCACTGCTAGATCCCACATTAGACTTAGGGTTCTCTGTCACATTACTCTCAGCAACTGTCTCACTAGTTTTACCTCCTCAATTCCTACTGTTCTATTTTCCTTCATACATCCTATTCATCTTCTCTTCAATCTTCGATGCCATCTGATAAGCATCACCAATTTTTTTCATCCACATAGTAAGTAATTCTTCTTGAACACTAGTTCTCAAACCATAGACATACCTAGCAACCTTCTCTTTATCAGCTTTCGAATGACCAGTCCTAATCAGGATTCTATAAAACTCCTCGGTATACTCCTATACCAATTTTTTAGTCTGCTTCAAAGCTTGCATCTTATTAAACATGTCCAATTTATAATCTACTAGAATGAATTTCTTCTTCAACTTGTCAACCATTTGGTTCCACTTAGTGATCTTTTCTTTCCCTCTTCTACCTCTTTCCAACTGAACTTCTCTCTACCAAATATTTACATGACCTTTCAACTTAGTCTTTGCAAATCTAACCCTATTAGGATCTTCTATTTCTTCATACTCAAAGTATTCATCGATCTCATTGATCTAATCAATCAATTCTTCTTGCCTAAGGCTTCTAGCAAATGTAGAAACTTCAATCTTAGGTCTCTTCCCAATCTTAGACATAGATTTCAAAATTTGATTCTCCTCTGAATCTCTAGCTTCTTTGATAACTTCTTCAAAATGATCTTCCTCATATTCATCATCACTATCCTCTTTCAAGGTAGGCTTCTTCTTTCTCAACTCCTCTTGCAGGTCTTGCACTTGTTTCTACAAAGCCCTAAAATCATCAAGATAAAATTCTCTAGTAGCTTCTTCTTCCTTAGGGATCTCACAATTTCTCCTCAAGGGCATCTTCAAATCAAGATCTAGCTACACAAGATCCACTCAGCTCCAATAGGAATAGAATTTTCCCAAATAGGAAAAAACTTCACTTCGATACAACTTAATGCAGTCAAGCTCAGTGGATCCAAGTAAGGACTGATTGACCTTCCAGTCAAACCAATATGCAATGGAAATACATAATAAAAACAATAGATCTACAATGAAACATAAGTCTTTATTCATGAAAACACCAATTACATGCAATGTGCCAAGCTGTAAGGCCTTCCCAGTTGCGGCCAATTACAAAGCAAGTAATAGTCTACAAGATCTCATAGGATCCAAATCTTTTCCCAAACATCAACATCCAACTAGTCCAGGTCTGAACAAGAAGCACACTAGTAGGCACCCAGGAAAGATCTAAACTTGTACTCAAACTTCCAAGCAATCTTCTTGCTTCTAAGATCACAGGATACTAACCTTCCTTCTGACAATCTCCTCCACTAAACAACTACCCAAGCATCCTATAAATACTGACTCCCAACCACAAGTTGGCTGATGAAACAATAAATCTTTACAAACAAATATTCAATACTAAAACATCAGTCGGCTCTCACATAGCCTTACAAAAATAAATAAACTCCCAATATGGCTCCAATGGTCACCAAATCCACATCAAAGAATACAACATGCTAGATCTAGGTCCCCACACATCCAGCGGTCAATCCATAACATGAGGAGTGCGACCTAAATTAAATGAACTAGTCGGCCAAGCTGATCTATCTACATAATCTAGTCAGTAAGCAAGAACACCAAGAAATAGAAGAAATAACTGAGCACCAGTTGATTGACCATGCTAGGCATGACCAAGCAACATTGTTATCATTGAGTGCCAATGAACCGATCCCTTCAGTCACCAAGTGTTCTTCAGAGACCGAGCACCCCGGTAACCACATAAACTGAGCAACTAGTCTCCCAAACTAAGCAAGAACTCCATCAAACCAAGATCAAAACTAAAAATCTACCTTCAAAGACAAACATATTTTTGGTTGATACAGGATTGCCAAGAATCCTAGGATGCTCCTACATCATCTCAAATCAAAGATCTTGTCGAAATGAACCAAAAAAAAATCTTAAATCTTGAAAAATGGAGCCTCTCTTCTAAACATATGGACGGTCAAACTTTGGTCAAAGAAAAGAAGTCAGTATAGTGTTTGTAGCTAAAAATTTGACCATTTTAAAATCTGGTGAAAGTGGTCTCAAAAGGAAGATCTCATCAAGATGAACCAAAAAACACCATGAATCTTGAAAGATAGAGCCTCTCTTCTCAATATACAGATAGTCAAAGTTTGGTAAAAGCAAGGAAGTCAGTAGAGTGTTTGTAGCTAAAAATTTGACCATTTTGAAATCTGGTGAAAGTGGTCTCAAATTGAAAATCTCATTGAGAAGAACCAAAAAACACCTGGAATCTTGAAAAATGGACCCTCTCTTCTCAAGATAGGGATGGTAAAAGTTTGGTCAAAGCAAAGAAGTTAGTACAATGTTCGTAGCTAAAAGTTTGATAGTTTCCAAATCTGGTGAAAGTGGTCTCAAATCAAAGATCTCATCAAGATGAACCAAAAAATACCATAAATCTTGAAAAATGGAGCCTCTCTTCTCAAGATACGAATGGTCAAAGCTTGGTCAAAGAAAGGAAATCAGTACATTGTTCATAGCTAAAGATTTGGTCATTTTAAAATCTAGTGAAAGTGGTTTCCAATCTAAGATCTCATCGAAATGAACCAAAAAACACCTTGAATCTTGAAAAATGGAGCGTCTCTTGTCAAGATACCGATGGTCAAAGTCTGGTCAAAGCAAGGAAGTCAGTAGAGTATTCGTAGCTAAAAATTTGACCATTTTGAAATCTAGTGAACATTCTTTCAAATAAAAACACCAGGAATCTTCAAAAAACAAAGCCTCTCTTCTCAATATATGGATTGTCAAAGTTTGGTGAAAGCAAGGAAGTTAGTACAGTGTTTGTAGCTAAAAATTTGACCATTTTGAAATTTGGTGAAAGTAGTCTCAAATGGAAGATCTCTTCAAGATGAAACAAAAAATACAATGAATCTTAAAAAATGGAGCATCTCTTCTCAAGCTACGGATGGTCAAAGTTTTGTCAAAGTAAGGAAGTTAGTAAAGTGTTCATAGCTAAAAATTTGAGAGTTTCGAAATCTAGTGAAAGTTGTCTCAAATCGAAGATGTCATCAAGATGAACCAAAAAACATCATGAATCTTGAAAAAAGGACCCTCTTCTAAAGATACAGAGGGTCAAAGTTTGGTCAAAGCAAAAAAGTTAGTATAGTGCTCATAGCTAAAAATTTGACTATTTTGAAATCTGGGGAAAGTGGTCTCAAATGGAAGATCTCGTTGAGATGAACCAAAAAACACCATGAATCTTGAAAAATAGAGCCTCTCTTCTCAAGATATGAATGGTCAAAGTTTTGTCAAATCAAGGAAGTTAGTACGATGTTCGTAGCTAAAAATTTGATAGTTTCAAAATCTGTTGAAAGTGGTCTAAAATTGAAGATCTCATTAAGATGAACCAAAAAACACCTTGAATCTTGAAAAATGGAGCCTCTCTTCTCAAGATACGGATGGTCAATGTTTGGTCAAAGTAAGAAAGTCAGTATAGTGTTCGTAGCTAAAAAATTGACCATTTTGAAATCTGGTGAAAGTGGTCTCAAATGGAATATCTCATCGAGATAAACCAAAAAACACCATGAATCTTAAAAAATAGAGCATCTCTTCTCAATTTACGAATGGTCAAAGTTTGGTCAAAGCAAAGAAGTCAGTATAGTGTTCGTAGCTAAAAATTTGACCATCTTGAAATCTAATGAAAGTAGTCTCAAATCAAAGATCTCATCGATATGAACCAAAAAACACCTTGAATCTTAAAAAATGGAGCCTCACTTCTCAAGATACAGACGTTCAAAGTTTGGTCAAAGCAAGGAAGTCAAGAAGTGTTCATTGGTAAATATTTGACAATCTCCAAAATTGGTGAAAGTGGTCTCAAATCAAATATCTCATCACGATTAATAAAAAAAAATCTAGAATCTTGAAAAATGGAGCCTCTCTTCTCAAGATACGGCTGGTCAAAGTTTGGTCAAATTAAGGAAGTGAGTACAATGTTTGTAGGTAAAGATTTGACCATTTTGAAATATGGTGAAAGTTTTCTCAAATGGAAAATCTCATTGAGATGAACCAAAAAACATAATGAATATTAAAAAATAGAGCCTCTTTTCTCAATATACGGATGGTCAAAGTTTGGTCAAAGCAAGGAAGTCAGTACATTCTTTGTAGCTAAAAATTTGACCATTTTTAAATCTAGTGAAAGTGGTCTCAAATGGAAGATCTCATCAAGATGAACCAAAAAGCACCATGAATCTTGAAAACTGGAGCCTCTCTTCTGAAGATACGGATGTTCAAAGTTTGGTCAAAGCAAGGAAGTCAGTACAGTGTTCATAGCTAAAAATTTGATAGTTTCAATATCTAGTGAAAGTGGTCTCAAATCAAAGATCTCGTTGAGAAGAACCAAAAACACCTTGGACCTTGAAAAATGGAGACTCTCTTCTCAAGATACAAATGGTCAATGTTTGGTCAAAGCAAGGAATTCAGTATAGTGTTCGTGCCTAAAAATTTGACTATTTTGAAATCTGGTGAAGGCGGTCTTAAATCAAAGATCTCATCGAGATGAACCAAAAAACACCTTGAATCTTGAAAAATGGACCCTCTCTTCTCAAGATACAGATGGTCAAAGTTTGGTCAAAGTAAGGAAGTCAAGAAGTGTTTGTAGCTAAAAATTTGACAGTTTCCAAATCTGGTGAAAGTAGTCTCAAATCAAAGATCTCGTCAAAGATGAACCATAAAAAACCTAGAATCTTTAAAAATAGAGCCTCTCTTGTAAGATACAGATTGTCAAAGTTTTGTCAAAGCAAGGAAGTGAGTACAGTGTTCATAGCCAAAAATTTGACTATTTCTAAATCTAGTGAAAGTGGTCTCAAATCAAAGAGCTCATCGAGATGAACCAAAAAACACCTTGAATCTTCTAAAATGGAGCCTCTTCTCAAGATATATATGGTCAAAGGTTGGTCAAAGAAAGAAATTCAGTACAATGTTCGTAGCTAAAAAATTGACTATTTTGAAATCTAGTGAAAGTGGTCTCAAATGGTAGATCTCGTTGACATGATCCAAAAAACACCATGAATGTTGAAAAATAGAGCCTCTCTTCTCAATATATAGATGGTCAAAGTATGGCCAAAGCAAGTAAGTCAATTCAATGTTCGTAGCTAAAAAATTGACCATTTTGAAATCTAGTGAAAGTGGTCTCAAATGGAATATCTCGTCAAGATAAACCAAAAAACACCATGAATCTTAAAAAATGGAGCCTCTCTTCTCAAGATACGGATGGTCAAAGTTTGGTCAAAGGAAAGAAGTCAATACATTGTTCGTAGCTAAAAATTTGACCATTTTGATATCTGGTGAAAGTGGTCTCAAATGGAAGATCTCGTCAAGATGAACCAAAAAACACCATGAATCTTGAAAAATGAAGCCTCTTCTGAAGATACAAATAGTCAAAGTTTGGTTAAAGCAAGGAAGTCAGTACAGTGTTCGTAGCTAAAAATTTGACAGTAAAATCTTGTGAAACTAGTTTCAAATCAAAGATCTCATTGAGATGAACCAAAAAACACCATGAATCTTGAAAAATAGAGCTTCTCTTCTCAATATATGGAAGGTGAAAGTTTGGTCAAAGCAAGGAAGTCAGTACAGTGTTTGTAGCTAAAAGTTTGACCATTTTGAAATCTAGTGAAAGTGGTCTAAAATAGATCTCATCAAGATGAACGAAAAATAACATGAATCTTAAAAAATGGAGCCTCTCTTCTCAAGATACAGATGGTCAAACTTTGGTCAAAGTAAGAAAGTCAGTGCAGTGTTTGTAGCTAAAAATTTGACAGTTTCAAAATCTAGTGAAAGTGGTCTCAAATCGAAGATCTCTTCAAGATAAACCAAAAAATATCTTGAATCTTGAAAAATGAAGACTCTCTTCTCAAGATACAGATGGTTAAATTTTGGTCAAAGCAAGAAAGTAAGTACATTGTTCATAGCTAAAAATTTGACCATTTTGAAATCTGGTGAAAGTGGTCTCAAATGGAAGATCTCATCAAGATGAACCAGAAAACACCATGAATCTTGAACAATAGAGCCTCTCTTCTCAATATACGGATGGTCAAAGAAAGGAAGTCAGTATAGTGTTTGTAGCTAAAAATTTGACCATTTTAAAATCTGGTGAAAATGGTCTCAAATTGAAGATCTCATCGAAATAAACCAAAACAAACCTTGAATCCTGAAAAATGGAGCCTCTCTTCTCAAGATACGGATGATCAAAGTTTGGTAAAAGCAATGAAGTCAATACAGTGTTCGTAGCTAAAAATTTGACAGTTTCCAAATTTTGGTGAAAGTGGTCTCAAATCAAAGATCTCGTAAAGATGAACGAAAAAACACCTTGAATCTTGAAAAATGGAGCCTCTTTTCTCAAGATATGGATGGTCAAAGTTTGGTCAAAGAAAGAAAGTTAGTACAGTGTTTGTAGCTAAAAATTTGAACTCTTCAAAATCTGGTAAAAGTGGTCTCAAATCAATGATTTTATCGAGATGAACAAAAAAACACTTTGAATCTTGAAAAATGGAGCCTCTGTTCTCAAGATACGAATGGTTAAAGTTTGGCCAAAGTAAGGAAGTCAATATAGTGTTCGTAGCTAAAAATTTGACCATTTTCTGATCGGGTGAAAGTTGTCTTAAATGGACGATCTCATTGAGATGAACAAAAAAACACCATGAATCTTAAAAAATAGAGCATCCCTTCTCAATATACAAATGGTCAAAGTTTGGTCAAAGTAAGGAAGTCAGTCTAGTGTTCATAGCTAAAAATTTGACCGTTTTGAAATCTAGTGAAAGTGGTCTCAAATGGAAGATCTCATCAAGATGAACCACAAAACATAATGAATCTTGAAAAATGGAGTCTCTCTTCTCAAGATACAGATGATCAATGTTTGGTCAAAGTAAGGATGTTAGTACAGTGTTCGTAGCTAAAAATTTGACAGTTTTAAAATCTGGTGAAAGTGGTCGTAAATCGAAGATCTTCTCAAGATGAACCAAAAAACACCTTGAATCTTGAAAAATGGAGCTTCTCTTCTCAAGATACAGACGGTCAAGGTTTGGTCAAAGCAAGAAATTCAGTACAGGTTTCATAGCTAAAAATTTGATCATTTTGAAATCTGGCAAAAATGGTCTCAAATGGATGATGTCGTTCAGATGAACCAAACAACACCATGAATCTTGAAAAATAGAGTCTCTCTTTTCAATATACGAATGGTCAAAGTTTGGTCAAAGCAAGGAAGTCATTACAAAGTTTGTAGCTAAAAATTTGATAGTTTCAAAATCAGGTGAGAGTGGTCTCAAATCAAAGATCTCATCGAGATCAACCAAAAAACACTTTGAAACTTGAAAAATGGAGCCTCTCTTCTCAAGATACAGATGGTCAAAGTTTGTTCAAAGTAAGGAAGTTAGTATAGTGTTCATAGCTAAAAATTGGACCATTTTCAATTTTAGTGAAAGTTGTATCAAATGAAAGATCTCGTTGAGATGAACCAAAAAACAACATGAATCTTGAAAAACAGAGCCTCTCTTCTCAATATACATAAGGTCAAAGTTTGGTCGAAGCAAGGAAGTCAGTACAATGTTCGTAGCTAAAAATTTGACCATTTTCAAATCTGGTGAAAGTGGTCTGAAATCAAATATCTCATCGAGCTAAACCAAAAGACACCTTGAATCTTGAAAAATGCAGCCTCTCTTCTCAAGATACGGCCTGTCAAAGGTTTGTCAAAGCAAATAAGTTAGTACAGTGTTTGTAGCTAAAAATTTGATTGTTTCCAAATCTGGTGAAAGTGGTCTCAAATGGAAGATCCCATCAAGATGAACCAAACAACACCTTGATTTTTGAAAAATGGATCCTGTCTTCTCAAGATACAGATGGTCAAAGTTTGGTCAAAGAAAGGATGTCAGTACAGTGTTCATAGCTAAAAATTTGACCATTTTAAAATCTACTGAAAGTGGTGTCAAATCAAAGACCTCGATGAGATGAACCAAAAACACCTTGAATCTTGAAAAATGGAACCTCTCTTCTTAAGATACAGACGGTCAAAGTTTGGTCAAAGCAAGGAAGTCAGTACAGTGTTCATAGCTAAAAATTTGACCATTTTGAAATCTGGTTAAAGTTGTTTCAAATCGAAGATCTCATTGAGATGAACCAAAAAACACCTTGAATCTTGAAAAATAGAGTCTCTCCTAATATACAGACCGTCATATTTTGGTCAAAGAAAGGAAGTCAGTACAGTGTTTGTAGCTAAAAATTTGATCATTTTGAAATCTGGTGAAAGTGGTCTCAAATGGAACATCTCATCAATATGAACCAAAAAACACCATGAATCTTGAAAAATAGAGCCTCTCTTCTCAAGATAGAGATGGTCAAATTTTAATCAAAGGAAGGAATTCAGTACATTGTTCGTAGCTAAAAATTCGACAGTTTCCAAACTCGGTGAAAGTGGTCTCAAATCGAAGATCTCATCGAGATGAACCAAAAAATACATTGAATCTTAAAAAATGGAGCGTCTCTTCTCAAGATATGGATGATCAAAGTTGTGTTAAAGCAAGGAAGTTAGTACAGTGTTCGTAGCTACAAATTTGACCATTTTGAAATTTGGTGAAAGTGGTCTCAAATGGAACATCTCGCTGAGATGAACCAAAAAAATTCATGAATCTTGAAAAACAAACTCTTTGTTCTTGATATACGATTGGTCAAAGTTTGGTGAAAGCAAGGAAGTCAGTATAGTGTTCGTAGCTAAAAATTTGACCATTTTAAAATCTAGTGAAAGTGGTCTCAAATGGAAGATCTCGTCAAGATGAACCAAAAAACACCATGAATCTTGAAAAATGGAGCCTTTCTTCTCAAGATACGGATAGTCAAAGTTTGGTCAAAGCAAGGAAGTTAGTACAGTGTTCGTAGCTAAAAATTTGACAGTTTTAAAATCTAGTGAAAGTGGTCTCAAATTGAAGATCTCATCAAGTTAAACCAAAAAACACCTTGAATCTTGAAAAATGGAGCCTCTCTTCTCAAGATACGGATGGTCAAAGTATGGTCAAAGCAAGGATGTTAGTATAATGTTCGTAGCTAAAAATTTGATCATTTTGAAATTTGGTGAAAGTGATCTCAAATGAAAGATCTTGTTGAGATGAACCAAAAAACACCATGAATCTTAAAAAATAGAGCATCTCTTCTCAATATATGAATGGTCAAAGTTTGGTCATAGTAAGGAAGTCAGTACAGTGTTCGTAACTAAAAATTTGACCATTTTGAAATCTAGTGAAAGTGGTCTTAAATGGAAGATCTTGTCAAGATGAAGCAAAAAATACTATGAATCTTAAAAATGCAGCCTTTCTTTTGAAGATACAGATGGTCAAAGTTTGGTCAAAGCAAGGAAGTCACTATAGTGTTCATAGCGAAAAATTTCATAGTTTCAAAATCTGGTGAAAGTGGTCCCAAATCGAAGATCTCGTCGAGATGAACCAAAAAACACCTTGAATCAAAGTTTGGTCAAAGCAAGGAAGTCAATACAGTTCGTAGTTAAAAATTTGACCATTTTGAAATCTGGTGAAAGTGGTCTGAAATGGAAGATCTCATCAAGATGAACCAAAAAATATCATGAATCTTGAAGAATAGAGCCTCTGTTCTCAATATGCAGATGGTCAAAGTTTGGTCAAAGCAATGAAGTAAGTACAGTGTTCGTAGCTAAAAATTTGATCATTTTGAAATCTAGTGAAAGTGGTCTCAAATTGAAGATGTCATCGAGATGAACCAAAAAACACCTTGAGTCTTGAAAAATGGAGCTTCTCTTCTCAAGATATGGACAGTCAAAGTTTTGTCAAAGTAAGGAAGTCAGTATAGTGTTCATAGCTAAAAATTTGAGAGTTTCCAAATCTAGTGAAAGTGGTCTCAAATTGAAGATCTCATCAAGATGAACCAAAAAACACCTTGGATCTTGAAAAACAGAGCCTCTCTTCTCAAGATATGGATTGTCAAAGTTTCGTCAAAGCAACACTACAACATTTGGGGTCAAATTTTAACGCCAATTTGTGATGCCACTACAATTTGTGTTTGTTTTGGCAAGTTCCCCCAAGAGTGTCGTAATAGCGATGACGACATCCTAATTTTGACACCCCTATGGTTATAAACCAAAAAAAAGAAAAAGAAAGTGTCATTTGTAATTTGTGAATTCGTAAAGCTACCGCGAAGATGGCATTGCACTTTTGTGTGGCGCGAAGAGCACACTAGCACTTGAGGTAAGCATTCGAGCTTTGTCTTCTCATTAACTCATTTTCATTTTGATGGCATTTGTTGATTTAATGACACAATATGAATGTTAATAGTGGCATTGTTTACATCTTAGCATTTGGAATGCTCGATGACCCGCGAGCTTTGAGAGCTAGGGCATTGTTGCTATTACCTTCAAGGCATTGTGTGAAGTGTTTGATCTCTCTTTATTTGTTTTGTTGTTGATATTCACTAAGTGGTACTCATTGTTTATGATCATTTCATGAGGAAATGTCTTGATGACTCGCGGGCTGCAAGCTAGGGCATCATACATTGTTTATGAGCTCACTATTGAATATTGGCATTGTTTACATCTTTTCATTTGGAATTCTTGATGACCCACGAGGTTTGAGAGCTAGTGAATTATTGCTATTACCTTCAAGGCATTGTGTGAAGTGTTTGATATCTCTTTATTTATTTTGCTATTGATATTTAGTATGTGGTACTCCCCATTTATGATCATTTCATGAGGAAATATATTGATGGCTCGCGGGCTACAAGCTAGGGCATTATACATTGTTCATGAGCTCACTATTTAATATTGTCATTGTTTACATCTTTTCGTTTGGAATGCTTGATGACCTGTGAGATTTGAGAGCTAGGGCATCATTTTTATTACCTTCAAGGCATTGTGTGAAGTGTTTGGTCTCTCTTTATTTGTTTTTCTGTTGATATTCACTATGTGGTACTACCCATTTATGATCATTTCATGAGGAAATGTCTTGATGGCTCATGGGCTACAAGCTAGGGCATCATACATTATTCATGAGCTCAATGTTTAATACTAGCATTGTTCATGAGCTCACTGTTTAATATCTGGCTAGGCCATGTAAATGGTACCAGGCCAACCCAATCAACCCAACAAAATGTGTCATGTTTATCTTTGTCAAATACACTCATTCACCATTTTGTTCTTGTTCTTCACAAAAATATTGCATCAAAAGTAAACAATGATTCAAAGAAAAAAGAAACAACTACAATAGATCAAACTCCAAAAAAATACAGTCAAGGAGAAGTAGTGCCCTAATTAGAGACAAAATGAACTCTTAATGTAAGCAAGCATGGAACCTAAGAGGGGAAAGTAAGGCACCAACCAGACTTGGGAAAATATAGCATTTGAAATCATAGAGGATGCTGACAAAACAAGGAGGTTAGCCCACACAAATTTTGTACCTTGCCCACACAAGATTAGCTGTAGAGATCTTAGCCTTCTTCTCCCCTGAATTCACAACAAGAATAGTTAAAATTGAACACTCTTAGTTTTTCTTCAAATCTATTTGAAACTCCTATGAATTCATTGTGCATCAAGTATGACATATGAAGGAATGAATTTGAAATAAGAAAGAAAAATCTTTCTATTTAAAAACTAACATAATTAAGCCTCAAACAAAAAAAGTGCAAACGTATAAACTTACAAGCTATATACACCACCCTGATCCACTGAAAATGTCTTAGCCTTCTCCTCCCCTGAAATCACAATAGGAACAAATAAAATTCAATACTCTTAGTTTTTATTCAAATCTATTCAAAACTCCTATCAGCTCATTGTCCAATAGTTAAACTAACCTATGACTTCAAAGGAGGAATTATGAAATTTAGTTATAGGTGTATATAGTCAAATGTGGACCTCTAATCCAACTACACATGCAACATAGTCATTGCTCACATGATCAAATTATGAGAGAGAGTATGAATTACTCAATCCAAAATCCATGGTGAAGTGACTTGTTGCCTCCTATGTAGACGAGGTGTTTAATTACTCTCAGAATGAGAGCCAACAACCATAAGACCAGTTCTACAATGGAGGATTTGAAAGCATGAAGATTGAACAAAATTAAATTAAGCTAAGATGAATATGAAATTAAAACTGAGAATGAAGATGCAATTATACTAAGAGCTTGAAAGAAACATGAAGTGCAATTTAATCTAAATAGCTTGAAAGAAATAGAAATTAAACTATGAGAATGTAAGCAAATTAATCTAATATGAGAATGCAATACTATGTTAAATGAGAAATTAAGCTAATTGCAAATAAAAGCTTGAAAATATCAAATTGAGACTAAAAATTGCTATAGTTTAATTACTCTAATAAATTGCTCTCTTTGAATGAAGAAATGAGGTTCATTAAATAGACAAGCCCGGGAAGAGAATGAAGGGGTTCTTGATTTGAAACTCCTGACTCTTCATTCCCATTTCAGACAAAAAGAGAAGAATTACCTAATTAAAAGAATGGAAAATGCCACATAGGGTGACCTTTCGAATATTGTGAATTATTAATTCAAAAAGGAGTGTCCATTCAAATAACAAGTAATTATTAATTCCTTTTCATGTATATTAGCCAAATGGGGTGGGTTTAATTTAATTCCAAGCACTTAGGACTTTAGGATTAAATTAATTTATCATAGGGGTAATTTAGCTAATAAAATTCAAAGACTTTAGGAATTAATTTTAATTTTTGATTAATGAAATTTAGGGTTTTTACAATTGACATCAAGTCGAATTAAGTCAGCTAGGAGAGAGAAAATTGCCTAGGAAACTAGGACTTTGGAGATGTAAAATTGATGAAAATGCACCAAAATTGATTGAAATTAATAGGTGCCAATTTTGGGGTATTACATTTTCCCCTCTTTGAATTGATGTGTGAACAACGCGTTGATTCAAAGAATAGCCTGAAGTGACAGATGACGAGAAATTTAAAAGTCTAGGTTAGGTTGCCAAGACACCGAATAGATCAAAGCATGATTTTCTGAAGTCTAAGTTTGATTGCAAGACAACGGTCTTGAGAGAAGATGAGAATTAGGGTTAGGTTTCCCCAATGCCCACAATGAGATTCAAATGAAAACTTAGGACTGTCTCCAGAATCAAGGTTAGATTGCCCCAATACGAAGCTCAGCCCTCTGAGACCCAAGTTAGATTGCCCAGATAACGGTCTTAAAGTGATTTTGAGAGCCATCTCCAGAACAAAGCTTGACTCTTAGGAATTAGGGTTAGATTGCCCCAATACCTAAAAGATTTCAAGAACCATCTCCATAATGAAGCTTGATTCCCAAGGATCCAAGTTAGATTGCTCAGATACCTAAAAGATAGATGACCAAATAGCAAGATGTGAGGCACCGAGATGCCCCAAGCAATGAGAACTGATGATTCAGATCAGAATGATTCAAGAATTGTTTTGACAAGATTCAAATGATGCAATCATCCTACCCCCTCGGGAGAAAAATCAAAAGATGACATATCAGAAGGATGATTGACAACAAGAGGTTGTAGAGAAAAAGCAATTTAGACTAGATTCAAGAAGCTGTAGAAGCAAATCAGAGTAAAGCAGAGGTCCTATTGACCAAGTTTGACCATGGTTGACTAGATTTGACTAGAGTTGACTTTGATGAAAAGAGAAAAGATCTTTGAGAACATGATGCAAAGATGAGGGTCTGGCAGGAAGATGACGCTAGAAGGCTGACTGCACAAGCATTCGATCCCAAAGGGTCCTAGAATTTAAAATGCAATTTTGAGCTATCTAGAGATGTCAAATTTTGATTTTGATCCCTAAAATGGATTCAGAGCAGTCGATTTAGCCAAGGGTGCAATTATTTAGCTTTGTCTTCTTGTGATTTTGAGCTCTGAGAGAGAAATGGAGGGTCTTCTATTGCATACACATCAATTTGAGCACTCTCGATGACATGCCCAACCAGCGGAGTATGATGCACCTATAAGTAGTTGATAAATCACCTTGCATTTCAATTCATACCACTTTTTAGGTTAATTTAGGATGATCTAGCATAGTTTTAGGTCATGTTCTTCCAATCTCACATGAGGAAGTAGTTTCCTTGTGCTGGCCTAGATCTCCCCTCGCACGAGGAAGTAGTTTCCTCGTATGAGTTAGGTCTTCTTCGCATGGGCTCTATCTGGAAGCATGTGTGAGCTGAAAGCTGGTCCCACATAAGATTTCTCCTATTCATGCAAGGTCAAGTCTTGTCTCACATGAGGAAATAGTTTTGCTCGAGCGAAAAGTTGTTGCAGAGTTTGAGTGCACTTGTCAAAATTTGTCAAATTTGTGTAAAATCAGCCAAGTAGAGCGTCACAGAGTCATGTCTAGGAAAGATGCCTTGTTGCATTTGTTATTGTTGTGTTGAAAACTATCATGTTGAGATACTGATCCAATGTCATCACTTGCTTTGCAGGTTGACTTCCCCGATGTTGCCTTCAGGACACACCATCCCATTATTACTACATTAGTGCAAAGATTAACAGATGTAGAGAGTACTCACATTGAGGGACTCAGCCTGGGATACTTGCATGATCTACCCAACATTTGAGTAAATCATGGTCTTCTTGGTGCACTTGTAGAGTGTTTCCATTCAGAGATGAACACTTTCCACTTTTCGATGGGGGAGATGACTGTGACTCCCAAGGATGTATATAGCATTCTATGAATACTAGTCTATGGTGCTCGAGTAGAGTACAACACACAGCTGCAGCAGAGTATAGTATCCTTGAGGACTATCTTCAAGGATGATCTAGTGATGAGCTGGGCCATCTCCTAGGAGGATCTAATGCGTAGATATCATGGTGCTCACCCGTTAGCCATTGTACTTGCTATGTTCTTGAGCTACAACCTTGTTCCAGATCAAGGTCAGCATGGTCTAGAGTGTGGCTAGGGGATAATGCTGCAGAGGATGTTGGCTAGATGAGTGGTTAGATTTAGATGGGGTGAGTGCATGCTTGCATAGATGTACCATGAGCTCCATGAGATCATGTATCGGGGTGCAAGGACAATGGTGGTAGGTGTCTTCATCTTGCAGATCTGGGCCTGGGAGCATCTCCCTATTTGCAGGCCTATTTTCATGACACACGACAGCATCTTGAGCCTTATATTTATAGGTACATAGGTCCGATGACTCAACCTCTATTAGGTAAGATAGAGTAGTGGAGAGGATAGCTGGATGGCATGGTAGCTATAGTTTGGAGACCTTGGGTTGCCACCAAGCCCTGGGATGATGCTCAGAGAGAGCTTTCACATATGTTTGTTTCACGTCCACTGATTCAATGAAGTGTCACTATTATTGAGAGATTCCTTGTTACACATGTCTTGTGCCAATTTGGTAGGTAGTAGGACATATCACATGAGTACTACCCCTATGCCTACTTCACTAATGAGGAGAAGAAGGGGTGGCATGTGAGACTAGATCCAAGGTGGTGTGCGATAGAGGCACACATTCTAGCTACATAATGGGACTATATGGTGGATGACACCAATGCAAGGGTGACGCCTGCATAAAAGGACCAGTTGATTTCATGTCCTCATCTAAGATTCATAGATCCTATTGGTATGGGAACATAGTAGCAACAGGTACCAGATCACAAGCCACTAGTTTAGCAGCCTGCATAGTAGTAGGTTGCACAACAGGGACATCAATAGAGAGTGTTGAGACCACGATCAGGATAGACTAGCATCCCTACTAGGACTATGGGCTTAGATGTAGGAGCTAGGAGTAATGGGGCCTAGTAGAGTTCCACTATGTAGTGGATAGGTGATACATCACAATAGGCACCACCAGATGATGATACTGATATGCCTAATATTCTGGTAGGAGTAGGTAAACCATAGTTGCAAGAGGCTCTTAGGAAGAGCCATGAGAGATTTAGATAGGTCCATCAGGAGTGGGATGACTATCACACTCAAGTCATCAAAGAGAAGACCCAGGTAGTTGACAGGGACACTGAGATCAGGAAGCTACGGGAGGAGCTGGCATGATCGAGGATTGAGACTAGATACAAGGCTACTCAGGTAGCTTATTACTATGTAGCTTACTACGAGGTCATTCCAAATCTATCAGAGTAGGTACCACCCTTTGTTGATTATGCTAGAGCTCTGTAGGCACCTCCACCAGCACCCCTATAGGCACCACCACAGCAGGCACCACAGGCACCACAAGCACCCCCATAATAGACACCTCCGTAGCGATCAATGCCTCTTCCACAAAGACCATTTCCACCACCTCCTCTAGGTGGTGTGGGACCTAGCTAGCACATTTTGATATACTTGTACATTATAGCCCATTTTTTATACTGTGCTTGAGTAGCACCTTCTCTTTTGTACATGACATTGTTCAAGATATATATATGAGATCGACAGTTTGATATCCTTGTACTTGTTGACATATTTCTTTGATATTGATGTTTATGAGATGTTTCTATATGCTTAGATGTATGGATAGAAATGTATGAAATGCACATGCTTCCTTTTATGAATATGAATATGTGCATGGTTATTTTTATGATGATGCAATGTGAAATGTAGTCATAGATGGATATAATGTATGCATATATGTAATGTATTATTTGAGTTGTGCTTATAGTGGATGCACAAGTATATGCATATGCAAATGAATTTATGGATGCAAATGGAAATGAAATGAAAATGCAATGGATATGTAATGTATATGGTACTAATCATCTCATGTAGAAGTGTCACAATATAGGACAAGTACTAATCAAAGAGATTACATTTCAAAGATCAAGAGCGAGGATAAGACACTTGTGCAGCCAAGATGAATTGGGACAAAAGATGAGAACCTTTGATGAATAGAAAGAAATCAAGAGAGTAACAAGATATCATCTCAAATGCAAGCTTAGCATGAAAATGCAAGCCTAAGCTAAAATGCAAGCCTAGAATGAAAATGCAAACCCTAGGACTTGGTTGTTGGACTCACCGTATTTATCATCATTGAGTTTGTTTAAGTACAGGATGATCACAAGATGTCATACAATCCTCACTAACATGACAATTATGAGAATATGAATATGACATAAGTCTTAGATTTATCAAAATGAGGTGTAAGCATTAAGGCACAAGAAGCCAGAATGACTTGAACACCTATTCCTTTTGATTTAGCAAGTTGACATAAGCATCAAAGAACAATTGTGAGAATGAATTGAATGCTTCTTGTAGACAAACACACCAGAAATGTGAGAGTTCCTTCTTTTTCCAAAGAGTGCTCATAGTGACCCTTACATTCACTTAGCAGGACGAGCGTTAGCAATTTTACTTGTAGCAAAAAGAAGTCACTCAAAATAGACAAGGAAAAGAACCAACCTCACCAAAGCATCCATATAAAAGGAGTCAAGGTACGAATGGCCATCCAATACAACATGAAGGCTCTTACAAATGGACACCCCTCTTAGATGAATTCATTGGATCACTAGAACTAAACCAGAAAATAGAAAGGAAAGGAAAAGAAAACAAACAAATAAGCAAAGGAAAAGCTCAGCATGCATCAGAGGAACACAAAGTCAGTTTTAGGTTCAGTTTACATTTGTGTTCAAGCGAATTGAAGTCAAATCAGAAGTGAATAAAATTTGAAGTCTCGATGGGATAGCGACAGCAGGCAGATGCAGTGAGAACCACTGGTGACTGTCATGAGAGATGAAGTCTCAAGAAGATATCAGAACGTGGACCAAGTATCAACAGGTGAACACAGTGAGAACCAGTGGTGACCGATACAAGGAAGATTCTCAAAAGAGAGAATAAAGCACAAGAGAAGCATCAGCAAGCAGACACAATGGGAATCACTAGTGACTGATGCACGAACAAAGCTTTCGAAAGTGATAGCACAATGCCCCCAAGACCGAGAAGGTGCCCCCAAGTGTGAACTAGTTCCAATCCATGAAGAGTCAAGGAAAATCTCGAAGACAACTGAAGGCAAGTGCATGAGCTGGAAAACTAAAGCAAGAAACAAGGTAAAGTAGGAAACAAACTAAAGTAGGAAAGTGGGAAAGAAAACTAAAGCAAGAAACTCAAAGCCAAGCAATGCTAAGATGAGATGTAGCTTCAGGAAACAAGAGGTGCCTGTTTACCAGGTTTTCACCATCTTGGCAGAGATCCTATTTTTGCTACCATGACGCTTGTTTACCAAGTTTTCATCAATGGCACATTTTTCTTCTTTTCCAATTTTTTTGTACTTTTCTCTTCTTCTTTTTTTTGTATTTTTTGAATATTTTGTTATTTTTTGTATTTTTGATGTTTTGACTTCTTTTTTTTTTTTGTATTTTTTCAATTTTCAATTTTTTTTTTATATTATTATCAAGGCGCTTGTTTAGTAGGTTTTCACCAAAATAATAGATACATCAAAGCGCCTGTTTACCAGGGTTTCACTAAGATGATCATTTTTTCAGGACCTTTTCCAATTTTTAGGAGTTTTTGCAATATATCATTTTTTTGGATTTTTTCAGGACCAATAAGTATGTACATGAGCATACAAGCAATGTCTCAACTGTAGAATTTCTTCAAGTGAAGAGTGTTGATAGGCTCTTTGAGCTATTCTCCTTCAGTGGTGGAGAGTCGATAAGCACTAGGCCCAAATGTTGTAGTAATGACATACAGACCAAGCTAGTTTGGTTCAATTTTGCCTTTCTGAACTCACTGCTGCTGATTTTTGGGGTTCTCTCTTAGGACAAGATCACCCACTTGGAATTCTCTTTGTTTGACTTTCTTATTATAGGCTTTAGACATCCTCTTTTGATATGATCTTAGATGATCGAATGCCACCTTTCGATGTTCATCAAGTAACTCAAGCTCTTGAAGCTGAGATATTCTATTTTCTTCATCAGTGATGAGGCCCCTTAGAGAGATTCGCAATGCCAAAATCTCAACCTCAATAGGCAATACTACTTCTACTCCACAAAATAAGGCAAAGGTAGTGGCCTCCATTGGTGTTCAGATACTTGTTCTATAGGCCCACAAAGCTGGATTAATCTGGAGATGCCAATCTCTACCAGATTTATGAACTATTCAATGCAAGATCTTCAGAATTGTCTTATTAGAAGCCTCTGCTTGTCCATTACCCTAAGGATAATAGATAGATGACCAATGCTGAATAATTCTAAATTTGGTGCATAAGTCTTTCAGGTCCTTATTTTTGAATTGTCCCCCATTGTTAGTGATAATAGATGAGGGTATGCCATATCTACAAATGATATAGTTCAGTATGAACATAGCAATAGTCTTGCCATCATCTAAAGCTAGAGGCACTACCTCAACCCACATGGTAAAGTAATCACTAGCTATGATGATAAACTTATGTCCTCTTGAAGAAGAAGGATGTATCTAACCGACCAAGTCAAAGGTCCATTGCTGAAATGGCTAGAAATTGATGAGAGGACTAAGCTCATTAGCAGGAGCATGAATTAGATTTCCATGAAATTGGTATTGTTTGCAAGTCTTAGCATATTGAACAGCTTCTTTTTCCATGTTCGACCAGTAATAACTAGCTCTAATAAGTTTCTGGGCTAACATCAGATCACTAGAATGAGACCCATAGATACCTTCATGTACCTCAACTAGCACACGTTTGGACTCATCAGGTTCTAAACACCTACGGAGGGTACCGTCTAGACCCTGTCTATACAAGTCATTTTCTATGAGGACATACTATGAAGTAGTATGAATTAGGTGACACTTTTCATTCTAGGTATAGGTGTTTGGAATGATTTGGTCATGAAGGTAGGAAAAGATATGGTGGCAGTGGGATTAATCATGTCCAATGACTGAATAGATCATCCTAGATTCAGGAATATCATAGACAGGGTAGTGTAATGCCTCCACTAAGAATTCATGTCTGAAGTCATTTTCCAGCATTTGTAACATTGAAGCAAGAGTGGCCATAGCATCAGCTACTTTATTGTCTACCCTTGGAATCTGCTAGAAAGAAATGTGTGCAAAGTACTGTTTGAGATCATCCACCATTCTTTTGTAAGGTATGAGCTTGTCATCTTTTGTTTGGTAGACATCATTGACTTGGTTGTTGATTAACTGAGAGTCTCCAAAGACCTTGAGCTCATCCACATGCCATTCAAGGGCTATCTTCATTCCATTAATGAGAGCTTCATATTCAGCTATGTTGTTTGTGCAGGGAAACAACATTTTATATTCTTTTGGCAATGAGTATCTTTGAGGTGTAACAAACATAATGCCTACACTAAATCCTTGCTAGGTGAATGATCCATCAAAGAACATGCTCTAAGATTGAAGTGTGAGAAGCATGATGGATTCATCTAGGAATTCAATACTCAAAGGTTGGTGATCTTTCAAAGGAGCTTCCGCTAGCTAATCAGCAATTGCTTATCCCTTAATAGCTTTTCTTTCCATATACTCAATGTCAAATTCACTAAGTATCATCACCCAGTTCGCTAATCTACCCGTGAGGGTAGCCTTGCTTAGTAGGTACATCAGTGGATCAATTTCTACAATAAGCCTTGTGGTATGAGCTAGCATATAATGCCACAACTTCTGAGAAGAAAATACCACTGCTAAACAAGCCTTCTCAATGATAGAATAGTTCATTTCATAGGAAACCAATGTTCTGTTGATATAGTATTTGGTTCTCTCTTTGTTGTTCTGATCTTCTTGAGCTAGAAGAGCACCCAAAGATGTGTTTGTTGCTCAGATGTATAGTATAAGTAGCTTCCCATGAATAGGAGGCATTAGTATAGGTGGATTCGCAAGATACTATTTTATTTGAGTAAGTCCCTTGTCACATTCCTCATTCCATTCATAAGTCACATTCTTATGCAAAGTTTTAGTAAAGGGTTGTGACTTTTCGGCCAACTGCGAAATGAAGCATTGGATATATTGTAGCCTTCCTTGTAATCCTCTCATTTGACTAATGTTCTTGGGTGGAGGCATGTCCATAATAGCTTGCACCTTTTCAGGATCAACTTCTATGCCTTTAGCTGAAAGGATATAACCCAAGAGTTTCCCAGAAGTAACACCAAAAGCACATTTCTTTGGATTAAATCTGAGACTAAATTGTTCCATGTAGTCAAGGATGGGACCCAAATCTATGAGATGAGTTCTTCACTGCATGCTTTTGGCTAAAGTATCATCCACATAATCCTCCATCATTTTATGCATCATATCATGGAAAATAGTAGTAACAACTCTCTGATATGTTGCTCCAGTATTCTTAAGCCCAAAAGGCATGACATTCCAGCAAAAGGTGCCCTAGGCACATGTGAAAGAAGTCTTTTCTTGATCTTCTGGCACAATTTTTATTTGATTATAGCCAGAAAAGCCATCCATCAAGGAATACATCTCATATCTTGCTATCATATCTACTATCATATCAATATTAGGTAGCAGGAAGTCATCTTTTGGACATGCCTTATTTAGATCTCTAAAATCTGTACACACATGAATGGATTTATCATGTTTAGTGACTGGAACAATGTTTGAAATCCATTCTGCATAATCAATAGTTCTTATGAAACCAACCTTAAGAAGCTTTTCTAGCTCTACTTTGACCAAAAGTTCTACGTGTGGATGCATCTTTCACAGCTTCTGTTTAATAGGTTTAATACCTAGTGTGATGGACAAATGATGTATGATTAGATTGGGGTCTAATCTAGGCATGTTAGAGTAAGTCCATGCAAATTTTATTTTCTTTCTTTGAAAGAAGCTCATGAACTCTTCTTTTTCTTCAACAAACAATGATTGTGGTAGATGAATAATTTGTGGAGCAGCCTCTATACCCAAATTTACCGGCTGTGTCAGCTCAATCAATACTGATGACCTCTCTTGAAAGTGTCTTGAAAGCATATCAAGTATCTCATCCTTGGGTGCGTCAAAGAGGTTTTCACCCTCGCATATGTCTTTTATTTTTACTATTTTTGGCTCTAATATTGCCAGAAAGTGGTTTTCACCATCAGAGCATCTATTTTTTCTTCTTTTAATTTTTTTACTAAGATACTTGATATCTTCCTTTATCATGTTGACACTACTTTTGCTAGTGGAGGACATCATAGTTTCAATAGCATGGAGGTAATAGGCTAGATCATAATCATTCTGGAACATTAGGACTTCATTAGATTTGGAAGGGGAGTTCCAATTTATCAGATCAGAATGATGGAGTGAAAGGGGAGTAGTGACTGGTTCAACTAGGTTCATGGTATAACCCTCAAAAGCACTGATGAGAAAGTCAAGACCTAGAGTGATGTCATCCAAAGGAGTGTTTGAATCCCTATAAGACCTTATGTTAGAAGTAGAGGACACGTTAACACTAGTGGCATCTAATTCATGTAGCCTAGTGCTAGACCCTTCACCTACTTTGAGGAGTCTTTCATATACATGAACAATATCTATGTCTACATCATAAGTAGCATCAAACAAAGATTCAAACTCATATTCATGTGAATCAGTACTTGATGTGGGAATTTCATTAGCAGCATCATCAGACTCATTATTATCCCTTGTGGCATTAATAGCTTGCTAAAGTTGTTCTTGTTAAAAATACTTTTAAAAATGTGGTGGCCTATATCATTCATCTTGAAAATTAGGATCATCATTTAGTGTTTCTTTCCAATCCTCATATGTGAATTGATACGCTGAAGAAGTTTTATTAGAATCATTATCTGTATCAGTATCTGTCTCTACCATATGGATAGGTATGATAGGCTCATCAGGTTTTGCGAAGAGTGCTGCAAGATCCAGAGGAATAGGATATGGAAATGTATCTTCATCAGAGCTAGCCTTTGGATTCACTTCTAGAGTGGCATCTTCAATTTCTTGTTCAAGTTCAGGTTCAGGCTCAAGAGCTGACACAAATTTCTTGGTCCCCAAATGAAAGGGAATCTTTTTAAAGCCTAAGCCACTAGTATCTTTTGTGCGGTGGCCTGTAGCTTCAATGGGTTTTAGTAAAACATTATCATTCTTTCCTATAGGACCAGTCCCCTTATAACTGAAGTACTTCATGATCTTGAAGGCCTCACTATATGGTTCTTTCTCTAAATCTGGAGGTGGAGTAGTTGTTTCAGCTATTTATTTTCCTTTATAGATCCAAGCTCTAATAGATCTCTCTTCATCCTCATCTTCTAAAGGCATAGAGGCCCTTACAAAGGTGCCATCATAAACTATTTGAGGAGGATCATTAGAAATTTTTTTATTCTCGGATGGTCTCCCATAAGAGAATGGAGATAGAGGTAGAGTAGATAGTGATAGCACAAGTTCAATTCGGTATTCTCCCATGCCTGTATCCTTAAGTCTCAAAGTTTGTTCCATTTCCTTTAGCTTAGCATCATAAAACTTAGTGGATTCTCTATTTTTTGGAACAAAGCTATCGACAGGTTGTGCAAGAGTGTTGCAACAGAAATTGGTATTAGCAAGCACAGTGACTTCCGCCCCATGGAATGGAAACTTAATGCATTGATGGTACGTAGACAGAACAACCTGCATCTCATGAATCCAAGGCCTACCCAACAAGATATTGTAGGCAAGAGGAATATCAAGCACTTGGAAAGTAACATCTCTTTCAATAGGACCTACATGGATAGGTAACATAACTAAGCCTTGAGACTTACGTTCTTCCTCATCATAAGCTCTAATGGTAATCTTTTTGTGAGGATCTATATAATTCTCATCATAACCTAGCTAAGTGAGTAGTTTAGCAGAATAGATATTAAGACCAGCACCATTGTCTATGAGCACTTAGTAGACATGTTTAGGGCCTATCATGACCTCTATATGCAAGGGAGCATTATGTAGGTGACTCAAAGAGTGATCATCTTCTTCAGAGAAGGATAGATAGTGAGGTGAAGTCAAATGACCCACCATAGATTAGAACCGGTTGAGATCAAGATCCTTAGGAACATTTTCCTCGACGAGGGCTTTATCCAAAATCTTCCTATGAGTAGGTGAGATCTTCAACAACTCAAAAATGGTAATCTGAGCATTGGTTCATTGGAGTTGATCTAAGATGCTATAACTAGTCGAGCTAGCTGTAGGAATAGATTTCATATTCTTGTTGGCAGGGCCAACAATAGTCTTATCCATAATTTGCTTTAGAGTGGATGTGGAAGTATCAGGTCTCTTATCTATAGCTTGTTTTAGAGCAGACGTAGAAGTATCGGGACCTTTCAAAACAACTCTTCCTCATGATTAAGTGACAACATTAGCATGGTCTTGAGATTGTTCATATTCAGATGAACGAGATGTAGAACTACGCAAGATAAAAGGAGTCTTAGATTTAGGAGCATCGTCACTCCCTTTAGAAGTGATCATGTCATAATACTCTATCTCAATAGGTTCAATCATACTAATAACATTATCATTATTAGTGTATGTGTAATTGACTTTAGCATTGGTATTCTTGGTGTTTGAAGACTCACCCTTCTCATGAGGAGGGAAGGGATCCTTAAAACCTTGATGGTCTAAATTCTTATTATGGTTCTCCACAAGGATGTCACCATTGTCAATGAGATCTTGAACTTTATGCTTTAGTTGGAGACAAGTAGAAGTCTTATGACCAATGTTCTAGTGATAGTCATAGTAAACATTATCATTCCACTAGTGAGGTCATGGTTGTGGGTCATAAGTACACTTTTCCAAAGGGGTAAGAACCTAATTCTATATAAGAGTTTTATAGACCACATCAAGAGGCTCTCCCAAAGAGGTAAATTCACACTTGGGTTGAGAGGCCCAAGGTTTGTTCCTAGCAAATCTTGAAGTTTGATGATTATCCATTGTGGTCTTTTGGACAGCCTTAGCCACTTGTATACTGGAAGTAAGATTAAAAGTAGGCTTTGAATGCTTTGCAGTAACATTATCCACCACTCCATCATTTACTACATCTCTGTTCTTATTGACAGTCTTTCCTTTATCTTTGTTTGATCATACTATCAAAAGTTAGAGGATCTTGCAATTGCACTTGGTATCTGAAGTCTCAAACAAGATTGTCCAAGAAAATTTTGAGTCTCTCAGACTCTAGTAGCTTGTGAGGACACTTTGTACATAATTGTCTCCATCTTTGGAGAAATGTTAGGAAAGATTCTCCTTGTCATTGTTTTAAGTTGCAAAGATCCCGGATGTTGACCGGATGCTAAATATTATGTGAGTAGTGTTGGAGAAAAAGATTAGCCATTTTGTCAAAAGTCTTAATACCAGTAGGAAATCTAGAGAAACATTTCATAGCCGGTCCACCCAAACTACAAGGAAACAAGTGCATAAGATATGTTTGATCATGCATGAATTCCATAGATAATGCACCAAAATCCCTTAAGTGATCTTGGGGATCAATTGCACCCACGTATTTGTCATATTTAGGGAGTTCTACACCTTTGGGAAAAGGTGGCATATGAAGACTTCTATCAAAAGGGAAAGGACAAATGATTTCCATCATAAATTATTGAGCGGGTTTGTCTTTAATCTTCACAAGTTGACTAATCTGATCTTGCATGTCTCGGACCATCTTTTGCAACTTTGTGGTCTCGGTTTCTTCTTCCTTAGCTACAAGTGTTTCAACTTGATAGTCTCGGGGTAACTTGACCCCTTGTTTAGCTAACTCAAGGAAGTATTTTTCTTTCTCCTCTAGGAGAAGGATCTCCATCATTTTAATAAGACCCTTATTAGCTTTGGCAGCATTTATATCCTGTTGAGTTATCACCTCATTTTCATTCCCAAGAATCTCATAAATGCTCAGAATTTGATCTTGTTGCTGATCATCTTGGTTTTGATTGAGCTGAGGAGGGTGATAGAAATATGCAGGTTATTGATCACCTTGAGGTTTACTTTGAGATTGATCATCATTGTGGGACTGATTTTGGTCATGTTGAGATTGACCATGAGGTTTCTCATTCTAAGTTTGAGCATGAAATGGGTCATTAGAGGATTGACCATGATATTGATTATTTTGAGATTGATCAAAGGTTGACTATACTTTCCCAGTTGGAAGTCAAATAAATCTCCCATCTTGTTGTAGGCTTGTGCAGTGCATGAATTTTTAGTGAAATGATATGTCCAGTGCTGAAAGGGCACAGCCATGGTAACCTTTGGTGAATGAATAGGATCAAAATATTTAATAAATTTAGATGAGAAGATAACATGATCAGTGTCAACAGATTCAACAATAGGAGTATTCTTAATAGAATCAATAGGTATGATAATAGGATTAGTCCGAGGAAATGGCCTTCCAAAGTTATGAAATAATGAGTTGTCTTGGAAGAACAAGTTGTCTTGCTCTTGAAATGAGAAACTAGGTTGTGCTTCAAAAAATGGATTAAAACACTCTTGAAAAACCAGAGGTGATGGTTGAGATTGACTATCTTTCAAATTATTCAATGAGGAAATCGAGGATATCTCACAAAGTTTAGATTTTGCAACAGATTCAGGATGATCTATTTCTTGATTAGGAGGTTCACTTCTACCTTGATCAATATTCTGAATGGGATAAGTCTTGCCACTTCTATTCATGATAGTCATAGATGAAGATGAAATGAGAGAAGACTCAAGATAATGCTAGACTCTATCTCTAAGAACAATGCAAAGGAGATAAAGGCTAGAATAGCTAAGATGCGAGATGGACCTGGTATGAATCATCAAAAGAGGTAGCTAGAATAGCTGAGATAAGACTATCACATCATGAGATACAAAAGGCATAAAGAGATAAGGTAAACCAATGAGAGATGACATGATTCAAAGAAAAGATCGATTGATTCCTAACTCGAGATAACCAGTTTCTGACAGTGAACGACAGGAAAATAGAAAATGGACCTGAGACAAAAAGTAGATCAGATAAAACTTCAAAACATTCAATGTCAAACAAGTCTCTATTTTTTAAAATTGGGCTACAATCTCACATGAGAGAGTACCAGGCCATGCGAGAGAACACAAACCTTCGCACAATAGAAAAAAGTTTCATGCAAGAAAGTGCTCTAAAGAGTGAAACTTCACACGAAAAAAGTCCAAAATCTGACAATCTAACATAGTTTTCGAGGTTAAAGTTGAATTTTGAGGTACAGCCTAAATTGATGTTTGACAAAAAATCCAATTTCTTGACAGTTTTAAAGAATAGTTTAATCAACAATCTTGTTTTAGGATTTCAACCAATTGTTTAAAGACACAAAGGTTTAGATCAAGTAGTTGTGATACAAGAAGTAGTTGTTAATAGACCTATCAAGGATAAAGCAACTTGATAGCATCAGGGGAGTCTTTGTTTGATAATGATTGGACAATGTTTAAGACTTGATAACAAACACATAGCTTAGTCCTACAAAAAAACTAATGAGAAGACAAAACCTTTTCCCCATTGCTTATGCGTATACGTGCACCTCACATAGTCATGTCACCCCCTAGAGGGCACCCATGTTTTTGGTGTTTCCAAGGACTCAATAGTGTACGTTCAAATGTTACCCTTGCAGTAAGGGCCAATGTCACAACCACCTTCAAGCATCCAAGTGTATGCCTATGATGGGAATCTATGGGAGAGATTCTTCCCCCTCCCTGGGCAAAGATTATGACTCCTTTTAGAGGTGAACGGGGTAGGCCACTAGCTAAGAAAAGTATTTAATAGGCTTCCATTCATGCTAACCTTTAGTGCCCCTGATACAAGGTTAAGGCCCTGTAGCCACACCAACACCTGAAAGTCATACACCCCCGCAAGAAGAGCTAGGAGTGGTGCCACTTAGTATAATAGATAGAGCCTTCTCAAGATGATAGTCAAAGCCTTGAGAAGGAAGCTAACATAGTTTTGGAGTCTTTAGACTCAACAAAAAATTCTTTATTAGAGTGAGGTGGAATCACTAGAAAAAGGTACGTACTCACTTGGGTCATTCATAAAGGTTCAACTTCTGGTAGGCCCTCTAAAGGTGACACAACTTGGCTTAGATCCAAGGATTTGATTTTCTATTTCTCTCAAAGAGAGAAGAGCATACTTCTCTACCTCATCACTTCACCAAAACACATCAAGAAGATTCATCACCGAGTTAGCAGCTTCACTCCACCACATCTACAAGCTTTTGGTTTTCTATTTCTCTCAAAGAGAGAAGAGCATAATCCCCTGGTGAGTAGAAGTGTAAAGATTCACTACCTTTCTCCGCTTCCCCAAGAATTTTTCATGTTAGTAAGATCATTAGGATTTCGGGTTCATTCATGGTCATCACCTCCATGTAATGAAGAGCCAAATTCCCTAATCACTATCAAAATCCTCAAGAAATTTTAACGGAGCCCTATTCAGACTATGTGAATGAAAGCAAGAAACAAACACAACATTTTAGCAAGTCTTCAACTATCATCCTACAATCAAACCATTAGCATGTTTTATGTTCTTGGTCAAATGTCCTATAGAAAACTGTTATGTTGGGAAAATAACAGAGAAATAATAAACAACAGAAAATAAGAAATTGTCATAAATCTAAAATAGGAAAGACAAAAACTAAAAATTTTAAAACACTGTATCCAAATCTCACATGAGGAATTACTCCAAAACACATGAGAAAGTACAGGGTGCTATGCGAGGATGCATCAGCTCATGTGAGAGAGTGCTATAGGGAGTGGAACTTCACGTGATACGCTTTGGATTCTCACGTGAGAATCCATATACAGACAGTACAGACGCATGGAAGAGCTTAAATTTCTTGTTAGAAAAAAAAAGAGAATGAGGCCAAAAATTGATGTTTCTACCCCATGGTGGGTGCCAAAATGTATATAGTCGAATGTGGACCTCTAATCCAACTACACATGCAACATAGTCATTGCTCACATGATCGAATTATGAGAGAGAGTATGAATTACTCAATCCAAAATCCATGGTGAAGTGACTTGTTGCCTCCTATGTAGATGAGGTGTTTAATTACTCTCAAAATGAGAGCCAACAACCATAAGTCCAATTCTACAATGGAGGATTTGAAAGCATGAAGATTGAACAAAATGAAATTAAGCTAAGATGAATATGCAATTAAAATTCAGAAAGAAGATGCAATTATACTAAGAGCTTGAAAGAAACATGAAGTGAAATTTAATCTAAATAGCTTGAAAGAAATAGAAATTAAACTATGAGAATGTAAGCAAATTAATCTAATATGAGAATGCAATACTATGTTAAATGAGAAATTAAGCTAATTGAAAATAAAAGCTTAAAAATATCAAATTGAGACTAAAAATTGCTATAGTTTAATTACTCTCAAAAATTGCTCTCTTTGAATGAAGAAATGAGGTTCATTAAATAGAAAAGCCCGGAAAGAGAATGAAGGGGTTCTTGATTTGAAACTCCTGACTGTTCATTCCCATTTGAGACAAAAAGAGAAGAATTACTTAATTAAAAGAATGGAAAATGCCACACAGGGTGACCTTTCAAATATTGTGAATTAGTAATTCAAAAAGGAGAGTCTATTCAAATAACAAGTAATTATTAATTCCTTTTCATGTATATTAGCCAAATGGGGTGGGTTTAATTTAATTTCAAGCACTTAGGATTTTAGGATTAAATTAATTTATCATAGGGGTAATTTAGCTAATAAAAGTCGAAGACTTTAGGAATTAATTTTAATATTTGATTAATCCAATTTAGGGTTTTTGCAATTGACATCAAGTCAAATTAAGTTAGGTTGGAGAGAGAAAATTGCCTAGGAAACTAGGACTTTGGAGATGTAAAATTGATGAAAATGCACCAAAATTGATTGAAATTAATAGGTGCCAATTTTGGGGTATTACAGTAGGTAATTATCTCTTCTATAATGATGGAGGAGTCAAAGGTAATGATCAATGAGGTTGCTACTATTAGATCATACATTAATACACTTACTGTTTTGAATTTGAACATGGGCATCATGCAATGTTATTGTTGTCATTGCATGCTTGTTGTTGTTGTGCACCATATATTGTTTTATCCACTGTTTATTTCATTGAGATCGTGAGCTTGGCATTTGTAATGTATTTTCTGTTAGTGGATCAATGCTACCATGTTGTTGAGTCTATGTATGGCTTGACTATGCACCTGCATAATTGTAGATGAGGATTAGTAATAGGGTGCTAGGCATTTCTTAGATCCTTTAGATCTAACCCCATCTTTTCCTTCCATGCAAGTTTTGGATCATACAAGAGCATACTGGATTGAACCTCAGGTCAACACTTCATTACTTCAAGCAATGTCTGGTACCTTCATAATTTATGTTCATCCACTTATGTATGTTTGCATTCATTCATATGATTCTAAAATTTGGCTATTGGCGACCATATATGATGATTCTTGATGTTTTTGGGTCATTTGATGAAAACATGTAAAAGTTTCTTAAAAGTTTATATTTTTTATTTAAATTTTTTAAATCATAAAATGAATAAAATTTAAAGATAACAAATTAAGATAATCTTTGTCTTCACTTAAAAAAAACATAAAGCTCATAAAGCATGGTAAAAACATAAAGCTCATAAAGCATGGTAAAAGAGGGCCCTAACTATGGTAAAATGGGAAAGTTGCCACCTTGCACTACTCTTCATATGGCAGCTGCTAAGGAACTATGTTATAAAATTTCAAGGCATGAAATTTTATACTTTTTTCCATCATACTTTTTTCTCCTTAGCATTGAGTTTACAATGTGGGCCGGGGAGTTGAAGAAAATATATGTACAGTTATAAAATTTCATGCCTTGAAATTTGGCATGAAATTTTATAACATAGTTCCTTAGCATTTGATCTTTATATGGTAGCCATGACTTGAGGTAGGCATTCGAGCTTTGTCTTCTCATTAACTCAATTTAATTTTGATGGAATTTTTTGATTTAATGGAAAAATATGAATGTTAATATTGGCATTGTTTACATCTTTGCATTTGGAATGCTCGATGACCCGCGAGCTTTGAGAGCTAGGGCATCGTTGCTATTACCTTCAAGGCATTGTGTGAAGTGTTTGATCTCTCTTTATTTTATTTTTTTATGATATTCACTATGTGGTACTCCCGTTTATGATCATTTCATGAGGAAATGTCTTGATGGCTCGCGGGATGCAAGCTAGGGAATCATGCATTGTTTATGAGCTCACTGTTTGAGCACCTCATGTCCCTATTTGATTGGTTGGTGCTCTATTTTTTATATTGATGCTATTAGATCAAATAGGGACATTAGTAATAAAATAATACACTTACTATTTTGAATTTGAGCTCATAAAGATTAAGATATCCTACTATTTTGAATTTCTATGTGCTTTGAGCCAATGAAATTTTTATCATCATGATGAAGTAATAATGCATTAAATGTCTTATTGATGTCCCTATTTGATTGGACAGTGCTCTATTTGTTATATTACTGCTATCAAAATAGAATGGAAGTGGTGAGTCAATGCATCTACAGCCTCAACAACATGGTAGCATTGATCCAATAATAGAAAATACATTACAAATTCCAAGCTCACGGTCTCAATAAAATAAATTATAAAACAATATATGGTGCACAATAGCAGCAAGCATGCAATGATAGCAATAACATTGCATGATGCCCAAGCTCACATTCAAAATAGTAAGTGTATTAATGTGTGATCTAATAGCAGCAACCTCATTGATCATTACCTTTCACTCCTCCATCTTTATAGAAGAGATAACTACCTACAACTAGGGCATCATGCATTGTTTATGAGCTCATTGTTTGAGCACCTCATGTCCCTATTTGATTGGCTGGTGCTCAAACAGTGAGCTCATAAATATTGCATGATGCCCTAGCTTGCAACCTATAAGCCATCAAAACATTTCCTCATGAAATCATCATAAACAGGGAGTAACACATAGTGAATATAAACAACAAAACAAATAAAGAGAGATCAAACACTTCAAACAATATATGTTGTTTTACAAGATTTTATTAAGACTAAATATATTGTTTTATGAGCTCACTGTTTGAGCACCTCATCTCCCTATTTGATTGGTTGGTGATTTATTTTTTATATTGATGCTATTAGATCAAATAGGTACATCATTAATAAAATAATACACTTACTATTTTGAATTTGAGCTCATAAAGATAATACACATATTCAATTTGTTTGGCAGATATACACATTAAGGATCATGTTAGATAATACAAGGGAATTTGATCAAAATATGGAGACAATCACTAGATTGTTGTCTAACTTTCAAAGAGAAGGCGATGAAAAATGTTATTGTCCATGCAAGAGTTGTAACGGCTTAAAGACAAGAAGAATAAAAATTAAAAAATCAAAGAGACATTGTAGGGAGAATGGTCACATTGAAGGGAGTTTTATTATAATCCAATGGTAAGTTGTTTCTCATATTGTTTTCACAATTAATATACATATGAACCATGGAAGGAGGTTTGATTATCACATTGAAGGGGGGTTTGATTATCATCATTTTTATATAGGTCAATATCGCCAGAGTGAATATAGAGGAACATGGAGGTGTGAGTATTGAAGTTGAAGATCATGATCCCATGGAAGATGATGATCATGTGCCATAAAACACATTTGAAGATGATGGTATGAATGAATTGATTGTTGACACATTTGGTACTGGTGTTGCTGGTGCTACTGATGATAATGATTATGATGAGGATGACATTGCCATGATATACCTCTACTTGAGAAGGTGGACACAACCCTTTATGAAGGCTCCCAATCTACTCTTCTCTCTACTGCATTATTGTCAGTGAATTTGAAGGTTATGAATGATTTATCCAACATAACAATGTCATGTATGCTAAGGTTTGTCATATATGTCATTATAGTCTATAAAAGGTGAAACATGTACCATTAAGATTTTTTATAGTAATGACTTATATTATTTGTTGCAAATTGATAGGTGACTTTTTGTTACCACCATCAAATGTTCTCCCTTGCTCATAATGAGAATTATGTGCCACTATGAAACATATTGGAATGGAGTATCAAATAATAGATGCTTATTCCAAAGATCATATTATTTATTATAAAGAACACAAAAATACAATAGAATGCCCTGAATGTCATATGAGCATATATCAAGATGATCAAATGACAAAAAAAGTGCCTCACAAGGTTCTTCGTCACATCCTCATTATTCCACGTCTGAAATGATTATTCAGGTGCATTAGCTTGGCACAATTTATGAATTACCATGCATGCGGTAGGAGTCAAGATGACATTATTCAAATGCCTATGGATGGTTCATCATTTATGGACATAGAGGAGAAGTGGCCATACTTTAAAGAGGAACCTCAAAATCTTAGGCTTTCTTTGGCAGCAGACGATGTCAATCCGCATGGAGAGATGAGATCTATTTGCTCGGTGTGGCCTATTTTTGTTATAAATAGTAACCTTCCTCCATGGATGTCAATAAAGAGGGAGAACATTATGTTGGCAATGATTTTTCTAGGTATCTTATTATTTTATAGTTATCTACATGTAATTATAAGTCTCAGAGTGAAATGGCCACAATAATTATCTGATGTTGTTGTTAATTCAACTAGGTAAGTACCAAGTGAAAGATATGAATGTATATATTGCACCTCTTATCGATGAGTTGTTGGTGTTATGGAATGGTTTCACTATGTATGACATCTCCCAACCAATTGGACAAAGAAAATTTCAATTCTACACAATGCTTGTGTGAGAAATTCATGATGCTCCAAGGTTGACACATTCTGTGGTATGTTATGGTGAATTCTAGTTGTACATGATAATTCAAATTCTAAAAATATACATATTTAATCCAATTATATCATTATCTTGTAGGTCTTCAAATAAAGGAAAAATTTGCATGTCCAATGTGTGGTCCAAAGATGAAATCTCGTCATTCCAAAAGTTTAAGAAAGCAGGTGTTTGATGAGTATAGGTAGTTCCTCCCTAGAAATCATAAGTATCGAAGTGCGAAAAGACATCTTTCGATGGGAAAGAAGAGACTAAATCAAAGCCTTGAAGAATGACACCTCACATATGGTAGTTGGAATATAATAGAATTCAAGGTAATATCATTCCACGTAATGGTCGATGTTTGAAAATTATATATTTTGATTGTGTTTTGTAGGATAATTATGTAGTTGATGATCTTGAAGGTCGTGAAGGCATCACTGACCAGCTTCCAAAGGGACTAAAATGTTATCCTAGAAAATTTATTAGGCTTCCCTACTATGAGCATCTAAAAATTATGCATTTTTTTGATACTATGCATATTGGAAAGAATGTAACAGAGACACTGTGAAAAATATTAGATGGAAGGCGTGACAAAGAAAAACTTGGAAAAATTTGTAGTGACATTCCTAATTCCAATCATGCAATGAAAAATATCATTGAATCAAATAAAAATGGAGACCAAATAAATGCAAGTGCCCTTCTTTGGTTATTAATAGAGCAACAAAGTAATGCCATAAAAGAAGTGATCCGAAAAAATTGATTTCCTACAGGATTTTCTACGGATATAAGCAATCTCATATCAAAGAAAAATGATTTTGGGTCAAGGATGAAAACACATAATTGGCATATCTTCATCAAGGTAAGTCATAGTCTTTTGTATTTACAATATATTTGTGTAATTGCATTCAATTTTCATTGTATGAAATGATCAGTTGACAATTGTTGCAGTATTTGCTACCCCTATCTCTCCTAGAGAACTTTGACAATAATATCAAATAAGTGATATATGATCTTGGAAAATACATGATGTAAGTAGTGATATTTGTTCAATATATCAAATAATAATATCAAATAAGTAATATATTGTAAAGTCTCATATTTATATATTTATGTCTTGAATCCCTTGTAGATGGTTGTCATCTAAAGAAATCCATAAAGAAGATATAAAATATTGGAAGAAAAGAATTTTTTGATTAATGTGTGAAATGAAAAAGTGTTTACCTCTAGCTTTTTTTAATGCACAAGAACACCGCCTCATACACCAAGTTGAGGAGATTGAATTGTGTGGACATGTACATGCTAGGTCAATGTAAATGGTTGAGAGACACTTGGAATGTTTGAAGGGTTTGGTATGACAAAGAGCACATCCTGAGGTTTCTATGGTCAATGGATATATGGTATACCAGATGATGGTATACGTTACTCAATATCTTCCTAATCTTGTAGCAAAGACCCATATAGATTGCATTTGGGATCTCAACTCAATTAAACAAATTGAAGGGGACTACTTGGTGGGAAACGGTAGATTTAGGAAATTGAAAGGTAATAAATTATGAGAAGTTATTGTAGTTAATTAATTCTTAATCTTCAAAATAATTTTTTGTAAGTCCTCTATTTACTTTTGTATGGCTGCTAAAGAGTGGGATGCAATACATTTATTTATTGCAAATAATCAAGATTGGATGATAGTATGGATTGAGAGATGTCAGCATGATGGTCATAGATTAACATGGGAATCTATGTCTTCATTTGTTATATAAGCTCATCATAATGGAGATCCCAATGTTACACAAAAGGAAATAGATTTACCATATGGTTTAAGAGATCACCAGGTACTTATAAATTTGTTAATTAATCAATTATATGTTTTTCAACTCGTTATGCAATAATTTATACATGTTTGACATTATTGCAGGTGAAACACCACAAGGCTATGTTTTACAGTGGTTATAAATTTTGTGTCAAAAAGTTGGATGACACGAAGAGAACTTGTGATTCTAGGATAAGTGCAGTGTTACAGGTGACTAATATTTCATCTAGAAATGACTTATATCCTCAAGAGTCACAAAATTGATAATATGGTATTTTGGTTGATATACTTGACTACAACTTTAATTCCTTCAAATTAGTTCTCTTTATTGTGAAATGGTACAGACTACGACTCAATAAAAATGATCCTAATAGAACTATTATTGAACATGACAATGGATTTTCAATGATTAATACAAGGTTGTTTGAGCCCGTTGGAGAAGAACCCTATGTTCTTCCAAGCCAATGTGAGTAGGTATTTTACTCAGAGGTTCCACATAAACTGGGTTGGTCATTTGTTGTTAGACATGATCCAAGAAGAAGGATGATAAAGTATAATGCAATGGAAGAAGATATTGAGGAAGATGAAGAAGTGGAAGATGATGTAGATGATGATCATGATCAAGAGCTAGTCGAAGAAGAATATGAAGAAGAAGATGACGATGATGCTACTAATGATGATGATGATGCTGCTACTAATGAAGATGATGCTACTACTGATGAGGATGATGATGATGTTGATGCTGATGATGACGATAATGATGATGATGATAGTGGTGGTGATGATGTCATTGATGATGATGATCTTGATGATGAGATGAATGAAGAAGAATATCATTGACATGAATGAAATGTAAAATTATGCAAAATGTTTGTCATGTTCTAATAATTTTTTTATATGTACTACTCTTATTCACCTTGTTTTATGTTTCCTACTTATATATCTTTGATCTTTTGTTAAGATAAATTTCATTCTAAAAGAGTGTATTTAATCTCTATATGCTTAAACAACCTCACTAGTTAAGACTGTTCTCATTTGTAGTGGGCATGAAAAGAATCAAATCACTTGAAAGACACTAGTATTTAGACATGCACAAATTAGTGACGTGATTAAGAAAATTACCTTTCTTTATAATTTTCTGGGGTATTTTTTTATATCAATGTATTTAATCTAAATACTATCTTATGAGAGTTTCTTCTGCTAATTTTCTATTTCCTTGCACATCAATGATGTTAAATCACAGGGGATTCTCTTTGTTCCCTACAATAGAGTGAGCTAATTCTGAATTGATTAGTAATTTATTTTTGTTGCATGGTTGTCTTTGGTTTGTCATTTTGTTTTGAGTGTCTAGTGATTTAAACCAAAGACTTCGACTTAGCCAAAAAATGTGCAAGTCTACATTAGTATGTTTTATTTATTGTAATTATAATCATAATGAATGAACAAAATAATGACAATGTAATATTTGTGATAATGCAATATTTTTTGAAATAGAATCGATGACTTCGGTTAATGTGCCTATGTGTCAATGTGGTGTTGGCCCATGCATGTTGAAGATGTCATGCACAACAAGTAATCTTGGGCATCAATTTTGGGTTTGCCCAAATAGGAAAAAGGTTTGGATACGTAATTATATTTTATATTTAAAAATAATGTGACGACTAATGATTTTATGAAGAGCTTATGTACATTTGGTATTGAAGGGAAATAGTGGATGTCAATACTTTTGATGGGTCGATCAAACCACATTTACATCTACCCCATCTACATCTATACCTGATGTAGGAAATGAGTACAACTTGTGCAAGGCTCGAGAGCCAGCTAGTGCCACCAAGATTGCTTCAATGGTGAAAGTAGAAATCATATTTTTGCAATGCCTTCTTTGTGTAGTTTGTGCACTAATTTATTAGGACCATATGCGTAAATGTGGTTAAGAGAGGGCTATTGTAGATACTAAATTGTTTTATAGAATTTCTAGTAGATACACATAAAGAACATGCACATAAACATAACAAATGAGAAAAATAAATGTAGATATCACAACAGTTGAGAAATATAAGTGTAGGCATCATGGTCACAATTTTTTGGAGATACAACATAATTGAATGGTATACCCAGATGATCCAACACAACTATATATCACTCTTTTGGTTACAAGTTTACACTGCGGTAAATAAAACCTGTAGATAAAAAATAAATTTAGAGAGTGGAAAAGGGATATAATGACCAAAATAATACAAGGTCCTAATATTATTTTAGATGTTATCGCTCTCCTCCTGCACTCTCTAAAGTTATTTTTTATCATATGGGTTTTGTTAATAGTAGCATCGACTTGGAACTGGAGGAGTAGTGGTTGCATTGCATCATCTGCGTATACCACTCAATTATGTTGTGTTTCAAAAAAAATGTGACCATGATGCCTACATTTATGTTTCTTAGCTGTTGTGTCACAGGACCCTTTATGACCCTTTATGACCCTTTATGACCCTTTACAATCCATAAGAATACATCTTAGAGGTCTTAAAATGTTTTAAAGGGTCATAAGAGGCTCCTTGGAGGGGTCAGATGAGCTTCCACCTTCATGTGGTTGGCCTTGTTAAGTAGAGAATGTTAAACTATTTTCAAAACAAAGAGAAGCTCAATAATTTAAGATCTCAATCCATGTACGACAAATATATATTGATCCATCTCAATGGCTACCAAATCAATAGATCTCTACCAATAACCCAGTCACAAAGAAACACCATAGACTGCACCATGAACCCAATATGAAGAGGTATCCATTGTCTCATAAGTTGCATCAAACGACCCAATTTCTGTAATATAAGTCTCTCAGCTTGGTTCACCAAGAAGACTTCTCCCAAGTCATCACAGACACCATACTGATCACTGCAATAACTTCTTGTACTAGAGAAGTCACTGTCAAAAATCTCAATTTAGTAGGATCCATTCCAAACATGAGTAGGAACCAGATCTACAAGAATACCATTTTGAATTGATACCAACTTGATCGACAAATATATATATATATATAATATTTTTGTACAACTACGATGACCATAAAAAAACAATAGTTATTTGTCGAAACAATCTAATATCCAGCCATCGCATGTACAACATCACTGTCGGTAAAAAACTATAAACGATGAATATCCATCAAAAATTTCCAATAGGTATCTGTCACATGTACAACATCATTGTCACCTAAAACTACAAATGATAGATATCCATCATAAAATTTTGACGTCTATCCATTGCATTAACAACATCTCTATCAACAAACAAACTACAAACGATGGTGACTTGTTAGAATATTCTGACGGGTTGCCATCATTTTTACTATTTGCAATGGATAGGCATCACAATTGGGATGACCACAAATAGGTTTGACGCTAGATTGGCCTTCTTGGTATCCCATTTTTGCGACATCCATTATCATTGTAATTACAACGCAAATCAGAACTGTCATTTATTTTTACTGCAAAATTGTGATAGTGGGTGGTGTCATTGTATCGACAATTATCTATCATAATTATGATGGTAGGCCATCAAAAATAGGGCTCAAATGTACTAGTGCAAAGAAGTTAGTACAGTGATCATAGCTACAAATTTGACCATTTCAAAATCTGGTGAAAGTGGTCTCAAATCAAATATCTCATCGAGATGAACCAAAAAGCACATTGAATCTTGAAAAATAGAGACTCTCTTCTCAAGATACGGACGGTCAAAGTTTTGTCAAAAAAAGGAAGTCAGTACAGTGTTCGTAGCTAAAAATATGACTATTTTGAAATCTAGTGAAATTTCTCTCAAACGGAAGATCTTGCTGAGATGAACCAAAAAACATCATGAATCTTGAAAAATACAGCCTCTCTTCTCAATATATGGATGGTCAAAGTTTGGTCAAAGCAAGGAAGTCAGTACAGTGTTCGTAGCTAAAAATTTGACCATTTTAAAATCTAGTGAAAGTGGTCTCAAAAGGAAGATTTCCTCAAGATGAACCAAAAAACACCTTGAATCTTGAAAAATGGAGCCTCTCTTCTAAAGATACAGATCGTCAAAGTTTGGTAAAAGCAATGAAGTCAGTATAGTGTTCGTAGCTAAAAATTTGACCATTTCAAAATCTAGTGAAAGTGGTCACAAATCAAAGATCTCATCAAGATGAACCAAAAAACACCTTGAATCTTGAAAAATGGAGCCTCTCTTCTCAAGATATAGATGGTCCAAGTTTGGTCAAAGCAAGGAAGTCAGTACAGTGTTTGTAGCTAAAAATTTAACCATTTTGAAATTTGGTGAGAGCTGCCTCAAATAGAAGATCTCATTGATATGAACCAAAAAACACCACGAATCTTGAAAAATAGATCATCTCTTCTCAATATACGGAGAGTCAAAGGTTGGGAAAACCAAGGAAGTCAGTACAATGTTCATCGCTAAAGATTTAACCATTTTGAAATCTGGTGAAAGTGGTCTCAAATGGAAGATCTTGTCAAGATCAACCCAAAAACAACACGAATCTTAAAAAATAGAACCTCTCTTCTCAAGATACAAATGGTCAAAGTTTGGTCAAAGTAAGGAAGTCAGTACAGTGTTTGTAGCTAAAAATTTGATAGTTTCAAAATCTAGTTAAAGTGGTCTCAATTTGAAGATCTCATGAAGACGAACCAAAAAGACCTTGAATCTTGAAAAATAGAGCCTCTCTTATCAATACACAGACGGTTAAAGTTTGGTCAAAGCAAGGAAGTTAGTAGAGTGTTCGTAACTAAAAAATTGACCATTTTGAAATCTGGTCAAAGTGGTCTCAAATCGAAGATCTCGTTGAGATGAACCAAAAAACACCATGAATCTTGAAAAATAAAGCCTCCCTTCTCAATATACAAATGGTCAAAGTTTGGTCAAAGCAAGGACGTTAGTACAGTGTTCATAGCTAAAAATTGGACCATTTTGAAATCTAGTGAAAGTGTTCTCAAATGGAAGATCTCATCAAGATGAACCAAAAAATACGATGAGTCTTAAAAAATGGAGCCTCTCTTCTCAAGATACAGATCGTCAAAGTTTGGTCAAAGCAAGGAAGTTAGTATAGTGTTCGTAGCTTAAAATTTGATAGTTTCAAAATATGGTGAATGTGGTCTCAAATCAAAGATCTCATTGAGATGCACCAAAAAACACGTTGAATCTTGAAAAATGGAGCCTCTCTTCTCAAGATACAGATGGTCAAAGTTTTGTCAAAGGAAGGAAGTTAGTATAGTGTTCGTAGCTGAAAATTTGACCATTTTGAAATATGGTGGAAGTGGTCTCAAATGGAAGATCTCATTGAGATGAACCAAAAAACACCATGAATCTTGAAAGTGGAGCCTCTCTTCTCAATATACGGACGGTCAAAGTTTGGTAAAACCAAGGAAGTCAGTACAGTGTTCGTGGCTAAAAATTTGAAAAGAAAAAATATTTGGTGCCATTTTCAATGAAGAACCAATGCCTAAACCTAGCACTTTTACAAAATAGAATGAACATGGTGAGAGTATTTCTAGTATGGAGTCAGAACTTACTAAACTGGCTCTCTTCTCAAGATAAGAATGGTCAAAGTTTTGTCAAAGTAAGGAATTTAGTACATTGTTCATAGCTAAAAATTTGATAGTTTCAAAATCTAGTGAAACTGGTCTCAAATCGAAGATCTCGTTGAGATAAACCAAAACACACCTTGAATCTTGAAAAATGGAGCCTCTCTTCTCAAGATAAATATGATCAAAGCTTGGTCAAAGCAAGAAAGTAAGTACAGTGTTTGTAGCTAAAAATTTGACCGTTTTGAAATCTAGTGAATGTGGTCTCAAATGGAAGATCTCATCAAGATGAACCAAAAAACACCATGAATCTTGAAAAATGGAGCCTCTGTTCTCAAGATACGGATGGTTAAAAATTTGGTCAAAGCAAGGAAGTCAGTACAGTGTTTGTAGCTAAAAATTTCACAATTTCAAAATCTAGTGAAAGTGGTCTCAAATCAAAGATCTCATCGAGATGAATGAAAAAACACCTGGAATCTTTAAAAACAAAGCCTTTCTTCTCAAGATATGGATGGTTAAAGTTTCATCAAAGAAAGGAAGTCAGTAGAATGTTCATAGCTAAAAAGTTGACCGTTTAGAAATCTAGTGAAAGTGGTCTCAAATGGAAGATTTCATCAAGATGAACCAAAAAATAGCTTGAATTTTGAAAAATGGAGCCTCTCTTCTCAAGATACAGATGGTCAAAGTTTGGTGAAAGCAAGGAAGTCAGTATAGTGTTCGTAGCTCAAAATTTGACAATTTTAAAATCTGGTGAAAGTGGTCTCAAATCAAAGATCTCGTCGAGATGAACCAAAAAACACCTTGACTCTTGAAAACTAGAGCCTCTCTTCTCAAGATACGGATAGTCAAAGTTTGGTCAAAGCAAAGATGTCAGTACAATATTCGAAGCAAAAAATTTGACCAATTTCAAATCTGGTGAAAGTGGTCTCAAATGGAAGATCTCATCAAGTTGAACCAAAAAATAATATGAATCTTGAAAAATAGAGCCTCTCTTCTCAATATACAGACAGTCAAAGTTTCATCAAAGCAAGGAAGTCAATACAGTGTTTGTAGCTAAAAATTTGACCATTTTGAATTCTGGTGAAATTGGTCTCAAATTGAAGATCTCATTTAGATGAACCAAAAAACACTATGAATCTTGAAAAATAGAGCCTCTCTTCTCAAGATACGGATAGTCAAATTTTAGTCAAAGAAAGGAAGTCAGTATAGTGTTCGTAGCTAAAAATTTGACCATTTTGAAATCTAGTGAATGTGGTCTCAAATAGAAGATATGATCAAGATGAACCCAAAAACACCATGAATGTTGAAAATTGGAGCTTCTCTTCTCAAGATATGGATGGTTAAAGTTTTTTCAAAGCAAGGAAGTCAGTACTGTGTTCGTAGCTAAATATTTGACCATTTCAAAATTTGGTGAAAGTGGTCTCAAATCAAAGATCTCATCAAGATGAATGAAAAAACAACATGAATCTTGAAAAACAAAGCCTCTCTTCTTAATATACAGATGGTCAGAGTTTGGTCAAAGAAAGGAAGTCAATACAGTGTTCGTAGCTAAAAATTTAACCATTTTGAAATCTAGTGAAAGTGTTCTCAAATTGAAGATCTCATCGAGATGAACCAAAAAACACTTTTAATCTTGAAAAACAAAACCTCTCTTCTCAATATATGAATTGTCAAAGTTTGGTCAAAGCAAGGAAGTCAGTACAGTGTTCGTAGCTAAACATTTGACAGTTTCCAAATCTGGTGAAAGTGGTCTCAAATCGAAGATCTCATCAATATGAACCAAAAAACACCATGAATCTTGAAAAATGGAGCCTCTCTTCTCATGATACGGATCGTCAAAGTTTGGTCAAAGCAAGGAAGTCAATATAATGTTCATAGCTAAAAATTTGATAGTCTCAAAATCTGGTGGAAGTGGTCTCAAATCAAAGATCTCGTCGAGATGAACCAAAACACACTTTGAATCTTGAAAAATGGAGCCTCTCTTCTCAAGATACAGATGGTCAAAGTTTGGTCAAAGCAAGGATGTCAGTATAGTGTTTGTAGCTAAAAATTTGACCATTTTGAAATTTGGTGAAAGTTTTCTCAAATGGAAGATCTCATTGAGATAAACCTAAAAACACCAAGAATCCTCTCTTCTCAATATATGAATAGTCAATGTTTGGTCAAAGCAAGGAAGTCAGTACAGTGTTTGTAGATAAAAATTTGACTATTTTGAAATCTGGTGAAAGTGGTCTCAAATGGAAAAGCTTGTCAAGATGAACCAAAAAACATCATGAATCTTGATAAATGGAGCCTCTTTTCTGAAGATACAGATGGTCAAAATTTTTGTCAAAGCAAGGAAGTCAGTATAGTTGTTGTGGTCCCACAACCACACTCCCCTTTTTATCCTTTTGGCTTCAGGGGCCCCCATTTCTTTTTAGCTTGTCCTTATCTTTCTTATCTGTCTTGTCTTTTTGTTTTATGCTTTTAGTTAGTTTTCCTTAGTTTTCGGTCTTGTCACACTTTTGTACTTTTGGAGATCTGAAAGTGCAAAAGGTTGGAGTTGGCAACGTTGAAAAGTTGGGAGTTCTGACTCCCCAAAAGGGAGTTGACCTTTCAACATTTTGGCCTTTCGAAGGTCCGATACCCCTAAAAGGTCAAAAGGCCGATCAACGGGTAGCTCACATCACCCTCTGATTTGCCTATAAAAGGTGCAAACTGGGTTTTAAACCCTCACTTGTTTGCTTTCCAGCTTGTTTTTCAGAGCTTTCTTCTCATGTCACTTGCTTCCAGCTTGTCACCTCAGTCTTGTTTCTTTGTCTTCATCCACCAGCTTTCTAGAGATCGGTCTTTCTCTTCTCTCCCTTTCATTTTCTTGTTTTTCTTTAGTTTGTAGTTAGGGTTTCTTGCTTTGTAGGCCCTAGTTAGGGTTTTTGGCCTATCATTTAGGGTTAGTTTTTTTTTCATCAATTTGGTTCAGCCTTAGGGATTGTGAGGTTGTCCCCTCTAATCCCCCTGGCATGTTTGTGGTCAAACTCACTATGGGACTCATTTTGGAGTCTGACAAAACCAAATCCAAGTTTCGGCCACAGTGGTCTGAAACTTTCAAACTCTCTGCAGTCCAAAATCTTCTAAGTGCTCTGCAGTTTTGACGTTTTGGTGTTGTTGCACACCTAAACATCTTTGTATCTAATTTGCTAAAACCCGTAGGACCAAAGCTTTCAACAATATTGCAGATCTTGGAAGTACTGGTTTTGGCATTTTGGTGTTTTCACACACCAAAAATTTGATTGCTCTGATTTTCTGAAGCCAATACTGGTGGTTTAAAACATTGGCAATTCAAACACTAAGGCATTTTTTGGCATTTCAGAGGTTTCGGCCTTCAAAGATTGTACACCTCTAATTTTCCAAAAGGTAGAAAATGGGGGTATCAACGCATTTTTCAAACTTGAGCCTTCTTTTCTCATTTGTGGCCCTTTCGACCTTTCAGAGGTCTTGTACCCTCGAAGGCCCGAAAGGCTAAAAAGGTATTTCAGAGCTCTTCTAAGCTTAGTTTGTCAGAACTCTTGGTTTTTTTGAGATATTTTTCTCTCCCGCAATTTCATGTTACTAATTCATGTCTTTTTCTCTTTGCAGAAATGGCCAAGAAAGTTGTGTCATCAGTGATTTGGTAAAATATGCCCAACCAATAGGGAGGTTAGAAGATTGCACCTCATTGGTGCATTGCTCCTTGGTGAATGTAGTAGCTCATCCAATCTCCATCTTGTCTTTGAACTTGATCAACACTTTGGAAAATCACTATGTGCCTGATGAGAGGATGGTGAAGAACAGTGTAGGTGAAGTGGTCCTGGATTTGAGACTAGATAACAATGAGGATGTCTTCCACCTACCCAAAGGGGTTGACAAGTTCTATAACTTTCACATCAACAAGGGTATGGAGTTCTACAACAAGAATGTGTCACAAGCCCATGGCATTGTAAATAATGAATATTTCATGCAGCCCATGCCAATGAACAAGCTGGATAGGATTGATATGCAAAGGTTCTATATGCTGGAAGACATCCAAGCAGCTATCACAACGATCAGTAGCGTGTATGGGTTACCAAAATCTATTCAGTTGGAGCCCTAGATGATCTTGCTCATCCAAAAGATAAGGGAAAGACAGGCAAGGTTTGATTGGGCCACCATCCTGAGTGACAATCTAGATGAATAGCTGATCAGAGTAAAAAGTGATCCTAATTCTACATGACATCTTTTGTTGTGTACCTACTAGCGGCCAGGGCAGTGTACCCAAGATTGACTAAGATTGGTGCTATGGGGGACTTGAACACATGGCCATTCATGATGTATCCTCAATTGGTTAGAAAGGAATACTATACACATAATAGTCCAGATTTCTAGATTGTCAATTATGCATTTATCTTCGCCATCATACACTCCATAAAGGGAGACTATGCAGAAAGGATCTCTACTGAAGCTACAACAAAAGTGAAGGCCCTCAGGGAATTCTAGATCCAATTCAGGACCTTCACATATATCTAGGTGGCAAGATGCACCCTGGCACCCAAGAAGTTACCTAGGTATCCTTCTGACAGAGTAGTCCTCTTGGAGATAGCAAGGAAGTTGTTGGATACCCATGAACACATCAGGCACAAGAAGAAACATTGTTGGGATTGCCCAATTTATATCGATCCCCACTGTGTTCCTAACATGAAAATCTACATGTCACTATCATTTGAATGGGATGAGTTCCCTCTGCCAACCTACAACTTGATAAGAACTCACTTTGATCCCATTGGTACTTTTAGCCATATAATAGGGAGATTATATTAACGAGCTGCATATTGAATATCACTAGGTGAACTATGTGGATGATTATGAGGTTAGAATCTGTGACTATTGCCAGATGATTTTGGAGTTGGCACAGACTGCTCTATCACTAAAAATTCCCCATAAGGTAAAAGATGCTGAGTCTGAGAACATCTTGGATCTCATCTACAACATAGAAAAAGTGTACACAAGGGCTATCCTGAATGTAGAGGTAGACATAGATGAAAATGATGACATTGATTTCAAAGTTAGACATGTAATCAAGGGCATTAAAGCTTTGATCACCTGTCCATTCCCTATGGAACCTATGCCTATGAAGCAACTTCTGGAGTAGCCTTCCAAAGAGAAGAAGAAGAAGGAGAGAAGATACTGAAACCACAATTTAAAGATGTTGAACCCCTAAAGCCAGAGATGGTTTACAGGCATGAACACCTAACAACATATGGTCTGGCTACTCATTCAAAGAAAGTAAAAACCAAAATAATAGGGAGCATAGAGCCTCTGGATGCACCTTCTTCCAGTGGTCATGAGTCTCCTAATGTAGCGAGGAAAACTAAGTTTATGATAATAGGACCTAAGTTGGCTAGCGTGCTCAAAGGGAATGTCTACAAAAGAAAGAAAGGCTCAACACCTACTCAAATGGACACCCTTCTAGAAGATAATGAAGTTGACTTGGACCAAGTACCTATCAATAGAAGAACTCACTTTGTGATTCATGAAAAGAAGGAGAGTTATAGAGGATGATCAAGAGGATGCTGAAGGGGCAACCCAAGGGGAACCCATAAATATAGATTTTCTAGGGGATGATGAATTTGACATTAGAGACTTTGAAGGGATTCATGGTTTATAAGAATCTAAGCAGCAGGCTCTAGTCCAAGGATAGTCAGTGACTTTTGATTCTTTCCCTACACAATTCACTAATCCCCAAGGAAAGAAAAGGGAGGGAACTTTACAAAGATCCCAAGAAGAAATGAAGGAAGTGATAGCTGAATTAAAAAAGGAGACTATGGAGCTAGACAAAGATTCTTCTATTGGGAAGGATGCAACAACACAAGTTCCTTTGGTTCCACAGTTAGTTCAAATTCCACTCTCATCTCTGCATCCAATACCATCAACCACTCCACTTCTGCCTCTAGTTCAAACCACTCCATTGCCTTAGCAACCTCTACCATTTCATGATCCCATGCCAACTCCACCTCCTTCATTCATGCCTTCACCCACTCCCTTTTTTTCTCCAACTCTAACCCCTACCATGTAGAATCCTCCCTCTCAAGCACCTGCCCCATCATTTGCCCACATAGAAATACTGACATGAGCATCTCAAGAGCCCAAGGCAGAAATAGAGGTAGTTGATGAGGAGATAGGAGAAGAACATGTGGGATTAGAGGAGCTAGCTAATACAAAAGAGCTACCAGTTAAGGAGGAGAAACAAGTTGTTGAGGAAGAGAAGATAGATGAAGGAGACCGGATAGCTGAAGAAGAGGAACAAATACATGAGGGGAGAGAGTAGAATGTAATGGAAGAACAAGAGATAGAAGGAGAAGGAGAGGAATGCCATGAAGAAATGGAAATGGAATACCAAGCTACTACCTTGACTCTCTTAGCTCCTTACGAGCCCCTCAATACTTTCTCCAAGCCCACTTGGTTCACCAAGGAGATCCAGCCAAGGGAAAGGGTATACACTGATGATGAGGTAGACATGGTAGCTTTAGGGCAAGCATTCCATCAGCCTAGACCTAGTACCCAAGTGAGGAACTTGTCATATGTGATGTAGGATCAAGTGGGAAGATGGAAGGCTCAAGTAGCAATTTCCATAATGAGCATCAGTATAGCCGAGATCACTCCAGATGACTATGTATTAGAGGAGGTGGATTTGGGGAAACCAACTAGGGAGGGAAGTAAAACTCTAGCTACTCTTAGATTAAAACACACCCTCAAATTCATGGATAAAGATGAGGAGAAAATAAAGGCTTTGATGGAACAAAATGAATCCATGAAAGGATTCATTCTCAAGATAGCAGGTCCCATTGACCCTGATAACCCTGAGGCCTCATTACAGGCCATTTTGGAGAAAAAGAGTGAAATGAGTACAGATATCCCACATTCTTTTGTACAGGCTTGTGTAGATTGGAAGGAGGATTTTGAACAATTTGCAATGGTATCTCTCAAGAAAATTCTAAGATCCCTTAGAAATATTCTTCAAGTAATAACCTCCCTAGTAGAGATCATGAGAGAAGAAGATGACATGCAGGAGAAGATTTTGAAATGGCAGAAGATACTAGATGACCTAGTAGTAATAAGGAAGCAATGCTTCCAAGTTTTGGTAAAAGTCTATGAAGGCTCAAAACTGGACAATTTTGAGCAATGGATCCAAGATATAATGGCAGCATTGACCATCTTTGAAAAGGTTCTCAAAAGGATGGACAAGAAATGAGATAAAAATATACTTTTTGTAAAAGAATTACATAAGTTCTTTGAAGATCTGGACTTGGTTCTGTATGATGAGGATGATGACAAGAAAATGCATTCTGTGAATGCCATCATCAATCCATATCTAACTATATTTAGAGGAGTCAAGACCAAAGAGGACCTTCAATAGATGTTCTATTAGATGGAAGAGATTCAGAAAATGCTATCTTGGGAAGAAGCAATACAGACTTTTGCAAGAGAATTGATCACCTTCTGAGATAGACAACAAGAAATCCTCGAAGGGGTCAAAATGCCCAACTTTGAAGAAGTACTAGAGATTGTGGATAGGTTCTGGAAAGCACATCTAGAAGTACTCCCTAGTTAGTTGTTTATAGCTGAACATGGACCTCTAATCCAACCATTTACACAACATAGTAATTGATCGATCATTGAATCATGAGGATGAGTATGAATTACTCAATTCACAAGATTCTATTGATTTGACCTGTTGCCTCCTAATTAGCTAGGGTGTTTGAATTTCTCTCTGAACAAGAGACAACAACCGAAAAAGACAAAGCTAATATGAAGGATTTTTTGAAAAGCTTGAAAGATAAACAAATTGCAATTACTCTAAGATGAATATGCAATTAATCTAAGAATGAAGTGCAGATTTTAATTTAAGAGCTTGAAAAAGATATGAGAATTAATCTAATAACAATAAGGAAACTAGTTTAATATGAGAATGCAATTAACTAGAAATGGAAATTGATCTAATTATGCAATAACAAAGCTTAAAAGTATGGAAATTAAGACTAAATTTGACTATAGTTTAGATACTCTTACAATTTCCTTTTTTTGAATGAGGAAGAAGGTTCATAATATAGAAAATCTGAGAGAGAGGATGAAGAGTTTCTTGAAATGAAATGGCTAACTCTTCATTTCCAATTGAGACAAATATTAAGGAATTACTTAATTAAAAGAAAGAATTATTGCCACATATGGGTGACCCTTCGAATAATTTGAATTATTAAATCCAAATAAGATAATCCATTCAAATAACCAAATAATATTAATTCCTTTTATGTGTATTAGCTAAAGGGGTGAGTAGCCAGTCCAAAGTTAGCCAAATTTTGTATAGAGAAAATGCAGTTTTTTGTACTTAGCCATTTTTGCAAAGCCTAATTTTTGGCCTTTCGGCCCTAGAGAATTTTCAGCCTTTGAAAGTCTGAAGTCCAAAATTGGGAATGAAGGACTTGACACTTAGTCATTTTTGAGGCTTGGTTTTTTTGAACCAACTACAGGATTTGGGTGTTTTTTGGCACGTCCACCATTTAACTTCAGTTATCTAAGAGTTGATTTTCCAGTCAACTGGGCTTCTTTTTGGGGGTCTTTTTTGCATGATTTGGGATCTCTTCCAGTTGAGTCCATGTGGAGAAGCTACAACCAAGGATCAAAGGAAAATTTGTGGAGATTATGAAAAGCTTGCACAAGTTCTAGATTCATTTTTTAGATGATTTATGCATGATTTGTTCTAGTTTTTGTAATGCACGAGGTTTAATTTCATGCTACAGTAGTTTAAATTTTTCTTAGAAGTAGTTCCCTTAATGCAATCTCTAGTTTAGAATTTATTTGCAAGTTTCATGTAGCTGAAAGCCTCGCTGTGAAAATAAGAGCACAACTCTATAAATTGTAATAAAATGATGTAATGAGGGTCGATTTGATCATTAATGCAATACATACAGTTGGTGCTTCATTCATGGTGTGATATTTCTGCTATCTATGTGAAATTTGTGAATGCGTGTTTTTCTCATTCGTTTATTTCAAAGAGCCAATTGATTGTTTGATGATTTGAAATCTATGATTATTAGTTCAGTATTTGTTGGTATTACATTGCTTAGTTGTGATGAATTTCTAAGAAGATTATTTTTTTGGTGCTTGAAGATTAACTTGTCTCACGTGTGCGCACATCTGTGCACTAATACATTTGGGGTGAAATTGCGACGGCAATTTGCGACGGCAGGCAAATGTCATGCGGTTTTGGCCTTTTTTTTTCAAATATAGCCCGACACTGTCGCAATTTGCGATGACAATACATTTGGCACTGTCGCAATTGCGACGTTGTCGGGATATAAGCGCAAAATTAAAAAGGAACATTGTCATGTGTGTTTTCAACAGCGTCGTAACCCTCCGCGAAATCACATCAGGATATAAGGGCAAAAAAAATAAGAATGTTGTCATTTGTGTTTTCAACAGCACCGTAACCCTCCGTGAAATCACATTGGGATATAAGGGCAAAAAAAACAAGAACATTGTCATTTGTGTTTTCAACAGCGCCGTAACCCTCCGTGAAATCACAGCTACAATTTCTGAGTACGTTGGGTTTATTTTTCTTTTGTCATTATTATGTAATCTGGTATTCAGCTGTTAGAGAGCTAAAATACCCAGAAATGAGGACATATCTATGTTGAATTTATTGTTAGCGGCTTTGGTTATTTAGAAGTTTAATTTTATTTGTTCATCTTTCAAGCACAAATGTTTTGTGGACCGTAACGTCTTCATTATTTTGGGTATGCAGTGAAACATCCCTAACTTGCAATTGCGATGTTGTCGGGATATAAGGGCAAAAAAAAAAAGGAACGTTGTCATTTGTGTTTTCAACAGCACCGTAACCCTCCGTGAAATCACATCGGGATATAAGGGCAAAAAAAACAAGAACATTGTCATTTGTGTTTTCAACAGCGCCGAGAGAGATTCCCTCCGTGAAATCACAGCTACAATTTCTGAGTACGTTGGGTTTATTTTTCTTTTGTCATTATTATGTAATCTGGTATTCAGCTGTTAGAGAGCTAAAATACCCAGAAATGAGGACATATCTGTGTTGAATTTATTGTTAGCGGCTTTGGTTATTTAGAAGTTTAATTTTATTTGTTCATCTTTCAAGCACAAATTTTTTGTGGACTGTAATGTCTTCATTGTTTCGGGTATGCAATGAAATAGCGCTAACTTGCGACTACCTTCACGGTACTTGTGTACATTATCATGTTGTCTTTACAGTGACTGTCCTCATTCAAGTGGCAATTACACAAGGGACAGTCACTGTGAGATGTCCTCATTTGTGACAAGGACAGTCACACTTAGGACATCTCATAGTGATATTCCCTTGTGTAATTTCCACTTGAATGTATTGCTATTGAACCACATTAATGCTTTTCTTCTTCAACAAATGAGGAAAGTCACTGTAAAGACAACATGATAATGTACACAATTACCAAAAAATGATCTTGTTAATTGATGTAACACTTTGTCTTGCTCACTCCCTATCCTTCACTAGGGTCTCTTTAGGCCAATTTTTTGACTTGATAGGGTACTTAACTATCCCTACACTCTTTAGGTATCTCTACCCAAGATCCCACTCCTTCAACTAGTGCACACCAACAAGAAATACAATGAACTCTGCTCAATACCAATCTAGCTACTAGGACACTCCTAGTCTTGTCTTCACAAATTGAAACACATTCAACTAGAACTTTACTCCATGGAGAGGCTGGCCACTAGGACCTCTATTGGTTTCAATATTACTCCTTCACCTATACTTTTCATCAGTACTTCAATCCGGTTCATCAAACCATGCCAATTGCACCCAAAAATAGGCTGCTAGCAATTAGGCCTTTGTCAAGCCTTTTTGTTTATATTAAGCCACCTAAAGGGCTTAGGATTCAGATGCCCTTTATTGAGAACTCCAAGATATCTAAGGTCTTCTCCTCCTACATTTTTTGTACACCAACTGCTACAGCCATGCCTGAAAACAAGTATTTTGACACAACTTGGACAGTCTGACTAAGAGTTTGTTTTCTTAGCAGCCAAAGAAACTCACCCAATCTTCTAATTTGACTTGGGGCTTCTTTAGATGTGTGTCTACCTCTCCATGAGATTTTAGTTGAAGCAACCAATGCATTCAACTTGTTGTAATCTTCTTGTAATGATTTGTCATCCCTAACTGTGCTCAACTGACTCACCTAGGACATCATTGCAAACATAGAAAATGAGCTTCCTAGGGCCCCTCCTTCCAAACATATAGTACATGGAGTCTCCTCACCCATTCCAAGAGCCCGTACAAAATTGACAATGGAATGATGAGCTAAGACTCCATTTGTTCAACCTGCCTGGTTCAAACCAATGATAGGGTACTTAACAAAAGAATTAACAAACTAGTTGGAATGCTTCAAAACTCAAAAAAAACACAACACAGAATAAAAAAACAACTTGTACTAACTTTTCAAATAGACACTGCGAGCTATCTAATCCATTAATCAACTGAAAACAAAGAAACAAAAAAACTCAAGAATTCACTAAAACCGTGTTACTCTACAAATCTTCTTAATTCCAAATGTTTTTCCCCCCAACCTTTTGCACAGATTGATGGAGGCCTCTTATAGTTGATCTGATGCCTAATTCAATGGTTTCATATAGTTACATAACCATCTTACTCAAAAATGCTCCCTTGCACAAATGTTGTCAATGTTGTGAATGACAACATTGACAACTTGTTACAACCTTTGGGATTTTGGTTCAAAACTTATTGTTCAAACACCATAAGACCCTAACCATGACTTAGTTAGGCTATTTAGACCTCACATAGGCCACTTCTACACTTCTTTTCCCAATTTGACCCCTAAATGCTTCATTCCCACTTTTGCCACAATATTGGTAACTTGGGTACAAATTGGCACTTGCCTTCACAAAGGTCACACATGAGGACATCTCACAGTGATCGATTGTCCCTTGTGTAATTGCCACTTGAATGTATTGCTATTGAACCACATTAATGCTTTTCTTCTTCAACAAATGAGGATAGTCACTCTAAAGACAACATGATAATGTACACTCACTGTAAGGACAGTCACAAATGAGGACATCTCACAGTGACTGTCCCTTGTGTAATTGCCACTTGAATGTATTGCTATTGAACCACATTAATGCTTTTCTTCTTCAACAAATGAGGACAGTCACTCTAAAGACAACATGATAATGTACACTCACTGTAAGGATAGTCACAAATGAGGACATCTCACAGTGACTATCCCTTGTGTAATTGCTGCTTGAATTACACAAGGGACAGTCATTATGAGATGTCCTCATTTGTGACAAGGACAGTCACACATGAGGACAGCTCATAGTGATTGTCCCTTGTGTAATTGCCACTTGAATGTATTGCTATTGAACCACATTAATGCTTTTCTTCTTCAACAAATGAGGACAGTCACTCTAAAGACAACATGATAATGTACACTCACTGTAAGGACAGTCACAAATGAGGACATCTCACAGTGACTGTCCCTTGTGTAATTTCTGCTTGAATTACATAAGGGACAGTCATTGTGAGATGTCCTCATTTGTGACAAGGATAGTCACACATGAGGACATCTCACAGTGATTGTCCCTTGTGTAATTGTCACTTGAATGTATTGCTATTGAACCACATTAATGCTTTTCTTCTTCAAAAAATGATGATAGTCACTCTAAAGACAACATGATAATGTACACTCACTGTAAGGACAGTCACAAATGAGGACATCTCACAGTGACTGTCCCTTGTGTAATTTCCGCTTGAATTACACAAGGGACAGTCATTGTGAGATGTCCTCATTTGTGACAAGGATAGTCACACATGAGGACATCTCACAGTGATTGTCTGTAATGTCCCCTTTTTGGCTAACTTGGAAAACAGGAATAATTACTCCACTTCTCAGACTTACTCTATCAGATACTTACAATTAAACTAAGTAATGGAGGTTACTTAAGATATCAACCGCTATTTCAGATTCAATCACAATATGTGTGCAAGATGATATTGATACCAATATGTTTAATAGCACTGTCGGATATAATGATATGAAATATGCTATGAATATGATGTTTCCTATCACTTATAGTGATAGTATAATGATGGTATGTCTGATATAAACAATATCGATATACAATCAATAAGTATTGCTTACAGCAATGTATTTGTTGTGTCTGATATGATGATGTAATTATGCAAATGTGTAATATCGCTATGAGTGATATGTTGCTATTTCAGATTCTAAATTATATGCTTGCAACTTCAAATATTGATGCTGTTTTTGACTATCCTTTCTATCTGTGCAATCATGGTGTTGTCTCTGATCTGCAATGATAAACTTGAAACCAAACTACCAAAGGCAGATGCTCTATTGAGTATATCCAAATATGGATAAGTAAATAAAGTTCTAATGATGCCTTGAGTGACTGACGAGAATGCATTCTTATATTGTCTTTAACAAATGAAGAGATGCTATGAATGAGACGTGTCTTGTTTCTTCCTCCATGTCCCTTTGTTAATCACACCTTTCCATAATCCGACAGTTCACATAATATTATTTCATTATTTTCTGATCATAGATAACTCCCAGATTGACTCAATATCAAATCTTTTTATGAAGGTAATCTTCCCTAATTGGTAGTGCAACCAGTAGTTAACATCCATTGTGTTTGTATTAGTTTGGTCTAACTATCATTAGTATTTAGTCAATCGATATTAACTCTTGCCTTATCCCATATTTTTATGATGATATCCAATCTTTCTACTCTGATATAAGTCGATATCATTTTCTGATAATTGTCCATTTATTGGTTGATTGCTGGTAATGGAGTTTGATCTTCAAATTGACTTCCATTCCTATTAATACTTAAGGATACATTGTACTTATTATCCATGACTGATTCCTCATTCATCAATAGCTTGTGATATAATCACTGATGCTTTTGTGTTTCTACAAGATGTGGTTTATCTCAGACAATCGATAATCTTTCAATCCTTTAGTCGATATCCTCCTATGTGGTGTCTATTGATATAGATAGTAGAATTCAATCTAGTTTATGTTATTGTCATGATAACATAGGAAGTGATGGTGCATATTTGCTAGCGGGTCTTCATGTTTGATATTGCTTTATCGGATATGTCATTGCCTAAACTTGTGCAATTAATGATTATTTATAATATATGAATGGTTATCCTTCTTGCTTATCAATACATCTTCTGAAACACATAGCGACCTATCCCTTATTCATATCATGTTGATCTTGACTTCATAGTATTTGGTTCATTAATCATCCTCTCATGGTATCGATGTGTAATGACTAGTGATTGTTGTATCACTTCTTCATTCCTCATCGTGATAGATAATGCAGATGTTTAATGTAGATGTATATCGATTACAGATATTCGATATTGCTTTAAACGTTATTATTATTATTATTATTATTATTATTAATGTTATTGTTATTATTAAATATTATAATTAATGATGTTAGTAATATTAATAATATTATAATAAATATTATTATAGTGATAACATATTGTTTTATATTGAGAGGTTTATTAATATTATTTATATATTAAAATTATTATATCAATAATTGATTTAATATTATTACTTAATATATTATTATAATATAATATATATAATTTATTAATAATTATTTATTATTAATTTATATTATAATTATAATCATAATTATATTATTTATTAATATTTTAATATTATTTAATTAACATATTACTTATTATGCTAACTATATATTATTATTATCTTTTAATAATAATTATATATTATTGTTATATACCGTTAATAATAGATTATTATATATCATCTAATCATTTTATTATTATACTAAGTTCAATATGTCACGGCTCATGACATTGTCCCTTGTGTAATTGCCACTTGAATGTATTGCTATTGAACCACATTAATGCTTTTCTTCTTCAACAAATGAGGACAGTCACTCTAAAGACAACATGATAATGTACACTCATTGTAAGGACAATCACAAATGAGGACATCTCATAGTGACTGTCCCTTGTGTAATTGCCACTTGAATTACACAAGGGACAGTCATTGTGAGATGTCCTTATTTGTGACAAGGACAGTCACACATGAGGACATCTCACAGTGATTGTCCCTTGTGTAATTGCCACTTGAATGTATTGCTATTGAACCACATTAATGCTTTTCTTCTTCAACAAATGAGGACAGTCACTCTAAAGACACCATGATAATGTACACTCACTGTAAGGACAGTCACAAATGAGGACATCTCATAGTGACTGTCCCTTGTGTAATTGCCACTTGAATGTATTGCTATTTAGCCACATTAATGCTTTTCTTCTTCAACAAATGAGGATAGTCACTCTAAGGACAACATGATAATGTACACTCACTGTAAGTGTACATTATCATGTTGTATTACAAATGGACCTTATGTTGGTCGGGATATAAGTGCAAAAAAAAAAAGGAACGTTGTCATTTGTGTTTTCAACAGCACCGAGAGAGATTCCCTCCGCGAAATCAAGCGGGTTATCATTTGTGTTTTGAACAAAGCGGGTTGTCATTTGTGTTTTGAAAAGCACCGAGAGAGATTCCCTCCGCGAAATCAAGCGGGTTGTCATTTGTGTTTTCAACAGCGCCGAGAGAGATTCCCTCCGCAAAATCACAGCTACAATTTCTGAGTACGTTGGGTTTATTTTTCTTTTGTCATTATTATTTAATCTGGTATTCAGCTGTTAGAGAGCTAAAATACCCAGAAATGAGGACATATCTATGTTGAATTTATTGTTAGCGGCTTTGGTTATTTAGAATGCTTCCCCACAATACTTAATTACACAAGGGACAGTCACTGTGAGATGTCCTCATTTGTGACAAGGACAGTCACACATGAGGACATCTCACAGTGACTGTCCCTTGTGTAATTGCCACTTGAATGTATTGCTATTCAACCACATTTATGGGCCCGTTTGGACCACGACACACAGTAGCATCTACAGAGAAGAATATCCCAGGTGTAACAAGTTGTAAGAATATACCAATAGTTCTAAGAAGTTCCCTAGCACGTAGTAGCATCTACAGAGAAGAATATAAAACATGAGGGCAGCCACTGTAAAGACAACATGATAATGTACACTCATTGTATGTGTACATTATCATGTTGTCTTTACAGTGACTGACCTCATTCAAGTGGCAATTACACAAGGGACAGTCACTGTGAGATGTCCTCATTTGTGACAAGGACAGTCACACATGAGGATATCTCACAGTGACTGTCCCTTGTGTAAGCCACTTGAATGTATTGCTATTCAACCACATTTATGGGCCCACTTGGACCATGGCACACAATAGCATCTACAGAGAAGAATATCCCAGGTGTAACAAGTTGTAAGAATATACCAACAGTTCTAAGAAGTTCCCTAGCACATAGTAGCATCTTCTAATTGTCTATACCACTTCACAAGGTATTGTTTGCACACATTGTTTTTGGTTCTTTTGATGACCCTTGTTTTGAAATTGCTATTAGGCCTTGTAGCTTATATGTTTTGATTGCTGGAGAGCTTCTAAAGCTAAGCAAGAAGACCATTGCACGAGTTATAGCCACGCGCTCAGGTTTGAAAATTGTATATTTTTTAATCTAATGTATATTTTAACTAGACTTTTAGCTTATTTTTGCTATATATTTTAATCTAAAGGGAATCATGGATGTGAACTTGAAAGAATTTTGTACTTAGTTCTTATGGAGAGAATAGTAGTAGTTTACAGTCTAATATCAAATAGAGTTTTCCAATTACAGAAAGTTAATGAATTCTAATAGCTTATATGTTTTGATTGCTGGAGAGCTTCTAGAGCTAAGCAAGAAGACCATTGCACGAGTTATAGCCGCGCGCTCAGGTTTGAAAATTGTATATATTTTAATCTAATGTATATTTTAATCCTTTTGCCATGTCATGTAATATGTCTTGCCTTGTAGCTTATATGTTTTGAAATTATTGTTAGGCCTTGTAGCTTATATGTTTTGATTGCTAGAGAGCTTCTAGAGCTAAGCAAGAAGACCATTGCACTAGTCGTAGTCGCGCGCTCAGGCATGAAAATTGTATATTTTTTAATCTAATGTATATTTTAACTAGAATTTTAAAATATTAAAGGATTTAACTAGGTCTAAGAAGATTTGTGTACTTTTGACAATTTTGCTTAGTCACTGAAAGTTGTAGACCGAAGTTTTCATAGCCCAATTTTTGCTTCTTGCGAAGAACGATCATGTCAGATAATATAAGTGAAGAACAAAATAGGGAGACAATCGCTAGATTGTGGTCTAACTTGAAAAGAAAAGGTGATGGAAAATGTTATTGTCCCTGCAAAATTTGTAAGGGCTTAAACCGTAGAAGATTGCTAATCAAAACAGTTAAGAGACATTGTAGGGAGAATGGTCACATTGAAGGGGGGCATGACTATCATCCACTGGTAAGTTGTTCATTATATCATTTTAACAATTTATATACATATGAAATCACTTGATGATGAGTTGAAGATCATGGTTTATTTATGTTAATCAATTTTATATAGGTTGATCTTCCCAGGGGAGTACATGATATGGAGGAACATGGGGGTGCGAATATCCAAGGTGAAGATAATGATCCCATGGAAGATGACGATCATGTGCTAGAAAACACAATTGAAGATGATGGTATAAATACATTGATCCATGACACATTTATTCCAAGCGGATTTGATCATGATGATGATGATAGCCTTGATGTACCTCTACTTGAGAAGGCATACGAGCCCCTATACAAAGACTCCCAAACAACTCTTCTCTCTGCTGTATTGTTGTTGTTGAACTTGAAGGTTATGAATGGTTTATCCAACATAACAATGTCACGTATGTTAAGGTATGTCATATATGTCTTTATAGTTAACAAAGGGTGAATAATGTACCACTAATATTGTTTATATTAACAACTTATATTTTTTGCTGTAGATTGATAGGCGAGTTTTTGTTACCACCATCAAATATTCTACCTCGCTCATATCGAGAATTATCTGCTATTATGAAAGATATTGGAATGGAGTATCAAGCAATACATGCTTGTCCCAATGATCATATTATATATTATAAAGAACATGAATTTGCAACATAATGCCCTGTATGTCATACGAGTAGATATCAAACAGATCGAATAAGAAAAAAGGTGCCTCACAAGGTTCTTCGTTACATCCCCATTATTCCACGGATGCGACAATTATTCAGGTGTACTAGCTTGGCACAATTTATGGATTACCATGCACGCAATAGAAGTTGAGATGACATTATTCGAATCCCTGCGGATGGTTCGGCATTTATGCACATAGAGGAAAAGTGGCAACACTTCAAAGAAGAACCTCATAATCTCAGGCTTTCATTGGCAGCGGATGGTGTCAATCCATTTGGAGAGATGAGATCTGTTTGCTCGGTGTGGCCTATTTTTGTTATCAACAATAACATTCCTCCGTGGATGTCAATAAAGAGGGAGCACATTATGTTGGCAATGATTGTTCCAGGTATTTTATCATTTGATAGTTATTAATTTACATGTACTTACAAATCTTACAGTAAAATGGTCACAATAATTAGTAGAGAATATTAAAATATATTCTTGAAACAAAGTGAAGCTCAATAAGATACTAAATGAGTCAAAATGGTTATCAAGGTCCTCTATCCATAAGATACTTGTAGTCAAAATGGTTATTAATAAGATACTTGTAGTCAAAATGGTTATCTAGGTCCTCTATCCATTCCATAAGTTCTTCACCATTCAAACTTCCTCCATAACAAGGAATGTGCTCTAGGTTAGTCATGAAGCCTAGCATGGACTCTCTGTCAGATAGAGCCACTATTTCAGAGCCTTTTCTGTGCATTTCCTTCAAGCACTGTACAGTGTACGGATGTGAAAGGGAGGGCAGACCAGTGTGGAAGTTAGAGTATTTATATCTTATGCTTTGAGAGTTTATTTGGTAGATTCAAGACACCTTATATCAAAGTTATTCCTTTTTCTTATCTGTTGTTCTGTCAAACCCTCATTTTTTGGGTTATTGCATTCAAATGGCCTTAACTTGCAAATAAACCATAGGATATCCTCTGTTCTTTGTAAAATGCAAGTTAAGGGGGTTTATTTTCATATTTTAAAAGCTTTGGAACAGGATACTAAGCCAGAAAATTTCAAGAGCAAGCCCTAGGTCAAGAATCTCAATGTTCTTAACTAGGAGTTGATGGATTATGAAAGATCAGAGGGTAGCGGCAAGTAAAGGACCTCAAACCTTGTTGAATCTAGATCTTTAGAGCATGGTGGACATCTTCAAACTCTAATCTTGGTTTCATGCACCCATTTTCAATGCCTTGTTTTGGAACCCACACCCAAAGGCATGCATTAGGTCTGCGGACTCAATAAGGACATTGATATGCTGGAGTGGAGTCAGGGTCTAGGAGTTGGAGGATTGTTAGAACATCAAAAAGGGTACTCAAAAAACATATAAGTTCATAAGGTCCTTTGTCAAATTGAAGAGTTATTGCTGCAGAACAGGTTTTGGAGACCTACTAGAGTCACTAGGTCTATTTGGACCCATTTGGACCACGACACACAGTAGCATCTACAGAGAAGAAGTTTGGTATGCAATGGTCTTGAAACCTCCTGAGAAATTCTTGGTATGCATTTGTGTGGTGCAAAAGCTTCGTTGAAAGAGAAAAAGAAGAAAAGAATAGAAATGATTTTTTTTCTTTTTATGTCATATACTGTAACCAGCTACTTATAACTTGCAAAAATTATTATAACCATTTGAAATTGAAACTTAGTTTAATGTGAAACTGAGAATTTCTTTATTAGAGCTTTCTATGATTTAGATTCAGACATCAAGAACATTGTTTGCCTAATATTGTGATTAATGTTTATTTATTAATATCTCATACTGACAAACAATTGATAATTGTAGGGAAAACATCATTGGGGGTCTTTGAGGATCCACCAGAAGCCAAGGAGAAAATGTATTCAAATGCTAAAGATGGTGTAACAGTCCTTATAGCTGTTGAACCTTGCTGTGTAAATCATCTCCGATTCTCCAAGTTCAACAGTACTGTGGTATTCCTTTGGATACTTCTAATGGTAAATTTCAGACATCAAGTTCTTTTCGTATGAAACTACTACATTTGTAATCTGTAGTTTTAAACTTTTAGTTTATAAATGTTCATCAGCTTTAGTTCGTATGCTGCCATTTCAAGTATGATTAATGAAGTTACCTTTATCACAGGATGAAAGTGAGTAGTCAGCATACTGGTACGGAGCTGGCAGCATTGATACGGTGACTAGGGCATCGTTTAATGGTGGTATTGTGTTTTCCCATATTTAGGGCATCGGCCTTTTGAAGCATTGCCTTCATCTTTCTTAAGTCTGAGTTTTAAGTTTGTTTATCTCTCTCGGCGCTGTTGAAAATACAAATGACAATGTTCTTGTTTGTTTTGCCCTTATATCCCGATGTGATTTCGCGGAGGGTTACGACGCTGTTGAAAACACAAATGAAAACACAAATCCCTTGTGTAATTGCCACTTGAAGGAGGACAGTCACTGTAAAGAAAACATGATAATGTACACTTACAGTGAGTGTACATTATCATGTTGTCTTTAGAGTGACTATCCTCATTTGTTGAAGAAGAAAAGCATTAATGTGGCTGAATAGCAATACATTCAAGTGGCAATCACACAAGGGACAGTCACTGTGAGATGTCCTCATTTGTGACTGTCCTTACAGTGAGTGTACATTATCATGTTGTCTTTAGAGTGACTGTCCTCATTTGTTGAAGAAGAAAAGCATTAATGTGGTTCAATAGCAATACATTCAAGTGGTAATTACACAAGGGACAATCGATCACTGTGAGATGTCCTCATGTGTGACTATCCTTGTCACAAATGAGGACATCTCACAATGACTGTCCCTTGTGTAATTCAAGTGGCAATTACACAAGGGACAGTCACTGTGAGATGTCCTCATTTGTGACTGTCCTTACAATGAGTGTACATTATCATGTTGTCTTTAGAGTGACTGTCCTCATTTGTTGAAGAAGAAAAGCATTAATGTGGTTCAATAGCAATACATTCAAGTGGCAATTACACAAGGGACAATCGATCACTGTGAGATGTCCTCATGTGTGACTATCCTTGTCACAAATGAGGACATCTCACAATGACTGTCCCTTCTGTAATTGCCACTTGAATGAGGACAGTCACTGTAAAGACAACATGATAATGTACACATACAATGAGTGTACATTATCATGTTGTCTTTACAGTGGCTGCCCTCATGTTGTATATTCTTCTCTGTAGATGCTACTATGTGCTAGGGAACTTCTTAGAACTGTTGGTATATTCTTACAACTTGTTACACCTGGGATATTCTTCTCTATAGATGCTATTGTGTGCCATGGTCCAAACAGGCCCATAAATGTGGTTGAATAGCAATACATTCAAGTGGCAATTACACAAGGGACAGTCACTGTGAGATGTCCTCATGTGTGACTGTCCTTGTCACAAATGAGGACATCTCACAGTGACTGTCCCTTGTGTAATTGCCACTTGAAGGAAAAAAGCATTAATGTGGTTCAATAGCAATGTATTCAAGCGGCAATTACACAAGGGATAATCACTCTGAGATTTCCTCATTTGTGACTATCCTTACAGTGAGTGTACATTATCATGTTGTCTTTACAGTGACTGTCCTCATTTGTTGAAGGAAAAAAGCATTAATGTGGTTCAATAGTGATGCAGAGTAGTCAGGGCTTTTAGAATATACAAATATACATCCTTAACTCTCATTCCACCAAGGAAGAAGGAATTCCAATGGTTGAAACGTGAGTTAAGGTCTTTACATCAGTCAAACCCTGAAAATGAGGGTTTGTAAACAATGCACAGAAAATTTGAAATAACTTAGATATAAAACAAAGAGAATCAATCAAACCAACTTCCAAAGCATCAGATGTCACTATTACAACTTCCAGGCAAATTTTATCATCCAACCACCATCCGTACAGCTGTACAGAGTTCATTTTTCACCAGAAATGCACTAAAATAGGGTTATTTTTATTTTTTATGAAAGCAAAATGATTACAATACTGGTTCTCTGTCTGTCTTCAACCATTTGAAGCCTAAAATAGGCTCTCCAAATGTTGGTTCAACCATCTAGGTGGTTAGAATAGTTTATCCAACAAATGTCAACTTTGCTAAGCAACTTTTAAAGTTGCATTACAACTTTGCAAACAACTTTGCCGAGAAGGTTAAAAATGTGTTGTGAAACTTTAGGAACCTTATTAAAGTTATTTTGGACCTTCAAACTTCTTAACAACATCTAAAAGACACCTAATAAACACTTACTATGCTCATTTCATCCAAGGACTCAAAAGATGCCCAAGGTTTATAAGTCACCAAGGGGTCTTGTGTCCAACAAGTGGATGTTTATAAGGAGATAAAATCAATCCTTAATATTTATTACAAACCAAGAAAACATCTAAAACTCCTATTCTAATTTATTGTCATTCAAAAAGACTCTGATTTGTCATTCAAAAAGACTCTGATTTGTCAATCAAAAGGACCTTTCACCAGTCAATCCTTCAAAGCTCCAAGGTGAAAATCTTATGTTCCAATTGATAGGATTTGACTCCTTGGCTTCATGGCAACTTCCTTCAATCATGGTGTCTTTGGCTTGCATTAGGGATGCCCCTGCATCAAATAGCAATGCATTCAAGTGGCAATTACACAAGGGACAGTACATGCCCATTAAAGTTGGTGTTTTGTTATCCAGCATGACAATGGAGACAACATACTCTGTGTCAATTTTACTGATCAAATTTCCCTCCGCCAGGCAAAGCAACAATCTGGGTATGATAAGGTGAAATTTTGTAGTCCTTTTGGGTATGATAACAGTTCTAGTTTCCAATAAGATGGTTCATTTTTATAATCTAGCTTCAATTTCTCTTGTGAAAATCTTTTTTTCATTTTATGGGTGGTAAAATATAATTATTATGCTAGAGGTGTGTACTTATGGATGATAATGAAACAAAATGATAAGATTTAAGACTCTTGTTTTTTTTTTAAATAGCAATTTAAGTTTCCTTCTATTATAAATTACTATTTTTCTATTTTTTAATGTATCTTTCCAAATCTTTTATATCAATTTTATTTATGAAATATAAATATATTAATAATGTTTTAGTGTTTTTAGGATTAGTTTATATCAATTCTATGTATCATCATTCGTCATTCAATTGTCAGTATTATTAATTTAGACTGTGCAATTGTAGAACTACTCGAATATGGGTTGGATGGATACTCAAGTAGGGGAACCCTCCTCAAATATCTCAAGCAGTGAACTTGGAAAAATGTGTCCTGAAGGAACCTTTTCCATCAGAGAGATAAAAGTACAAACAAGTAAAAGAAGCAAGCTCTACAAATATGTTTTTGAGAAGAAAAATGATAGATTATTCGAGTATGGTTCATGAGGTATATCTAAAAAGACATTTTTTTTCTTATTATAATAAAAGAGGAAGTTGTGAATGTCAAAGTTGAGTGAAACAAAAATTATTTTCATCAAATTTTGTTAGGCTTGCTTTTGGGAATAGTTTCTTACAATATTGCTATTAAGATTTTTATTGTGTAGTTTTTAGATTAGGTTTATAAAATTATATTTCATGAGTAGTGATTCATATTAATCAATTAACGATACTTTTGGAAGGTATTTTCAATGTGTCAAATTTTGATATTTTTACAAGAATTAGATTGTGTAATTTTTTTTAATTAAAGTCATTGACTCATATTTCATAAATAATAGTTCTCATGAATCCATCTCTTATAAGATTGAATAGTCTATTTAGGAAGTATTTCTGATAGTATGTCAAATTATGATATTACTATTACCATTAGATTGCATGGCTTTGAAGTCAACCTCGTTGACCCATATTCTTCTCTGTAGATGCTACTATGTGCTAGGGAACTTCTTAGAACTGTTGGTATATTCTTACAACTTGTTACACCTGGGATATTCTTCTCTGTAGATGCTACTATGTGCCGCGGTCTAAACGGGCCCATAAATGTGGTTGAATAGCAATACATTCAAGTGGAAATTACACAAGGGATAGTCACTGTGAGATGTCCTCATGTGTGACTGTCCTTGTCACAAATGAGGACATCTCACAGTGACTGTCCCTTGTGTAATTTCCACTTGAATGAGGACAGTCACTGTAAAGACAACATGATAATGTACACATACAATGAGTGTACATTATCATGTTGTCTTTATAGTGGCTGCCCTCATGTTGTATATTCTTCTCTGTAGATGCTACTATGTGCTAGGGAACTTCTTATAACTGTTGCTATATTCTTACAACTTGTTACACCTAGGATATTCTTCTCTGTAGATGCTACTGTGTGCTGTGGTCCAAACGGGCCCATAAATGTGGTTGAATAGCAATACATTCAAGTGGCAATTACACAAGGGACAGTCACTGTGAGATGTCCTCATGTGTGACTGTCCTTGTCACAAATGAGGACATCTCACAGTGACTGTCCCTTGTGTAATTGCCACTTGAATGAGGATAGTCACTGTAAAGACAACATGATAATGTACACAAGTACCGTGAAGGTAGTTGCAAGTTACGGCTGTTTCATTGCATACCCGAAACAATGAAGATGTTACGGTCCACAAAACATTTGTGCTTGAAAGATGAACAAATAAAATTAAACTTCTAAATAACCAAAGCCACTAACAATAAATTCAACACAGATATGTCCTCATTTCTGGGTATTTTAGCTCTGTAACAGCTGAATACCAGATTACATAATAATGACAAAAGAAAAATAAACCCAACGTACTCAGAAATTGTAGCTGTGATTTCGCGGAGGGAATCTCTCTCGGCACTGTTGAAAATACAAATGACAACGTTTCTCAACATTATCATGTTGCCTTTACAGTGACTGTCCCTTGTGTAATTGCCACTTGAAGGAGGACAGTCACTGTAAAGACAACATGATAATGTACACTTACAGCCCGTGTACATTATCATGTTGTCTTTAGAGTGACTATCCTCATTTGTTGAAGAAGAAAAGCATTAATGTGGCTGAATAGCAATACATTCAAGTGGCAATCACACAAGGGACAGTCACTGTGAGATGTCCTCATTTGTGACTATCCTTACAGTGAGTGTACATTATCATGTTGTCTTTAGAGTGACTATCCTCATTTGTTGAAGAAGAAAAGCATTAATGTGGTTCAATAGCAATACATTCTAGTGGCAATTACACAAGGGACAATCGATCACTGTGAGATGTCCTCATGTGTGACTATCCTTGTCACAAATGAGGACATCTCACAATGACTGTCCCTTGTGTAATTCAAGTGGCAATTACACAAGGGACAGTCACTGTGAGATGTCCTCATTTGTGACTGTCCTTACAATGAGTGTACATTATCATGTTGTCTTTAGAGTGACTGTCCTCATTTTTTGAAGAAGAAAAGCATTAATGTGGTTCAATAGCAATACATTCAAGTGGCAATTACACAAGGGACAATCGATCACTGTGAGATGTCCTCATGTGTGACTATCCTTGTCACAAATGAGGACATCTCACAATGACTGTCCCTTCTGTAATTGCCACTTGAATGAGGACAGTCACTGTAAAGACAACATGATAATGTACACATACAATGAGTGTACATTATCATGTTGTCTTTACAGTGGCTGCCCTCATGTTGTATATTCTTCTCTGTAGATGCTACTATGTGCTAGGGAACTTCTTAGAATTGTTGGTATATTCTTACAACTTGTTACACCTGGGATATTCTTCTTTGTAGATGCTACTGTGTGCTGTGGTCCAAACGGGCCCATAAATGTGGTTGAATAGCAATACATTCAAGTGGAAATTACACAAGGGACAGTCACTGTGAGATGTCCTCATGTGTGACTATCCTTGTCACAAATGAGGACATCTCACAGTGACTATCCCTTGTGTAATTGCCACTTGAATGAGGACAGTCACTGTAAAGACAACATGATAATGTACACAAGTACCGTGAAGGTAGTTGCAAGTTAGGGCTGTTTCATTGCATACCCGAAACAATGAAGATGTTACGGTCCACAAAACGTTTGTGCTTGAAAGATGAACAAATAAAATTAAACTTCTAAATAACCAAAGCCGCTAACAATAAATTCAACACAGATATGTCCTCATTTCTGGGTATTTTAGCTCTGTAACAGCTGAATACCAGATTACATAATAATGACAAAAGAAAAATAAACCCAACGTACTCAGAAATTGTAGCTGTGATTTCACGGAGGGAATCTCTGTCGGCACTGTTGAAAATACAAATGACAACGTTTCTCAACATTATCATGTTGCCTTTACAGTGACTGTCCCTTGTGTAATTGCCACTTGAAGGAGGACAGTCACTATAAAGACAACATGATAATGTACACTTACAGCCCATGTACATTATCATGTTGTCTTTAGAGTGACTATCCTCATTTGTTGAAGAAGAAAAGCATTAATGTGGCTGAATAGCAATACATTCAAGTGGCAATTACACAAGGGACAGTCACTGTGAGATGTCCTCATTTGTGACTATCCTTATAGTGAGTGTACATTATCATGTTGTCTTTAAAGTGACTGTCCTCATTTGTTGAAGGAAAAAAGCATTAATGTGGTTCATTAGCAATGTATTCCCAGCATCTGTACCTACATCTCTCTTATATACTACAAGTTGCTTGCCATCAGAAATTGCAGTTCCCTCACGTGACATTGATGGTGAAGTGTTCTTTTCAAAACCATCATCTATGGTTACCAATGCTCCTGTTTTAGGCAATAAGTTTGTTGCATTCCATGAGCCATTGGTCAAGTTTCTTCTACGAGCTTCTGATGCCTCAAAATCTAAGCAGCGCCTACGCATGCCTCGTTGTGGTTGATTATCATTCTGTACATGAATTATAATGAGTAATCAGTTTTGGGCCTTGGAATCTTGTATGTAACATGCACAGGCATTTCATGGCTAAATGAATCTATTTTAAAAGCATCAACTTTTCTTACATGATGATGGATACATAAGTAGAACAAGCGTATATCAAATTGGAAGCAATCAGAACTCCATAATGACATATTATTTAGAGTACTCTTCAGTTTAAGTAATAATGCATATATTGACACTATAAAGACAACATGATAATGTACACTCACTGTAAAGACAACATGATAATGTACACTCACTGTAAGGATAGTCACAAATGAGGACATCTCACAGTGACTGTCCCTACTGTAATTGCCACTTGAATGTATTGCTATTCAGCCACATTAATGCTTTTCTTCTTCAACAAATGAGGATAGTCACTGTAAAGACAACATGATAATGTACACTCACTGTGAGTGTACAGTATCATGTTGTCTTTAGAGTGACTATCCTCATTTGTTGAAGAATAAAAGCATTAATGTGGCTGAATAGCAATACATTCAAGTGGCAATTACACTAGGGACAGTCACTGTGAGATGTCCTCATTTGTGACTATCCTTACAGTGAGTGTACATTATCATGTTGTCTTTATAGTGGCTGTCCTCATTTGTTGAAAGAAAAAAGCATTAATGTGGTTCATTAGCAATGTATTAAATAAATTTATTTTTTTAAATCCACCCACGGGCGTCGCAATTGCGACGGCAACCCGTCGTAATGCGATGCAGGCACCCATCACAATTGCTTGGGAGGTCCGTCATGATGGCGACGGCCCTCCGAAGCCATGCCACGGGGGGGCGATGCCCATGCCGCTAACAAATCTTAGTCACATTGCGACAGGATATGTGTCGCAATTGCGATGGCTACCCATAGACGTCGCAATTTGCGACTAAAAAATAGCGACGTCTATGGGTGTTGCTATTGTGACACATAGCTATCACAATTGCGACACATAGCCGTCGCAAAATGCCCCCAAATGTATTAGTGGTGGTGGCTTTGTGATCTAATGAGTTTTGGCTTATCCTACATCTGCATTTGTTTTGTTCCGCTAATGATTGCATCTGCTTAGCTGAAGATTGTGATTTATTCTGGTCTCTATTTTGTGGCTTTCCTCATCTTCCCTATCTTTTAATTTGCAAAGTGGTGTGGTATTAGTTTATGTCCATTAGTTTCTTTTCATAAATTTCTTTCAAATTCTTGTTACCCTACTTCTTACCTTCTTTGCAAATCATTTAAGTAGATCAATTAGATTAATATTGCTTTATTTTAAATTTGAAAGTCCGAAAAAAGAGATATTGTGGTATTCTAAAGTTTTTTTTGCACCTTCCTTGAGATACAAACTAGTAAAGGCCTCCTTGTTAACAGATTCACATTTTTCTTCCATTGAGCTATCCAAGTGGTTGAGACCTAGCTAGAAGGAACCTTGAGATTGATTCCATCAATCTTCCAAGAGGGGAATTTACTCACATAAATTCCTAGCCATTGTCTTCATGTAAAAATGACGCTCGACAAAAATAGCACTACGAGGGCCCTCAAAAGGGAAACCCTAGAATATCAGATCATTCTCCTCGAAAGGTTTGAATGATTCCTTAGATCTTCACCAAACAAAGGGGAATTCCTTGAACTTAGAGAAGTTCACAAACCTCACACAATAGTAAAAAATGTGGAGAGGATACATCAGATCGTCAATCTAATCTTCCTCCATTTTTGACCATTGTTGCCCCACCTATTGTTCCTCCACCACCAACTCCAATGGCATTTTTCACAAATACTCAATGCTCTCCATTGAACATACAAGGACAGCTCCACCAGTTTCCCAAGAATCTTGAGAAATTATGCCCATGTTTCATCTATGGAGAATCCAAGACAGCAAAAGAACACGTTCATGCATTCAAGGAATTGTGCAATCGTAAAGAGATTTCTCATCAAGACATCATGTACCTCCCTTTCCCCTACACTCTAGGGGAATTCACATATAATTGGTATTTGAACTTGCTACGAGGATCCATCTCCACATGGGTAGAATTTGAAACAAACTTCCTCAATCAATTCAAGCTATATGTGGATCTAGCAAGTCTTCATCGCCAGTTCATCTTGGTGAGAAAGGACCTCAATGAGTTAATTTCTATGTTCAATCACTGTTTCCATAAGATGTACCAAAAAATTGAAGTTCCTTATACTATACTAGTTAGGGCTACTAAACAAGTGTACCTACATGCCTTGCATCCACTAACATCCATATTATTCAAAAGGTTTCCCCCAGGTGACATAGACACTCTAGAAAAAGTGTGTGATGAGGCTATCACATTTACCCAATAGATGGACCTACAAGTAGGGGGAAATTATGGTATTCCACTAATGTTGGAGAACTCTTCTATGACTAGTCCATTCATGGCAAATAATCAATTTTTGGTACAACACACCCCAAGGCTCAACCCAGTGCTAGCTCCATAGGCTACTTCCCCACCACTCACCATCATGTACCCAGGGTATGATGCACCTAAGGCAGCCTTGTGTGAGAAAAAGTTTGTTGTCCCAAGTGAGCCAGACCATACTCTAGTCAATGAGTTGGATGCCATGAAAAAGACATTGTCCTAGTTGACTGGAGAAATTACTAGGATGAACCTTGATCCATCTCAGAACTAGGAGAACTACCAACGCCTGACTGCTGCCCCAAATACCTACTCCCAAAATCATAATCATAATTATGGAAATTAAAACAACAACAACAACAATAATGGTGGTAGTTATGGGAATGGTTCCCAAGATAAGTAGTTTGGTCAACAAAAAACAAATAGAACATGGAACACATGCCCAAATAATGGTAGCATACCCTCAAACAATGCCAATGTCTTCAACTCATCTGAGGTTAACTTTACCCAAGGTTCCAACATGCACCAACCAAATAATGAGTATAGGGTCATGTTTGACAACCAACAAGCCCAAGATCTTGAAAGTTCTCAAACCCATTTTAGTTCCATGGTCTTTCATTCATATGATCCAAGTACAAATGGAACTCCTATCAACTACATAGTGGAAGAAGAATTTGTCTTCCCTTTTAATCAAGAAACTCAATTGGAGTTCTTTGAGGTCCACACTTTCAAGAACAATAATAGAAACACCTATAACCTAAGGAGTAGGAGAGAACCTCTAACTAATGGCATTCCCCTAGGAATGCAGCCCACTTCACCTAATCCAAGGGCTAGCAATAATCCCATGCCCCTAAGAGGCCCCAGTGCCACTTTCACTCTAGCAACACAACATCAACCCACTCTATTAAAAAATCTAGTCTAGACCAATGAAAAGTACAGTGTAGTGGAGGAACTCAAGAAAGTTATAACTAATATGTCAATGTATGATATGTTGCAAAGTTTCCCCATGCAAAGAGAAGCCCTCTTGAAGTCACTAGATCCTTCCAAATCAGCCTCATCTAGAAACAACCCCAGAAATGTATCCAAGATGAATGTGGTAGACGTGATGTTGACTATGTTCAAAGATAAGGTGGAGTTACCCCCATTCTTGCTTAGCCTCAAGATCTTTGAAAAGAACCTACATAATTGTTTGATCGACTCAGGGGCTTCATGTAATATGATTCCATTGTCCATATGTCAAAAATTAGGGATGAACCCTCAACCAACTAACCGAGTAGTGATCCAACTAGATAAAATAGAGGTCAAAGTCATTGGAGTCTTGAAGGATACACACATACAATTGAATGCTGACCCCAAAATCCAAGATTGCATTGACATACATGTGGTGGACATCCCAAAAGCATATGGTATGTTACTTAGTAGGGAATGGACCTGAAAATTGAGAGGATGGTTCTCTACTGACTTTACTCAACTTTGGCTGCCATGGAGGGGGCTCAATAACCAAATCAAGATCGATGTGGAGCCCAAGCTTAAACAAATGATAACTGAGTATAATGCTCTGAGTGAAGTCCTCTTTTTGTAGGAAGATTTGGGAGTATATCGATTTGACAAGGCATTCACATTTCATCTCAAAGAAGAAGAGAACTCAAATGATAGCCACATGCAAGGGCTAGTGAGTACCCAGATTCCCAAGGAGATTCTTACAAAATTCATAAATGGTATGTTAAAAAATATGAGGCATCTTGGCCAAGACACTGACCCAAACATACTAGTGTTACCAAGGTATTGTTGTCTCCATAAGATAAACCACTCAGAGTTTACATGCCAAGACTACCAAGAGGTGTTGGTCCAAGTAATATGCAAGGTGTCTGGCATACCCAAACTTACAATAGAATCAACCACAGTTCCAAATGGTAACACACCTCCCTTTGAGGAACAACCTCAAGATATTGAAACTAAATTCCCTATACAAGAGGAATGGAGTTCTTCTTATGACGTTTTCCTACCTCCATGTGGAGAGGTTTGGTGTGAGATGAAAGCCAAACAAAGAATGAAATGGGTTCCTCTATCCAAGAGGGAACACTCAGATGAAGAGGACTTGAAGGTTCCAAGTGTATAGAGTCTTACAATACCTAAAACCTCCACTGAGCCTCTGGTTGACACACATCTCTCTGAAAAGGCATCACAAACAAAAACTAAAAATCTCCCCATAAGAATCACTTTGTTTGGAAACTCCATCTTGATGGCTCCAAGTGTAAGCAAGGAGTAGGAGCAGGGATTGGATTGGTCAATCCTCATGGAGCTTCATATTACACTACATACCGGTTACAATTCTACTACACCAAGAATGTCACTGAGTATGAGGTTGTAGTTTGGCATCTCCTCTTAGCACATGAGAAGAAGGTGAAAGCCTTAGTTGTTGAGGGAGATTCACAGTTGATAGTTTGCCAGATCCAGAGCTAGTATTCATGGACCGATAAGCACTTGATATCTTACCGCAGCTACATCTAGAACTTAATTGAATATTTTGAGGCTTTCAATATTCAGAGTTTGCCTAGGAGAAGAAACATTGTTTCTAATGCTTTGCCCATGTTGGCAAGCTCCTTACATCCACTGGAAAAATCTAAATTGAAGAAATTCTTTGTAGAACTGGTGATTTTGCAAGTTCTCCTTGACAATATCAAAAACTTCCAGGTGTTCCAAGATGATTAGAAGATATTGGAATTCATCATGAATGCAAGAATCTTTGACAAACAAAGCATTGATGAAGAAGAAGATGAAATAGAAGAGTCAAATGAGCTAAGGATCTTGAACTTAAATACTAATTCCATTATAAAAGGGATGGTAGCCTTGGAAAGGATCTTTGATAAGGATGAAAATGCATGCAAAAGAGGAAAGACACCAGTGGTAGGTAGTGATGACTAGGAGCTCTACAACTTGGGAACGTGGGATGAACCTAGGGAGGTTCGTATTGCAAAAGTGGGCATGCTTGAACAAAAGAGGTGAATGGTAGAGCTAATCATGAAGTATAAAGACATCATAACCTAGAGCTATGAAGACTTAAAAACATATGATCCCAACATTATTATGCACAACATCCCTTTGAACCCAGATGCTAAACCCTTTCACCAGAGCCAAAGCTCGGTGAACCTTGTGATTGAACCAGTAATCCAGAAGGAAGTACAAAATTTGCTTGATGCCAACATCATTTTCCCTATCTGACATTTGACTTGGGTAGAAAACCTCATCTTGGTAAGAAAAAAAAAGTGGAGAGGTGTGACTTTGTGTTGATTTCTAAAATTTGAATAGGTCCTCTCAGAAGGACAACTACCCACTGCCATCCCTCAATGAAGTGTTGCAGGTGGTTAATAGTTCCCAAATGATGTCTTTCCTGGATGGCTACTCTGGGTACAACCAATTTATGGTAAAAGAAGAGGATCACCTAAAAATAGCTTTCATAATGAAGTGGGGTACATTTTCTTATCAATATATGCCATTTGGTTTGATCAATGTAGGAGCTACTTTCCAATGAGCTATGGAGGAAGCATTTAGAGGTCTAATCAACAAATGCATTGTCATCTATATGGATGATTTCATAGTTTTCTCTATAAATTGTATGGACCACATTAGAGATCTATGGAAGGTCCTAAAAAAGTGTCAACGTTACAAAATCTCTCTAAATCCTAAGAAATTTTTCTTTGGGGTAACCCAAGGAAAAATTATTAGGCACATCATATTTGAAACAAGCATCTCAATTGACCCTAAGAGAGTCAAGGCTATTCTCAAATTGGTTCCCCTGAATAGTAGGAAGGAGTTGAAATCATTCTTCAGGAAAATCAACTTCATCAGAAAGTTCATCAGTGGATTTGTAGAGTAAGTGCATCCCTTGAATGATATGTTAAATAAAGATGCTAAGATTGAGTGGAGCACTCTAGCTAAAGAAGCCTTTGAAGAAATCAAGACATCCATTGCCATTTCTCTAGTTCTAAATAGCCTTGATTATCTTCTACCATTTAAGGTTTATTCCTTTGCATCAGAACACTCATGTGTAGGGATCCTCATGCAGAAGAAGGAAGGAGAAGATGAACATCTGATAGCTTTCATGAGCTATCCCCTAAAGAATGTAGAACTCAAGTACCCAAATCTTGATAAACAATATTCTCCCTTGGTCAAGGCCATCGAGAAATTCAAAAACTACATCCTCAAGAGTAATGTCATTGCTATTGTTCCAGATCCAATAGTCAAATCCTTGTTGATGCAAAATGAATTGGGAAAAATAAGAGGGAAGTGGATGGCTATACTTCAAGAGTTCGACATTGAGATCCAACCAATGAAACTAGTGAGAGGTCAAGGTCTAACCAAGATGATGGAAAAAATAGAGCAGGGCTTGGTGTACCAAGTATACACAAATGAAGGAGTGGTCATGGATATCTGGTATCATGACATAGTTTACTATCTGTTGCAAAATTGTTTCCCCGAGGGATTGAACAATTCATAGAGGAGAGCACTAAAGAATAAGAGTGGTTCATACAAATTTAATTACGATGGCCTTTATCTATGTTGTTTGGATTAGACAAAAGCTGAGTAGGTTCTAACAGAATTTCATGATAAGTATGGTACCAAGCATGGATCAGTAGAAGTCATGGCCCATCAAATATTGAGATCTGGCTATTACTAGTCGACTTTGTTCAAAGACGCCAATGAGCACATGCACTCTTATCATGTTTGCTAGACCACTGCCACTTGTGAGAGACATCTGATGATGCCCTTACAACTAATTTATGAGGTGTGCCCATTCACCCAGTGAGGGCTATATTTCATGGGAATGATTAATCCTTCATCCTCTGTATGACATAGATACATCTTAACCATAAGTGATTACTGCATGCGTTGGATAGAGGCACAGGTTCTAAAGAATTGTACTATTGAGGTGATAACCAAATTCTTGGAAGAATTCATCATCACAAGGTTTGGCATGCCATTCTTCCTGGTATGTGATAATGCTCCTTATTTCTCATCTGCAACTCTCATCCAATGGGCCTCCGAGAGCCAGGTAATTCTCAAATTCTCATCCAATTACTTGTTGGAAATTTGGCTAATGTGGATGCATAGATTTTGTCATTATGGCAACATATGATCTCTATGAAGAGCACAGAATCTGGAATGCAAGTATGCAAAGTTGAAGAAAGAAATTGTCTAAGTTTGGATACAGTGATCCTGACAGAGCACCCGATGAAGATTTAGTTGGCGACGTCCACTAGAGAAATATTTTTGTTTGTGTAGTTAACTAAAGCTTCTATAGAGTATGAGGATACCCCATCTCAGTGCGCATAAAGTTTGGAGCAGTACAGAAAAATTTATTAGCTTTAATAACTCATATATTAGGCATACTTGAAATGTAATGAAAGATATCAGTGATATGTAAAAAAAAGAAAAGATAACTTGTGATAGTTGTACATTGTGATAGCAGCAAAGGCTATTGATGTGAAGTTGTAAGTAGTACCATATTATAGTCAAAAACATTTTGTATTACCTATTTGGGCAGTGAGCTCAGATGGTGATCAGGTTTTGTAATCTAACTCTAACAGGGTTAAGGCTTCTAACAAGGCCTAAAGTCCTTTAACCAAGACAGATCTACTATATATTGTAAATTGACTCCTAACAGGGTCCAATATCCCTAACAGGATACTTTTGATTAGTGATCTTTGTGGGTACCATCCCCACCAGGGTTTTCCCTTGGCCAAGGTTTCCTCGAGAACATATGATGTGTTATGAGTTCTTTCTATTTACTGCTATGTTTGTTAATCAGCTTGATAATCTTTGTATGCACTAAAGTAATTTGTTATATCCATAAGTGGGCAAAAGAAAAAGTTTGTGAAATACTGATTCACCCCCCCCTTCTCATTATTTCCTATTTCTAACAATTGGTATCAGAGCACAGTTACTCAGAGAAGAAACATTCAAGGAAAGCTTAGCAGCTTGAGTAAGATCTTTATGGATATGGATCAACTTCATAAGAATCTTGAAGAAGCTATTGAATAGATTGATATGCTTACTGATGAAAGAAACTCCTTAAGATTAAAATATGAAGATGTAAAGAATGCTATTGACAAATTAAAAGGTAAGATTGAAGATCTAAAATCTGAAAAGAAATATGATATGCTTGTTGAAGATTGTGATGAATTAGAAAAAGAAAATGAGATCCTTAAGCATGAGTTGAAGATAGTAAATCTGAAACTTAGTATGAAAGATGGAAATTTGAGATCTGATAATGAAAAATTGAAAATTGAGAATGAAGATCTGAGGTCAAGACTTGAAAAGGAAACATCCGAATCTGAAAAAGTAAAAATGCAGTATGTGGAACTTGAAAAGTATAATAAAATTGTGAAAGGTGAACTAACTCAATTGAAACAACAACTTGAAAGGCTATATTCAAAAAGTGATAAGACTGAAAAACAAATTTCTTTTGAAGAACCATTCTTTGATAGGACTGGATTTGGATATAGTATGTTTAGAACAAACCATGAAAGTATGAAGCTAGATCTGAAGACATCTGAAAGTGTGGAGGAAATAAAGCTAGATGAGAACACATTGGAAGATCCACTAAAGAAGAACCACCTAGAGAGAAAGATGAATCAAAGCAAGAAGAATCAAAACAAGAAGAATCATCTAAAGGTATGCAAAGAGAATTCAAAGGTAGATGTTTTTCTTGTAATACTATTGGGCACATGAAGAGAGATTGCACAGGTAAGCAATTTAAATCTTTTAATGGACATTGTTATAATTGTCATAGTTTTGGAGATAGAGCTAATGAATGTAGAAGACCTAAAGTAATTTTGAATAATTATGATAGAATGTTTGGGAATACTAACAATGCAGATAAGAAATCTATTGAAGAAATGAATCAAAGAAAAGTGGTAGTATGTTTTAGATGCAACAAAGTAGGACACATTGCTAGAAATTGTAGGTCACAGATTAACCAGCAAGGATAGAGATTTGGGAACAATGGAATCATTTGTCAGATATCCAACAAGTTTGGACACTCAGCAAGATTTTGCAGAATGAACAATGGAGGTTATCATCATAACCCTAACCCTAGGAACAATGCAAGAAGGAATGAAAATGCAGGAAATAGAAAGGTTGTTGTAGCAATAAAGATGAAGTAGAATTTGATAAAGGCACAAATCAAGGAGGTATAGTCAACACTGAAAGTAGTCAGGAAGGTAATGTAACCGATGGTAAGGATGAATCTTTACCTAACCCTTCTTTAAGCACTTAAATTATGTAAGTTTCTGTAGTTTAGGACTTAGGATTAGTGTAGATTAGGAATTTGAATGAGTTAAGTTTTGTGTAGTTAAATATAGGTTTATTATATTGTACTAATGCTATGGTTAAGTGTGCAAAAGAAAATATTGTGTTTTGCAAGGTCGTAGAAAGTTTTATGATTGCAGGTTTGCAGAATCAGCTTTTTGAGGTTTTAGCAGTAAAATGAATGAATGCGATGTCAGATCAAGTTAATGTGAAGTGTTATAAGGTCAAAATTGAAGTTATTACAATTAAAAAGTGATTGAAAAGAGATTTGAAAGAAGAAAAGTGATTTGAAGAAGTTTGGAAGCAGTTTGCAGTGATGATCATACCGAAAACCCTAGATTTGCAAAGTTGAGGTATTTCTTGATCTTTAATCAATTGATAAGATGGATATTTCTATGGTTCACAATGTTAAGGATAAGAATAGACCAAAGATTAAGAAAGAACTAGTAGAACCAACTGAAATTGATGACAGTCTAGCATTATCATCCGTACCAGATGAAGTATTGCAAATTGAGAATGTTAAAGGATATTTAGGTTGTAAGTTTGAAACTTTGGGAGATGCAAATTTTAGTGATGATTATGGGAAATTGTACAATCAAGACATGTCAGTTAAACTAGCTTATGGTCACTTAGAGAATAATAAAATTATCAAATATTCCATGAAGTATGAATTCAATGATGAGGAATGTACCAAAATCATTTTAAGTAGAATCCACAATGGGAAATTCTGGATGGAGGATAGAGTTATTGATATAACTGCCAACCTAATTCATGAAGTTACTGGATTATCAAAAGTTGGAGAGATTCCACTAAATGAAAAGAACATGAGAAATATTGTTTTAGATAACACTGGATCTAGTTATAATGGTAGAGGAATTATGATAAGTAAGATTAAGCAAGATGATGTTAGGTACCTTTGCAAGATCCTAACAACTAAATTCTGTGGTAGTTCAAGGGAAGATGACATGGCCGTAGGAATGATTCATGTAGCTTATCTTATGTGTATTGAGAAGAAACTAGTAGACCTATGTGAAATTTTGAAAATTCAGCTATTTGAGAACTTAGAAAAGATTAAGAAGGCTAAGTACACTCAGTTTAAGTTTTCATCTCTGATAACCTATATGTTTTTCCATATTTTGAGAAGATTTCCTTACACATTTGATTGGAGTGACAATGTGAACACAATGGAAAGAATAAACTCAGTTTACATGAAGCACCTTTTTGATAAAGTTAATGACAGTGTGAAGCTTGTATTGAAGACTTTTCAGAATATTGTTAAGAACAAATCAAGGATTCCTCAATCCTTAGTTGAAAAGCATAAAGATGACATTTTTTTTATGGTTGACATTGATTTCACCTACATTGAAGCAGTTGAGCCTAGAATGCAATTCATAGACCCTCTTAGCTATGAAATATCTGAAGTAGAAACAGTAGGATATATGAATAGATTGTTAAAGTGTGAGTTGGATGGTCATGCAAATAGGTTTGGAACCTATGAAGAGAATTTCAACTCTACAATAAGTTTGAGAGAAAAGAAGCAATCTAGTAAGAGAGTTGAATCTACTATGAAGAAAATATTGAAAGAATATGGTATGTCAAGTCATGAGTTTGACATAGCTAAGAAGACTATAGAAGCCTTGAAGCAAAGTGAAAATCTTGTAATTCCACCTGAGACCTCAAGTGTAGATCCTGTTGATCCTATTGCAGTAAAGGTAAAAGTTGAAGTACCTAAAAAAGATGAAGGAGATAAATCTTTTTCTCCTATTCCTAACAAAAGAGTAAAAGTGAGTGCAACAGGACCTAACAAGAGATAGAAAGTGGTTGTACCACCTATACCTAGAAATGTAGCAGTAATTAAAGATGATGATGTAGTTTCAGTCAAGAAGAAAACTTGGAAACCAAGAATTGAAAGAGTTAATGAAGAAATATTGAAGCATGGAGACTTCACTAAGTTGAATAAATTCTATGATCTATATGGATCATTTGATAGATTGAACTTTGAAAATGCAATGGTTACACACATGATTGTGGCAGATAAGAAACTTAGCACTATCCATGGTAAGATCCCTGAAGATTTGTATAACAGACTTGTGAATAGAAAATAGAGAGCACAAGAAGAGGACATAAAGATGAGAGAACATGTAATCAGATAGTTTTGTGAAGTTAAGGATGAAGATCATTTGAAGAGATTCTTGAAGTCTCTTGGAACTTTATTGAGAACTAAGAGAAGAACAATCCTTATAATGGGAGGCAAAAAAGAGGAAGTACAGAAAGAGACAGAGCAAGTACTAATGAAAGTTCTTGCAAATATAGTTGCAGAAAAGCATGTTGAATCAGACCCTCAGTAGAAGCAATCAGAGGAACCACATGCAAAGAAAGTTGGTATTGAAGAAGTCCCATCTTCTTCACTTATCAATATTGGCAAAGAATCAATGGATATTGAAGGCACCAAAGTGACTCTAGAATCAGATGATGTAGTATTTCATGATCTAGGAAACATTGTTGACAATTTGGCTTTGGGAGAGAAAGAAATGGTCACAGAATCAGAGAAGAATATAGAGGTAGAGGAAGCACCAACTATATCAAAATCAATTCCAGTAGAGCAGTCAGCTAAAGGAAAACAAATTTTGATAGAGGCCACTACCTCTAGTGGACCTTCTAAACCAGTTGAAGACATTAGTGCACCTGACAGTAAGAAGAGGCATATTGGTTCAATGTTTGAAGACCTTGGAAAAGAAGTTGAAGATGGTGATCAGCTTGAGTTCATCACATCTCTAAATAAAATTATTGGAAAGAATAAGAAGGTGAAAGACCTTGAAGGCAAAGTTAGAGTTTTGATAGAGAAACTTGAGAGTGTGATCAGCACTAAGGTATCTGAATCAAATCCACTTGAGAAAGCTCAATCAATAATGAATTCTTTTGACTCTGAATTTTCTAACTTGAAGGATATTGCTAGAATAAAAGCTCAGGAAGACTTTGAAGCAGAAATGCAACAAAATTTAAGTGTAAATATTTGAAATGATATTGGTAGTTTAGATGTATGCATAAAGAATTTGAGGAGACATTTTGAGATAGGAAAGAATTTGTATATATAGTGCACCAAATCAGAAATTCTAATAGTTGAAGAGGATAAGAAGATCAAAGAGAAGTTAGATGCTATTACAGCTGAGACAAACACCTTGACAAGCCCTAATGTCAAGATAAGTTTTGTAGAGAAGAGCATAAGGAAATTGAAAGATGAAATCAGAATATTAGCAGAGGAGAAGAACAAAAAGATGATTAGGGTTAACATCTTGAGAGAGCATGTCTCAATCAAGATATCAATTGTTGAAGATCAAATTGAGCAGTGTCTTTCAGCAAAGACATCATTTCAGAAGTTTAGCTTCAATTCCCTGCAAGCTTGTCAAATAGCAGCATACGGATTGAGTACTCTACTCAATGTTGTTGAATCCATTAGGATGATATGGGAGAAAGATTTTGAATCTTGGAAGTTCTATTTTGGTGATTGTGTTGCAAGCCTACCAGCTTTGCAATAACTGATAATAAGGTATAAAGTTTTTGAAATTTTTGTACACCCTATCTTTGTCATTGTTGTCAAAGGGGGAGAGATAGTAGAAAATTGAATATATGTTGAGGAAGGATACTCATAGGGGGAGCTATTCTATTGAGTATGATATTTTATACATATTGTATAACTTTTGCTTTTGGCCACAAATTTTGTATAAGTTTTTTTTTGAAGTTTTGTTTGCACACTTAGCCAATTTTCCCATATGTTGCCACCAATGATAAACAGGGAGATTGTTGGAAATTTGGCTAATGTGGATACATAGATGTTGTCATTATGGAAACATCTGATCTCTATTAATAGTGTAGAACCTAGAATGCAAGTATGCAAAGTTGAAGAAAGAAATTGTCTAAGTTTGGATACAGTGATCGTGACAGAGCACCCGATGAAGATTTAGTTGGCGACGTCCACTAGAGCAATATTTTTGTTTGTATAGTTAACTAAAGCTTCTATAGAGTATGAGGATACCCCATCTTAGTGTGCATAAAGTTTGGAGTAGTACGGACAAAGTTATTCAAAGTTTACCGAAGATAACTTTTGCAGACATAGCAGTTTTGGAGATAGTATTAGCGAAAGAGTTAAGGGATTATTTTTGCTTGTAAAAATAATGACTTAACATTATGAAGGGATGACATCCTAGATGTTTAATCTTGGATAAATATTTTGGAAGCTGACCATGTAAAGTTATTAGCTTTAATAACTCAAATATTAGGCATACTTGAAATGTAATGAAAGATATCAGTAATATGTAAAAAAAAGAAAAGATAACTTGTGATAGTTGTACATTGTGATAGCAGAAAAGGCTATTGATGTGAAGTTGCAAGTAGTACCATATTACAGTCAGAAACATTTTGTATTACCTATTTGGGCAGTGAGCTCAACTGGTGATAAGGTTTTGTAATCTAACTCCTAACAGGGTTAAGGCTTCTAACAAGGCCTAAAGTCCTTTAACTAGGATAGATCTACTATATATTGTAAATTGAATCCTAACAGGGTCCAATATCCCTAACAAGATACTTTTGATTAGTGATCTTTGTGGGTACCATCCCCACTAGGGTTTTCCCTTGGCTAGGGTTTCCTCGAGAACATATGATGTGTTATGAGTTCTTTCTATTTACTGCTATGTTTGTTAATCAGCTTGATAATCTCTGTATGCGCTAAAGTAATCTATTATATCCATAAGTGGGAAAAAGAAAAAGTTTGTGAAATACTAATTCACCCCTCCCCTCTCAGTATTTCCTATTTCTAACATTACTATCCACAAGGAAATGGAGTTGTTGAATCGACCAACAAGAACTTAACCATAGTAATCAAATGCTTCTTGGATGATAATCCTAGAGATTGGAGCACTCAGTTGAAATATTCTCTATGGATAGATCATGTGAGAATCAAGAATACCTTGGGGACCCCTCCCTACCAGCTGGTCTATAGTTTGCAACCCCTTTTTTCTAATGAACCTGAAAATACCAATTCTAAGATTCATGGATCAATACATCAAGGGTGAGGATCGGGTGTAGATTCACCTCATGAATTTACTAGATCTTGAAAAGAAAAGAACCATGGCTTTCGAACATATGGTCAAACACCAAGCTATTGTTAAGCACTAGTTTGACAAAAGAGAAATAATAAAGGGCTTCAAGATCTGTGATTTGGTTTTAATGTAGGACAAAGCAAAAGAAAACCCAAGTAGCCACACCAAGTTTCAATGTTTGTGGATAGGCCCTTTCCAGATCATGGAGATCCTAGGAGAGAATACTTTCCAGATTTGTTCTCTTGATGGAGAACTAGTCCCATTACCAGTCAACAACCAGTTTCTTAAGCACTATTTTGGGTCTTGACTGGCCCTTTGTGTAATATTGTACATTGTTGTATTTTAGAGTCTTTTCTTTTTGCTTTCTTTTGGTTTTGTCATCTGCGTCCTTTTTGTTGGGCCCTTTTTTGCAAGGGTAAGTGTTTCTTGAGCTTAGTGATCTGCACTAAGTAGTGAGCTTAGTGTTTCCATTATCAAACTCTTTGATGTAGTTTTTATCTTGCAGTGAGCCAGATACAAAATTGGAAGTAAGGTGTTTTCTTTTCAGACTTTGTGATAGGGTTTATTAGAACTAACCATCCTCAACACTAATGCACATTTAAAAGGGGATCCTGAGTCACGAGTCTCTCATGATAGGATTCTGGTCAGAGTCAGGAAATGCCCATGGTCATGAAGGAAGTTGAGAGTCAGAACCCTATCCTAACTAGAACATGGACTAAAAGAAAAGAGAAAGAAAGCAAAAAGGAGGAACGCATAAAGATGAGATTAACAACAAAAGGCTCAAATTTGGGGTGGCACATTCTAAGCGCTATCCTAGTTACACAAAAAAAAAAGGAAGAAAAAGAAAAGAGAAAAGAAACAATATCTGACAAAAGCCACAACAAGTATCAAAGTAGCAGATGTTGAACAAAATCAAAAGAAAATTATTTAGAACATAATGGTTAAAAAGAATCAGTTTTAAAAAATTGACGTATATCAAGTCTACGAGCCCTCCAAAGGAGTTTAAAACTTCTAACAAAGTTCATCTGCAGTAGGGGAAGGGTGATTTTAGCAACCTCTACTGGGGCTATAAACATCTGCCTAGTAGTAGAGCAAGGTTAAATTGACTCTTGACTGACTTTGGATCAGTGGGCAGTGATCTAGCGATGATTGGTTGATAATTAGAGGAGGCTTACTACGAGGGATTCCTGGAAAATTTGAACACACATAATCACATACTGGATGTAGATGCTATGATGGCCTTAATCTTGATGATGATGAGAAAATCACTCTGGCTAAAGATCTTGTGCTTGGCTCACTATAGGACGAGATTGTTTCAAGGTAGAATGGCTTTGGGATACTCGGGTTGTTTCCCTTTCTTTTTTGGGGGCTATTTGTTGTGGTCCCATAGCTATACTCCCCTTTTTTCCTTTTGGCTTCAAGGGACCCCCTTTCTTTTTTACTTGTCCTTAGATTTCTTATCGGTCTGGTCTTTTTGTTATCTATTTTTAGTTAGTTTTCCTTAATTTTTGGTCTTGTCGCACTTTCGCACTTTCAAAAGGTCTGAAAGTTTGAAAGGTCTGAGTTGGTGAAAGTCTGGAACAACGTTCTACCATGCCTTGGCATTTCCAAACCCATGTGGTTTTAGACTTTTGAACGCTGAAAATTTAGGAGGTCCAACTTACCAAAAGGGAGTTAGCCTTTCAGCATTTTGGCCTTTCAAAGGTCCAATACCCCTGAAAGGTCAATCGACGGGTAGCTGACGTCACCCACCAATTTTCCTATAAAAGGTGCAAACTAGGTTTTTAACCCTCACTTGTTCACTTTCCAGCTTCTCATTTTTTTAGAGCTTTCTTTGCACATCACTTGCTTCTAGCTTGTCGTCTCAGTCTCATTTCTTTATCTTCATCCACTAGCTTCATAGAGGTTGGCCTTTCTCTTCTCTCCCTTTCATTTTCATTGTTTTTCTTTGGTCTATAGTTAGGGTTTCTTACTTTGCAGGCCTAGTTAGGGTTTTTAGCCTATCGTTTAGGGTTAGTTTGTTTTTCATTGGTCTGGTTTGGCCTCGAGGATTGTGAGGTTGTCCCCTCTAAACCCCCTAGCATTTTTGTGGTCATACTCACTGATGAACTCATTTTCAAGTCTGACAAAACCAAACCCTGGTTTTGGCCACAATGTTTCAGACCTTCATGGTCTGAAACTTTCAAACTCTTCGCAATCCAAAATCTTCTAAGTGCTCTGTAGTTTCAGTGTTTTGGTGTTGTCCCACACCAAATCATCTTTGTACCTAATTTGCCGAAACCCATAGGACTGAAGCTTTCAACAATATCACAGATCTCCCAAGTACCAATTTTAGTGTTTTGGTGTTGTTGCACACTGAAACTTTGATTTCTTTGATTTGTTGAAGCTGATACTGGCAGTTTAAAACATTGGCAATACAAACACTAAGGCATTTTTTAGCATTTTGGAGATTTCAGTCTTCGAATATTTTATACCTCTGATTCACCGAAAGGCCAAAAAAGGGGGTATCAATGCATTTTTCAAACTCAAGCCTTCTTTTCACATTTTTAGCCCTTTCAACCTTTCAGAGGTCTTGTACCCCCAAAGGTGCAAAAGGTCAAAAAGGTCTTTTAGAGCTCTTCTAACCTTAGTTTATCAAAATTCTTGGTTTTTCTGGGATATTTTTCTCTCTCCTACAATTTCATGTTACTAATTCATGTCTTTTTCTCTTTGTAGAAATGGCCAAGAGAGTTGTGTCATCAGTGATGAAATATCAATTCAAGGGATACCATCCACCTTTGAAGGTGAGTAACATGCATCCAAATATCATAGATACTAACATTGGCAATGTAAGCTGGAATGACTATTTGGTAAAGTGTTTCCAACCAATAGGGATGTCAGAAGATTAGACCTCATTAGTGCATTTCTCTTTGGTGAATACAGTAGATTATCTAGTCTCCATCTTATCTTCAGACTTGATCAACACTTTGGAAAATCACTATGTGCCTGATGAGAGGATGGTGAAGAACAAAGTAGGAAAAGTGGTCCTAGATTTGAGACCAGATAACATTGAGGATTTCTTCCACCTACCCAAAGGGGTCAACAAGTTCTATAACTTTCACATCAACAAGGGGATGGAGTTCTACAACAAGGATGTGTCATGAGCCCATAGAATTATAAATAATGAATATCTCATGCAGCCCATGCCAAAGAACAAGTAGGATAAGATTTATATGTGAAGGGGCTATATGCATGAAGACATCCAAGCAGCTATCACAATGATCAATAGAGTGTATGGATTACCAAAATCTATTCAGTTGGAGACCTGGATGATCCTACTCATCCAAAAGATAAGGGAAAGATAAGCATGGTTAGATTGGGCCACCATCCTAAGTGACAATCTAGAAGAGTAGTTGATCAGAGTAAAAACTTATCCTTACTTCTACATGACATCTTATGACTTGTACCTACTAGAGGCCAAGGAAGTGTATGCAGGATTGACTAAGATTGGTGCTATGCAGGACCCAAACACATGGCCATTCATGATGTATTCTCAATTGGTCAGAAAGGAATACTATACACATAACAGTCTAGATTTCAAGATTGGCAATGATGCATTTGTCTTCACCATCATATGGTCCATATAGGGAGACTATGCAAAAATGATGTCTACTAAAGCTATAGCAAAAGTGAAGGCCCTCGAGGCATTCTACATCTAATTCAGGACCTTCAAATACATCTTGGTGGTGGTATGCACCCTGGTACCCAAGAAGTTACCTAGGTATCCTTATGACAGAGTAGTCCTCTTGGAGATAGCAAGGTAGTTTTCGGATGCCCATGAACACATCAGGCACAAGAAGAAACATTGTTGTGATTTCCCAATTTCTATTGGCCCCTACCGTGTTCTTGACATGAAAATCTGCAAGTCACTATTCTTTGAATGGGATGAGTTCCCTCTACCAACCTACAAGTTCATAAGAGCTCTCTTTGATCCCATTGGTACTTTCAACCATATAATGGGGACACATTGTATTCATGAGCTACATATTGAAGATCACTAGATGAGCTGTGTAGATGATTATGAGGTTAGAATCCATGACTATTGCTAGATTAGTTTGGAGCTGGCACATACTACTCTATCACTAAACAATTCCCCAGAAGGTAAAAGATGTTGACTTTGAGAACATCTTGGATCCCATCTACAACATAGACAAAGTGTACACAAGGGCTATCCTAAATGTAGAGGTAGACAGAGATGAAATTATGACATTGATTTCAAAGCTAGACATGTAGTCAGGGTCACTAAAGCTTGGATCACCCATCCATTCCCTATGGAACCTGTGCCTATGAAGCAACTTTCAGAGCAGCCTTCCATAGAGAAGAAGAATAAGGGAGAGGAAATACTGAAACCATAATTTAAAGATGATGCACCCCTAAAGCCAGAGACAGTTTACAGGCATGAGTGCTTGACAACATATGGTCCATCTACTCATTCAAAGAAAGTAAAAACTAGAATGACAGGGATCATAGTGCCTCCAGATGCACCTTCTTCTAGTGGTCATGAGTCTCCTAATGTAGTAAATAAAACTAAGTTTAAGATAATAGGACCTAAGCCAGATGGCCTAATCAAAGGGAATGTCTACAAAAGAAAGAAAGGCTCAACATCTACTCAAATGGACACCATTCTAGAAGATGATGAGGATGACTTAGACCAAGTACCTCTCAATAAAAGAACTCTCTCTAATAGATTCATGAAAAGGAGAGTTATGGAGGATGATCAAGAGGATGCTAAAGGGGAAACCCAAGGGGAACCCATAAATCTAGATTTTCTAGGGGATGATAAATTTGACAACAGACACTTCGAGGTGATTCATGGTTTACAACAATCTGAGCAATAGGCTCCAGTCCAAGGACAATCGGTGAATTTTTATTCTTTCCCTACACAATTCACTAATCCCCAAGGCAAGAAGAGGAAGGGAACTCCACAAAGATCCCAAGAAGCAATGAAGGAAGTCCATAAAGATCCATAATTAGTTAAAACTCCACTCTCACCTCTGCATCTAATACTATCAACCACTCCACTTTCACCTCCAGTTCAAACCACTCCATTGCCTCAGCAACCTCCACCATTTCATGATCCTGTGCCAACTCCACCTCCTCCATTCATGTCTTCACCCACTCCCATTATTTCTCCAACTCTAACCCCTACCATGCAGAATCCTCCCTCTCAAGCACCTACCCCATCATTGGCCCACATAGAAATATTGACACAAGCGTCTCAAGATCCTGAGGGAGAAACAAAGGTAGTTGATGAGTAGATAGGAGAAGAACATGTGGGATTAGAGGAGCTGGGTAATATAGAAGGTCCACTAGCTAAGGAGGAGAAATAAGTTGTTGAGGAAGAGTAGACAAATGAAGGAGAATAGACAGCTGAAGAAGAGGAACAAATACATGAAGGGGGAGAGAAGAATGTAATGGAAGAAAAAGAGACAAAAAGAGAAGGAGAGGAAGGCCATGAAGAAATGAAAATGGAATACTAAGATACTACCTCGGCCTTCTTAGCTCCTTATGAGCCCCTTAATGTTTTCTCCAAGCCCACTTGGTTCACAAAGGAGATCCAGCCAAGGGCAAGAGTATACACTAATGATGAGGTAGACATGGAAGCTTTAGGGCAAGCATTCCATCAGCCTAGACCTAGTGCCCAAGCGAGGACAGTGTCATATGTGATGTAGGATCAAGTGGGAAGATGGAAGGATCAAGTAGCAGTTCCCACAATGAGCCTCAGTATAGTCAAGATCACTCCAGATGACTATGTGTTAGAGGAGGTGGATTTGGGGGAACCAACCAGGGAGGGAAGTAAAACTCTAGCTACCCTCGGATTAAAATATGCCCTCAAATTCATGGAGAAAGATGAGGAGAAAACAAAGGCTTTGATGGATAAAAATAAAGCCATGAAAAGATTCATTCTTAAGATAGTGAGTCCCATTGACCCTGATAACCCTGAGGCCTCATTACAGGACATTTTGGAGAAAAAGGGTGAAATGAGTACAAATATTTCACATTATTTTGTATAGGCTTGTGCAAACTAGAAGGAGGATTTTGAAAAATTTGCAATGGTATCTCTCAAGATGATTCTAAGACCCCTTAGAAACATTCTTCAAGGATTAACCTCCCTAGTAGAGATCATGAGTGAAGAAGACGTCATGGAGGAGAAGATTTTGAAATGGTAGAAGATATTGGATGACCTAGTAGTAATAAGGAAGTAATGCTTCCAAGTTTTGGTAAAAGTCTATGAAGGCTTGAAATTGGACAATTTTTAGAAATGGATCTAGGATATAACGACAACATTGACCATCTTTGAAAAGGTTCTCAAAATGATGGACAAGAGACAAGATAATAGTATACTTTTTGTAAAAGAATTGCATAATTTCTTTGAAGATCTAGACTTGGATCTGTATGATGAGGATGATGACAAGACAATGCATTCTTTGAATGCCATCATCAATTAGTATCTAAGTATATTCAGAGGAGTCATGACCAAAGAGGACCTTCAACAAATGTTCTATGAGAAGGAAAGGATTCAGAAAATGCTATCTTGGGAAGAAGAAATATAGACTTTTGCAAGAGAATTGATTTCCTTTTGAGATAGATAGCAAGGAATCCTTGAAGGAGTCAAAATGCCCAATTTTGAAGAAGTACTGGAGATTGTGGATAGGTTCCAGAAAGTAGATCTAGAAGTGCTCCCTAGTCAGTGTGTAGCCAATCCAGAGTTAACCAAATTTTGTATAGAGAAAATACAATTTTTTGTACTTAGCCATTTTTGCAAAGCTTGATTTTTGGCCTTTCGATCTTTGAAAGTCTGAACTCCTAAATTGGGAATGAAGGACTTGATACTTAGTCAATTTTTAGGCTTGGTTTTTTCAGACTAACTGTCAGGATTTGGGTGTTTTTTGGTACATCCACCATTTAACTTCAGTTATCTCAGAGGTTATTTTTCAGTCAACTAGGCTTCATTTTGGGGGTTATTTCTACATGATTTTGGGATCTCTTCCATTTGAGTCCACATGGAGAATTTTCAACCAAGGATGGAGGGCAGATTCATGAAAGTTATGAACAGCATGCACGAGTTCCAAATTCATTTTTTAGATGATTTATGCATGATTTTTTCTAGTTTTTATAATGCACAAGGTTTGATTCCATGCTAGGGTAGTTTAACTTGTTCTTAGAAGTAGTTCCATTAATGCAATCTCAAGTTTAGAGTTTATTTCTAAGTTTCATGTAGCCAAAACCCTAGTTGCAAAAATAAGAGCACAACTCTATAAATTATAATAAAATGATGTAATGAGGGTTGATTTGATCATTAATGCAATACATACAGTTGGTGCTTCATTAATAATATTATATTTATGCTATCTATGCAAAATTTGTGAATGTGTTTTTTGCTCATTCATTTATTTCAAAGAGCCAATTGATTGTATGATGATTTCAAATCCCTGATTATTAGTTCGGTGTTTGCTAGTATTACATTGCTTTATTGTGATAAATTTCTAAGAAGATTATTCTTTTGGTGCTTGAAGATTAAATTGTCTCATGTGTGCGCACATTTATGGTGGCTTCGTGATCTAATGAGTTTTAGCTTATCCTATGTTTGCATTTGTTTCATTTAGCTGATGATTGCATCCGCTTAGCTAAATATGGTGATTTATTCTAGTCTTTGTTTTGTGGGTTTCCTCATCCTCTCGGTCTTTTAATTTATAAAGTGGTGTGCTATTAGTTTATATCCATTAGTTTCTTTCTAGAAATTTCTTTCAAATTCTTGTTACCCTACTTCTTACCTTCTTTGCAAATCATTTTAATAGATCAATTAGATTAATATTGCTTTATTTTAAATTTGAAAATCCAAAAAAGAGATATTGTGGTATTCTAAAGTTTTTTTTGTAGCTTCCTTTGAGTTACGAAATAGCAAAGGCCTCCGTGTTAATAGATTCACATTTGTCTTCAGTTGAGCTAAAAATTTGATAGTTTTAAAATCTGGTGAAAGTGATCTCAAATTGAAGATCTCATCAAGATGAACCAAAAAACACCTTGAATCTTAAAAAATGGAGCCTCTCTTCTCAAGATACAGATGGTAAAAGTTTGGTCAAAGTAAGGAAGTTAGTACAGTGTTTGTACTTAAAAATTTGATCATTTTAAATTTTGGTGAAAGTGGTCTCAAATGGAATGTCTCATTGAGATGAACCAAAAAATAACATGAATCTTAAAAAATAGAGCCTCTCTTCTCAATATACGGATGGTCAAAATTTGGTCAAAGCAAAGAATTTAGTACAGTGTTTGTAACTAAAACTTTGACCATTTTGAAATCTAGTGAAAGTGGTATCAAATGGAAGATCATGTCAAGATGAACCAAAAACAACATGAATCATGAAAAATGAAGCCTCTCTTCTCAAAATACGGATGGTCAAAGTTTGGTCAAAGAAAGTAAGTCAGTACAGTGTTCGTAGCTAAAAATTTGACAGTTTCAAAATCTAGTAAAAGTGGTCTCAAATCAATGATGTTGTTGAGATGAACTAAAAAACAACTTTAATCTTAAAAAATGGAGCCTCTCTTCTAAAGATACAGATGGTCAAAGTTTGGTCAAAGCAAGGAATTCAATATAGTGTTCGTAGCTAAAAATTTGACTATTTTGAAATCTGGTGAAAGTGGTCTCAAATGGAAGATCTCATCAAGATGAACCTAAAAACATCACAAATCTTGAAAAATAGAGCCTCTCTTCTCAATATACGGACGGTCAAAGTTTGGTGAAAGAAATGAAGTTAGTACAATGTTTGTAGTTAAAAATTTGATCATCTTGAAATATGGTGAAAGTAGTTTGAAATCAAAGATCTCGTCGAGATGAACCAAAAAACACCTTGAATCTTGAAAAATGGAGCCTCTCTTCTCAAGATACAAACAGTCAAAGTTTGGTCAAAGTAAGGAAGTCAGTACAGTGTTTGTAGCTAAAAATTTGATAGTTTCCAAATCTGGTGAAAGTGGTCTCAAATCCAAGATCTCATCAAGATGAACTAAAAAGCAACTTGAGTCTTGAAAAATGGAGCCTCTATTCTCAATATAAAGATGGTCAAAGTTTGGTCAAAGCAAGGAAGTCAGTACAGTGTTCATAGCTAAAAAATTGACCATTTTGAAATCTAGTGAAAGTGGACTCAAATGGGGAACTCGTTAAGATGAACCAAAAAATAATATGAATCTTAAAAAATGGAGCCTCTCTTCTCAAGATATAGATGGTCAAAGTTTGGTCAAAACAAGGAAGTCAGTACAATGTTCGTAGCTAAAAATTTGAACATTTCGAAACTTGGTGAAAGTGGTCTCAAATGGAAGATCTCATCGAGATGAACCAAAAAATATCATGAATCTTGAAAAAATGGAGCCTCTCTTCTCAAGATACAGATGGTTAAAGTTTGGTCAAAGCAAGGAATTCAATACAGTGTTTGTAACTAAAAATTTGACCATTTCAAAATCTGGTGAAAGTGGTCTCAAACTGAATATCTCATCGAGATGAACCAAAAAATTTCTTGAATCTTGAAAAATAGAATCTCTCTTCTCAGGATACAGACGGTCAAAGTTTGGTCAAAGCAAGGAAGTCAGTACAGTGTTCATACCTAAAAATTTGACCATTTTGAAATCTGGTGAAAGTGGTCTCAAATGGAAGATCTCGCTGAGATGAACCAAAAAACACCATGAATCTTAAAAAATGGAGCCTCTATTCTAAAAATACGGATGGTCAAAGTTTGGTCGAAGCAAGGAAGTCAGTACAATGTTCGTAGCTAAAAATTTGACAGTTTCAAAATCTAAAGAAAGCGGTCTTAAATCGAAGCTCTCATCAAGATGAACCAAAAAATATATTGAATGTTGAAAACTGGAGCCTCTCTTCTCAAGATACGGATGGTCAGAGTTTGGTCAAAGCAAGGAAGTCAGTACAATGTTCGTAGCTAAAAATTTGACATTTTTGAAATATGGAGAAAGTGGTCTCAAATGGAAGATCTCATCAAGATGAACCCAAATACACCATGAATCTTGAAAAATAGAGCCTCTCTTCTCAATATACGGACAGTCAAAGTTTGGTCAAAGCAAAGAATTCAGTATAGTGTTCATAGCTAAAAATTTTATAATTTCCAAATCTGGTCAAAATGGACTCAAATCAAAGATCTCGTTGTGATGAACCAAAAACCACCATGAATCTTGAAAAATGAAGCCTCTCTTCTCAAGATACAGATGGTGAAAGTTTAGTCAAAGCAAGGAAGTCAGTACAGTGTTCGTAGCTAAAAATTTAACATTTTCAAAATCTGTTGAAAGGTCTCCAATTGAAGATCTTTTCAAGATGAAATAAAAAACATTTTGAATCTTAGAAAATGGAGTCTATCTTCTCAGGATACGAATGGTCAAAGTTTGGTCAAAGCAAGGAACTCAGTACAATGTTCATAGCTAAAACTTTGACCATTTCAAAATCTAGTGAAACTAGTCTCAAATCAAAGATCATGTCGAGATGAACCAAAAAACTCCTTGAATCTTGAAAAATGGACCCTTTTTTCTCAAGATACGGACAGTCAAACTTTGGTCAAAGCAAGGAAGTCAGTACAGTGTTCGTAGCTAAAAATTTAACAATTTTTAAATCTGGTGAATCTTGAAAAATAGAGCCTCTCTTCTCAATATACGAATGGTCAAAGTTTGGTCAATTTAAGAAAGTTAGTATAATGTTTGTAGCTAAAAATTTGACCATTTTGAAATCTGGTGAAAGTGGTCTGAAATGGAAGATCTCTTCATTATGAACTAAAAAACACCATGAATCTTGAAAAATGGAGCCCATCTTCTCCAGATACAGATGGTCAAAGTTTTGTCAAAGCAAGGAAGTCTGTACAGTGTTCGTAGATAAAATTTGACAATTTCAAAATCTGGCGAACGTCATCTCATATCAAATATCTCGTCGAGATGAACCAAAAATAGTTTGAATCTTAAAAAATGGAGCTTCTCTTCTCAAGATACGGACGGTCAAAATTTGGTCAAAGCAAAGAAGTTAATATAGTGTTCGTAGCTAAAAATTAGACCTTTTGAAATATGGTGAAAGTGGTCTCAAATCAAAGATCTTGTTGAGATAAACCAAAAAACACCATGAAACTTAAAAAATAGAGACTCTCTTCTCAAGATACAGATGGTCAAAGTTTGGTCAAAGCAAAGAAGTCAGTACAGTGTTCATAGCTAAAAATTTGACAATTTTAAAATCTTGTGAAAGTTATCTCAAATCGAAGATCTTGTCAAGATGAACCAAAAAACACCCTGAATCTTAAAAAATGGAGCCTCTCTTCTCAATATATGAATGGTCAAAGTTTGGTGAAAGCAAAGAAGTCAGTATAGTGTTCATAGCTAAAAATTAGACCTTTTAAAATCTGGTGAAAGTGGTCTCAAACCAAAGATCTCATTGAGATGAACCAAAAAACACCATGAATCTTGAAAAATGGAGCATGTCTTTTCAAGATACGAATGGTCAAAGTTTGGTCAAAGTAAGAAAGTCAGTACAATATTTATAGCTTAAAACTTGATTGTTTCAAAATCTTGTGAAAGTTTTCTCAAATCGAAGATCTCATCGAAATGAACCAAAAAACATCTTTAATCTTGAAAAATGGAGCCTCTTTTCTCAAGATATAGAGAGACAAAGTTTGGTCAAAGCAAGGAAGTCATTATAGTGTTTGTAGCTAAAAATTTGACCATTTTCAAATCTTCTAAAAGTGGTCTCAAATTGAAGATCTCATCAAGATGAACCAAAAAACCCCTTGAATCTTGACAAAGTGAGCCTGTCTTCTCAAGATACGGATGGTCAAAGTTTGGTCGAAGCAATGAAGTCAGTACAGTGTTTGTAGCGAAAAATTTGATAGTTTCCAAATCTGGTGAAAGTGGTCTCAAATCAAAGATCTCATCAAGATAAACCAAAAAACACCTTGAATATTGAAAAATGGAGCCTCTTTTCTCAAGATATGGATGTTCAAAGTTTGGTCAAAGTGAGGAAGTTAGTATAGTGTTCGTAGCTAAAAAATTTATCATTTCAAAATCTCCTGAAAGTGGTCTTAAATCCAAGATCCAATCAACATGAACCTAAAAACTCCTTGAATCTTGAAAAATGGAGCCTCTCTTCTTAAGATACAGATGGTCAAAGTTTTATCAAAGCAAGGAAGTGAGTACAGTGTTCGTAGCTAAAAATTTGACCTTTTTAAAATCTAGTGAAAATCATCTCAAATGAAAGATCTCATTGAAATAAACTAAAAAATACTATCAATCTTGAAAAATAAAGCCTCTTTTCTCAATATACGGATGGTCAAAGTTTGGTCAAAGCAAGGAAGTCACTAAAATATTCGTAGCTAAAGATTTGAGAGTTTTCAAATTTGGTGAAAGTGCCCTCAATTCGAAGATCTCATCAAGATGAACCAAAAAACACCTTGACTCTTAAAAAATAGAGGCTCTCTTCTCAAGATACAGATGGTCAAAGATTGGTCAAAGCAAGGAAGTCAATAGAGTGTTCGTAGCTAAATATTTGACAGTTTCCAAATTTGGTGAAAGTGGTCTCAAATCAAAGATCTTGTCAAGATGAACTAAAAAACACCTTGAATCTTAAAAAATGGAGTCTCTCTTCTCAAGATAGGGATGGTCAAAGTTTGGTCAAAGCAAAGAAGTCAATAGAGTGTTTGCAGCTAAAAATTTGACCATTTTAAAATATGGTGAAAGTGGTCTCAAATCAAAGATATCATCGAGATGAACCAAAAAACACCTTGAATCTTGAAAAATGGAGCCTCTTTTTTCAAGATACAGATGGTCAAAGTTTGGTAAAAGCAAGGAGGTCAGTACAGTGTTCGTAACTAAAAATTTAACCATTTCAAAATCTGGTGAAAGTGGTCTCAAATCGAAGATCTCGTTGAGATGAACCAAAAAACACCTTAAATCTTAAAAAATGGAGCCTCTCTCTCAAGATACAAATGGTCAAAGTTTGGTCAAAGTAAGGAAGTCAGTATAGTATTTGTAGCAAAAAATTTGACCGATTTGAAATCTAGTGAAAGTGGTCTCAAATAGAAGATCTCATCAAGATGAATAAAAAAATACTTTAAATCTTCAAAAATGGAGCCTCTCTTCTCAAGATAGGAACGGTCAAATATTGGTTAAAGCAAGGAAATCATTCGAGTGTTCCTAGTTGAAAATTTGACTATTTCCAAATCTGGTGAAAGTGTTCAAAAATTAAAGATCTCGTAAAGATGAACTAAAAAAATACCTTGAATTTTGAAAAATGGAGCATCTCTTCTCAAGATACTAATGATCAAAGTTTGGTCAAAACAAAGAAGTTAGTATAGTGTTCATAGCAAAAAATTTAACCATTTCAAAATCTCATGAAAATAGTCTCAAATCGAAGATTTCATCAAGATGAACCAAAAAACACCTTAAATCTTTTAAAATGGAGCATCTCTTCTCAAGATACAGATGGTCAAAGTTTGGTCAAGGCAAAGAAGTCAGTACAGTGTTCATAGCTAAAAATTTGACCGTATTGAAATCTTGTGAAAGTGGTCTCAAATGGAAGATCTCATTGAGATGAACCAAAAAACACCATGAATCTTGAAAAATAGAGCCTCTCTTCTCAATATACAGATGATCAAAGTTTGGTCGAAGCAAGGAAGTCAGTATAGTATTCGTAGCTAAAAATTTGACCATTTTAAAATTTAGTAAAAGTGGTCTCAAATGGAAGATTTTGCCAAGATGAACTCAAAGACACCATGAATCTTGAAAAATAAAACCTCTCTTCTCAAGATACAGATGGTCAAAATTTGGTCAAAGTAAGGAAGTTAGTATAGTGTTCGTGGGTAAATATTTGATAGCTTACAAATCTTGTAAAGGTGGTCTCTAATGGAAGGTCTTATCGAGATAAACCAAAAACACCTTGAATCTTGAAAAATAGAGTCTTTCTTATCAAGATATAGACAACCAAAGTTTGGTCAAAGTAAGGAGGTCAGTACAGTGTTCGTAATTAAAAATTTGACTATTTTGTAATATGGTGAAAGTGGTCTCAAATGGAAGATCTCAATGAGATAAATCAAAAAATACCATGAATCTTGAAAAATAGAGCCTTGCTTCTCAATATACGGACGATCAAAGTTTGGTCAAAAAAAGCAAGTCAGCACAGTCTTTCTAGCTAAAAGTTTGACTATTTTGAAATCTAGTGAAAGTGGTCTCAAATGGAAGATCTCGTCAAAATGAACCAAAAAACACCATGAATTTTGAAAAATGGAGTCTCTCTTCTAAAGATATGGATGGTTAAAGTTTAGTCAAAGCAACGAACTTAGTAGAGTGTTCGTAGCTAAAAATTTGACAGTTTCCAAAGTTGGTGAAAGTAGTCTCAAATCGAAGATCTTGTCAAGATGAACCATAAACCACCTTGAATCTTGAAAAATGGAGCCTCTCTTCTCAAGATACAGATGGTCAAAGTTTGGTCAAAGTAAGGAAGTCAGTATAGTATTCGTAGCTAAAAATTTGACCATCTTGAAATCTGTTGAAAGTGGTCTCAAATGGAAGATCTCATCAAGATGATTTAAAAAAAATTATGAATTTTGAAAAATGGAGTCTCTCTTCTCAAGATACAGATAATCAAAGTTTGGTCAAAGTAAGGAAGTCAGTACAGTGTTCGTAGCTAAAAATTTATTTATTTTGAAATCTAGTGAAAGTGGTCATGTTGAGATGAACTTAAAAACATCAAGAACCTTTAAAAATTGAGCCTCTTTTCTCAATATACAGTTGGTCAAAGTTTGGTCAAAGCAAGGAAGTCAGTACAGTGTCCGTATCTAAAAATTTGACCATTTTAAAATTTGGTGAAAGTGGTCTCAAATGGAAGATCTCATCAAGATGAACAGAAAAACACCATGAATCTTTAAAAATGGAGTCTCTCTTCTCAAGATATGAATGGTCAAAGTTTGGTAAAAGCAAGGAAGTCAATACAGTGTTCATAGCTAAAAATTTGGCAGTTTAAAATCTAGTGAAAGTGGTCTCAAATCGAAGATCTCATCAAGATGAACCAAAAAACACCTTGAATCTTGAAATATGGAACCTCTCTTCTCAAGATATAGATGGTCAAAATTTGGTCAAAGCAAGGAGTACAGTGTTCTTAGCTAAAAATTGATAGTTTTGAAATCTGGTCAAAGTGATCTCAAATGGAAGATCTCATTGAGATGAACCAAAAAACACCATGAATCTTAAAAAATAGAGCCTCTCTTCTCAATATACGGATTGTTAAAGTTTGGTCAAAGCAAAAAAGTCAGTACAATATTCGTAGCTAAAAATTTAACTATTTTAAAATTTGGTGAAAGTGGTCTCAAATGGAAAATCTCATCAAGATGAATAAAAAAACACCATGAATCTTAAAAAATGGAGCTTCTCTTCAAAAGATATGGATGGTCAAAGTTTGGTCAAAGAAAGGAAGTTAGTATATGTGTGTGTGAAAATTGTACCTGATCTGTAGACACAACACTTCAGTAAAACATTAGAGGTTAACAAAAATTAAAATCATGCAAAATTGAAATCTAATTTAACCAAGCAATTTACTGCCTTCTAGTAGGTGTGAGATTGATGTTCTCAGATTGTTATCAAGATCAATGACCTAGATGACACCTAAATGAAAGATTTGAATGCAATTGATCTAGATATGAATTGAATGTAATTAAACTATTTTTTTGGTATTTCTATGCAATAAGAATGATAAAAATTGATATGAATATATGCTAATATAGAAATTGATATGCTAAAATGATCTAACAATGATATGAAAAAGAATCTAAATGAATGTAAAAACAAGATTGATCTTACAATAGCCTTGATTTGCAATAAGCTTTGATTCTCCCAATTCTAATTCTCCAACGTGATTGTGCAAAAATATGAGATTTTGTGGATGCAAATTTGAGAGATGAATTATGAAGAGCTGAGCCTTGGTTTTATAAAAATCCAGGGCTTTGGAGGTGCATGAGAAAAAGCCATAAATCACTCAAATAACTCAAGTTGATTTTTGACTTATTTTTAAATAACAGATAATTAAGTCACAAAAATTATGCAAAAGTATAGTTCAACTTGAATTAGAAGTTTAGATCAACTTTAAAACTCAAAAAGATGTTGAGTTTCAAAAAGCTAACAACTTGCATTGATTTTCCAATTTGAGTTTAACTGGTCCTTGAATGTGCACATGGATAATTATGATTTAATAAATAAATAAAGTGATTTATTCTCAACTTAACTACTTTTTGAAATAAAATAATTAATTTATGAGTTAATTAACTATTTTATCAAACTTTTATTAAAAACTATATTATTAAATAATGACAACTTGCTTTAATCAATTAAATAAGAATTTAATCAATTATTCATAGGATATTAGATTTATTGTCAAAATTAAATAATACAATTAATAATAGATAAAATTAAATTTAATTAAATAATTAAGTGGCAAGATATTAAATCTAATTAATTAAATATGAAAATATTAAATTAATCAAACTTTAGGATAAATGTGATTTATCGCCAAATAATCATTAAATTAAAGATAATTATGATGATTAGGAATATTACTAGGAATATTCTCCGATGCAGAATTTAAGATAATCAATTAGGATTCGATGATGTTTAGATGTGCCTTAGATTAGGACTTTGATGTCGATTTCATTTGAATTGTTGATATAGAAAATTAATGAACATATAGCCTATTTTTGGGGTATTACATTTTGCCCCTCTTTGAATTACTGTGTGAAGTGCAGTGGTTCAAAGAAAGTCTGATTCAAAATTGATAATTGAAATGAGACAAAAGCTGATTGATATTGATTTGATATGAAGATAATGGGTCTTGAATGACCAAAGATAATGTTCACTATAGCAGTGATGAACCGATGATTGTGAAAGAGTGTCAAAACACCTAATTCCAAACCTTAGGATTGCAAAGAAGTGAGTGACCGGTTCTAGACTCGATTGTCTTAGCAGAACTAGTAGGTATCACATCTGAATCCTTCAGTTGCCAAAGAACCAAGGAAATAACACTATGATCCGATGGTTGCAAAAATTGATACAGTTTACAAGATTAGGAGAATACCAGATTGATATGGATCTTGATGAATCTGATATGCCCCAAGTGATGATAGATTTACCCCAAGCGATGAGGACTTTTGATGAATCAATAACTAGACGTGGTTGTTGTCTTGATTACTAGGGAAGATATGATTTCCATAAAGATATGATTTCAAATTTGATTACAGACTTTGAATGATATGCAATACCATGCCCCCTTCAGGATTAAAATTGAAATCTGACAAGAAAAGTCAGCGTTGATAGTTTAGAAGCATGTTAATTGATTGGAAAAGTGGTTATACACATCTGGGAATGCATTCTGCATCGTCAGAAGGTCCCAAAAGACCAATTTTGACTAGGTGAAACTATGAGTTGACCATAGTTGACCAAGTTAAAATTTAGATAGTTTGATGTTAGATAATCAATTAAGTTGAATTATGGATTTCTGTGATGATCGAAGGTCGAATATGCAAGTAGTTAATAATATGAATGATCTCAGATTTGAATTTGATCCCAAAAAAGGATTCTACTTGTTGTTTCATTGGAGGAACCTTCGTGTGAGACTCAGCTCTCATTAGATGTGAAGAATTGATATGAAGAATTGTTTAAGCTTTGAAGTGTTTCCAAATAGTTGTAAGATATGCAAACATGCAAAATGCAAAGAGACATGCAAAATGAAATGCAACCTAAAACCTAGGACCTAGTCACTGATCATATGTCGATTTGTTATCATCATTGAACTTTTAGGTAACTGGATAAATCAATACAATGCCCACTAGCTATGAAACCATAGACATATGAATATTGATTTGTATGCGCAAGAATCAATACAACACCCACTAGTCAACAATCATGGATATATGAATATTGATTTTATTTTCGAAATGTCAGAGTAGATATAAGCACCAAGGCACAAACATCAGGATGACATAAATATCATGTCCATTTTGATATAACAATTTGTATAAGCATCAAAACATAAACATTATGATGACCTGAATATGCCTTGTATGACAAACACATCAAACAGCCAAGAGATCATTCTAAGTCCAGTGTGAATTACCCATAGTGACCCTTTATCATTCACATCCTTAGGTAAGATCATGTTCACAATAGGAGAAATAACTCACTCAAAAAGACAATAGTTACATCAAACTTCCTTAAATTTTCTGGATATCAATGGTCAAGGTACACATGGCCATCCAATTCGAGATAGAGGCTCTTACAGTCGGACACCGTTTCAATCCAAAATTGCCAAAGTTGTTAGATTTTCACATACAAGCAGAAGACAAAGAAAAGATTATGCCCCTAGTCATCACTCTCTAAATCCTATAAAGGATATCATCAAAGAGCTCAAAGGGACACAATATGCAAAAATCTCAATGTGAATCAATAAGCATACAAGGAGAGAAAAGCATGTAAAAAAGCATAGATTGTTTTCAGTTTGTGTTTGATTGCATTGTTGTAGATGCAAAATTTTTTTTGGAGAGGAGACTGACTGACTGACTCAGATATAGCTTCAAAGGACTTTGACTGGATATGACATGTCTAAAGTATACTGGAGACCATAGGATATGACATTGATTGCCCCCAAGTTTAAACATTGATAGGATACAGACACTTGAGTAGATTGGTGGACAAACTGACTTATTGAAAACTGGAAATGCAAAACAAACCGGGAGATATGTACAAACTAAAGCAAGACTAAAAGCTGAGAAAAACCAAGCTTGTGCTGATAGATGGAGCATTTTGAAACAAGTGGTGCCTATTTGCCGAGTTTTCACCATCTTGGTAGAGATTCTATTTTTGCTACCAAGGCGCCTGTTTCCAGGTTTTCACCAAGGCACTTTTCTTTTTTTTCATTTTTTTGTATTTTTTTCATTTTTTTCATTTTTTTGAATTTTTGATATATATATATATTTTTTTATGAATCATCAAGGCGCCTATTGCTAGGTTTTCACCAAGATGTTCATTTTTTCAGGACTTTTTCTTATTTTTATAAAAAAATTTCAAGACATTTTACCATAGACTAAATGTCTTAGGCGTAGAATTTCTTCAGATGAAAAATGTTGATTGATTCTCGGAGCTGTTCTCCTTCAGTCATTGAGAGTTGATAGGCACCAGAGCCAAAAGTAGTAGTGATGACAAAGGGACCCAGCCAGTTGGGTTTGAACTTTCTCTTGCATTCTCGATGTGATTGATTTTTAGGATTTTCTCTCAAGACTAGATTGCCAACCTGGAATTCTTTGTATCTGACTTTCTTGTTGTAGCCTCTAGACATTCTCTTCTGATATACTCTGAGATGATCATACGCTTCTTGTCTATGCTCATCTAGTAGTTCAAGTTCTTGCAACCTAGACACTCTGTAGTCATCATCAGTTACTAGACCATGCATTCTAATTCAGAGTGATGGGATTTCAACCTCAATAGGCAGTACCACTTCAGACCCATAAACTAAAGCAAAAGGTGTAGCCCTAGTAGGTGTTCTGATACTTGTTCTAATACTAGTTCTGATACTAGTTCTAATACTAGTTCTGATATTAATTCTGATACTAGTTCTAATATTTGTTCTGATACTGATTCTAATACTAGTTCTGATACTGGTTCTGATATTTGTTCTGATATTAATTTTGATACTAGTTCTGATACTAGTTCTGATACTTGGTATACTTGATAGCATTTTTTTCCATTGCAAACTCCCAAGCAAGATCATATCGTGCAGTCCTAATGTCTAGCAAGGTGGAGAACAAGAGGGATTGACAAGCTGGTGGATGAGATGGAAGATAAGAGAATGAAGTAGAATGAAGGGAAGAAATTATCAAGGGAAAACTCCTCAAGAATACTCAAGCTAGGGAAAAATTGTCATGTAAAAGAACTTTTGGACAAGCAATGAAAGGCCAGCATAGGATAAGTCACAAAAGTGTAATACAAGAGCAGAAAAGGATGTAGTCCAAAGGAGTAGACATGTCAAGAAGTTTCAAAGCATCGTGTTCTACTCTTTTTTCTTTTTTTATTAGATCAAGACCAAAGGGGAAAAGGATAGCGATAGGTGAAAATGAATGGAGGAAGATGGATATGAAAGCTAAACAAGAAGGGAATGAAAGAAAGATCATCATAAGATAGCCCACAAGATAGCCAAATATTCGTGTATAGATCAACATTATCAAGATCAAAGAGAGAAGATAAAATGGATGAAATATGTAGAAGAACTACGTATGATGCCTGATTGCCAAGTTTTCATCATGGTACTTATCCAAGGCACCATAAGGAAGTGGTTTTCACCATAGGTTAAATTTATTTCTCTTTACTTTTGCTACCAAGGTGCCTGTTTCCAAGTTTTCACCAAGGCACATTTTCAATTATATTTTTTTTTTCTTTTTTTGGAGGAAGGCAAGCTTTTTAGATAATGCTCTTTGAAAAGATAAACCATGATATACTAAGGATTCAAATGATATGCTCAAAGATGCTGATAGAGAAAGGAATATGGAAGACAAAAATAGAGGATAGGGTTTTATGTAAAGCGAGTGAGGTTGGAAGATAGGAGGAATAGGCAAATGAGGAAAAATGATAGAAGGTAGAAGGATAATGCATAGAAGGATTGTGAAAGGGTAGATGGAAAGGAAGGCAAGGTCAACATCAACACATACCTTGAAGGGTGGTGAGAGAATGGAGGAATCGTGAATGAAGGAATACGTGAAGGAATATGGTGAATGGATAGTAGAGGTTGCGGTTCAAGTACATGGAATGGAGGAATGCTTTTGGAAGAAGATGAAGTGGAAGCCTTTGGAAGCTTGAATGTCAATTTCACTTTTTACTCAACACTAGACTCTTTCAAGAGAGACTTTGGAATTCATATAGCCATAGGCTTTTTATTTCCTTTTGATGATCTAGAGAGAATATCTTCAATGATAAATTTTGGAACCCATACTTGTCTTGTAGTTTTTTTCTTAGATATCTCTTTTGACTTTATGCCTCCATGTCGATTAAAGGAGACATGGTGATCTTTTTTTGATAAATTTTTGTATTGCTTCTTTTTTTTGTATTGAACATTCAAGTTACTTCCAAAAGACTTGGAACTTGTGAAAGAAGGAGGATATGACTAGTTTAAATGGGTGGATGGATGAAAAGGATTCAAAGGTATGCATCTATGTTGATCTTGAGGAAAGATGGGAGATGGAGGGATGTAAGGACCCAAGATGGATGGTGAATTAGGAGAGTTAGGAGGGGAAAATGAAGGGACATAAGGACCCAAGATGGAAGGTAGATGTGAAGCCTTTAGTAGTGGTGAAAGAGGTCCAAGGATGGATGTGGAAGATACAAAAGGATAATCAATAAGTTCATTAGCATCTATATGACAACCAAGGATATCAGCATCTTTAGAGTGAGCATTCAAATTTTCAATAAAATCATGGACATCTTGAATATGAGCACCTTCTTTGATAGGATTGTTCAAAGCTTGCAAAGACTTAGGAAGAGTAGAAAGTGGAAATGAACATGGAGTGGTAGAATAAGAAGATGGAAGACTTTGATCTTGACAAAGATCTTTGGATAGCATAAGCACATAATTTTTCTCTTGATTTTCAATAGGCTTAACATTGGAAGTAACAAAACCATTGTCAATAAGCTCAGCAGTGTAAGTAGTAGCTTGATCTTGCTTAGGAGAAGACTTGAGACATGGTGGAATGGATGCAAAAGGGTGTAAAGGATCCAAAGAACCATGAAGTGGAGGAGAGGCATCGGGAAAGAGATTGGATGACATGGAGAGTTCTTGATCTTGATCTTTCTTTATATTCTTTTTTTTATCATTTCTGGAGTCCTCTTGACATGGAGCCACTTCTAAGGACAAGGAAGCATGTTGGGATTGTATGGAAGACTTTGGAAGAGATGGTGGAGGACTAGCTAAAGTAGAGATTATAGCATATGAAGGCTTAGGCTCTTTAGGTTTATCATTATTGAAAGTATTTGCAGCCAGGTGAAGGTTAGCTTGAGTTTCTTTAAGAGGTAGCCCTGGAGGATAACTATAGGGAACCGCATGAAAAGTATCAGGGCTGGTGTTTGATGAAGGTTCTGTGAAAGATTTGAAAGACTCAAAAGCTTTAGAAAATGTACGGGTATTGGAGGAAGTAGGGATGGAAGGGAACCATCACCAGACAAAGGTTTAGCATTAACATGATCTTGCTTGAGAGTGTAATCTTTATTTTCAGCCTGAGATTTCTTAGAGAAGAGATCCTTATAGTATTGATATTTCAAGCTAGCACGATGCATTTTATAGTCCTCAGCAGTAGTAGATGGATCATAATCAAGGTATTGTCCACAAAAGCCATCAAAGTCTCTTTCAAAATTAGAATCATATGGATCACCATCACGATCTATCCAATATGACATCCCATTTCCAGTAAGTAGGAACACACGATGAGGAGGGCTCTTAGGAACAAAAGTGTCATAGGTATCATTATATTATCTACCATCATAGTCATCATAGTCTCCAAAGCTAGATGTGTCACTCTCCATAGAAGAGGTATCATAAGGGTTATCATGTTGCTCAAATTCTGTTTGGGGGCATGGTGACATGTAGAAGTCTTTATCAAATGGAAAAGAGTATAGAGTTTCCATGGAGAACTCTTTAGGTTCCTTTTCTTTCTCAAGTTTGTCAAGCTGGACTTGCATAGCTTGCAATTGCTTTATCATAGCAGTGATTAGAGCTTCTTCCTTTTGTGTACTAATTTTTTGAGACATATGTACTAATTCTCAATAGCTACTCCTCTGTTCCTGACACAGTGACTTGTTTGACAGATTCTGAAATTAGGCTGAAAAAGCTAAATATCTAGCCATTCTGACAATTTTTTTGACCACTTTCAAAAATTTCCCAAATGACACTCTGCAGACTCATACGATAGTGGGTATGCTATGAAACGATAGTTGTAAAACTCGTACGACAATTGTAAAATTTTGACTTTGAGAATTTGCTAGCATGAAAACTCATACGACACTGGGTACCCAATCATATGATAGATGGGTTGTAATGAAATGACACTTGATGGAAACTCATATGACTTTCTGACCTCCTGAGATGACTTTTGACTCCAGAAAAGGATTTTACTTCAGATTTTGCAAATTTTGAGTTTTCAAATTTGAAGATTGTAACAGATTTGTCCATTTTCAATAACCAGATAAATAAACAAGCACGTAAAATAGAAAGCAAGTGATTTCAAGCATGTGTGAAAATAATGAACAAGGAAAAAAGAAACCTTGCGCATGAACAATCAAGTGACTTATTCGTTCTAATCCTCAAAAGTGCTAATTATGTATGTTCCAAAAATATTTTGCAATAATGCACATATACCCCATAAAATAAAAATTTGGCCTCGCTAGGGTTTTTAGTAATGGTTTGACTCTGCATCTTTTATGATCCAAAGGGGTGAACTCCAATCCTAGCGCACTAGGGTTTTGACACAGTTTGAGAAGTTAATCTTCAAGAGCTGCTAGGGAGATCTGACAACCCAACAATGAACTATAACTGTGGAGATTTCTTCCACAAGGACATTTATATAGCAGTTGTCACTACCATGATGAAAATGGCTATTACTACTTGAAGTTCCGTCAATGTAGTTTACCTTGTGAAGGGATTATCCGCTACGGTTAACCCTCTCTAAAGGTGACTCACAATAGTATACCACAAGGGGACTTGGCTCTAGATCTAAGGTTTTTTTGACACCTTTTCACTTTTAACCCAAACAAAGTAGGCAGATAAATTTGACACACTAAGATGAAGATTATCTCACCAAGGTCTATGATATCAACCCACATGATCTATCAACCTCTCTGGAGAGAGAATGTATCAATCAATAAGGGAAGATGCATAGACCAAGTAGAATGTGAGACGCACTAAGTATCCTCCCTACCTACAAGGATTCTTTCATCAAGAAAAATTTCACTGGGAATCCAATCTCTCAAGAACCACAAATAGTGTTCATAGGGCCTAATTACTATGTGAGCACAGATGTATGTTTCCAAAAAACAAATCTACCAAAAGTACCCAAAAAGTAAAAAGAGGAACACTTAATGCTTAAAGCAAATATGAGATGAGTCCATAAGGTGGAACACTTAACACCTCACACAAGTTGAAAATGAGTCCCTAACTTAGAAAATAAGTGAGTTCCTAAAAGCACAAAAGGGTTACCTGGTGGAACAATTAACGCTTCTCTCCTGTAGACCCCTCCCCTTTATGACACTAAAATTGCAACCACGGGGTAGAATGAGGAGCTGGCAAAGTAGCGAGTCCAATAACCCAAGATAAAAATCAAGATCAATCACAAGTATCTGAGACTACTTAATGGATCCTTAAGGGGTCACAACCTAGTATCAATTATGCAAGTGTGTAAAACAAAAGCATGAAAAGAATCAACCAAGCTAGACACATGAGAGATTTATTTTAAGCCATAAATTGAAATGTTATTAGATGAAGGAGAATACCTGGGATCCTTGCAAAGTGCTTAGTATATTTTACCTAATTTTTAACAATTCTTGTTGAGCTTTTCCATGCAAGCAAGTGACGAACTCTCCAACAAGCAAACAAGCAAACAAGATATGCAAAATATATTCAACTTATGAAAACCATAGGGTTAGCTCTAAAAATCAATTATTATCAGCAATAATAACTAGCAATTAACCTAAATGACAACTCATATCATTCATTGAACCATGTAAAAAAAATAAGTGCATACCCATCACAAAACTTTATTTTTTTTTGCTACATTTGACCTAGTCAACAAGATCTAATTTTTTAATATAATTTTGACACAAAAATAGAAATTCAAAACAAAGACCCTTTCTAAAAAATAGAGAGCTTTCCAAAAATATAAAAATTTTAGAAAAATCTCTTCATTTGTGCCCTAAAGACCCATTTTATCAAAACAGACCGGTTTTTATAAATTGACTATTTGAGCTAATATATTCGTCTAAATTTAAAATACAAAGAATGGACCCCCTGTAGAATTTAAAGAGCTTTCCAAAAATATAAAAATTTCTATAAAATATGATGATTTGCATCAGATATTAATTTTTCTAGAATTTCAAGAAAAAATTATTAAAAATTCAAAACATCTCAAAAAATTTTAAATTTTTTATTGTAGCTTCTTTGATATATGTCCAACTTGAAAAAACAATTTCAAAGAAAAATTTCAAGCCGTTTGAGAGATAAAATTAAATCTTTAAAACTTTAGGGCTTTAGCTCCTTAAAAAAATCAAAACTAGCATGTAAAGGTGGGTTGCCCCATGGTGGGTGCCAGAAATGTGTGTGTGAAAATTGTACCTAATCTATAGATACAACACTTCAGTAAAATATTAGAGGTTAGCAAAAATTAAAATTATGCAAAATTGAAATCTAATTTAACCAAGCGATTTACTGCCTTCTAGTAGGTGTGAGATTGATGTTCTCAGATTGTTATCAAGATCAGTGACCTAGATGACAACTAAATGAAAGATTTGAATGCAATTGATCTAGATATGAATTCAATGCAATTAAGCTATTTTTTTGGTATTTCTATGCAATAAGAATGATAAAAACTGATATGAATCTATGCTAATATAGAAATTGATATGCTAAAATGATCTAACAATGATATGAAAAAGAATCTAAATGAATGTAAAAATAAGATTGATCTCACAATAGCCTTGATTTGCAATAAGCTTTGATTCTCCCAATTCTAATTCTCCAACATGATTGTGCAAAAATATAAGATTCTGTGGATGCAAATTTGAGAGATGAATTATGAAGAGCTGAGCCTTGGTTTTATAGAAATCCAGGGCTTTGGAGGTGCATGAGAAAAAACCATAAATCACTCAAATAACTCAGATTGATTTTTGAGTTATTTTTAAATAACAAATAATTAAGTCACAAAAATCATGCAAAAGCACAGTTCAACTTGAATTAGAAGTTTAGATCAACTTTAAAACTCAAAAAGATGTTGAGTTTCAAAAAGCTAACAACTTGCATTGATTTTCTAATTTGAGTTTAACTGGTCCTTGAATGTGCACATGGATAATTATGATTTAATAAATAAATAAAGTGATTTATTCTCAACTTAACTACTTTTTAAAATAAAATAATTAATTTATGGGTTAATTAACTATTTTATCAAACTTTTATTAAAAACTATATTATTAAATAATGACAACTTGCTTTAATCAATTAAATAAGAATTTAATCAATTATTCATAGGATATTGGATTTATTATCAAAATTAAATAATACAATTAATAATAGATAGAATTAAATTTAATTAAATAATTAAGTGGCAAGATATTAAATCTAATTAATTAAATATGAAAATATTAAATTAATCAAACTTTAGGATAAATATGATTTATTACCAAATAATCATTAAATTAAAGATAATTATGATGATTAGGAATATTACTAGAAATATTCCCCAATGCAGAATTTAAGATAATCAATTAAAATTCTAGATGTGTCTTAGATTAGGACTTTGATGTCGATTTCGTTCGAATTATTGATATAGAAGATTAATGAACATATAGCCTATTTTTGGGGTATTACAGTATAGTGTTTGTAGCTAAAAATTTGACAATTTTAAAATTTGGTGAAAGTCATCTCAAGTCGAAGATCTCGTCAAGATGAACTAAAAAAGACCTTGAATCTTAAAAAATAGAGCCTCTCTTCTCAAGATACAGATGGTCAAAGTTTGGTCAAAGCAAGGAAGTTAGTACAGTGTTTGTAGCTAAAAAATTTACCATTTAGCAATCTAGTGAAAGTGGTCTCAAATAGAAGATCTCATCGAGATGAACCAAAAAGCAACATAAATTTTAAAAAATAGAGCTTGTCTTCATAATATATGGATAGTCAAAGTTTGTTTAAAGCAAGGAAGTCAGTATAGTGTTCATAAATAAAAATTTGACAGTTTCAAAATTTAGTGAAAGTGGTCTCAAATCAAAATCTCATTGAGATGAACCAAAAAACACCATGAATATTAAAAAATGGAGCCCCTTTTCTCAAGATACGGATCATCAAAGTTTCGTCAAAGCAAAGAAGTCAAAATAGTGTTTGTAGCTAACAATTTGACCTTCTCAAAATATATTGAAAGTGGTCTCAAATTGAAGATCTCGTCGAGATGAACCAAAAAAAACCTTGAATCTTGAAAAATGGAGCCTCTCTTCAAAACATATAGATGGTTAAATTTTGGTCAAAGAAAGGAAGTCACTACAGTGTTCATAGCTAAAAATTTGACCGTTCTAAAATCTATTGAAAATGGTCTCAAATCGAAGATCTCGTTGAGATGAACCAAAAAACATCTTGAATCTTAAAAATGGAGCCTCTCTTCTCAAGATACGGATGGTCAAAGTTTGGTCAAAGCAAAGAAGTCAGTACAGTGTTTGTAGCTAAAAATTTGACCTTTGCAAAATCTGGTGAAAGTGGTCTCAAATCAAAAATCTCGTCGAGATGAACCAAAAAACAACTTGAATCTTAAAAAATAGAGCCTCTCTTCTCAAGATACATATGATCAAAGTTTGGTCAAATCAAGCAAGTCAGAACATTATTCATAGCTAAAAATTTGACCATTTTGAAATCAGGTGAAAGTTGTATGGATGGTCAAAGTTTGTTCAAAGTAAGTAAGTTTTTATAGTGTTCGTAGCTAAAAATTTAAACATTTTAAAATCTGGTGAATGTGGTCTCAAATGGAAGATCTCATTAAGATGAACTAAAAAACACCACGAATCTTAAAAAATGGAGCCTCTCTTGTCAAGATACGGATGGTCAAAGTTTGGTCAAAGCAAAGAAGTCAGTACAATGTTCGTAGCTAAAAATTTAACAATTTTAAATTATGGTGCAAGTGTTTCAACTCAAAGATCTCATCGAGATGAAGCAAAAAATACATTTAATTTTGAAAAATAAAGCCTCTCTTCTCAAGATATAGATGGTCAAAGTTTGGTCAAAGCATGGAAGTCAGTATTGTGTTCGTAGCTAAAAATTTGATAATTTTGAAATCTGACACAAGTGGTCAAAGTTTGGTCAAAGTTTCTTCAAAAAAAGAAAGTTAGTAAAGTGTTCGTAGCTAAAAATTTAAGAGTTTCCAAATCTAGTGAAAGTGGTCTCAAATCAAAGATCTCGATGAAATGAATGAAAAAACATCTTGAATCTTAAAAAATGGAGCATCTCTTCCAAAGATACGCATGGTCAAAGTTTGGTCAAAGCAAGTAATTTAGTACAGTGTTCCTTGCTAAAAATTTGACAGTTTCAAAATCTGGTGAAAGTGGTCTCAAATCGAAGGTCTTGTCGAGATGATCCAAAAAATACCTTGAATAATGAAAAATTGAGCTTCTCTTCTCAAGATAAAGATGGTCAAAATTTGGTCAAATAAAGGAAGTGATTACAATGTTCGTATCTAAAAATTTGATCATTTCAAAAACTCATGACAGTGGTCTCAAATTGAAGATCTCATTGAGATAATCCAAAAAATACCTTGAATCTTAAAAAATGGAGCCTCTCTTCTCAAGATACAAATGGTCAAAGTTTGGTCAAAGCAATGAAGTCAGTACAATGTTCATAGCTAAAAATTTCACCATTTTGAAATCTAGTGAAAGTTGTCTCAAATAGAATATCTTGTTGAGATGAACCAAAAAACACCATGAATCTTGAAAAACAAAGCCTCTCTTCTCAATATACAGACGGTGAAAGTTTTGTCAAAGCAAGGAAGTCAGTACAGTGTTCATAGCTAAAAATTTGATAGTTTCAAAATCTGGTGAAGGTGGTCTCAAATCGAAGATCTCATCAAGATGAACCAAAAAATACCTTGAATCTTGAAAAATGGAGCCTCTCTTCTCAAGATACGAATGGTCAAAGTTTGGTCAATGCAAGGAAGTCAGTATAGTGCTCATAGCTAAAAATTTAATTATTTTGAAATTTGGTGAAAGTGGTCACAAATGGAAGATCTCATCGAGATGAACTAGAAAACACCATGAATATTAAAAAATAGTGCTCGTCTTCTCAATATACGGATAGTCAATATTTTGTCAAAGCATGGAAGTCAATACAGTGTTCGTAGCTAAAAATTTGAGAGTTTCCAAATCTAGTCAAAGTGGCCTCAAATCGAAGATCTCATTGAGATGAACCAAAAAACACCATGAATCTTGAAAAATAGAGCCTCTCTTCTCAAGATACAGATGGTGAAAGTTTGGTCAAAAAAATGAAGTCAGTACAATTTTCGTAGCTAAAAAATTGATCATTTCAAAATTTGGTGAAAGAGGTCTCATATCAAAGATCTCATCCAAATAAACCTAAAAATACTTTAAATTTTGAAAAATAGAGTCTCTCTTCTCAAAATACAGATAGTCAAAGTTTGGACAAAACAAAGAAGTGAGTATAGTGTTTGTAGCTAAAAATTTGACCGTTTTAAAATTTAGTGAAAGTGGTCTCAAATCAAAGATCTTGTTGAGATGAACAAAAAAATACCTTGAATCATGAAAAATAGAGCCTCTTCTCAAGATACGGATGGTCAAAGTTTGGTCAAAGCAAGGAAGTCAGTACAGTGTTCCTAGCTAGAATTTTGATCATTTTGAAATTTGGTGAAAGTGTTCTCAAATCGAAGATCTCATCGAGATGAACCAAAACACACGTTGAATTTTGAAAAATGGAGCCTCTCTTGTCAAGATAGAGAGGGTCAGAGATTGGTCAAAGAAGGGAAGTCAGTAGAGTGTTCGTAGCTAAAAATTTAAAAGTTTCCAAATCTGGTGAAAGTGGTCTCAAATCAAAGATCTCATCAAGATGAACTAAAAAACACCTTGAATCATGAAAAATGGAGCCTCTCTTCTCAAGATACGAATGGTCAATGTTTGGTCAAAGCAAAGAAGTCATTACAGTGTTTGTAATTAAAAATTTGACCGTTTTAAAATCTGGTGAAATTGTTCTCAAATGCAAGATCTCGTCAAGATGAACTAAAAAACACCATGAATCTTAAAAAATGGAACCTCTCTTCTCAAGATATGGATAATCAAAGTTTGGTCAAAGCAAAAAAGTCAATAGAGTGTTTGTAGCTAAAAATTTGACTATTTCCAAATCTTGTAAAAGTGGTCTCAAATGGAAGATCTTGTCAAGATGAACCAAAAAATACCTTCAATCTTGAAAAATGGAGCCTCTCTACTCAAGATACAGATGCACAAAGTTTGGTCAAAGCATGGAAGTTAGTATAGTGTTCGTAGCTAAAAATTTGACTATTTTGAAATTTGGTGAATGTGGCCTCAAATGGAAGATCTCATCGAGATGAACCAAAAAAAAATATGAATCTAAAAAAATAGAGCCTCTCTACTCAAGATACAGACGGTTTAAGTTTGGTCAAAGCAAGAAAGTGAGTATGGTTTTTGTACCTAAAAATTTGACAGTTTCCAAATCCAGTGAAAGTGGTCTTGAATCGAAGATATCATTGAGATGAACCAAAAAATACCTTGAACCTTAAAAAATGGAGCCTCTCTTCTCAATAGATAGATGGTCAAAGTTTGGTCAAAGCAATGAAGTCAGTACAGTGTTCATAGCTAAAACTGTGACAGTTTCAAAAATTGGTGAAAGTGGTGTCAAAGTGAAGATCTCATTGAGATGAAATAAAAAGCACCTTGAATCTTGAAAAATGGAGCCTCTCTTCTCAAGATACAGATGGTCAAAGTTTGGTCAAAGTAAGGAAGTCAGTATAGTGTTTGTAGCTAAAAATCTAACCATTTTAAAATCTGGTGAAAGTGGTCTCAAACAGAAGATCTCATCGAGATGAACTAAAAATAATCATGAATTTTGAAAAAAAGAGCATCTCTTCTCAATATACGAACAATTAAAGTTTCGTAAAGGCAAGGAAGTCAGTAAAGTGTTCGTAGCATAAAATTTGACAGTTTCTAAATCTGGTGAAAGTGGTCTCAAATTGAAGATGTCGATAAGATAAACCAAAAAACACCTTGAATATTGAAAAATGGAGTCTCTCTTATCAAGATACAGATGGTCAAAGTTTGGTTAAAGCAAAGAATTCAGTACAGTGTTTGTAGCTAAAAATTTAACTATTTCAAAATCTGGTGAAAGTGGTCTCAAATCAAAGATCTCATTGAGATGAACCAAAAAACACCTTGAATCTTGAAAAATGGAGCCTCTCTTCTCAAAATACAGATGATCAAAATTTCGTTAAAGCAAAGAAGTCAGTACAGTGTTCGTAGCTAAAAATTTGACAGTTTCCAAATCTGGTGAAAGAGGTCTCAAATCAAAGATCTCATCAAGATGAACTAAAAAATAACTTGAATCTTGAAAAATGGAGCCTCTCTTCTTAAGATACGGATGGTCAAAGTTTTCTCGAAGTAAGGAAGTCAGTACAGTGTTCGTAGATAAAAATTTGACCATTTCAAAATCTGGTGAAAGGGGTCTCAGATCAAAGATATCATCGAGATGAATAAAAAAATACCTTGATTCCTGAAAAATGGAGCCTCTCTTCTCAAGATACGAAGGGTGAAAGTTTGGTCAAAGCTGCAAGGAAATCAGTACAATCTTCATAGTTAAAAATTTGACCATTTTTAAATTTGGTGAAAATGGTCTCAAATGGAAGATCTCATCGAGATGAAGTAAAAACACCTTGAATCTTGAAAAATAGAGCCTCTCTTCTCAAGATACAGATGGTTAAAGCAAGGAAGTCAGTACAGTGTTCGGAGCTAAATATTTGACCATTTTTAAATCTGATGAAAGTGGTCTCAAATGGAAGATCTCGTTGAGATTAACCAAAAAACACCATTAATCTTGAAAAATGGATCCTCTCTTCTCAAGATACAGATGGTCAAAGTTTGGTCAAAGATAGGAAGTTAGTATAGTGTTTGTAGCTAAAAATTTGACAGTTTCCAAATTGAGTAAAAGTGGTTTCAAATCAAAGATCTCATTGAGATGAACCAAAAAACACCATGAATCTTAAAAAATGGAGCCTCTCTTCTCAAGATATGCATAGTCAAAGTTTGTTCAAAGCAACCAAGTCAATACAGTGTTTGTAGCTAAAAAATTGACAGTTTCAAAATTTGGTGAAAGTGGTCTCAAATTGAAGATCTTGTTGAGATGAACCAAAAAATATATTGAATTTTAAAAAATGGAGTCTCTCTTCTTAAGATACGGACGGTCAAAGTTTGGTCAAAGTAAGGAAGTCAGTATAGTGTTCGTAGCTAAAAATTTGACCATTTTAAATTCTAGTGAAAGTGGTCTCAAATGGAAGATCTCATCAAGATGAACCAAAAAATACCATGAATCTTTTAAAATAGAGCCTCTCTTCTCAATATACAGACGGTCAAAGTATTGTGCAAGCAAGGAAGTCAGTATAGTGTTTGTAGCTAAAAATTTGATAGTTTCCAAATCTGGTGAAAGTGGTTTCAAATCGAAGATCTCATTGAGATGAACCAAAAAACACCATGAATTTTGAAAAATGGAGCGTTTCTTCTCAAGATACAGATGGTCAAAGTTTGGTCAAAGAAAGCAAGTCAATACAGTGTTTGTAGCTAAAAATTTGACAGTTTCCAAATCTGGTGAAAGTGGTCTCAAATCGAAGATCTTGTTAAGATGAATAAAAAAACACCTTGAATCTCAAAAAATTGAGCCTACATTTTCAAAATACAGATGGTCAAAGTTTGGTCAAAGCAAGGAAGCCTGTATAGTGTTTGTAGCTAAAAATTTGACCATTTTAAAATCTAGTCAAAGTGGTTTCAAATCGAAGATCTCGTTGACATGAACCAAAAAATAACTTAAATCTTAAAAAATGGAGCCTCTCTTCTCAATATACGGAAGGTAAAATTTTGCTCAAAGCAAGGAAGTTAGTATAGTGTTCGTATATAAAAATTTGATGATTTTAAAATCTGGTGAATGTAGTCTCAAATGGAAGATGTTATTTAGATTAACCAAAAAACACCATTAATCTTAAAAAATAGCTCTCTCTTCTCATTATAGGGATGATCAAATTTTGGTCAAAGCAAGCAAGTCAGTACAGTGTTCGTAGCTAAAAATTTGACCATTTTGAAATCTAGTGAAAGTGTTATGAAATAGAAAATCTCATCAAGATGAACCAAAAAATACTATGAATCTTGCAAAATAGAGCTTCTCTTCTCAAGATACGTATGGTCAAAGTTTTGTCAAAGTAAGGAAGTCAGTATAATATTCGTAGCTAAAAATTTGATAGTTTCAAAATAAGGAGAAAGTGGTCTCAAATCAAAGATATTATCGAGATGAACCAAAAAACATCACGAATCTTGAAAAATTGAGCCCCTCTTCTAAAGATACAGATGGTCAAAGCTTGGTCAAACCAAGGAACTCAAAACTGTGTTCGTAGCTAAAAATTTGACCATTTTAAAATCTGGTAAAAGTGGTCTCAAATGAAAGATCTAGTCGAGATGAACCAATAAACACTATGAATTTTAAAAAATAGAGCCTCTCTTCTCAATATACTGATGATCAAAGATTGGTCAAGGCAAGGAAGTGAATATAGTGATTGTAGCTAAAAATTGAACTATTTCCAAATTTGGTGAAAGTACTCTCAAATCAAAGATCTCATTGCGATGAACCAAAAAATATCTTGAATCTTAAAAAATAGAGCCTTTCTTCTCAAGATACGGATGGTCAAACTTTGGTCAAAACAGGGAAGTCAGTATAGTGTTCGTAGCTAAAAATTTGACAGTTTCAAAATCTGGTGAAAGTTGTCTCAAATCAAAGATGTCGAGATGAACCAAAAAACACTTTGAATCTTGAAAAATGGAGCCTCTCTTCTCAAGATACAACGGTAAAAGTTTGGTCAAACTAAGGAAGTCACTACAATATTCGTAGCTAAAAATTTGACCATTTTAAAATCTAGTGAGTGGTCTCAAATGGAAGATCTCATTGAGATGAACCAGAAAACACCATGAATAGTGAAAAATAGAGCCTCTCTTATCAATATACAAATGGTCAAATTTTTCTCAAAGCAAAGAAGTCAATATAGTGTTCGTTGCATAAAATTTGACCGTAATTAAATCTGGTGAAAGTTGTCTCAAATGGAAGATCTAGTCAAGATAAACCAAAAAACTACATGAATCTTAAAAAATAGAGCATCTCTTCTTAAGATATGAATGGTCAAAGTAAGAAAGTCAGTACAGTATTCATAGCTAAAAATTTGACCATTTTAAAATCTCGTGAAACTAGTGTCAAAAAAAAGATCTCATCGAGAATAACTAAAAAACATCATGATTCTTGAAAAATAGATCTCCTCTTATCAATATACGGATGATCAAAGTTTGGTCAAAGTAAAGAAGTTAGTACAGTGTTCGTAGCTAAAAATTTAACCATTTTGAAATATGGTGAAAGTGCTCTCAAATGGAAGATCTTGTTAAGATGAACCAAAAAACACCATGAATCTTTAAAAATGGAGCCTGTCTTCTAAAGATACAGATGGTCAAAGTTTGGTCAAAGTAAGGAAGTCAATATAGTGTTCGTAGCTAAACATTTGACAGTTTCAAACTCTAGTGAAAGTGGTCTCAAATCGAAGATCTCGCCTAGATGAACCAAAAAACACCTTGAATCTTAAAATATAGAGCCTCTCTTCTCAAGATACGGACGGTCAAAGTTTGGTTAAAGCAAAGAAGTCAGTACAATATTCGTAGCTAAAAATTTGATCATTTTGAAATCTAGTAAAAGTAGTCTAAAATCGAAGATCTCGTCGATATGAACCAAAAAACACCTTGAATCTTGAAAAATTGAGCCTCTCTTCTTAAGATAAGGACTGTCAAAGTTTGGTAAAAGAAAAGATGTCAGTACAGTGTTTGTAGCTAAAAAATTGACAGTTTTCAAATCGGGTGAAAGTGGTCTCAAATGAAAGATCTTGTCAAGATGAACCAAAAAACACCTTGAATCTTAAAAAATAAAGTCTCTCTTCTCAACATAGGGATGGTCAAAGTTTGGCCAAAGCAAGGCAGTCAGTACAATGTTCGTAGTTAAACATTTGACATTTTCAAAATCTTGTGAAAGTGGTCTCAAATTGAAAATTTTTTCGAGATCAACTAAAAAACACCTTCAATCTTAAAAAATGGAGCCTCTCTTCTCAAGATACAGATGGTCAAAGTTTGGTCAAAGCAAAGAAGCTAGTACAGTATTCGTAGCTAAAAATTTCACCATTTTTAAATAGGGTGAAAGTGCTCTCAAATTGAAGATCTCATCGAGATGAACCAAAAACTATAATGTATTTTGAAAAATAGAGCCTCTCTTCTCAACATACGGATGGTCAAAGTTTGGTCAAAGCAACGAAGTCAGTATAATGTTTGTAACTAAAAATTTAACCATTTTGAAATCTAGTGAAAGTGGTCTCAAATCAAAGATTTCATCAAGATGAACCAGAAACCAACTAGAACCTTAAAAAAAGGAGCCTCTCTTCTCAAGATATGAAGGCTCAAAGTTTTGTCAGATTAAAGAAGTCAGTACAGTGTTCGTAGCTAAAAATATGAGAGTTTTTAAATCTGGTGAAAGTGGTCTCAAACTGAAGATCTCATCAAAATGAACCAAAAAATACCTTGAATCTTAAAAAATGGAGCCTCTCTTCTCAAAATACGGACGGTCAAAATTTTGCCAAAGCAAAGAAGTTAGTACAATGTCCGTAGCTAAAAATTTGACCATTTTGAAATCTATTGAAAGTGGTCTCAAATGAAAGATCTTGTTGAGATGAACCAAAAAACACCATGAATTTTGAAAAATAGAGCCTCTCTTCTCAATATACGGATGGTCAAAGTTTTCTCAAATAAAAGAAGTTAGTACAATGTTCGTAGCTAAAAATTTGACCATTTTGAAATATGGTGAAAGTGGTTTCAAATGAAAGATCTCATCAAGATGATCAAAAAACACCATGAATCTTGAAAAATAGAGCCTCTCTTCTCAAGATACGGATTGTTAAAGTTTGGTAAAAGCAAGGAAGTCAATACTATGTTTGTAGCTAAAAACTTAACAGTTTCAAAATCTAATGAAACTGGTCTCAAAGAGAAGATCTCATCGAGATGAACTAAAAAACACCTTGAATCTTGAAAAATAGAGTGTCTCTTCTCAAGATACAGATGGTAAAAATTTGGTCAAAGCAAAGAAGATAATACCGTGTTTGTAGCTAAAAATTTGACCATTTTTAAATCTGGTAAAAGTGGTCTCAAATGGAAGATCTAATTGAGATGAACCAGAAAACACAATAAATTTTGAAAAATAGAGCTTCTCTTCTAAATTTACAGATGGTCAAAGTTTGGTCAAAGCAATGAAGTCAGTACAGTGTTTGTAGCTAAAAATTTGACCATTTTAAAATATGATGAGAGTGGTCTCAAATTGAAGATTTCATCAGGATGAACCAAAAAATACCTTGAACTTTGAAAAATGGAGCCTTTATTTTCAAGATATGAAGGGTCAAAGTTTGGTCAAAGTAAGGAAGTCAGTATAGTGTTCGTAGCTAAAAATATGACAGTTTTCAAATTTGGTGAAAGTGGTCTCAAATTGAAGATCTCGTCAAGATGAACAAAAAACACCTTTAATCTTAAAAAATGGAGCCTCTCTTCTCAAGATACGGATGGTCAAAGTTTAGTCAAAGTAAGGAGGTCAATATAGTGTTCGTAGCTAGAAATTTGACCATTTTAAAATCTGGTGAAAGTGGTCTCAAATGGAAGATCTCATTGAGATGGACTAAAAAACATCATAAATCTTAAAAAATAGAGCCTCACTTCTCAATATACGGATGGTCAAAGTTTGGTCAAAGAAAGGAAGTCAATACAATGTTCGTAGATAAAAATTTAACCATTTTGAAATCTAGTGAAAGTGGTCTGAAATGGAAGATCTTGTCAAGATGATCCAAAAAATATCATGAATCTTAAAAATTGGAGCCTCTCTTCTCAAGATACGGATGGTTAAAGTTTGGTCAAAGCAAGGAAGTCAGTATAGTGTTTGTAGATAAAAATTTGATAGTTTCAAAATCTAGTGAAAGTGGTCTCAAATCCTAGATCTCATCAAGATGAACCAAAAAACACCTTGAATATTAAAAAATGGAGCATCTATTCTCAATATACGGAAGGTCAAAGTTTGGTCAAAGCAAGGAAGTCATTACAGTGTCGTAGCTAAAAATTTGACCATTTTGAAATCTAGTGAAAGTGGTCTCAAATAGAAGATCTCATTGAGATGAACCAAAAAATATAATAAATTTTGAAAAAAAGAGCCTCTTTTTAATATACGGATGGTCAAAGTTTGGTCAAAGCAAAGAAGTTAGTACAATGTTCATAGCTAAATATTAAACCATTTTTAAATATAGTGAAAGTGGTCGCAAATGGAAGATCTCGTCAAGATGAACTAAAAAACACCATGAATCTTGAAAAATGGAGCTTCTCTTCTAAGGATACGGATTGTCAAAGTTTGGTCAAAGCAAAGAAGTCAGTATCATATTCATAGCTAAAAATTAGATTGTTTTCAAATTTGGTGAAAGTGGTCTCAAATGAAAGATCACGTTGAGATGAAATAAAAAATATCATGAATCTTAAAAAATAGAGCCTCTCTTCTCAATATACGGATGATCAAAGTTTAGTCAAAGCAAGGAAGTCAGTACAGTGTTCGTAGCTAAAAATTTGACCATTTTGAAACCTGGTGAATGTTGTCTCAAATGGAAGATTTCTTTGAGATTAACCAAAAACACCATGAATTTTTAAAAATAGAGCCTCTTTTCTCAATGTATGAATGGTAAAAATTTTGGTCAAAGCAAGCAAGTCAATACAGTGTTCGTAGCTAAACATTTCACCATTTTGAAATCTAGTGAAAGTGGTCTCAAATGGAAGATCTCGCCAAGATGAACTAAAAAACACCATAAATCTTAAAAAATGAAGCCTCTCTTCTCAAGATACGGATAGTCAATATTTGCTCAAAGCAAGGAAGTCGGTACAGTGTTCATAGCTAAAAATTTGACATTTTTAAATTATGGTGAAAGTGGTCTCATATTGAAGATTTCATTGAGATGAACCAAAAAATACCTTGAATCTTGAAAAATGGAGCCTCTCTTCTCAAGATACAGATGGTCAAAATTTGGTGAAAGCAAGGAAGACAGTACAGTATTCATAGCTAAAAATTTTACCATTTTGAAATCTGGTGAAAGTTGTCTCAAATGGAAGATCTCATCGAGATGAACTAAAAAACACCATGAATCTTGAAAAATAGAGCCTATCTTCTCAATATATGGAGGGTTAAAGTTTGGTCAAAGTAATAAAGTCAGTATAGTGTTCGTAGCTAAAAATTTAACCATTTTCAAATATGGTGAAAGTAGTCTCAAATCAAAGATCTCGTCAAGATGAACTAAAAAACACCTTGAATCTTGAAAAATGGAGCCTCTATTCTCAAGATATGGGCGGACAAAGTTTAGTCAAGGCAAAGAAGTCAGTACAGTGTTCGTAGCTAAAAATTTGACCATTTTAAAACCTAGTGAATGTTGTCTCAAATGGAAGATCTCATTGAGATGAACCAAAAAACACCATGAATCTTAAAAAGTAGAGCTCTCTTTTCAATATACAGACGATCAAAGTTTGGTCAAAGCAAGGAAGTCAGTACTATTTTCTTAGAGAAAATTTGACCATTTTGAAATCTAGTGAAAGTGGTCTTAAATGAAAGTTGTCATCAAGATGAATCAAAAAACACCATGAATCTTAAAAAATGCAGCCTCTTCTCAAGATATAGATCATCAAAGTTTGGTCAAAGTAAGGAAGTTAGTACAGTGTTCGTAGTTAAAAATTTAAAAGTTTCAAAACTTGCTGAAAGTGGTCTCAAATCAAAGATCTCGTCAAGATGAAATAAAAAACACCTTGAATCTTAAAAAATGGAGCCTCTCTTCTCAAGATATGGACTGTCAAAGTTTTGTCAAAGCAAGCAAGTTAGTACAGTGTTCGTAGCTAAAAATTAGACTATTTTGAAATTTGGTGAAAGTGGTCTAAAATGAAAGATCTCATTGAGATGAACCAAAAAACACTATGAATATTAAAAAATAGAGCCTTTCTTCTCAATATACAGATGGTCAAAATTTAGTTAAAGCAAGGAAGTCAGTACAGGTTTCGTAGCTAAAAATTTGACCACTTTGAAATCTGGTGAAAGTGGTCTCAAATGAAAGATCACGTCAAGATGAACTAAAAAACACCATAAATCTTGAAAAATCGACCTAGAGCTCCTTAAGCATGAAGTGCAAGGGTATTAAGAGTGCTCTCAGCTTGAGCTAGTAAAGCATATGATCTTGCTAGTAAACCATGCAATAGGAGATTCAATGAGACAAGGTCAAGAATGCCAATATCCTCAAGAATTCAAATGGAGATGAAATGGAAGCTATGCTAAGAATGAAAATGCAAACTAAGCTATGGAAATGAAAGATAGGAGTGTTACAAATCCTTGCTAATTAAGCTATGTGAACTAAACTAGAGCATGAAAGGAAACTAAGCTAAGAAAGCATAAATATGAATCTAAGCTAAAAATGCAAGAAATGAAAGCGAAATGTAATAAGATCCCCAAAAGCTCCAAAGTCTTGAAAAGCTCCAAAGTCTCTATGAAATCCTGCATCATAAGATTAGCATCAAAAGATTGGATCCTAGAATGAGAAGAGACCTCTTCTTTTATAGGAATTGAAAAGGAATGGACCATGGAGATTAAAAGCAAAAAGATTTAATCAAGGGTGGATCTTAAAAGATGAGCAATCCATGTGCACAAGTTTCCTCTAATGAGAAATAAGTGTTGACTTTTGTGCCCCATGTGAGACAAAAAGACTTTTTATTATTTTTATAAAATAAGAATAATGTTTTACTTTCACAACTTAGGATAAGAGGGAAAGTCGGGGATTTTTATTTAATAAAAGGGGAGGAAATTTTTTTTAATTAAATAAAGACTTAGGATAAAATGGTTAGCCCATAGAATATAATCGAATAAATGATAAAACTAGGATTTGATCAAGAATAAGCAATTGATGATTTTAACAAATAATGCTAGCAAGGGGCTAATAGTCTAAATGACCATTTTTGGGTGATTACATTTGCTCCTCTTTGACTAATGTGTGATTGATCTAAGAACACATTACGTCAAAGAATAGATCAGCCAAGAAGGCAATAGATAGAGATCTGACTCCAAAGAATGAAGTGTGGAGAGATAGAAAATCTTGCATGGTCAGCCTAGTAGTGACAGTACTAAACATTTAGAAAAGAGATGGATAGTATCAGAACTCGAGATGAGAACTAACATGTCAAGCGCAAAGATAAATCAATCAGAGTAAATAGAATGGTCAAGCATATGCTTTGGAGAATAGCCAAAAGGATATGATGTGTCTTCCCCCTCGGGATCAAAAGTGAAATCAAGTAGAGGGAATGCAGAAGTAAGAGCAACATGATCAAATCACTAGAAATCATAATTGAAGATGAAAGATAAGAGAATAACCATTAAGCAGTGAAGATATGCCCCAGTCAAGACCTTAGAGAGATATGAATGAAATGAATGAAAGACTAGAAGGGTGAGAGAGATGGAGATGAAGAAGGAAAGGATGCCCCAACGAAGATTGAAGGATCAGGCCTCAAAAGGTCAACCAACTGTGCGGAGAAGGAAAAATGTGATTTGGACGATCAAGGTGAACTTGGATTTCTGTTTTGATCTTGAAATGAATAGAAAATGATGTGATATGAAAGAAGAAGTGAAAGACATGATTGGGAAGAAGCGAAAGGTGAGTGCAGTTTGACTAATAAGTCCATGAAAGATGAAAGGAGAGCTCTTTCCATATGCAAGATGCAAAACTAACTATCATGAACTTAAGAATGCAAGCTACTATGAAAATTGGTTTACTTGCAAGGTTATAAAGTCATAAGTCTCTAATAATCATCATCGAGCATTGTTGGTAGCATCACAAGATCATATAATACACATTAGTATAACTATGTGAATCTAAATATGATCTATATCAGATAGAAATGTGGAAATCCTACCTAGGAACCAAAGACATATAGGTCAAGATGACTAGTGCAGTGAGCTTCCCTAAGTTTAGTATAGCAAGATTATGCTTGTATCAAGACACAAGAAAGTCAAGATGACTATAAGCATGCACTTGCAAAAAACAATCAAGGATAATATATTGTAGATCCTAGTGTCAAGTGGAACAAGCATAAATGCTCATGACAGTGAGGATCAACAAGATATACCCACAAGAAGAAAGTAAATAAAATATGTCCTCATGCCCCAGTCTTCTAGCTCTACATCATCAAAAACAATCAAGGAGAAAACACTCAACAAAGAAATCATCATAGACAGCACACAAAGAAATAAAGTTAAACAAATCTCAGTGAGTCAAGTGTTTAAGTGCATGTGTGTAGGTCATAGAGTCAAATTTTGAGTATCGCATCTGCCAGTGAGAAATATTGCATCATTCGAGACTGTGGGTAGGATATCTTATAAGTGTTGAGAAACACTCGACGCTAGGAAAGTGTTGAAAAACATAGTTGGGATGGTGTTAAAAAATACCATTGGAACCAAGTTTCCTAAGAAACCCAGACATACAAAGAGATCCAAGATAAGCTAGAACAACGTATGCCCCCTAGACTAAGACAAGAGTCAATTCCAGGCTAGGAGAGGCAAATCGAGAAGTGGAGTGAAGGAGCACCACATAAGACTAATAGACATAGGTGCAAGGGTCTCAAGCAGCACCTATTTCCAAGTTTTCACCACTTGACAAATTTTTTCAAGACTTTTTTCAATTTTTTTTGTATTTTTGCTACCAAGTTGCCTGTTTCCAGGTTTTCACCTAGGCACTTTTTCTATTTTTTTGAATTTTTAAATTTTTTGATTTTTTTTTTTTTTTTGGTGAGACATCAAAGTGCCTATTGCTAGGTTTTCACTAGGATGCTCTTTTTTAGGACATTATATGCTTTTTAGGATTTTTTCAGCATAATATATAATTTTAAAAAAAAAAATTTCAGGATCAATAAAAATATGTACAAAGAGCTCAAGAACCTTAGGCATAGAATTTTTTCAAATGTAGAGCATTGATAGGCTCAGTAAGCTTTTCTTCCTTTGGCATAGATAACTAAAAGGCACTGGACCCAAATGATGTTGTTGTGATGATAGAAGGCCCTAACGAGTTCGGCAAATAGCAACCAGCCTTAAGCAATTTCTGAGTTAGCGTAAGATCGTTAGAGAGTGATCCACGTATGCCATCGTGGACTTCATCTAGCACTTTGTTTGACTCATCTATTTCAAGACACTTAAGGAGAGGTCCATCTAGACTCTTCCCATACAAGTCACCAATGATGAGGGTAAAGTGTAAGGCATTGCGGAGGAGGTGGCACTTCTCATGGCGTGGTAGATTTTTAGGGATAACTTGATCTGGGAGATGGGAAAAAATAGTGGCATAGTGGGATGGTTCAGTAGGGGAATTGTAGGTGAGATAAGGCAATTCTTCCACCAGGAACTCAAAGCGTGATTCATGCACTTCCAGTTGCAGAATGGATGCCAAAGTAGCCATGGCATCAACAACCTTGTTCTTAGATCTATGCTTCACACATTTAGTCTTAACCAGTAATGCCACATGGTGATTCATCTTTATGAGCTTTTGCTTGATAGGTGTAACTCTTGGAGTAATGATAAGCTTTGTGTTTAAACCAGGCATGTCTAAATATGTCCATCCAGAGTTAATCTTTTTCCCTTGAAAGAATGCAGAAAATTGTTCTTTATTCGTACTATTTTTAGGTTCGGATACCGCCACAATGTGGTTTTCACCATCTGACCATTGCTTTTGTCTTTTGAGATCTGATTCAGTCATTTATGTTGCTGGTTCACTGGTGGAAGAGATAATAGGTTTAATGGCATTGAGATCTGAATGTATGAAGGAAAGTGGAGTGATAGGTTCAAAAGCATTTATGCAATAGGTGTCATCTTTGGTGATGAGAGAGGTTGAGCCTATAGGGTAGGCTCCAAAAGTGTCAAGATCTAGATTTTTCATAGGACCAGCGTGGTCCACTAAAGCAATACAAGGATCAAACTCATCAGACCCAATGCGAGACTCAACAACTACATTGGGTTGGTCACTATAAGTATGAACCACATCGACATCCATATCCGTTATGGAAGATCCCTCTGAAAGAGTGTCCCATTCATACTCATTGGAATCTAGTGTTGATCTTCTGTTGGGATGTTTGCACCAAGAAGGCTTAGGATGCCAAGAAGTAGAGGTACCCATGTCATTACATGTGAGATCTCCTCTTTCTAGTAGCTGCACAATGTTGCGATGCTGTCTGTCAAAGCTCAATGATTCATTAGGCACATAGTTGCTAAACATAGAGGCTCCAGTTGTGTCCTCATCAGGTATGCACTCTTCTCCCCAAAGGAGTGAAGTAGAAGGGAGACTGTCTCCCATTTGAGCCATAGTGTGCAGTGGTGACTCATTTGTATCTATGTCTGAATCACTGATTATGGGAACATTTCTAGAAAACTCAGGGAGGTCATCTTCGGCACCATATCCTAGACCTTTTGTATCTTTAGAGGGTTGGCCATTGGTGTGACTCAAAGGCTCAATGAGGGCGTGTCCATTATCATTTATAGGTCCTTGACCTTGATAGCCCATTGGCTACAAAAATTTATAGCCTTTACCATAGTGCTTAGGGGAAATAGGAGTAGCAATTATCATACTACCCTCTTCTTCTCTATAGATCCATTCCCTAACAACTTGTTCTTCTCTTTCTAGCTCTAAAGGTACGGATGAAGGAACAAAGGTATCAAAGACTATCATGGCAGAAGTGGAAGGCTTCGACTTGTTAGAAGGTCTACCATATGATCTGGGAGAAGTAGGGAGAGCAGCAAGGGAATCCAATGTGTATTCTCCCATACCAATACTCATCATCATTAATGTTTGTTTAGCCTTAGTCAGAGATGCATTAGGATCATTAGAAGGTTTGTTGTGAGGAACAAACATTTCTACCACGGCAAGAGTATTGATAGCAATAGTATGGTCTCCAGGAATCACAACTTCAATGCCATTGTATGGAAATTTGATGCACTGGTGGTAAGTGGAAGGGACAACTTGCATGTCAAGGATCCAAGGATTGCCCAAAAGAATGTTATATGTGAGTGGGATGTCCAACACTTGGAACCTAATATCTTTCATGACAGGGCTCACTCGGATAGGTAGTGTGACAAGACCCTTAGAAGATCTTTCCACTTCATCATATGCTTTTATAGTAATTTTCCACTTAGGATCTACAACAAATTTTGACAATCCTAGTTGTTGCACCACATTGAAAGAAACAATATTTAACCCTGCACCATTGTCTATTAGGACTTGGTGGACTCAGGTATGGTAGACTTGAACTTCAATGTATAGAGAAAGATTATGAGGGTGGCAAAGAGATGTGTCATCTTCTGCAGAAAAAGAGAGGTAATGGGGAGATGAGATATGGTTGACCATAGCCTGGAACCTATCTGGGTCAATGTCATTAGGGACATTTCTTGTATGCAAAGCTTTCTCAAGGATCTCTTTGTGCAAAGATGATAACTCAAGCAACTCAAAAATAGATATCTGGGCTGGTGTCCATTGCAATTGGTGTACAAGATCATAGCTAGACAAGACTGAAGGAGCTGCTAGTTTGGAAGAAGAGGTTTTCTTTGGATCAAGTGCAGTTTTAAGGACAATTTTGGCTTGCCCCCTAGTAACAACATTCAGTGTCTCACTTCGAGAAGATGAACCATCCAGTGTTTGTAAGACCAACTTTGGCCTACCATGATTGGCATCATTATGATCTTGAGATCTCATCATAAGAACACTCTCGACGGGCTCTACCATGTTGATCACAGGCATATCAGAAGTATATGTGTAGTTGATCTTAGCATCATGATTCTTCTTATTTGCTAGAGAGGACTCCCCCTTGTCATACTTAGGTAGAGGGTCTTTGGAAGCCCGGTGATCAAATTTTTTAACTAAGCCATCTGTGAGAATTGTGCCTCCTATAATACCCCAAAAATGGGCTATAGGTTCATTAACCTCCTATATCGACACATCGAATGAAATTGACATCAAAGTCCTAATCTAAGGCACATCGGCACATCATCAAATCCTAATTGATTATCTCAAATTCTGCATCCGGGAATATTCCTAGTAATATTCTTAATTATCATAATTATCTTTAATTTAATGATTATTTGGTGATAAATCCTATTTATCCTAAAGTTTGATTAATTGAATATTCTAAATATTTAATTAATTAGATTTAATACTGCCACTTAATTGTTTAAATAAATTTAATTCTATTTATTCCTAAATTGTATTATTTAATTTTGACAATAAATCCAAAATCCTATGAATAATTGATTAAATTCTTATTTATTAATTAAAGCAAGTTGTCAATTTTTAATAATATTATTTTTTAATAAAGTTTAATGATTGATTAACCCATAAATCAATTGTTTTATTTTTCAAAATCAGTTGAGTTGGGAATAAATCACTTTGTTATTAAATTAATTCATAATTAAAACATCCACAATTAGAAAAGTAGGCAACTACCAATTATCAATTAAATCTAAACTCTATTTTGAGTTTGACTATGCTTTTGCATGTTTTTGTGAATTAAATTATCTTTGTTTTCAAATAACTCAAAAATTAAGTTGAATTTATTTGAGTGATTTATGGCTTTCTTTCATGCACCTCCAAAGCCCTAGATTTCTATAAATTAAGGCTTCAGCTCTTCATATCACATCTCATGAATTTGCAAATTTACTCTGCAGGAATCATAGCATATCAAATTTGAAGAATTTGCACAATTGAAGCTTGAAGAATCATTTTGGGAATTCAAGTTTGTGAGATCATGATTATTTTACATAGCATTGCATATCATATTAGAATTTCATTTCTAGATTAGCATATCATATCAATTTTTACATATCATAGATTCATATCAGTTATTTCATCATAATTGCATCTAAAAAACCAAAAAGATAGATTAATTACATTCATTCCATATCTAGATTTTGCATTCAAATCCTTTGTTTAGGTGTCGTCAAGGTCACTAATCTCGGTATAATCTAAGAATTCACATTTGCATCTACTAGAAGGTAGTAAATCACCTGGTTAGATTAGTTTTCAATTATTTGCATGATTTTGATTATTACTAACCCCTAATGTTTTACTGAAGTGTTGTGTTGATAGATCAGGTACAAAATTCACACACACATTTTTGGCACCCACCGTGGGGACCTGATATGGGTTTCCAAATCAATTGTATCAATTTCTATCTTTTCTTGTCATTTTCTGAGCCAAAGATATGATTTTTAAATTCTGTCTATACAATTTTCATACAAGTTTCTGACAAAAGTCAGGACAGACTATACCCACTATCATACGATAATTTATTTGATCAAGGATCATGTTAGACTGTACACACTATCATTTGAAAGGTAGAAAGTCGTATGATTTGACACCCAGTGTCGTAGGAATTTTTGGACTATCGTCTGGAAGCACACCCACTGTCGTATGAGTTTTGGCACCAGGTTTTAATTATCATTTCAATTTTTAGGGCAGTTTGTCAGATTTGATTTCCAGATTTGGACTAACAGCTAATCTTAACAATTGAAATTCTCTATTTTTTATTGACTCCTGTTGGTTTTGATAGGGAAAAGCATAAGAATTGTTAAAAATAGGTAAAAATCTACTAAACGTGTTGCGAGGAATTCAGGTAATCTTCTTAGCTGATAAGACTTCAATTTTGGACTTAAAATGAACATCTCATGTGTTTAGCTTGAGTGACTTTTTATTGCTTCCATATCACATATTTCATTTGGGATATAAAAATGAACATAGAGAGAGTGAGTTTCTGGTGAAGCTCCTCTCAACAAAGGAAATCTTGTAGGTAGGGAGGATACTGAGGGAATCTCACTTCTACTAGATCCATGTGTCTTCAACTTTTGATTAAGGCATTCTCTCTTTGGAGAGGTTGATAGATCATAAGGGTTTGACATCATAGATATTTGTGAGATAATCTTAGTCTTAGCGTGTCGGATTTATCTATCTGCTTTGTTTTGGTGAAGTGAAGAGGCTAGGGGATTATGCTCTACTTCCTTTTTGGATAGTACCAGAAACTTGGATCCTTGAATCTGATCTAGTCTCCATGTGGTATATCTTGTGAGTCACCTTTAGAAAGGGTTAACCATAGTGGACATTCCCTTAATTGGGTCAACCACATTGATGAAACCTCAAGCGATAATAGTCATTTTCACCATGGTAGTGACAACCACTATATTAATGTCCTGTTGGAAGAAATCTCCACAAGTGCGGTCTCTTGTTGGGCTATCAGATCTCCCTAGTAGATCCTAAAGATTAAGTTCTCAGACTGTGTCAAAACCTTGGTGCACCTAGATTGGAGTTCGCCCTCTTAGATCATAAAAGTTTCAAAGTCAAACCATTACTAAAAACCCTAGTGAGGCCAAATTTTCATTTTCTAGGAATATGTGCATTATTGCAAAACTTTTTGGAACATACACAATTAGTGCTTCAGAGGATTAGAACAAATAAAATCACTTGATTGTTCATGCACAAGGTTGCTTTTGCCCTTGTTCATTATTTTCAGACATGCTTGAAATCACTTGCTTGTTGTTTTGTGTGCTTTCTTATCTATCTAGTTATTAAAAATGAACAAATCTATTACCATCCTCACATCTGGACATTGAAATTTGCAAAGAAACCGAATCTGAAAACTCAAAATTTGCAAAATCTAAAGTAAAATTCTTTTCTGGAGTCCACTATCATCTCAGTCAGTCAGAGAGTCCTACAAGTTTTGGAAAGAGTCATTTCATTCCTCCCTGAGTGTCGTATGATACCAGGTACATTGTCGTATGAGGGTTTCTGCCAGTCATTTTCAAAAATCAATTCTCTATTGTCAACTATCATACGAGCTTAGCAATTGTCATTTCATACCATACCCACTGTCGTACGAGTCTATAGAAAGTCATTCGAGAAGTTTGGAAAAATTGCTAGAAAGTTGTCAAAATTGCTAGATATCCAACTTTTTTAGCCTATTTCCAGAATCTATCAAATAAATCACTGTGTCAGGAATAGAGCAATAAGCTATTGAGAATCCAATCATTATCCCAAATTAGTCTTTTGAATCTGATCTAGCCTTCTATTTAATTAATTTGAGTCTTTATCATCTTGTGTCAAAACCTTGTCATAACTGTCAATCTTCAATGAATCTTCAAAAATGACTAAGTGTTGTGATATCTTGTCGGCTATCTTTTGGGCATCTACCCATACATCCAAGGCATAGTATCCCTCATCTAAGTCATATCTAAGCTTCAATCAATCAAACCTTGACAAGGTTGCATCATCTGATCATCTTGATTTAGTTCATTCTTCAGTTATCTTGATCTTATTCTTTTGTTTCACCCAAGGTTAATGGTGGAAACTAGAGCTTCCTCTCACAAGAAATTAAGAGAAGTTCTTAACACCAAAACTTTGTCTCATAGGTCCAACTCTTGAGCAACTCTACAATTTTGGTCTTTACGAAGACGACGGTCTTGGCAACTTTTGATTAAAAACTGGTTACATTCCTCCATCATCAACTCACGAATGAAATCAACAAACTCTACATCAACCTATTCTAGGGAGCCCACAAACTCCTACCATGTCTCAAGTAGGGAAGAACTATGGTTCTCATAGAACTCAATCTCAACATGGAGTAGATTAGGAACCTACACATGAACAAATTGCTCGATATCAAAATGACAATGAATTCGAGAAAATGATGAAGCATTTCTTGAAAGAAGATAGAGAAACCTACTTTTTAGAGCTAGCTCATCAAGGAGCTAAACTTCATCCTAACTTTAATGTGGAAAATATCATTACACATGAGGAAGAAACTCCACTCACAGCTATGATAAAATAGATGCATGCCATGCAAGTCAAACTTAACAACCTTGAAAGAGAAAAGGAACCCAAGGAGTTCTCCATGGAAGCTCTATGTCCTTTTCCATTTGACAAAGACTTGTACATGCCACCATTCCTGAAAAGAGTGGAGATGCCCAAGTATGACAAGTATGATGGACACTCTAACCCTCAAGATCATGTTAGAGAATTTTGTACACAATCTATGGAGTTCATGCATAAACCAACCTATCTAATGCGTCTCTTCCCTCGATCTCTAGGTGGAGTGACCATTCATTGGTTCTCTAGATTTCTTTCTACTATCAAAACTTTTGAGGAGTTGATCAAATTGTTTTATCAACAATACTCCTACAATATTCAACATCTAGTCACCATGATTGATATCTATAATCTCAAGTAATATCTAGGGGAACCATTCCTAACATTTTTTAAGAGATGGAGGAAGAATTTCTCTCTATATGCCAGACCTATTCCAGAAACAAAAAAAATTGGAAATCTTCATTAATAACCTTGTTCTAGAAATCAACTATCCTCTAAAAATGCAAGATCATACATCTTTTGATAAGATGGTGGACAATGCTATCAAAATTGAAAAAGTGCTTGTGAAAAAAGGAGAAATCACACTTCAAAAAGACAAGTATGAATCAGGATCTAGTTCTAAAGACAAGAATAAAAATTGGAACAAAAATAAAGGCATCATCACAGATGGAATTTTTTATACTATCCATGCCCCATCTAAGGCACTAGCTTTCAATCTAACTATTGGTACCCAAGCCATAAAAGCTTCAAAACAAAAGGTGCCTGAATCATCTCAAAAGAATCTAAAATATAAAAAGTGGTCCACTGATAATAAATGAACATTCACTCCTCTTGGATAATCTTTGGAATCATCCATGAGAACTCTGCTAGCTAATAACATCATCTCCTTTCCTGAGATCCAACCACCTAATTCTGAGCCTAAACCAAAATGGTGGAGAGAGAAGGAATTCTATGATTTCCATCAAGGTAAAGGTCACAAAATGAATAACTGCTTACGCTTGAAACACAATATTCAAGATCTGATTGATAAGGGAGATATCACCATTGACAATCATAAGAGTAATAATGATCATACGACATTCACAGAACCATTTTCAAAACATGGTCAAGAAGTTTCATCTTCTCAACCTAATATGGGGGCAAAGGTCAATTATGCTTACCCTAGAAATAATACTATTATCAATATGGTCAAACCCTATCTCTCTGAACATTTCAATGTCATCACAATTGTGTGAAGAGATAGAGATCATCCTTAAGCTAATGCAATTACTAGATCACAAGCTTAGGCACATCTAAATGGACAAATCCTAGATTAATCAAATGTCCCTACGATGCCCTTCAATCTTTCTTCCACTTCCAAATAGAAGGCTGCTTCTAAATCTTCCAATCCTAAAGATACGAGGCCAACATCTTATAGCATTGTTCAACAACTCCAACATACTAATGCAAAAATCTCCATGTTTGAGTTGCTTTGGATATCTCCAACTCATAGAGCTATTCTAGATAAAGCTTTGCTCAGATCCAATGTTCTTGATGACCTTGATTTAGACAAGTTCCAGACTATGGTTGGACATCTTACATCTCTGCAATATATCTCCTTTTTAGAGGAAGATGACAAATCCTTGAGTCACCCACATAATCAGCCCTTGCATATAGAAGTTGTGATCTAGAACCATAGAGTCAAATGTGTGTTGATAGATGGGGGTGCTGGCCTAAACATTTGTTCTTACAGCTTGATTACACAATTGGGATTTTTAGAAATGGCTATTGATCCTAAAAAGAAAATAACTATAAAAGCCTATGATGAACAAGAAAGATCTTCTAAAGGCACCATTGTCTTACCTATTAAAGTAGGTCCGGTTATCAGAGATAATGTATGTCAAGTCCTTGATCTACCTTTGGCTTACAACATTCTTCTAGGGAGACCGTGGACACATGAAATGCAAGCTATTCCTTCTACATTCCACCAATGTTTGAAATTTCCTTATGAAGGAGTAGAGGTCACTATTTAGGTAGACATATCTACCACTTGCAATACAATGAAAGAAGGTGTGGATAAACTTGTGCCCAATAACAAAGAATCCTCCATTAAGTCAACAAAAGAAGCATCCACTTCTAAAATAGAAGATATTGCAAAAGACATCCATATCAAAGAAAATAGTATGGGAGAATATACTATAGAGCTAGTCTTATCTTTGACATCTCTCCCTACTTCCCCTAAGTCTTATGGGTGATCTTTGAAATAGTCCAAATTAGAATCTAAAGAACCTCTTAAGGCATATAAGAAGAATTTTGTAGTAGAGCAAATCTCCAAGCAAGAATTTGAAGAGGATGAAGTTGTGCTTGCATTGCTATACAAAGATGAATCTGAATCCCATGATACTCAAACTAGTAACTCAACAGTACCAAAAGATCCTTCTAAGTCATATGGCCTAGGAGACGAATTGATAGCTAAGATGGGATATCCAGGTAAAGGACCTCTAGGAGTTAGAGGAAAAGGTCTTGAGGCACCTCTCCCACATACTGGTAGATAAAATAAAGACAAAGTTGGCTTAGGATTTAAAAAGAAACACTTTCACCTCAAAGGAAATTGTTCCCATGTCATAGATCAGATTGCACTAGGAGAAGCCCTTCTTAAGAAAGAAGAAATAGAACCATCAGATAGTGATTCAGACAACTCAGAACTCATTCCCTATGAAAAATTGTCTAAAGAGATCAAAGACCTTCTTGATGCAGAAGATGATCCTATCAGAAGAATCAATGTAGTAGAAACACAAGAACCTACTATAGAGTAAGAGATAGTTGCCACACAAGAACTAGCTAATCTTGAAGCTAATCAAATGGACCAAGAGGAAGGTGGTAGCTATTCTGAGATAGATTCCCATTTTTATGAATACAAATCAGAATCTGAGGGTAACCCTTCTTGGGGTATTCACCCTAACTTTACTCATGTTCTTAGATTTCCCAGAGATCTTGAGTCAGAAGATGAATCTAATGACTATGAATGGGGAGTCATTCTAGAACTAGATGAGCTTATCAATGAGAAACATGTTGATGTTATTCACCAATATGAACCTAAACCCAACGTAAGTCTAGAGAAAAATGATGAACTTAATGAGTCTGATCCACCTATGGCTGAATTGGACTCCCATGATGACATTGAGCCTATTCAAGAATTGAATGTCTTAAGTTGTAATATCACCTTTGAACTTGAGCATTGGGTTAGGACCAATGATGACATATCCATATCTGTAAACACTATCTCCTAATCTTTCCTCACTTTGACTATCTAATATCCAGACCTTATTGATCAAACCTCCATGAATCTGAGCCATGGTATTTATACCTTCCCAAATGAATATGCCCTTTCTTGCTACCTCAATGCAGTTGAACCTATGAGTACTTCTATCAGTGAACTGAGCATTAGCATGACAGAGTCAGACATTAAATATCTTAGTCAAAAAAATAAGAATAAAAAGAAAAAGAAAAGGAGTTCTAAGGGTGAAAACCACTTTGTGGCAGTCTCAGAACCTACAAAAGTAAAAATAAAAGATGTATCCGAAGGTGAAAACCTCTCTGAGGTGCCTAAGGATGAGATATTTGATGTCCTTCTGAGTCATTTATAGGATAGATCTCCAGTTCTAATTAAGCCCACTCAATCCATCAATTTGGGAACAACAGAGGAACCACAATTGATCCATGTAGCACAATCTTTATCAGAAGAAGAGAAGCAAAAATTTACAACATTCTTAATAGAAAAGAAGATCAACTTTGCATGGAAATATTCAGATATGCTAGGGTTGGACCCTAATCTTATAATGCATCATTTATCTATAACTCCAAATGTCAAACCTGTCAAGCAAAAATTAAGAAAGATGCACCCTCATGTTGCACTCTTAGTAAAAGCTGAATTAGAGAAGCTCCTAAAAGCTAGATTCATCTGAGTTATTGACTATGCAGAGTGGATCTCTAATATTGTCCCTATTTCCAAACTAGATAAATCAATCAAAGTGTGCACAGACTTTAGAGATGTTAATAGAGCATGCCCTAAAGATGATTTTCCACTACCTAACATTGATACGATAGTGGACATGACTGTGGGTTTCAAGATGTACTCTTTAATTGATGGTTTTTTTGGATATAACCAAATAAAAATTACTACAGAGGATCAAGAGAAAACTACTTTCACATGTGCATGGGGAACCTTCTATTGGAATGTTATGCCATTTGAGCTTAAAAATGCTAATGCTACATATCAAAGAGCCATGACATCTATTTTTCATGACATGATGCATAGGACTATGGAAGTGTGCTTTTGGTGTCACTTCTGGAGAGCTCTTAGGGTACATAGTCTCAAAGAAGGGCATTGAAGTGGATCCAACTAAAGTAAAGGCTATAATAGAGATGCAACCACCAAAGAATATCAGTCAAATGAGGACATTGCAAGGGAGAGTACAATCTATCTGAAGATTCATATCATAGCTTGCGAACATATCACAACCGTTTACAAAAACATTACATAAAGGTGTGACCTTTGCATAGAATGAAGAATGTGAGAAAAAAATTGATCATATCAAACAGTATCTATCCAATCCTCCAATCTTGATGCCTCCTATTCATGGGAAACCATTGATCTTATATGTCTCCACAACAGATACATCATTGGGGGCATTGCTAGCACAACATGATGAGAATAAAAAGGAAAGAGCTATATATTATATCAGTAGAACATTGGTTTCATATGAAAAGAACTATTCAATAATTGAGAAATCTTGTCTAGCTATGATCTTTGCATCACAGAAACTAAGACACTACATGTTAGCTCATACCACATATTTGGTAGCTAAAATTGATCCACTAAAGTACCTACTAAGCAAAGCTACCCTCACAGGTAGATTAGCTAAATGGGTCATGCTCTTAAGTGAATTTGACATTGAATATGTGGAATGAAAAGCTATCAAAGGATAGGTTATTATTGATCAATTAGTAGATGCACCTATGATTGATGATACACCAATGCAAATGGAATTTCTAGATTCCTCTATCATGACTCTTTCTTCTAAAGAATGGCAGTTATTCTTTGATGGCTCCTACACATAGAATGGACCTAGAGCAGGCATATTGTTCATAACTCCTCAAGGATACTCAATTCCAAAAGCATTCAGATTAAAGTTTCCTTGCACAAACAATATTGTAGAATATGAATCCCTTTTGAATGGTATGAAACTAGTAATTGAGTGGCGAATAATAGAGATACACATTCATGGAGACTCTTAACTTGTTATCCATCAAGTCAATGACATGTACCAAACTAAAGATGAAAATCTCATTCCTTACAAGAGAATGGTAGATGATCTTAAGAAGTATTTCATATCTATCACATTTGAGCAAATTCCTAGAATGGAGAACAAGGCTACCGATGCAATTGAAACACTATCTACTTTATTACAGTAGCCTAAACATGAGCTACGCTACGAGTTCCTTATGGAAGCACTATCCTATCTTGCATATGATTCCCCAAAAACCCACATGATCTGCACTATTGTAGGTCATGATTCATTAGATATAAAAACCTATTTTCCTATCTCAAAGACCAAATCATTCCCAATACTTTCAACTGCCATGAAAAGAGATACCTTATCCGAAATGCCTCCCGATATGTCATCATTGGTAATGATCTTTACAAACAAGGTCTAGATGGTATGCTACTTAGATGTTTAGAATGGGAAGAGTCTCAACGTGCATTAGAGGAAGTCCATGAAGGTATTTGTGAGTCACACTCAAACGGTTGAACACTAGCTCAAAAACTTATTAGGGATGGGTACTATTGGCCTAAAATGGAGAAAGAGGCTATCAAATTTGCTAAAAACTATAAAAAGTGTCAATTGCATGGCAACGTAATTCATGCTCTAGGGAGAGATTTAATTCCTTTTACTACACAATGGCCTTTTCACCAATGGGCATTTGATCTTATAGGATCCATACATCCTCATTCTTCTAATGGACATACCCATATAATCATAGCTACAAATTATTTTACAAAATGGATAGAAGCAGTCCCTTTGACAAAAGCAATGGGAAAACAAATATCTATGTTCATATTGAACTATATCATATGAAAATATGGGATACCTCATTCCATAATCATAGATAATGGTGGACAATTCAAAAACAAGGGTTTAGATGATCTATGTGCCAAGTTCAAGATTACACAACATTGGTCATCCATCTACTATCCTCAAGGGAATGGACAAGCAGAGGCTTCTAACAAGAATCTATTGAAAATCTTGCACCATACAATTAATAAAATAGGAAGAGACTAGCATCTCATGATCAATTCAGCTCTTTAGGCCTATAGAACAAGTATCAGAATGCCTACTAGGGCTATACCTTTCACTTTATTTTATGGGTCTGAAGCGGCACTACCTATTGAGGTTGAAATCCCATCACTAAGGATCAGAATGCATGGTCTAGTAACTGATGATGACTACAGAGTGTCTAGGTTACAAGAACTTGAACTACTAGATGAGCGTAGACAAGCAACGTATGATCATCTTAGAGTATATCAAAAGAGAATGTCTAGAGGCTATAACAAGAAAGTAAGACACAGAGAATTTCAGGTTAGTGATCTAGTCTTGAGAGAAAATCCTAAAAATCAATCACATCAAGAATGCAAAGGGAAGTTTGAACCCAACTGGTTGGGTCCCTTTGTTATTGTTGGTGTAATTAAATATTCTTAATTACACATTACTTAATCTTACTTAGGTTAATGCATTGCATAGTAGTTTGTGATTGAGATACCTAGGAGTGTGGACATCTATTAAGCACATGGTGTAGGAGAAATTCCACTTTTGGTGTGATAGTTGTCATCACATACCTCATTATGTGTGAGATCCACCTTTTATGCTCTTATCACATTATCATCCTAATCCAATGCACATACTTAATTGCATAATGGAGGATGATCCACATTTGGTGGACATGTGATTACACCTAGCATAGGTGATAGCTTATCAGCTCCTTATCATTGTCTCTTATCTCCTTTTCTATATAAGGAGGCCTATTATGTACATTTTAATCATGTCCATGATCAATAATATCATTCTTGCATCTTAATGCAATTGTTTTGCCAATCTCTTGTGGAAGTTATCTTGGTCTTGCATTTGATCCTGAAGGTGTTGTAGAGTCACCTAAAACTCCAACAGTTAACTGCTACTTTTGGCTCTGGTGCCTATCAACTCTCAATGATTGAAGGAGAATAGCTCTAAGAACCAATCAATGTTCTCCATTTGAAGAAATTTTACACCTAAGGCATTCAGTCTATGGTAAAATGTCTTGAAAAATATCAAAAAAATTGGAAAAAATGAAAAATACAAAAAAATGAGAAAAAAAAAGTGCCTTGGTGAAAACCTAGAAACAGGGGCCTTGGTAGCAAAAATAGAATCTTTTCCAAGATGGTGAAAACCTGGCAAATAGGTGCCACTTGTTTCAAAATGCTCCATCTATCAACACAATCTTGGTCTTTCCCAGATTTCAATCTTGCTTTAGTTTGTACATATTTCTTGGTTTGTTTCTGCATTCCTATTTTCAATAAGTCAGTTTGTACACCAATCAGCTCAAGCATCTATATCCTATCAATGTTCAAAATTGGGGGCAATCAAAGTCATAGCCTATGGCCTCCAATGTATCTTAGATGTATCATATCTAGTTAGAGTCCTTTGAAGCTTCATTTGAGTCAGTCAGTCTATCTTGTCTCTAGAAAGGATTTTACATCTACAACAATGCAATCAAACATCAAACACAAATTGAAAATAATCTATGCTTTTTACATGCTTTTATCTCCTTGTATGCATAATCTTTTCTTTGTCTTCTGCTTGTATGTGAAAATCTAACAACTTTGGAAATTCTGGATTGAAATGGTGTTCGACTGTAAGAGACTCTATCTTGAATTGGATGGCCATGCATACCTCGACCATTGATACCCGAAAAATTCAAGGAAGTTTTGATCTAACTATTATCTTTTTGAGTGATTTCTTTTTCCTACTATGAAATGTGATCTTACCTAAGGATGTGAATGATAAAGGGTCACTACGAGTAATTCACATTGGATTTAGAATAATCTCTTGACTATTTGATGTGTTTGTAATGCAAGGTGTATTCAGGTCATCATGACATTTATGTTTTGATGCTTATACAAATTGCAATATCAAAATGGACATGATATTCAGATCATCCTGGCATTTGTGTCTTGATGCTTATATCTAATCCGACATTCCAAAAACAAAATCAATATTCATATATCCATGGTTTCCTAATCAGTGGATGTTGTATTGATTCTTGCATGTACAAATCGATATTCATATGTCTATGGTTTCATAACTAGTGGGCATTGTATTGATTTATCCAGTTACCTAAAAAATTCAATGATGACAACGACCGACACATGATCAGTGACTAGGTCCTAGGTCTTAGGTTGCATATCATTTTGCATGTTTCTTTGCATTTTGCACTTTGTATGATCTCACAATGGTTAAATGAGCTTCAATGCTTAAACAATTCTTCAAATATCTCTTCAAATCTAACAAGAGCTAAATCTCACATGAAGGTTCCTCCAACGAAACAGTAAGTAGAATCCTTTTTCGGGATCAAAATTGAAATCTGAGATCATTTACTATGTCAAAATCATGATTTAAAAATTTTTGGACCCAAGATGGTCTACTGCTTGCATAATCGACCTTCTATCATCACAAAAATCTAGAATTACTTAATTGATCATCTTACATCAAACTATCAAAATTTCAACTTGGTCAACCTTGGTCAATACATGGTTTAACCTAGTCAAACTTGGTCTCTAGGACCTCTAAACGATGTAGAATGCATTCTCAGACGTGTTTAACCACTTCTCAAATCAATTGACATGCTTCTAAACCATAACGATAACTTTTCTTGTCAGATTTCAATTTTCATCCCGAAGGGGGCATGGTATTACACATCATTCAAAGTCTGTAGTCTAAATCTGAAATCATATCTTTATTCATATCATATCTTTCCTCAGTAATCAAGACAACAACCACATCTAGTTGTTGATTCATCAAAAAGACCTCATTGCTTGGGGAAAATCAATCGTCACTCGGGGTATATCAGATTCATTGAGATCCATATCAATCTGGTATTCTCTTAATCTTGTAAATTGTATCAATTTTTGCAACTATCGGTTCAATTGTGTTATTTCCTTGGTTCTTTAGAAACTAAAGGGTTCAGATGTGATACCAATGTGATTCAATATAAGGAAAATTGGGTCTAGAATCGGTCACTCACTTCTTCGCAATCATAAGGTTTAGAATCAGGCATTTTCACACTTTTCCACTATCATTGGTTCATTACTGTTATAGTTAACATTGTCTTTGGTCATTCAGGACCTAGCATCTTCATATCAAATTCAATCAATTTTTGTCTCATATCAATTTCAAACATCAATTTCAACATCATACACAAACTATCTTTGAACCACTGCACTTCGCACAGTAATTCAAAGAGGGCAAAATGTAATACCCCAAAAATGGGCTATAGGTTCATTAACCTCCTATATTGACACATCAAACAAAAGTGACATCAAAGTCCTAACCTAAGGCACATCGGCACATCATCGAATCCTAATTGATTATCTCAAATTTTGCATCAAGGAATATTCTTAGTAATATTCCTAATTATCATAATTATCTTTAATTTTATGATTATTTGGCAATAAATCTTATTTATCCTAAAGTTTGATTAATTGAATATTCTAAATATTTAATTAATTAGATTTAATACTACCACTTAATTGTTTAAATAAATTTAATTCTATTTATTCCTAAATTGTATTATTTAATTTTGACAATAAATCCAAAATCCTATGAATAATTGATTAAATTCTTATTTAATTAATTAAAGCAAGTTGTCAATTTTTAATAATATTATTTTTGAATAAAGTTTGATTAAATGATTGATTAACCCATAAATCAATTGTTTTATTTTTCAAAATCAGTTGAGTTGAGAATAAATCACTTTGTTATTAAATTAATTCATAATTAAAACATGCACAATCAGAAAAGTAGGCAACTACCAATTATCAATTAAATCTAAACTCTATTTTGAGTTCAACTATGCTTTTGCATATTTTTGTGAATTAAATTATCTTTGTTTTCAAATAACTCAAAAATCAAGTTGAGTTTATTTGAGTAATTTATGGCTTTCTTTCATGCACCTCCAAAGCCCTAGATTTTTATAAATTAAGGCTTCAGCTCTTCATATCACATCTCATGAATTTGCAAATTTACTCTGCAGGAATCATAGCATATCAAATTTGAAGAATTTGCACAATTGAAGCTTGAAGAATCATTTTGGGAATTCAAGTTTGTGAGATCATGATTATTTTACATAGCATTGCATATCATATTAGAATTTCATTTCTAGATTAGCATATCATATCAATTTTTACATATCATAGATTCATATCAGTTATTTCATCATAATTGCATCTAAAAAACCAAAAAGATAGATTAATTACATTCATTCCATATCTAGATTTTTCATTCAAATCCTTCGTTTAGGTGTCATCAAGGTCACTGATCTTGGTATAATCTGAGAATTCACACTCGCATCTACTAGAAGACAATAAATCATCTGGTTAGATTAGTTTTCAATTATTTGCATGAATTTGATTATTGCTAACCTCTAATATTTTACTGAAGTGTTGTGTCCATAGATCAGGTACAAAATTCACACACACACCTCCATCTATGAGATCTTGTATAGCATCTTTAAGCATGAAACAATTGTCAGTCTTGTGTCCCTTGTTTATATGATAGTGGCAGTAATGGTCCACCCTCCACCAATCAGGCTTAACTGGTAGATCGTAGGGATGAGGATTGGTAGGAAGCGTAAGATAATTGTTGGCCACCAAAGTCTTAAGAGTCACATCGTATGGTTCAGCCAACTTGGTGTAGACCTATCATTGGTATTGCTTCTTTGGCTTTTCTGCATACTAAGGTTTAGGATCATTTTGAGCATTGGCAACCTCTTTTTGTTTTGTTGCATAGATAGCATTAGAGAGATTGAAAGCAGGTTCTTTAGCTTTTGGGACATCTACAACCCCATAAGTGATAACGTACTTGTTTCTATTCCAAGGTTTTTTCTTGTCCTTTCCATTGCCTTTGGTATCTTTATTAATAACAATATCCCCCTTTCTTATGGCCACATCCTCGATCCGATATGCACTTTCAACCATGTCATTGAAAGAGGAGAACAGTTGTTTCCTTAGATCATAATACAACTCTAGCACTAGAGTGTTGACAAAGATGTCAATCTTTTCCCTCTCAGGTAGCGGATGAGGATATCAAGAATAGAATGACCTCCAATGTTGCAAGTAAGTGGAAAATGGCTCACCTTGATTTTTTCTTAGAGCACTTAGATCTATCATGGTGATAGGCTATTGGATGTTGTATGAATAATGTTGGGTGAAGCACATAGCCAACTCATCAAAGGTCCTAAGAGGTGGTGTCAACTTTGAAAACCACTCCAAAGCTTTTCCTCTTAGACTTCTAGGGAACAGCCATAGTAGAAATGTATCTTCATGAAGCAAGTCCATGCTAAGAGCATAAAAGTGACACACATGGTCATGGGGGTCACTACTTCCATCATACTTGTCATATTTGGGAACCTCAATATCCCTAAGAAATGGGACCATGTATAGACTCCTATCAAAGGGAAGAGCACAAATAGATTCTACAAAAGATACCTTTAGAGGCTCTCTTTCTATTGCCATCTGGGCAAGACATTGATTTTTCCAGTGTTATTCCTCTCTAAGGATTTCCAATTCTGTTGGTACTCTTTCTTGGACAATTTGTCAGACATCATAGCCATGAGGAAGCTTGTATCGTCTAGAAGTCATGTATTGAAAATATTGGTCTCCATTATCCTCTAAGAGTTTATGCATCATTCTTTGGGAGACCTCATCTTGTTCAAATCTCATAAGCTCCTCACTAGAAACCTCATCAATACCTTCTTCCTCATGGTGAGAGGGAGGGGGTCTAGGAGGTGAAGAAGGTACATCAAAAGTCTATCTCAGAGGAGACCTAGGTGGTGTGTTGTTTCCATAGTTGCCATTAGTACCAAAAAGTGGTCTATGCTCATAACCGGTAATCTCAGGTTGCTCATGAGACACTCCTCTCATAGCCATGCATCTGGTAGAATCCATTTTGTCTAAATGAGCCTGGTTGTCCTTATGCTCAAAATGTTCTTACAAATGGAGAAACTTTTCTTGTTTAATGAGAGTGAGTGAGACACTTTCTATGCTTTTGGAGGTCTTGAACGCAGAAAAGAGGAAGCCTCCTTTGTACCATGGGGTGATCTTAGAATCCTTAGATTGGTTAGGAGTAGAACTATCATTGCTAATCGGTGATCGTGAGCATCTGGTTAGAGAAGGTAACTGTGTATAATTGAATGGAGGGTGACTCTCCTGCTCAAATTGAGACCGAGTTGTAACTAGCATGAAAATAATTGTTGGTTGACTAATAGAATGAGACAAAGTTTTTTAGATATTGAGATAAGCAAAGCTAATGAAGATCACTTGTCAAGATAGAACAATAGAGATGGCTCATCAAAAGTGCTCAAGAACTTATAGCAATCAATTGACTCAAGTTGAGAGATGAGCAAGAAGCTCGATTAGTAAGTAGCTATAAAGGTAACCGTGGTATGATAAGTGATCAAGAGTATCATTTGTTAGGCTCAAACCCAATAGTTTTAGCTCATTTTTTTCAGTCTAGAACAAACCTAAGCATGCAGATAACAAACCAGCTTTAGGTAAGAACATGAAAAGATGCTCTATGATTGGTTAAAATGCAAGTTTAATAGCTCCAGATTGCAATAGCAGTAGGACAACAAAATAACTCAGGACTCTTGATTGAGGGTGTGCGATGATGTTTCAGTATCGTATGACTCTTGACTAGTGAACATGAGAAACTTAGTTTTGAAAGCAATTTGGTCAATGTTGTTGGTTGATAGGTACAATTTCTTGGTTTCAAGCACAGTAATATCAGAAAATAGACAAGTTTGCAAATAGTAGGTGATCAAACATGTCATAAAACACTTGCGCAAGAGAAAAAGCAACCTTGCCAAGACAAGCAATTGTCATATCAAAATGAAAAATTTTATGAGCACTACCATGATGTTTTATGTTTGAGAATGTTTGCATGGGTAGATCATAGCGAGAACACTTCAAGAACTTACTACCTAGAAGGACAAAGGCTCAATACTTAACAACTTGGCCCACACTTGATGTCCCATCACCTCACACAAAGTGGTTACCCAAAATAGATGTTGGCTTTGTCATGGAAGTTGCAATGGCACAACCAAAGGAACACAAATGGTGAGTAGTCTTGGGGTGATCCTGGTTAGTCCACTATGATCAATCCTTGCATCAAGATGTTAAGTGATAAATTTGGGTAGCTTCTATCTATGGTTCTTAGTAAGGGCTTCCATTCATAATACTCCTCTTGCTCCCTGAAGGGACTCCTTACCTTATAGCAAGTAATAGACCTCACGGCCACAAGAGTACCTTAAGCATTCTTTCTCAAAATTTTCCTCATGGTCACAATCCCACAAGTACTCACATTAAGTGAAGACAAGTACTATGTCTACCAAGGTTTTGTGTCCTTGATAGCCTTGAGTTTAGAGTGGGTTGGAATAGCTCGGTATTAGCTTGTCCCCACTTGGGTCGTTCCTCTTGATTGCTCAAGAGCAGGCCCACTAAAGGATTATAAAACTAAATAAAGAATGGATTAATCTTTGAGGTTCAAAATTTTTGGTTCACCTCAAGAGTGAAGAGCATACTCTCCTAGCTCAAAAATCTCTCCCAAACACACCAAGCAAAGTTTAATTACCCTCTTTCTTTCAAAATCTAGAAGTGGGTCAAGATTTCTAGTTCTCCACAAGGATGAAGAGCATACTCTCCTACCACACAAAGACTCCTTCAACAAGATATTATGTGCCTAAGAAATGAAGCAACTAGTATATGCCGCACTCTAAATGAAAGCAATTAAACAAGCACTTGATTGGTTTTTATGCTTTGGGCAACCCTACAAAAACCATTAGTAGCCTTTGTGCATTTGGAGCTTTGACATGCATTCTTTTAAGAAAATATTTCAAGCAATGAGAGCACCTACAAGCACAACTTGTTAGCTCCACAATGGTTAGCACATAAAAAATTAGATAATATACAAGTAAAATAGCTAATCAAATGGAAAAATTTGAAAATAAAACTAGCATGGTTGGATTAGGCTTGGAAAGAGCTTTCCAACAATAATCACACTTCAATTTTTGATACCGTATGCAAAAATTTCTCAAAAGTGGGTGCTAGTTTTTTGGAGTGGCATGGATTTTGAAAATGCCAAAATTTTCAAAAAAGTAGGAAAATTGAAAATAGCAAGCAAGACTGACAAATCTAAAATTTTGGTCTCTATCTGTCATAGAATTTTGCGTAAGACAATACTCAAGGCCATGTGAGAAAGTACAAAACTACATGCAAGAAAGCACAAGCCTACGTGAGAATGTAAGAAGGCTTGTGTGAGAAAGCACAAGGGCTCACGCGAGAAAATACATAGGCTCATGCAATAAAGCACTTCATTGTGCGCAGAAGTGCTAGAAACAAAAAATCTTAACACGATATGGTGAGAAACCTCGCATGAGATTCTATAACAGTGATGCACAGAAGTACAGACAATGTACATAAATCATAAAAAAATAAAAAACAATTGAAACTTGCATTGGAAATGCAAGAAAAGAAGGACAAAATAGAGTTGTTCTACCCCACAGTGGGCGCAAAAAATGTACACACTAAAACGTGCACTTCTCTAATTCATTGCTTCTAAGAGAATCCATGGATTGGAGACCTTGAGAAATTAACCTAGAGCTCCCTAGGCATGGAGTGCAAGGGTATTGATAGTGCTCTTAGCTAGAGCTACAAAAGCATATGACCTTGCTAGTAAATCATGCAATGGGAGATTCAATGAGACAAGGGCAAGAATTTTAATATCCTCAAGAATTCAAATAGAGATGAAATGCAAGCTATGCTAAGAACGAAAATGCAAGCTAAGATATGAAAATGAAAGATAGGAGTGTTACAAATCTTTACTAATTAAGCTATGTGAACTAAACTAGAGCATGAAAGGAAACTAAGCTAAGAAAGCATAAATATGAAGCTAAGCTAAGAATGCAAGAAATGAAAGCTAAATGTAATAAGATCTCCAAAAGCTCCAAAGTCTCCAAGAAATCCTCCAGCATAAGATTGGATCCTAGAATTAGAAGAGAGCTCTTCTTTTATAGGAACTGAAAAGGAATGGACCATGGAGATTTAGAAGAAAAAAATTTAATCAAGGGTGGAGCTTGAAAGAGGAGAAATCCATGTGCACAAGTTTCCTTCAATGAGAAATAAGTGTTGACTTTTGTGCCCCGTGTGAGACAAAAAGGCCTTTTCTTATTTTTATAAAATAAGAATAATGCTTTACTTGTGCAACTTAGGATAAAAGGGAAAGTGGGGCCTTTTTATTTGATAAAAAGGGAGGGAAGTCCTTTTAATTAAATAAAGACTTAGGATAAAATGGTTAGCCCATAGAATATAATTGAATAAATGATAGAACTAGGATTTGATCAAGAATCAGCAATTGATGATTTTAGCAAATAATGCTAGCAAGGGGCTAATAGTCTAAATGACCATTTTTGGGTGATTACATTTGCCCCTCTTTCACTAATGTGTGATCGATCTAGGAACACATTACATCAAAGAATAGATCAGCTAAGAAGGTAATAGATAGAGATCTAACTTCAAAGAATGAAGTGCAGAGAGATAGAAAATCCTGCATGGTTAGCATGGTAGTGACAGTATTAAACACTTAGGAAAGAGATGGATAGTATCAAAACTTGAGACGAGAACTAACATGTCAAGCGCAAAGATAGATCAATCAGAGTAAATGGAATGGTCAAGCATATGCTCTGGAGAATAGCCAATAGGGTATGATGTGTCTGCCCCCTCAAGATTGAAAGTGAAATCAGGTAGAGGGAATGTAGAAGTAAGAGCAACATGATCAAATCACTAAAAATCATAATCGAAGATGAAAGATAAGAGAATAACCATTAAGCAGTGAAGATATGCCCCAGTCAAGACCTCAGAGAGAGATGAATGAAATGAATGAAAGATTAGAAGGGTGAGAGAGATGGAGATGAAGAAGGAAAGGATGCCCCAGTGAAGATCGAAGGATCAGGCTTCAAAAGGTCAGTCAACTACATGGAAGAAGGAGAAATGCAATTTGGACAATCAAGGTGAACCCATACTTCATTTTTTATCTCAAAATGAATAGAAAATGATGTGATATGAAAGATAAGAATTGAAAGACATGATCGGAAAGAAGTGAAAGGTGAGCACAGTTTGACTAATAAGTCTATGAAAGATGAAATGAAAGCTCACTCCATACGCAAGATGCAAAACTAACTATCCTAAACTTAAGAATGCAAGCTACTATGAAAAGTGGTTTACTTGCAAGGTTACAAAGTCATAAGTCTCTAATAATCATCATCAAGCGTTGTTGGTAGCATTGCAAGATCATACAATACACACTAGTATAACTATGTGAATCTCAATATGATCTATACCATATAGAAATGTGAGAATCCCACCTAGGCACCAAAGACATATAGGTCAAAATGACTAGTGCAGTGAGGTTCCCTAAGTTTAGTATAGCAAGATTATGCTTGTATCGAGACACAAGAAAGTCAAGATGACTATAAGCATGCACTTGCAAAAAATAATCAAAGATAATATATTATAGATCCTAGTGTCAAGTGGAACAAGCATAAATGCTCATGATAGTGAGGATCAACAAGATATACCCACAAGTAGAAAGAAAATAAAACATGTCCTCATGCCCTAGTCTTCTAGCTTGACATCATAAAAAATGATCAGGGAGAGAACACTTAGTAAAGAAATCATCATAGATAGCACACAAAGAAATAAATTTAAATAAATCTCAGTGATTCAAGTGTTTAAGTGCGTGTGTGTAGGTCATAGAGTCAAATTTTGAGTATCGCATCTGCCAGTGAGAAATATTGCATCATTCGAGACTGCAGGTAGGATATCTTATAAGTGTTGAGAAACACTTGATGCTAGGAAAGTGTTGAAAAACATAGTTGGGGTGGTGTTAAAAATTACCATTGAAACCAAGTTGCCCAAGAAACTCAGACGGACAAAGAGACCCAAGATAAGCTAGAACAACATATGCCTCCTAGACTAAGACAAGAGTCAATTTCAGGCTAGGAGAGGCAAAGCAAGAAGTGGAGTGAAGGAGTGCCACACAAGACTGATAGACATAGGTGCAAGGGTCTCAAGCAGTGCCTATTTCTAGGTTTTCACCACTTGACAGATTTTTTCAGGACTTTTTTCAATTTTTTTTATATTTTTGCTACCAAGGTGCCTGTTTCTAGGTTTTTACCAAGGCACTTTTTCTATTTTTTTGAATTTCTAAATTTTAAAATTTTTTTTTTTTTGGTGAGATATCAAAGTGCCTATTGCTAGGTTTTTAGTAGGATGCTCTTTTTTTAGGACATTATATGCTTTTTAGGATTTTTTCAGCATAATATATAAATTTTTTTAGAATCTAGTGAAAGTGATCTCAAATTGAACATCACATCAAGATGAACTAAAAAACACCTTGAATCTTAAAAAATAGATCTCATCGAGATGAACCAAAAAAAACCTTGAATCTTAAAAAATAGAGTGTCTCTTCACAACATATGTACGGTCAAAGTTTGGTCAAAGCAAGGAAGTCAGTACAATATTCGTACCTAAAAAATTGATCATTTTGAAATATAGTGAAAGTGATCTCAAGTAGAAGATCTCATGGAGATGAACTAAAAAATACCACGAATCTTGAAAAATGGAGCCTCTCTTCTTAATATATAGATGATCATAGTTTGGTCAAAGCAAGGAAGTCGGTACAATGTTCGTAGCTAAAAATATGATAGTTTTCAAATCTGGTGAAAGTGGTCTCAAATTGAAGATCTCATCAAGATGAACCAAAAAACACCTTGAATCTTGAAAAATGGAGCCTCTCTTCTCAAGATACGAATGGTCAAAGTTTGGTCACAATAAGGAAGTCAGTACAGTATTCATATCTAAAAATTTAACCATTTCAAAATATAGTGAAAGTTGTCTTAAATTGAAGACATCATCGAGATGAACCAAAAAACACTTTTAATCTTGAAAAATGAAGCCTCTCTTCTCAAAATATAGATGGTCAAAGTTTGGTCAAAGCAAAGAAGTCAGTATAGTGTTCATAGCTAAAATTTGACAGTTTTGAAATCTTGTGAAAGTTGTCCCAAATGGAAGATCTCATTGAGATGAACCAAAAAACACCATAAATCTTGAAAAATAGAGCCTCTCTTCTCAATATAATGATGGTCAAAGTTTGGTCAAAGCAAGGAAGTTAGTACAGTATTCGTAGCTAAAAATTAGACCATTTTCAAATTTGGTCAAAGTAGTCTCAAATGGAAGATCTCATCAAGATGAACCAAGAAACACCATAAATATTAAAAAATGGAGCCTCACTTCTCAAGATACGGATGCTAAAGGTTTGGTCAAAGCAAGGAAGTCAGTACAGTGTTTATAGATAAAAATTTGACAGTTTTAAAATCTAGTGAAAGTTGTCTCAAATTGAAAATCTCATGAAGATGAACCAAAAAACACCATGAGTCTTGAAAAATGGAGCCTCTATTCTCAAGATACAAATAGTCAAAATTTGGTCAAAGCAAGGAAGTCACTATAGTGTTCATAGCTAAAAATTTGACCATTTTAAAATCTAGTGAAAGTGGTCTAAAATGGAAGATCTCATTGAGATGAACCAAAAGACACTATGAACCTTGAAAAGTAGAGTGTCTCTTCTCAATATACAAATGTTAAAAGTTTGGTAAAAGCAAGGAAGTTGGTACAATGTTTGTATATAAAAATTTTACTATTTAAAAATCTAGTGAAAGTGGTCTCACATGGAAGATCTTGTCAAGATGAACCAAAAAACAACATGAATCTTGAAAATTGGAGCCTCTATTCTCAAGATACGCATGGTCAAAGTTTGGTGAAAGAAAAGAAGTTAGTACAATGTTCATAGCTAAAAATTTGACTGTTTCAAAATCTCGTGAAAGTGGTCTCAAATGGAAGATCTCATCGAGATGAACCAAAAACACCATGACTCTTAAAAAATAGAGCCTCTCTTCTCAATATACAAATGGTCAAAGTTTGGTCAAAGCAAGGAAGTGAGTATAGTGTTCATAGCTAAAAATTTGACCATTTTAAAATTACATGAAAGTGGTCTCAAATCAAAGATCTCGTCAAGATGAACCAAAAATTACTTTGAATCTTGAAAAATGGAGCCTCTCTTCTCAAGATACAGATGGTCAAAGTTTGGTCAAAGCAAGAAAGTCAGTACAATGTTCGTAGCTAAAAATTTAACAGTTTCAAAATCTGGTGAAAGTGGTCTCAAATCGAAGATCTCGTCGAGATGAACCAAAAAACACCTTGGATCATAAAAAATGGAGCCTCTCTTCTAAAGATATGAATGGTCAAAATTTGGTAAAAGAAAGGAAGTCAGTACAGTGTTCGTAGCTAAAAATTTGACAATTTTGAAATCTGGTGAAAATTGTCTTAAATGGAAGATCTCGGTGAGATGAACCAAAAAACACCATGAACTTTGAAAAATAGAGTCTCTCTTCTCAATATACGGACGTTAAAAGTTTGGTAAAAGCAAGGAAGTCGGTACAATGTTCGTATATAAAAATTTTAGCATTTAGAAATCTGTTGACAGTGGTCTCAAATGGAAGATCTTGTCAAGATGAACCAAAAAACAACATGAATCTTGAAAAATGGAGCCTCTATTATCAAGATACGCATGGTCAAAGTTTGGTGAAAGAAAAGAAGTTAGTACAGTATTCGTAGCTAAAAATTTGACTATTTTAAAATCTCCTGAAAGTGGTCTCAAATGGAAGATCTCATCGAGATGAATGAAAAACACCATGACTCTTGAAAAATAGACTCTCTTCTCAATAAACAAATGGTCAAAGTTTGGTCAAAGCAAGGAAGTGAGTATAGTGTTCGTAGCTAAAAATCTGACCATTTAAAAATTAGGTGAAAGTGATCTCAAATCAAAGATCTCGTCGAGATGAACCAAAAATCACATTGAATCTTGAAAAATGGAGCCTCTCTTCTCAAGATATAGATGGTCAAATTTTTGTCAAAGCAAGGAAGTCAGTAAAGTGTTCTTAGCTAAAAATTTGATAGTTTCCAAATCTATTGAAAGTGGTCTCAATTCAAAGATCTCATCAAGATGAACGAAAAACTACATTGAATCTTGAAAAATGGACCATATCTTCTAAAGATATGGATGGTCAAAGTTTGGTGAAAGAAATGAAGTCAGTACAATATTCGTAGCTAAAAATTTGACTGTTTCAAAATCTAGTGAAAGTGGTCTCAAATCGAAGATCTCATCGAGATGAACCAAAAAACACCTTGGATCTTAAAAAATGGAGCCTCTCTTCTAAAGATACGAATGGTCAAATTTTGGTCAAAGCAAAGAAGTCAGTACAGTGTTCGTAGCTAAAAATTTGAATATTTTGAAATCTGAAGAAAATTGTCGTAAATGGAAGATCTCATTGAGATGAACCAAAAAACCCCATGGAAGATCTCAATATATGTACGGTTAAAATTTGGTCAAAGAAAAGAAGTCAGTACAGTGTTCGTAGCTAAAAATTTGACCATTTTGCAATCTGGTGAAAGTGTTCTCAAATAGAAGATCACGTCAAGATGAACCAAAAAATAACATGAATTTTAAAAAATGGAGCCTCTCTTCTCAAGATATGGATGTTCAAAGTTTGGTCAAAAAAAGGAAGTTAGTACAGTGTTCCTAGCTAAAAATTTGATAATTTCAAAATCTAGTGAAAGTGGTCTCAAATTGAAGATCTCATCGAGATGAACCAAAAAACACCTTCAATTTTAAAAAATGGAGCATGTCTTCTCAAGATATGGACTATCAAACTTTGGTGAAAGCAAAGAAGTTAGTACAATATTCGTAGCTAATAATTTGACCATTTTCAAATTTGGTGAAAGTGGTCTCAAATGGAAGATCTTGTTGAGATGAACTAAAAAACACCATGAATCTTGAAAAAAGAGCCTCTCTTCCCAATATAAAAATGGTCAAAGTTTGGTCAAAGTAAGGAAGTTAGTACCGTGTTCGTAGCTAAAAATTAAACCATTTTGAAATATGGTGAAAGTGGTCTCAATTCGAAGATGTTGTCAAGATGAACCAAAAAATACTATGAATCTTAAAAAATGGAGCCTCTCTTCTCAATGTACAGATCATAGAAGTTTGGTCAAAATAAGGAAGTGAGTACAGTGTTCGTAGCTAAAAATTTGATAATTTCAAAATCTAGTGAAAGTGGTCTCAAATCAAAGATCTCATCAAGATGAACCAAAAAATACCTTGAATCTTGAAATATGGAGCCTCTTTTCTCAAGATATGGATGATCAAAGTTTGGTCAAAGCAAGGAAGTCAGTATAGTATTCGTAGCTAAAAATTTGATGATTTTAAAATTTGGTGAAAGTGGTCTCAAATAGAAGATCTTGTCGAGATGAACCAAAACACATAATGAATCTTAAAAAATAAAGACTCTCTTCTCAATATACGGATGGTCAAAGTTTGGTCAAGGTAAGGAAGTCAGTACAGTGTTCGTTGTTAAAAATTTGACCAATTTAAAATTTGGTGAAAGTGGTCTCAAATCGAAGATCTGGTCGAGATGAACCAAAAAACACCTTAAATTTTGAAAAATAGAGCCTCTCTTCTCAAGATACAGACGGTCAAAGTTTGGTCAAAGAAAGGAAGTCAGTACAGTATTCGTAGCTAAAAATTTGACCATGTTCAAATCTGTTGAAAGTGGTCTCAAAGGGAAGATCACGTCAAGATAAACCAAAAAATACATTGAATATCAAAAATTGAAGCCTCTCTTCTCAATATACGGATGGTGAAAGTTTGGTCAAAGCAAAGAAGTTAGTATAGTGTTCGTAGCTAAAAATTTGATAGTTTCAAAATCTGGTGAAAGTAGTCTGAAATCGAAGATCTTATCAAGATGAACCAAAAAACACCTTGAATCTTGAAAAATGGAGCCTGTCTTCTAAAGATACAAATGGTCAAAGTTTAGTCAAAGTAAGGAAGTCAGTACAGTGTTCGTAGCTAAAAATTTGATAGTTTTGAAATCTTGTGAAAGTAGTCTCAAATCGAAGATCTCGTCAAGATGAACAAAAAAATACCCTGTATCTTAAAAAATGGAGTCTCTCTTCTCAAGATACGTATGGTCAAAGTTTGGTCAAAGTAAGGAAGTCATTATAGTGTTCGTAGCTAAAAATTTAATAGTTTTGAAATCTGGTGAAAGTGGTCTCAACTGAAAAATCTCGTTGAAATGAACCAAAAAATGCAATGAATGTTAAAAAATAGAGCCTCTCTTCTCAAAATACGGACAGTCAAAGTTTGGTCAAAGCAAAGAAGTCAGTGCATTGTTTATAGCTAAAATTTTGACCATTTTGAAATCTAGTGAAAGTGGTCTCAAATAGAAGATCTCATCAAGATGAATTAAAAAACACTTTGAATCTTGAAAATTGGAGTCTCTCTTCTCAAAATATGGACGGTCAAAATTTGGTTAAAGCAAGGAAGTCAGTATAGTGTTCGTAGCTAAAAATTTGACCATTTTAAAATCTGGTGAAAGTGTTCTCAAATAGAAGATCTCATTGAAATGAACCAAACAATGCCATGAATGTTAAAAAATGGAGCCTCTCTTCTCAATATACAAATGGTCAAAGTTTGGTCAAAATAAAGAAGTCAGTACACTATTCGTAGCTAAAAAATTGACCATTTTGAAATCTGGTGAAAGTGGTCTCAAATGGAAGATCTCGACAAGATGAACCAAAAAATACTATGAATCTTAAAAAATAGAGCCTCTCTTCTCAAGATACAGATGGTCAAAGTTTGGTCAAAGTAATGAAGTCAGTACAATATTCGTAGCTAAAAATTTGACCATTTTAAATTCTGATAAAAGTGGTCTCAAATGGAAGAAATCATCAAGATGAACCAAAAAATACCATGAATCTTGAAAGATGGAGCTTCTCTTCTCAATATAGAGATGGCCAAAGTTTGGTCAAAAGAAAGAAGTCAGTACAGTGTTCGTAGCTAAAAAATTTATCATTTTGAAATCTGGATAAAGTGGTCTCAAATACAAGATCTCATTGAGATGAACTAAAAAACACCATGAATCTTGAAAAATAGAGCCTCTCTTCTCAATATAATACAAAAGGTCAAAGTTTGGTCAAAGCAAGAAAGTCAGTACAATATTTATAGTTAAAAATTTAATCATTTTTAAATCTAGTTAAAGTGGTCTCAAATTGAAGACCTCATCGAGATAAACCAAAAAACATCTTGAATCTTGAAAAATGGAACCTCTCTTCTCAAGATATAGACGGTCAAAGTTTGGTCAAAGAAAGGAAGTCAGTACAGTGTTCATATCTAAAAACTGACTGTTTTAAAATCTGGTGAAAGTGTTATAAAATTGAAGATCTCGTCAAGATGAACCAAAAAACACCTTAAATCTTTAAAAATGGAGCTTGTCTTCTCAACATACAGACCATCAAAGTTGTCTCAAATGGAAGATCTCATTGAGATGAACCAAAAAACACCACAAATCTTAAAAAATAGAGCCTCCCTTTTCAATATATGAATGGTCAAAGTTTGTTCAAAATAAGGAAGTTAGTACAGTGTTCATAGCTAAAAATTTGACTGTTTTGAAATCTGGTGAAAGTCATCTCAAATGGAAGATCTTGTCAGGATAAACCAAAAATATCATGAATTTTAAAAAATAGAGCCTCTTCCCAAGATACAGATGGTCAAAGTTTGTTCAAAGCAAGGAAGCTAGTACAGTGTTCGTTGCTAAAATTTTGATAGTTTCAAAATCTGGTGAAAGTGGTGTCAAATGGAACATCTCGTCAGAATGAACTAAAAAACACTTTGAATCTTGAAAAATTGAGCCTCTCTTCTCAAGATACAGATGGTCAAACTTTAGTCAAAGCAAGGAAGTTGGTACAGTGTTCGTAGCTAAAAATTTGACAATTTTGAAATCTGGTGAAAATGGTCTCAAATGTAAGATCTTGTCAAGATGAACCAAAAAACACCATGAATGTTGAAAAATGGAGCCTCTCTTCACAAGATATGGATTGTCAAAGTTTAGTCAAAGCAAGAAAGTCAGTACAGTGTTCGTAGCTAAAAATCTGACTATTTTAAAATCTGGTGAAAGTGGACTCAAATTAAAAATCTCATCGAGCTGAACCAAAAAACAAATTGAATCTTAAAAAATGGAGCCTCTCTTCTCAAAATACGGATGGTCAAAGTTTGGTCAAAGTAAAGAAGTCAGTACAGTGTTTATAGCTAAAAATTTGACCATTTTGAAATTTGGTGAAAGTGGTCTCAAATGAAAGATCTCTTTGAGATTAAACAAAAAATACCATGAATGTTGAAAAACATAACCTCTCTTCTTAATATATGGACGGTAAAAGTCATCTTAAATAGAAGATCTCATTAAGATGAACCAAAAAACACCATGAATCTTTAAAAATAAAGCCTCTCTTCTCAAGATACGGATGGCTAAAGTTTGGTCAAAGCAAAGAAGTTAGTACAGTGTTCCTAGCTAAAAATTTGACAGTTTCAAAATTAGGTGAAAGTGGTTTCAAATTGAAGATCTCATCAAAATGAATAAAAACCACCTTGAATCTTGAAAAATGGAGCTTCTCTTCTCAAGATTTAACATGTTCAAAATTTGGTGAAAGTTGTATCAAATCGAAGATCTCGTCGAGATGAACTAAAAAGAACCTTGAATCTTGAAAAATGGAGCCTCTCTTCTCAAGATACAGACCATCAAAGTTTGGTCAAAGCAAGCAAGTCAGTATAGTGTTCCTAGCTGAAAATTTGACCATTTTAAAATATGGTGAAAGTTTTCTCAAATTGAATATCTCATCGAGATGAACTAAAAAATGCTTTGAATCTCAAAAAATGGAGCCTCTCTTCTCAGAATATGGACTGTTAAACTTTTGTCGAAGCAAGGAAGTTAGTATAGTGTTCGTAGCTAAAAATTTTACTATTTTGAAATATGGTGAAAGTGGTCTCAAATGGAAGATCTCATTGAGATGAACAAAAAAACACCATGAATCTTAAAAAAAGAGCTTCTCTTCTCAATATAAAGACAGTCAAAGTTTGCTCAAAGCAAGGAAGCCAGTACATTATTCTTAGCTAAAAATTTAACCATTTTGTAATCTATTGAAAGTGGTCTCAAATGGAAGATCTCATCAAGATGAACAAAAAAATACCATTAATCTTGAAAAATGGAGTCTCTCTTCTCAAGATACGGATAGTCAAAGTTTTGTCAAAGCAAGGAAGTCAGTACAGTATTTGTAGCTAAAAATTTGATAGTTTTAAAATCTAGTGAAAGTGGTCTCAAATCAAAAATGTCGTTAAGATGAACCAAAAAATACATGAATCTTAAAAAATGGAGCCTCTCTTTTCAAGATACAAATGGTCAAAGTTTTGTCAAAGTAAGGAAGTCAGTATAGTGTTTGTAGCTAAAAATTTGACTATTTTAAAATTTGGTGAAAGTGGTCTTAAATGGAAGATCTTGTTGAGATGAACCAAGAAACACCATGAATCTTGAAAAATAGAGTCTCGCTTCTCAATATATAGATGTTCAAAGTTTGGTCAAAGTGAAGAAGTCAGTACAATATTCGTAGCTAAAAATTTAACCATCTTGAAATCTATTAAAAATATCTCAAATAGAAGATCTCGTCAAGATGAACCAAAACACACCATGAATATTAAAATATGGAGTCTCTCTTCTCAAGATACGCATGGTCAAATTTTGGTAAAAGCAAGAAAGTTAGTATAGTGTTTGTAGCTACAAATTTGACAGTTTCAAAATCTGGTGAAAGTGGTCCCAAATTAAAGATCTCATCGAGATGAACCGAAAAATACCTTGAATCTTGAAAAATGGAGCCTCTATTCTCAAGATACGGATGGTCAATGTTTGGTCAAAGCAAAGAAGTCAGTATAGTATTCGTAGTTAAAAATTTTACCATTTTGAAATCTGGTGAAAGTGGTCTCAAATGGAAGATCTTGTTGAAATGAATGAAAAACACTGACTCTTGAAAAATAGAGCCTCTCTTCTCAATATACGGATGATCAAAGTTTGGTCAAAGCAATGAAGTCAATATAGTGTTCATATCTAAAAATTTAAACATTTCAAAATCAGGTGAAAGTGGTCTCAAATCGAAGATCTCATCAAGTTGAACAAAAGAACACCTTGAATCTTTAAAAATGGAGCCTCTCTTCTCAAAATACAGATGGTCAAGGTTTGGTCAAATCAAAAAACTCAGTAAAGTGTTCGTAGCTAAAAATTTGATAGTTTCCGAATCTGGTGAAAGTAGTCTCAATTCGAAGATCTTGTGAAGATGAACTAAAAAACACATTGAATCTTGAAAAATGGAGCCTCCCTTCTCAAGATACAAATGGTCAAAGTTTGCTCAAAGCAATGAATTCAGTACAGTGTTCGTAGCTAAAAATTTGACTATTTAAAAATCTGGTGAAAGTGGTCTCAAATCAAAAATATCATTGAGATGAACTAAAAAACATATTGAATCTTGAAAAATGGAGTTTCTCTTATCAAGATACGGACGGTTAAAGTTTGGTCAAAAAAAGGAAGTCAATACAGTGTTTGTAGCTAAAAATTTGACCGTTTTGAAATCTAGTGAAACCTGTCTTAAATGGAAGATCTCGTTGAGATGAACCAAAAAACACCATAAATCTTGAAAAATAGACGCTCTCTAGTTCTCAATATATAGACAGTCTAAGTTTTGTCAAAGCAAGGAAGTTAGTACAGTGTTTGTGGCTAATAATTTAACCATTTTAAAATCTAGTGAAAGCAGTCTCAAATGGAAGATCTCATCAAGATGAACTAAAAAACATCATGAATCTTAAAAAATGGAGCTTCTCTTCTCAAGATACATATGGTCAAATTTTGGTCAAAGCAAAGAAGCTAGTACAGTGTTTGTAGCTAAAAATTTGATAGTTTCAAAATCTAGTGAAAATAGTCTCAAATTGAAGATCTCATCAAGATGAATCAAAAAACACCTTGAATCTTAAAAAATGGACCCTCTCTTCTCAAGATATGGATGGTCAATGTTTGTTCAAAGTAAGGAAGTCAGTAGTGTTTGTAGTTGAAAAATTGACTATTTTAAAATCTGGTAAAAATCATCTCAAATTGAAGATCTCATCGAGATGAACCAAAAAAACACCTTGAATCTTGAAAAATAGAGTCTGTCTTCTCAATATATAGATGGTCAAAGTTTGGTCAAGTCAAGGAACTCAGTATAGTGTTTGTAGCTAAAAATTTGACCATTTCAAAATCTAGTGAAAGTTGTCTCAAATGTAAGATCTCGTTGAGATGAACCAAAAAACACCATGAATCTTAAAAAATAGAGCCCCTCTTCTCAATATATTAGAGACAATCAAAGTTTGGTCAAGGCAAGGATGTCAGTAGAGTGTTCGTAGCTAAAAATTTGACCGTTTTAAAATTTGGTGAAAGTTGTCTCAAATGGAAGATGTAATTGAGATGAACCAAAAAATACCATGAATCTTAAAAAATAGAGCATCTCTTCTCAATATATGGACGGTTTAATTTTCGTCAAAGCATAGAAGTTAGTACAGTGTTTGTAGCTAAAAATTTAACTATTTTGAAATCTAGTGAAAGTAGTCTCAAATGGAAGATCTTGTCAAGACAAACCAAAAAACATCATGAATCTTAAAAAATGGAGCCTCTCTTCTCAAGATACAGATGGTCAAATTTTTGTCAAAGCAAAGAATCCACTATAGTGTTCGTAGCTAAAAATTTGACAGTTTTAAAATCTGGTGAAAGTGGTCACAAATGGAAGATCTCATTGAGATGAACCAAAAAACACCATGAATCTTGAAAAAAAGAGTCTCTCTTCTCAATATACAGATGGTCAAAGTTTGGTGAAAGCAAGAAAGTTAGTATAGTGTTCGTAGCTAAAAATTAAACCGTTTTAAAATATGGTCTAATTGGTCTCAAATGGAAGATGTCATCAAGATGAACAAAAAAACATCATGAATCTTGAAAAATAGAGCCTCTCTTATCAAGATACGGATGGTCAAAGTTTGGTCAAAGAAAGAAAGTTAGTATAGTGTTCGTAGTTAAAAATTTAACTATTTTAAAATCTATTGAAAATGGTTTCAAATGGAAGATCTCGATGAAATGAACCAAAAAATGTCATGAATGTTGAAAATAAGAGCCTCTCATCTCAATATACAGATGGTCAAAGTTTGGTTAAAGAAAGGAAGTCAGTACATTGTTCATAGGTAAAAATTTGACCATTTTGAAATCTAGTGAAAGTGGTCTGAAATGGAAGATCCAGTCAAGATGAACCAAAACACACCATGAATATTGAAAAATAGAGCCTCTCTTCCCAATATACAAATGGTCAAAGTTTGGTCCAAATAAAGAAGTCAGTATAATGTTCGTAGCTAAAAGTTTGATAGTTTCAGAATCTAGTAAAAGTGATCTAAAATTGAAGATCTCATCGAGATGAACCAAAAAACACCTTGAATCTTTAAAAATGCAGCCTCTTTTCTTAATATATGAATAGGTAAAGTTTGGTCAAAGCAAGGAAGTCAGTACAGTGTTCGTAGCTAAAACTTTGACCGTTTTGAAATATGGTGAAAGTTGTCTCAAATAGAAGATCATGTCAAGATGAATAAAAAAATATAATGAATCTTAAAAAAGGATCCTCTCTTCTCAAGATATAGATGGTCAAAGTTTGATCAAAGCAAGGAAGTTAGTACAATGTTCGTAGGTAAAAATTTGACAGTTTCAAAATCTAGTGAAAGTGATCTCATATTGAAGATCTCATCAAGATGAAGCAAAAAACACCTTGAATCTTAAAAAATAGAGTCTCTCTTCTCAAGATATGGAAGGTCAAATTTTGGTCAAATTAAGGAAGTCAGTACAGTGTTTGTAGCTAAAAATTTGACAATTATGAAGTTTTGTGAAAGTGGTCTCAAATGGAACATCTCGTTGAGATCAATCAAAAACTAACATGAATCTTGAAAAATAGATCCTCTCTTCTTAATAGACGAACTACCAAAGTTTGGTCAAAGCAAAAAAGTCAGTACAGTGTTCGTAGTTAAAAATTTAACCGTTTTGAAATCTAGTGAAAGTGGTCTCAAATGGAAGATCTCGTCAAGGTAAACCAAAAAATACCATGAATCTTGAAGAATGGAGCCTCCCTTCTCAAGATATGGATTCTCAAAGTTTGGTCAAAGCAAAAAAGTCATTACATTGTTCATAGGTAAAAATTTGACAGTTTCAAAATATGGTGAAAGTGGTCTCAAATTGAAGATCTCATGAAGATGAACCAAAAAACACCTTGAATCTTGAAAAATTGAGCCTCTCTTCTCAAGATACGAAAGGTCAAAGTTTGGTCAAAGTAACAAAGTTAGTATAGTGTTTATAGCCAAAAATTTAAATATTTTGAAATCTAGTTAAAGTGGTCTCAAATGGAAGATCTCTTTGAGATCAATAAAAAAAATTATGAATCTTGAAAAATAGAGCCTCTCTTCTTAATAGACGGACTGTCAAAGTTTGGTCAAAGCAAAGAAGTCAAAATAGTGTTTGTAGCTAAAAATTTGACCATTTCAAAATCTAGTGAAAGTGGTCTAAAATTGAAGATCTCGTCAAGATGAACTAAAAAATACCTTGAATCTTGAAAAATAGAGTCTCTCTTCTCAAGATACGGACGATCAAAGTTTGGTCAAAACAAAGAAGTCAGTACAATGTTCGTAGCTAAAAATTTGACTATTTTAAAATCTGGTAAAAGTTGTCTCAAATGGAAGATCTGGTTCAGATCAATCAAAAAACACCATGAATCTTGAAAAATAGAGCCTCTCTTCTTAATAGACGGACTGTCAAAGTTTGGTCAAAGCAAAGAAGTCAGTACAGTGTTCGTAGTTAAAAATTTGACCATTTTGAAATCTGGTGAAAGTGGTCTCAAATGGAAGATCTCGCCAAGGTGAACCAAAAAACACCATGAATATTGAAAAATGGAGCCTCCCTTCTCAAGATACGAATTGTCAAAGTTTGGTCAAAGCAAGGAAGTCATTATAATGTTCGTAGCTAAAAATTTGACAATTTTCAAATCTGGTGAAATCAGTCTCAAGTTGAAGATTTCCTCGAGATGAACTATAAAATACCTTGAATCTTAAAAAATGGAGCTTCTCTTCTCAAAATACGAATGATCAAAGTTTCATCAAAGCAAGGAAGTCAGTACAGTATTTGTAGCTAAAATTTGACCATTTTTAAATCAGGTGAAAGTGGTCTCAAATGGAAGATCTTGTCGAGATGAACCAAAAAATACCAAAAATCTTGAAAAATAGAGCCTCTCTTCTCAATATATAGACGGTCAAAGTTTGGTCAAAGTAAGAAAATCAGTACAGTGTTCGTAGCTAAATATTTGACCATTTTGAAATCTAGTGAAAGTGGTCTCAAATCAAAGATCTCATCGAGATGAACCAAAACACACCTCGAATCTTAAAAATGGAGTGTCTCTTCTTAAGATACAAATGGTCAATATTTGGTGAAAGCAAAGAAGTTTGTACAGTGTTCGTAGGTAAAAATTTGATGGTTTCCAAATCTAGTGAAAGTGATCTCAAATCGAAGATCTTGTCGAGATAAACTAAAAAACATCTTCAATCTTAAAAAATGGAGCCTCTTTTCTCAAGAAATGGATGGTCAAAGTTTGGTCAAAGCAAGAAAGTCAGTACATTGTTCCTAGCTAAAAATTTGACTATTTTGAAATATGGTGAAAGTTGTCTCAAATAGAAAATCTTGTTGAGATGAACCAAAAAATACCATGAATCTTGAAAAATAGAGGCTCTTTTCTCAATATACGGATGGTCAAAGTTTGGTCAAAGCAAATCAGTACAATGTTCATAGCTAAAAATTTAACAGTTTTAAAATCTAGTAAAAAGTGGTCTCAAATCTAAGATCTCATCGAGATGAATGAAAAAACACCTTATATCTTTAAAAAGTGAGCCTCTTTTCTCAAGATACGGATGGTCAAAGCTTGGTCAAAGAAAGACAGTCAATACAATGTTCATAGCTAAAAATTTGACACTTTAAAAATCTGGTGAAATGTGGTCTCAAATCGAAGATCTCATCGAGATGAACCAAAAAACACCTTGAATCTTGAAAAATGGAGCCTCTCTTCTCAAGATAGAGACGGTCAAAGTTTGGTCAGAGCAAGGAAGTCAGTACAGTGTTCATAGCTAAAAATTTGACCATTTTAAAATCTGGTGAAAGTGGTCTCAAATCAAAGATCTCGTCAACATGAACCAAAAAACACCATGAATCTTAAAAAATAGAGCCTCTCTTCTCGTAATACAGATGGTCAAAGTTTGGTCAAAGCAAGGAAGTCAATACAATTTTCGTAGCTAAAAATTTGAAAGTTTCCAAATCTAATGAATGTGGTCTCAAATCAAAGATATCATTGAGATGAACCAAAAAACACCTTGAATCTTGAAAAATGGAGCTTTTTTTCACAAGATACGAATGGTGAAAGTTTGGTCAAAGCAAGAAAGTCAGTACAGTGTTCATCGCTAAAAATTTGATCGTTTCAAAATTTGGTGAAAGTTGTCTCAAATCAAAGATCTCATCAAGATGAAAAAAGAACATGTTGAATCTTGAAAAATTGAGCGTCTCTTCTCAAGATACGGATGGTCAAAGTTTTATCAAATAAAAGAATTTAGTACAGTGTTTGTAGCTAAAAAATTTGATAGTATCAAAATCTGGTGGAAGTGGTCTCAAATCGAAGATCTTGATAAGATGAACCAAAAAATATCATGAATCTTGAAAAATAGACCCGCTAAAAAATTAACCTTTTTGAAATCTGGTGAAAGTGGTCTCAAATGTAAGATCTCATTGAGATGAACCATAAAACACCATGAATCTTGAAAAATAGAGCCTCTCTTCTCAATATAGGGATGGTCAAAGTTTTGTCAAAGCAAGGAAGTTTGTAGAGTGTTCGTAGCTAAAATTTTGACATTTTCCAAATCTGGTGAAAGTGGTCTCAAATTGAAAATCTCGTCAAGATGAACAAAAAAATATTTTGTATTTTGAAAAATGGAGCTTATTTTCTCAAGATACGGGTGGTCAAATTTTGTTCAAAGCAAAGAAGTCAGTACAGTGTTTGTAGCTAAAAATTTAACCATTTCTAAATCTGGTGAAAGTTGTCTCAAATCAAAGATCTCTTAGAGATGAACCAAAAAATACCTTGATTCTTGAAAAATAGAGTCTCTCTTCTCAAGATATGGATGGTCAAAATTTGGTCAAAGCAAGGAAGTCAGTATAGTGTTTGTAGCTAAAAATTTGACCATTTTAAAATTTGGTGAAATTTATCCCAAATCAAAGATGTCATCGAGATGAAGCAAAAATAGCTTAAATCTTATAAAATGGAGCCTCTTTTCTCAAGATACAAATGCTCAAAGTTTGGTCAAAGAAAGAAAGTCAGTACAATGTTCGTAGGTAAACATTTGACAGTTTCAAAATCTGCTAAAGGTGGTCGCAAATAGAAGATCTCATTGAGATGAACCAAAAAACACCATAAATCTTCTAAAATAGAGCCTCTCTTCTGAATATACGGATGGTCAAAGTTTGGTCAAAGCAAGGAAGTCAGTACTGTATTTGTAGCTAAGAATTTGACCATTTAGAAATCTAGTGAAAGTGGTCTCAAATAGAAGATCTTGTCGAGATGAACCAAAATATACCTTGAATCTTGAAAAATGGAGCTTTATTTTTAAACATACGGATGGTCAAAGTTTGGTCAAAATAAGGATGTTAAGACAGTATTTGTAGCTAAAAATTTGACCATTTTAAAATCTGGTGAAAGTGGTCTCAAATGGAAGATCTCATCGAGATGAATGAAAAAACACCATGAATTTTGAAAAATAGAGCCTCTTTTCTCAATATACAAATGAATAAAGTTTGGTCAAAGAAAAGGAAGTCAGTACAGTGTTCGTAGCTAAAAATTTCACAGTTTCCAAATTTGGTGAAAGTTGTCTCAACTCAAAGATTTCGTCAAGATGAACCAAAAAACACTTTGAATCTTAAAAAATAAAGCCTCTCTTCTCAAGATATGTATAGCCAAAATTTTGTCAAAGTTTGGACAAATCAAAGAAGTCAGTACAGTGTTCGTAGCTAAAATTTTGACAATTTCATAATATGGTCAAAGTGTTCTAAAATTGAAGATCTCATCAAGATGAACCAAAAAATACTTTAAATCTTGACAAATGGAGCCTCTCTTCCACAGATACGGATGATCAAAGTTACGTCAAAGCAAGAAAGTTAGTATAGTATTCATACCTAAAAATTTGACCATTTTGAAATTTGGTGAAAGTGGTCATAAATCGAAGATCTTGTCGAGATGAACTAAAAAACTATTTGAATCTTGAAAAATGGAGCCTCTCTTCTCAAGATACAGACGGTCAAAGTTTGGTCAAACCAATGAAGTCATTACAGTATTCGTAGCTAAAAATTTGACCATTTTAAAATCTGGTGAAAGTTGTCTCAAATCAAAGATGTCGTCGAGATGAACAAAAAAAACCTTGAATCTTTAAAAATGGAGCCTCTATTCTCAAAATATAAATGGTCAAAGTTTTGTCAAAGCAAGGAAGTCAGTCTAGTGTTCGTAGGTAAAAATTTGATAGTTTCAAAATCTGGTGAAAGTAGTCTCAAATGGAAGATCTCATTGAGATGAACCAAAAAACACCATAAATTTTGAAAAATACTGCCTCTCTTCTCAATATACAGATGGTCAAAGTTTGGTCAAACCAACAAAGTTAGTACAGTGTAACTAGCTAAAAAATTGACTGTTTGAAAATCTAGTGAAGTGGTCTCAAATAGAAGATCTCATCAAGATGAACCAAAAAACACCATGAATCTTGAAAAATAGAGTCTCTCTTCTAAAAATATGGATGGTCAAAGTTTGGTCAAAGCAACGAAAGTCAGTTTGTCACTAAAAATTTGACAGTTTTAAAATCTGGTGAAAGCTGTCTCAAATCAAAGATCTCATTGACATGAACCAAAAAATAAGTTTAATGTTAAAAAATAGAGTCTCTCTTCTCTAGATATGGATGGTCAAAGTTTGGTCAAAGTAAGGAAGTCACTACAGTATTCGTAACTGAAAATTTGACCATTTTGAAATCTAGTGAAAGTGATCTCAAATGGAAGATCTCATCGAATGAACCAAAAAATATCTTGAATCTTAAAAAATTGAGCCTCTCTTTTGCAAATACGAACAGTCAAAATTTGGTCAAAGCAAGGAAGTCAGTACAGTGTTCATAGCTAAAAATTTGATAGTTTTCAAATCTGGTGAAAGTGGTCTCAAATCAAAGATGTCATCAAGATGAGCCAAAAAATAAATTGAATCTTGAAAAATGGAGCCTCTCTTCTCAACATACATATGGTCAAAGTTTTGTCAAAGCAAGGAAGTTAGCACATTGTTCGTAGCTAAAAACTTGACCATTTAAAAATATAGTGAAAGTGGTTTCAAATTGAAGATCTAGTCGAGATGAATCAAAAAACACCTTGAATTTTAAAAAATAGAGAATATCTTCTCAAGATACGAATGGTCAAAGTTTGGTCAAAGCAAAAAAGTCAGTATAATATTCATCGCTAAAAATTTTACCATTTCAAAATCTGGTGAAAGTTGTCTCAAATGGAAGATCTTGTCGAGATGAATCAAAAAACACTATATATTTTAAAAAGCAGTGTCTCTCTTCTCAATATATAGACGGCCAAAGTTTGGTCAAAGCAAAGAAGTCAGTATAGTTTTTGTAGATAAAAATTGACTGTTTGAAAATCTGGTACAAGTGGTCTCAAATGGAAGATCTCGTCAACATGAACTAAAAAAATTATGAATCTTGCAAAATGGAGCCTCTTTTCTCAAAATATGGATGGTCAAAATTTGGTCAAAGCAAGAAAGTCAGTTCGTAGCTAAAAATTTGATAGTTTCAAAATTTGGTGAAAGTGGTCTGAAATCAAAGATCTCATCGAGATGAACAAAAATACACCTTGAATGTTTAAAAATGGAGCTTCTCTTCTCAAGATAAAGACGATCAAAATTTTGTTAAAGCAAGGAAGTCACTACAGTATTCGTAACTAAAAATTTGACCATTTTAAAATATGGTGAAAGTTGTCTGAAATGGAAGATCCCGTCGACATGAACTGAAAAATGTCATGAATTTTGAAAAATAGACCATCTATTCTCAACATACATACGGTGAAAGTTTGGTCAAAACAAGGAAGTCAGTACAGTGTTCGTTGCTAAAAATTTAATTGTTTAGAAATCTGGTGAAAGTTGTCTCAAATGGAAGATCTCATCAAGATGAACCAGAAAAAACTATGAATCTTGAAAAATGGAGTCTCTCTTCTCAAAGTACAGATGGTCAAAATTTGGTCAAAGCAAGGAAGTCAATTCGTAGCTTAAAAATTGACAGTTTTAAAATCTGGTGAAAGTTCTCTCAAATCAACGATCTCATCGAGATGAAGCAAAAAATACTTTAAATATTTAAAAATGGAGCCTGTTTTCTCAAGAAACGGACAGTCAAAGTTTGGTCAAAGCAAGAAAGTCACTACAGTATTCGTAACTAAAAATTTAACCATTTTGAAATCTAGTGAATGTGGTTTCAAATGGAAGATCTTGTCGAGATGAACAAAAAAACACCATAAATCTTAAAAAATATAGACTCTCTTCTCAATATACGGACGGTCAAAGTTAGGTCAAAGTAAGCAAGTCAGTATAGTGTTATTAGCTAAAAAATTTACAATTTTAAAATCTGGTGAAAGTAGTCTCAAATGGAAGATCTCGTTGAGATGAACCAAAAAATATCATGAATCTTGAAAAATGGATCCTCTCTTCTCAATATATGGACAGTCTAAGTTTGGTCAAAGTAAGGAAGTTAGTACAGTTCTCTCTTCTAAAAATTTAACCATTTTAAAATCTGGTGAAAGTGGTCTCAAATAGAAGATCTCGTCAAGATGAACCAAAAAATACCTTGAAACTTAAAAAATGGAGCTTCTTTTCTCAAAATACGGATCATCAAAATTTGGTCAAAGCAAGGAAGTCAGTACAATATTTGTAGCTAAAAATTTGACCATTTTGAAATCTAGTGCAAGTGGTCTCAAATGGAAGATCTTGTCGAGATGAATCAAAAACATCATTAATCTTGAAAAATAGAGTCTCTCTTGTCTATATAAGAATGGCCAAAGTTTGGACAAAGAAAGGAAGTTAGTACAGTATTCGTAGCTAAAAATTTGACCATTTTTAAATCTGGTGAAAGTGGTCTCAAATCAAATATCTCGTTGAGATGAACCAAAAAACACCTTGAATCTTGAAAAATTGAGCTTCTCTTCTTAAGATACGGATAGTCAAAGTTTGGTCAAAGTAACGAAGTCAGTATAGTGTTCATAGCTAAAAATTTGATAATTTCCAAATCTGGTGAAAGTGGTCTCAAATTAAAAATTTCATCAAGATGAACCAAAAAACACCTTGAATCTTGAAAAATGGAGCATCTCTTCTCAAGATACAGATGGTCAAAGTTTGGTCAAAGCAAGGAAGTAAAAATAGTGTTCATAGCTAAAAATTTGACAATTTCAAAATCTGGTGAAAGTAGTCTCAAATCGAAGATATCATCAAGATGAACTAAAAAACAACTTGAATCTTGTGAAATGGAGCCTCTATTTTCAAGATACAGACAGTCAAAATTTGGTCAAAGCAAGGAAGTCTGAAATCTGATGAAAGTTGTCATAAATGAAAGATCTCTTTGAGCTAAACCAAAAAAATACCGTAAATCTTGAAAAATAGAGCCTCTCTTCTTAATATACGGATTGTCAAGGTTTGGTAAAAGCAAGGAAGATAGTACAGTGTTCGTAGCTAAAAATTTGATAGTTTCAAAATCTAGTGAAAGTGGTCTCAAATCGAAGATCTCGTTGAGATGAAATAAAAAATATCATGAAGTCAAAAATATAGACTCTCTTCTCAATATCTGGACGGTCAAAGTTTGGTCAAAGTAATGAAGTCAATACAGTGTTAGTAGCTAAAAATTTGAAAGTTTCAAAATCTGTTGAAAGTGGTCACAAATCAAAGATCTCGTCAAGATGAACAAAAAAAATATTGAATCTTGAAAAATGGAGCCTCTCTTCCTAAGATACGAATGGTCAAAGTTTGGTCAAAGCAAAGAAGTCATTACAGTGTTTGTAGCTAAAAATTTGACCATTTTAAAATTTAATGAAAATGATCTCATATAGAAGATCTTGTCAAAATTAACTAAAAAATACTTTGAATCGAGAAAAATGGAGCCTCTTCTCAAGATACGGAGGGTCAAAGTTTGGTCAAAGCAAGAAAGTCAGTACAGTGTTCATAGCTTAAAATTTGACCATGATGAAAGCTAGTGAAAATGGTGTCAAATCGAAGATCTCTTCAAGATGAACTTAAAAAGACCATGAATCTTGAAAAATGGAGACTTTCTTCTCAAGTTACACATGGTCAAAATTTGTTCGAAGCAAGTAAGTCAGTACAATGTTCGTAGCAAAAAAATTGATAGTTTCAAAATTTGGTGAAACTGGTCTCAAATCAAAAATCTTGTTGAGATGAAGAAAAAAAATTTTGAATCTTAAAAAATGGAGCCTCTTCTCAAGATACAGACGGTAAAAATTTGGTCCAAGCAAAGTCAATATAGTGTTCGTAGCTAAAAATTTAACCATTTAAAAATCTGGTGAAAGTGGTCTCAAATAGAAGATCTCACCGAGATGAACCAAAAAACCTCATGCATCTTGAAAAATAGAGCCTCTACTCTCAACATACAGACAGTCAAAGTTTCGTCAAAGTGAGGAAGTCAGTACAATGTTCATAGGTAAAAATTTAACTATTTTAAAATCTCGTAAAAGTTGTCTGAAATCAAAGATCTCATCAATATGAACCAAAAAACACTTTGAATCTTAAAAAATGGAGCCTCTCTTCTCAAGATATGGATGGTCAAAGTTTGGTCATAGCAAGAAAATCAGTATAGTGTTCGTAGCTAAAAATCAGTCCATTTTTAAATTTGGTGAAAGTTGTCTCAAATGAAAGATCTCGTTGAGATGAACGAAACAACACCATGAATCTTAAAAAATAGAGCCTCTTTTTTCAATATATAGATGGTCAAAGTTTGGTCAAAGAAAGGAAGTTAGTACAGTGTTTGTAGCTAAAAATTTAATCATTTATAAATCTGGTGAAAGTGGTCTCAAATGGAAGATCTCGTCAAGATGAACCAAAAACACCATGAATCTTAAAAAATAGATCATCTCTTCTCAAAATACGGATGGTCAAAGTTTGGTCAAAGTAAGTAAGTCGGTACAATATTCGTAGCTAAAAATTTGAGTGTTTCAAAATCTGATGAAAGTGGTCTCAAATCGAAGATCTCATCAAGATGAGCTAAAAAACACCTTGAATCTTGAAAAAATGAGCTTCTCTTCTCAAGATACGGATGGTCAAAGTTTGGTCAAAGCAAGAAAGTCAGTACATTGTTCATAGCTTAAAGTTTGACCATTTTGAAATATGGTAAAATTTGTCTAAAATAGAAGATCTTGTTGAGATGAACCAAAAAACATCATGAATCTTGAAAAATAGAGCCTCTCTCCTCAATATACAGATGTTCAAACTTTAGGCAAAGCAAGGAAGTCAGTACAGTGTTCGTATTTAAAAATTTGACCATTTTGAAATCTGATTAAAGTGGTCTCAAATTAAAGATCTTCTCAAGATGAACCAAAAAATATTTTAAATATTAAAAAATGGAGCCTCTCTTTTCAAGATACAGATGGTAAAAGTTTGGTCAAAGAAAGGAAGTTAGTATAGTGTTCATAACTAAAAAAATTATTATTTCAAAATCTGGTGATAGTAGTCTCAAATCAAAGATCTCATCGAAATGAACTAAAAAACACCTTAAATCTTGAAAAATAAAACCTCTCTTCTCAATATACGGATGTTCAAAGTTAGGTTAAAGCAAGGAAGTCAGTACAGTGTTCGTAGCTAAAACTTTTATCATTTTAAAATCTGGTTAAAGTGGTCTCAAATGAAAGATCTCGTTAGGATGAACCAAAAAATATCATGAATCTTGAAAAATGGAGAGTGTCTACTCAAGATATAGATGGTTAAAATTTGGTCAAAGCAACGAAGTCAGTATAGTGTTCGTAGCTAAAAATTTGATAGTTTTAAAATCTGGTGAAAGTGGTCTCAAATCAAAGATCTCATCAAGATGAACCAAAAAACACCATGACTTTTAAAAATTAGAGCATCTCTTCTGAAGATATGGACGGTCAATGTTTGGTCAAATCAAGGAAGTTAATATAGTGTTCGTCGCTAAAAATTTGACCGTTTTAAAAAATGGTGAAATATATCTCAAATAAAATATCTTATAGAGATGAACCAAAAAATACCATGAATATTGAAAAACATAGCCTCTCTTCTCAATATATGGACGGTCAAAGTTTGGTCAAAGCAAAAAAGTTAGTACAGTGTTCGTAGCTAAAAATTTGACCATTTTGAAATCTGTTGAAATTGATCTCAAATAAAAGATCTTGTCAACATGAAACAAAAAACACCATGAATCTTGTAACATGGAGCCTCTCTTCTCAATATACGGATGGTTAAAGTTTTGTCAAAGGAAGGAAGTCAAAACAGTGTTCGTAGCTAAAAATTTAACCATTTTAAAATCTAGTTAAAGTGGTCTCAAATAGAAAATCTCATCAAGATGAAACCAAAAACACCATGAATCTTAAAAAATAGAGCCACTCTTCTCAAGATATGGATGGTCAAAGTTTTGTCAAAGCAAAGAAGTCAGTATAGTGTTGGTAGCTAAAAATTTGACAGTTTCAAAATTTTTTGAAAGGGGTCTCAAATCAAAGATCTCATAAAGATGAACTAGAAAACACCTTGAGTCTTATAAAATGGACCTTCTATTCTCAAGATATGAACAGTCAAAGTTTGGTCAAAGCAAAGAAGTTAGTACATTGTTTGTAGCTAAAAATTTGACCATTTTAAAATTTGGTGCAAGTGTTTTCAAATAGAAGATCTCGTTGAGATGAACCAAAAAACACCATGAATCATGAAAAATGGAGCCTCTCTTCTTAAGATACGGATGGTTAAAGTTTGGATAAAATAAGGAAGTTACTATAGTGTTCGTAGCTAAAAACTTGACCATTTTGAAATCTAGTGAAAGTGGTCTCAAATGAAAGATCTCGTCGAGATGAACTAAAAAACACATTGAATCTTGAAAAATGGAGTCTGTCTTCTAAAGATACGGATGGTCAAAGTTTTGTCAAAGCAAGTAAGTCAGTAGAGTGTTCATAACTAAAAATTTAACTATTTTGAAATATGGTAAAATTGGTCTCAAATCGAAGATCTCGTCGAGAGAAACTAAAAAACACCATGAATCTTAAAAATACAGACTCTCTTCTCGATATACGGATAGTCAAAGTTTGGTGAAAGCATGGATGTCAGTATAGTGTTCGTAGCTAAAAATTTTACCATTTTAAAATCTGGTGAAAGTGGTCTCAAATGGAAGATGTCATCAAGATGAACCAAAAAATACCACGAATCTAAAAAAATAGAGCCTCTCTACTCAAGATACAGACGGCTTAAGTTTGGTCAAAGCAATGAAGTGAGTATAGTGTTCATAGCTAAAAATTTGACTGATTCCAAATTTGATGAAAGTGGTCTCAAATCAAAGATTTCATTAAGATGAACCAAAAAATACCTTGAATCTTGAAAAAGAGAGCCTCTCTTCTCAAAATACAAATGGTCAAAGTTTGGTAAAACCAAAGAAATCAATACAACGTTCATAACAAAAAATTTGACCATTTCAAAATCTGGTGAAAGTGGTCTCCAATAGAATATCTCGTTAAGATGAATGAAAAAATATCTTAAATCTCAAAAAAGGGAGCCTCTCTTCTCAAGATATGGACAGTCAAAGTTTGGTTAAAGAAAAAAATTCACTATAGTGTTTGTAGCTAAAAAATTGACTGTTTTGAAATTTGGTGAAAGTTGTCTCAAATGGAAGATCTCATTGAGATGAATCAAAAAATATCATAAATTTTAAAAAATAAAGCCTCTCATCTCAATATAAAAATAGTCAAAGTTTGGTCAAAGTAAGAAGTCGGTATAGTATTCGTAGCTAAAAATTTAACCATTTTGAAATCTGGTGAAAGTGATTTGAAATAGAAGATCTTATAAAGATTAACCAAAAAACACCATGAATCTAAAAAAATGGAGCCTCTCTTCTCAAGATACGGATGATCAAAGTTTAGTCAAAGCAAGGAAGTCAGTACAGTGTTGGTAGCTAAAAATTTGAATATTTTAAAATCTGGTGAAAGTGGTCTTAAATCAAAGATCTCATTAAGATGAACCAAAAAACACCTTGAATCTTGAAAAATGGAGCCTCTCCTCTCAAAATATGGATGGTGAAAGTTTAGTTTAAAAAAGAAAGTCAGTACAGTATTCATAGCTAAAAATTTCACCATTTTCAAATTTGGTGAAAGTGGTCTCAAATGGACGATTTCATCGAGATGAACCAAAAAATACCATGAATTTTAAAAAATAGAGCTTCTCTTTTCAATATACAGATGGTCAAAGTTTGGTCAATACAAAGAAGTTAGTACAGTATTCGTAGATAAAAATTTGACCATTTTAAAATCTTATGAAAGTGGTTTCAAATCGAAGATCTCGTCGAGATGAATCAAAAAATATGTTAAATCTTAAAAAATAGAACCTCTCTTCTCAAGATACAGACGGTTAAAGTTTGATCAAAGCAAAGAAGTTAGTACAGTATTCGTATCTAAAAATTTGACCATTTTGAAATCTAGTGAAAGTGGTCTCAAATGGAAGATCTTGTCAAGATGAACCAAAAAACACCATGAATCTTGAGAACTAAAGAATCTCTTCTCAAAATAGAAACGGTCAAAGTTTGGTCAAAGCAAGGAAGTTAGTATAGTGTTCGTAGCTAAAAATTTGACAATTTCCAAATCTAGTGAAAGTGGTCTCAAATCGAAGATCTTGTCAGGATGAACCAAAAAATATATTGAATCTTAAAAAATAGAGCCTCTCTTCTCAAGATACAGATGATCAAAGTTTGGTTAAAGCAAAGAAGTCAGTACAGTGTACAGTGTAGTTAAAAATTTGACCATTTTGAAATTTAGTGAAAGTGGTATAAAATGGAAGATCTCATGAAGATGAACTAAAAAAAATTATGAATCTTGAAAAATGGAGTCTCTCTTCTCAAGATACAGATGGTCAAAGTTTGGTGAAAGCAAGGAAGTCAGTACAGTGTTCGTAGCTAAAAATTTGACCGTTTTAAAATCTGGTGAAAATGGTTTCAAATGGAAGATCTCATCAAGATGAACCAAAAAATATAATGAATCTTAAAAAATGGAGCCTCTCTTCTCAAGATACGGATGGTCAAACTTTGGTCAAAGCAAGGAAGTCAGTACAGTGTTCATAGCTAAAAATTTAATAGTTTCAAAATCTGGTGAAAGTGGTCTCAAATCGAAGATCTCATTGAGATGAAAAAAAATACATTGAATCTTGAAAAATAGAGACTCTCTTCTCAAGATACAGACGGTTAAAGTTTGGTCAAAGCAAAGAAGTCAGTACAGTGTTCATAGCTAAAAATTTGACCATTTTAAAATCTATTGCAAATGGTCTCAAATGGAAAATCTTGCCAAGATGAACCAAAAAATATAATAAATTTTAAAAAATAGAGCCTCTCTTCTCAAGATATGGATGGTCAAACTTTGGTCAAAACAAGAAAGTCAGTACAGTGTTCGTAGCTATAAATTTGACATTTTCAAAATCTAGTGAAAGTGGTCTCAAATTAAAGATCTCATCCAAATGAACCAAAAATCACCTTGAATCTCAAATGGAAGATCTCATCAAGATGAACCAAAAAATACTGTGAATCTTAAAAAATAGAGTCTCTGTTCTTAAAATACAGATGGTCAAACTTTGGTCAAAGTAGTAAAGTTAGAACAATGTTCGTAGCTAAAAATTTGATTATTTTGAAATGTGGTGAAAGTTGTCTGAAATCAAAGGTCTCATCAAGATGAACAAAAAAACACCGTGAATCTTAAAAAATGCACCCTCTTCTCAAGATACAGATGGTCAAAATTTGGTCAAACTAAGGAAGATAGTACAGTGTTCATAGCTAAAAGTTTTACCACTTCAAAATCTTATGAAAGTGGTCTCAAATCAAAAATCTCATCGAGATAAACTAAAAAACACCTTGAATCTTTAAAAATGGAGCCTCTCTTCTCAAGATATGGATGGTCAAAGTTAGGTCAAAGTAAATAAGTAAGTATAGTGTTCATAACTAAAAATTTGACCATTTTAAAAGTTTCTAAAAATTCCCTCAAATGGAAGATCTTGTTGAGATGAACCCAAAAATACCATGAATTTTGAAAAATGTAGTCTCTCTTCTCCAGATACGGATGGTCAAAATTTTATCAAAGCAAGGAAGTCAGTATAGTGTTCGTAGCTAAAAATTTGATTATTTTGAAATTTGGTGAAAGTGGTCTCAAATGGAAGATCTCATCGAGATGAACCCAAAAATACTATGAATCTTTAAAAATAGAGTCTCGCTTCTCAATATATGGATGGTTAAAGTTTGGTCAAAACAAGAAAGTCAATATAGTATTACTAGCTAAAATTTTGACTGTTTTAAAATTTGGTGAAAGTGGTCTCAAATCAAAGATCTTGTTGAGATAAACTAAAAAACACCTTGAATCTTGAAAAATGAAGCTTCCCTTCTCAAGATACAGACAGTGAAAGTTTAGTCAAAGCAAGGAAGTTAGTATAATTTTCGTAGCTAAAAATTTGACAGTTTATAAATCTGGTGAAAGTGGTCTCAAATCAAAGATCTCATCAAGATGAACCAAAAAACACCTTGAATTTTAAAAAATGGAGCCTCTCTTCTCAAGATAGGGATGGTCAAAGTTTTGTAAAAAAAAAGAAGTTAGTAAAGTGTTCGTAGCTAAAAATTTAACTATTTCAAAATATGGTGAAAGTGGACTCAAATTGAAGATCTCATCGAGATGAACCAAAAAACATTTTGAATCTTAAAAAATAGAGCCTCTCTTCTTAAGATACGGAAGGTCAAAGTTTGGTCAAAGCAAGTAAGTTAGTACAGTATTTATAGCTAAAAATTTAACTGTTTCAAAATTTGATAAAAGTGGTATCAAATCGAAGATCTAGTCGAGATGAACCAAAAAATACTTTAAATTTTAAAAAATGGAGCCTCCCTTCTCAATATAAGGATGGTCAAAGTTTGGTCAAAGCAAGAAAGTCAATACAGTGTTCGTAGCTAAAAATTTGACCATTTCAAAATCTGGTGAAAGTTGTCTCAAAAGGAAGATCTACTTGAGATTAACCAAAAAACACCATGAATCTTAAAAAATAGAACCTCTCTTCTCAATATATAGATAGTCAAAGTTTGGTCAAAATAAGGAAGTCAATAGAGTGTTCGTAGCTAAAAATTTGACCATTTTGAAAATTGATGAAAGTCATCTCAAATGGAAGATCTCATCAAGATGAACCAGAAAACATCATGAATCTTGAAAAATATAGCCTCTCTTCTCAATATACGGATGGTTAAAACTTGGTCAAAGCAACGAAGTTAGTACAGTGTTCATAGCGAAAAATTTAAAAGTTTCAAAATCTGGTGAAACTAGTCTCAAATCAAAGATCTTGTCAAGATGAATAAAAACAAATCTTGAATCTTCAAAAATAAAGCGTCTCTTCTCAAGATACGGACAATCAAAGTTTGGTGAAAGCAAGGAAGTCAGTACAATGTTCGTAGCTTAAAATTTAACCGTTTTAAAATCTAGTGAAAGTGGTCTCAAATGGAAGATCTCGTTGAGATGAACTAGAAAACACCATGAATCTTAAAAAATAGAGTCTCACTTCTCACGACACGAATGGTCAAAGTTTGGTCAAAGCAAAGAAGTCAGTATAGTGTTCGTAGCTAAAAATTTGATAATTTTTAAATTTATTAAAAGTGGTCTCAAATCAAAGATCTCCTTAAAATGAACCAAAAAAAACTTTGAATCTTAAAAAATAGAGTCTCTCTTCTCAAGATACGGATGGTCAAAGTTTGGTCAAAGCAAGGAAGTCAGTATAGTGTTTGTAGCTAAAAATTTGATCTTTTTAAAAGCTGGTGAAAGTTGTTTCAAATCGAAGATCTGGTCGACATGAACCAAAAAACACCTTGAATCTTGAAAAATGGAGCCTCTTTTCTTAATATACAAGCGGTCAAAGTTTGGTCAAAGCAAGGAAGTCGGTACAATATTCGTAGCTAAAAATTTAACCATTTTCAAATCTAGTGAAAAATGGCTCAAATAGAAGATCTTATTGAGATTAACCAAAAAACACCATGAATTTTAAAAAATAGAGCCTCTCTTCTCAATATACAGATGGTCAAAGTTTAGTCAAAACAATGAAGTCAATACAATGTTCGTAGCTAAAAATTTAACTATTTTAAAATCTGGTGAAAGTCATCTCAAATGGAAGGTCTCATCAAGATGAACCAGAAAACACCATGACTCTTGAAAAATACAGCCTGTCTTCTCAAGATATGGATTGTTAAAGTTTGGGCAAAGAAAAGAAATCAATACAATGTTCATAGCTAAAAATTTGATAGTTTCAAAATCAGGTGAAAGTGGTCTCAAATAAAATATCTCATTAAGATGACCCAATAAACACCTTAAATTTTAAAAAATGGACCCTCTTTTCTAAAGATACGGATGTTCAAAGTTTGGTCAAAGCAAGGAAGTCAGCACAGTGCTCGTAGCTAAAAATTTGACCATTTTGAAATCTAGTGAAAGTGGTCTCAAATGGAAGATCTCTTTGAGATGAACCAAAAAACACCATGAATCTTAAAAAATGGAGCCTCCCTTTTCAACATACGGACGGTCAAATTTTGATCAAAGCAAGGAAGTCAGTACAGTGTTCGTAGCAAAAAATTTGACAATTCTCAAATCTATTGAAAGTGGTCTCAAATCAAAGATTTCATCAAGATGAACCAAAAAATATGTTGAATCTTAAAAAATGGAGCCTCTCTTCAAAAGATATAGACGGTCAAAGTTTGGTCAGAGAAAGGAAGTCACTATAATGTTCCTAGCTAAAAATTTGATCATTTTGAAATCTAGTGAAAGTTGTCTCAAATGGAAGATCTTGTTGAAACGAACTAAAAAATATCATAAATCTTGAAAAATAGAGCCTCTCTTCTCAATATACGGATGCTCAAAGTTTGGTCAAAGCAAGGAAGTCAGTACAGTGTTCGTAGCTAAAAATTTAAACATTTTAAAATTTAGTGAAAGTGGTCTCAAATGGACGATCTTGTCAAGATGAACTAAAAACACCATGAATCTTGAAAAATGGAGCCTCTCTTCTCAAAATACGGATGGTCAAAGTTTGGTCAAAGGAAAGAAGTCAGTACAGTGTTCATAGCTAAAAATTTGACAGTTTCAAAATCTAGTGAAAGTGGTCTCAAATCGAAGATCTCGTCAAGACAAACCAAAAAATATTTTGAATCTTGAAAAATGGAGCCTCTTTTTAAGATACAAATGGTCAAAATTTGGTCAAAGCAAGGAAGTCAGTACAGTGTTCGTAGCTAAAAATTTGACCATTTTTAAATCTCATGAAAGTTCTCTCAAATGAAAAATTTCATTCAGATGAACCAAAAAATTTCATGAATCTTAAAAAATAGAGCATGTCTTCTCAAGATATGGAGGATAAAAATTTGGTCAAATCAAGGAAGTCAGTACAGTGTTCGTGGCTAAAAATTTGACTATTTTGAATCTGGTGAAAATGGTCTCAAATGGAAGATCTCGCCAAAATCAACCAAAAAATAGCATGAATCTTAAAAAATAGAGTCTCTTTTCTCAAAATACGGATGGTCAAAGTTTGGTCAAAGCAAGGAAGTAAGAACAGTATTTGTAGCTAAAAATTTGACAATTACAAAATCTTGTGAAAGTGGTCTAAAATCGAAGATCTCATCAAGATGAACCAAAAAATATCTTGAATATTGAAAAATGAAGCCTCTTCTAAAGATATAGATGGTCAAAGTTTGGTCAAAGCAAGGAAGTGAGTACAGTATTCGTAGCTATAAATTTGATTGTTTTAAAATCTGGTGAAAGTGGTTTGAAATGGAAGATCTTGTCAATATAAACCAAAACACTACATGAATCTTGAAAAACAGCGCCTCTCTTCTCAATATACAGACCATCAAAGTTTGGTCAAACCAAGAAAGTCAGTAGAGTGTTTGTAGCTAAAAATTTAACCATTTTGAAATCTGGTGAAAGTGGTCTCAAATCAAAGATCTCATCGAAATGAACCAAAAAATACCTTGAATCTTAAAAGATAGAGCCTCTCTTCTCAAGATACGGATGGGCAAAGTTTGGTCAAAGCAAGGAAGTCAGTACAGTGTTCATAGCTAAAGATTTGACAGTTTGCAAATCTAATAAAATGTTCTCAAATCAAAGATCTCGTCAAAATGAACTAAAAAATAATTTGAATCTTGAAAAATAGAGCCTCTCTTCTCAAGATATGGATGATCAAAGTTTGGTCAAAGTAAGGAAATTATTACAGTGTTCGTAACTAAAAATTTAACCATTTTAAAGTTTGGTGAAAGTGGTGTCAAATCAAAGATCTCATCGAGATAAACCAAAAAACACCTTGAATCTTAAAAAATGAAGCCTCTCTTGTCAAGATACAGACGCTAAAAGTTTGGTCAAAGCAAAAAAGTCAGTACAGTGTTCGTAGATAAAAATTTGACCGATTTGAAATCTAGTGAAAGTGGTCTCAAATGGAAGATCTCATTGAGATGAGCCAAAAAACACCATGAATCTTGAAAAATAGAGTTTGTCTTCTCAATATAAGGATGGTCAAAGTTTGGTCAAAGCAAGGAAGTCAGTACAATGTTCATAGCTAAAAATTTGACCTTTTAAAAATCTGGTGAAAGTGGTCTCAAATCAAAAATTTCGTTGAGATGAACCAAAAAACATATTGAATCTTAAAAAATGTAGCCTCTCTTCTCAAGATATGGATGGTTAATATTTGGTCAAAGCAAAGAAGTCAGTACAGTGTTCGTAGCTTAAAACTTGATAGTTTCTAAATCTGGTGAAAGTGGTCTCAAATGGAAGATCTCGTCAAGATTAACTTTGAACACTTTGAATATTGAAAAATAGAACCTCTCTTCTCAATATACGGACAATCAAAGTTTGGTCAAACTAAGGAAGTCAGTACAATGTTTGTAGCTAAAAATTTGACTATTTTGAAGTTTGGTGAAAGTGGTCTCAAATGGAAGGTCTCAACAAGATCAACAAAAAAACACCATGACTTTTGAAAAATGAAGCCTGTCTTCTCAAGATACGAATGGTCAAAGTTTGATGAAAGCAAAGAAGTCAGTATAGTGTTCGTAGCTAAAAATTTGATAGTTTTAAAATGAAGCTTTTATTCTCGAGATACGAATGGTTAAAGTTTGGTCAAAGCAAGGAAGTCAGTACAGTGTTCCTAGTTAAAAATTTAACTATTTTGAAATCTTATAAAAGTGGTCTCAAATGCAACATCTCGTCGAGATGAACCAAAAAATATCATGAATCTTAAAAAATAGAGCTTCTCTTCTCAATATACGTACGGTCAAAATTTGGTAAAAAAAAAGAAGTCAGTATAGTGTTCGTAGCTAAAAATTTGACTATTTTCAAATCTGGTGAAAGTGTTCTCAAATCAAAGATCTCGTCGAGATGAACCAAAAAATACTTTAAATCTTGAAGAATGGACCATCTCTTCTCAAGATATGGACGGTCAAAGTTTTGAAAAAATAAAGAAGTCATTTTAGTGTTCGTAGCTAAAAGTTTGACAATTTTCAAATTTGGGGAAAGTGGTTTCAATTCGAAGATCTCGTTAAGAAGAACTAAAAAATATTTTGAATTTTGAAAAATAGAGCATCTTTTCTCAATATACGGATGGTCAAAGTTTGGTCAAAGCAAAGAAGTAAGTACAGTGTTTGTAGCTAAAAATTTGACCGTTTCAAAATCTGGTGAATGTGGTCTCAAATCAAAGACCTCTTCGAGACGAACCAAAAAATAACATGAATCTTAAAAAATGGAGCATCTCTTCTCATGATATAGATAGTCAAAGTTTGGTCAAAGCAAAGAAGTGAGTACATTATTCGTAGCTTAAAATTTGACTGATTTAAAATTTGGTGAAAATAGTCTCAAATGGAAGAGCTCATTGAGATGAACCAAAATACACCATGAATCTTGAAAAAAAAGCCTCTCTTCTCAATATATGGACCGTCAAACTTTGGTCAAACAAAAGAAGTCAGTACAATGTTTGTAGCTAAAAATTTAACCATTTTAAAATCTAGTGAAAGTGATCTCAAATGGAAGATCTGATCAAGATAAACAAAAAATATCATGAATCTTGAAAAATGCAGCCTCTATTCTCAAGATATAGATGGTCAAAGTTTGGTCAAAGCTAGGAAATCAATATAGTAATAGTAGCCAAAAATTTGACAGTTTCAAAATCTGGTGAAAGTGGTCTCAAATCGAAGATCTCGTAAAGATGAACCAAAAAATATTATAAATTTTGAAAAATGGAGCTTCTCTCTCAAGATACGGATGGTCAAAGTTTGGTCAAAGAAAGGAAGTCAATACTGTGTTCATAGCTAAAAATTTGATAGTTTCAAATTTTTTTGAAATTGGTCTCAAATCGAAGATCTCATCGAGATGAACTAAAAAACACATTGAATCTTGAAAAATAGAGTCTCTCTTCTTAAGATAGCAATGCCCAAAGTTTCGTCAAAAAAAGAAGTCAGTACAGTGTTCGTAGCTAAAAATTTAAATATTTTAAAATCTAATGAAAGTGGTCTCAAATGGAAGATCTCGTCGAGATGAACCAAAAAATACCATGAATCTTAAAAAATGGAGCCTCTCTTCTCAAGATACAGACGATCAAAGTTTGGTCAAAGCATGCAAGTCAATACATTGTTCATAGCTAAAAATTTGACCTTTTTGAAATCTGGTGAAAGTTGTCTCAAATGGAAGATCTCATTAACATGAACCAGAAAATACCATGAATCTTTAAAAATAGAGCCTATATTCTCAATATACGGATGATCAAAGTTTGGTCAAAGAAAGGAAATCAGTATAGTGTTCGTAGCTAAAAATTTGACCATTTTGAAATCTGGTGAAAGTGGTCTCAAATGGAAGATCTCGTCAAGCTGAAATAAAAAATACCTTAAATCTTAAAAAATGGATCCTCTCTTCTCAAGATACGGATGGTCAAAATTTGGTCAAAGTAAGGAAGTCAGTACAGTGTTCATAGCTAAAAGTTTGACCATTTTAAAATCTGCTGAATGTCGTCTCAAATAAAAGATCTCATCAAGATGAACAAAAAAAAACTTTGAATCTTAAAAAATAGAGTCTCTCTTCTCAAGATATGGATGGTCAAAATTTGGTCAAAGCACGGAAGTTAGTATAGTGTTCGTAGATAAAAATTTGACCATTTTGAAATATTGTGAAAGTGGTCTCAAATAGAAGATCTTGTCAAGATGAAGCAAAAACCACCATGAATCTTGAAAAATAGAGCCTCTCTTCTCAATATACGAATGATCAAAGTTTGGTTAAATTAAAGAAGTCAATATAGTGTTCATAGATAAAAATTTGACACTTTCAAAATCTAGAGAAAGTGGTCTTAAATGAAGATCTCATCAAGATGAACCAAAAAACACTTTGAATCTTAAAAAATGGAGCCTCTCTTCTCAAGATATGGACGATCAAAGTTTGGTCATAGCAAGGAAGTCAGTATAGTGTTCGTAGCTAAACTTTGACCATTTTCAAATATGGCAAAAGTGGTCTAAAATGGAAGATCTCATTTAGATAAACCAAAAAATACCATGAATCTTGAAAAATAGAGTCTCTCTTGTCAATATATGGATGGTCAAAGTTCGGTTAAAGTGAGGAAGTCAGTACAGTGTTCGTAGCTAAAAATTTGACCATTTTGAAATATAGAGAAAGTGATCTCAAATGGAAGATCTCGTTGAGATGAACTAAAAAACACCATGAATCTTGAAAAACAAATGCTCTTTTCTAAATATACCGATGGTCAAAGTTTGGTCAAAGCAAGGAAGTCAGTATAATGTTCGTAGCTAAATATTTGACCATTTTAAAATCTGGTGAAAGTGGTCTCAAATGGAAGATCTCATCAAGATGAACCAAAAAATATCATGAATCTTGAATAATGGAGCCTCTCTTCTCAAGATACGGATGGTCAAAGTTTGGTCAAAGCAAGGAAGTCAGTATAGTGTTCCTAACTAAAAATTTGACAGTTTCAAAATCTCGTAAAAGTGTTCTCAAATCAGAAATCTCATGAAGATGAACCAAAAAATATCTTGAATCTTGAAAAATGGAGCCTCTTTTCTCAAGTTACAGATGGTCAAAGTTTTGTCAAAGTAACGAAGTCAGTACAGTGTTCGTAGGTAAAAATTTGACCATATTGAATTCTGGTGAAAGTAGTCTCAAATGGAAGATGTCGTCGAGATGAACCAAAAAACACCATGAATCTTGAAAAATAGAGCCTCTCTTCTCAATATACGAATGTTCAAAGTTTGGTTAAAGCAAGGAAGTGAGTACAGTGTTCATAGCTAAAAAATTGGCCATTTTGAAATCTGGTGAAAGTGATCTCAAATCGAAGATCTCATCAAGATGAACCAAAAAACACCTCGAATCTTGAAAAATGGAGCCTCTCTTCTCAAGATATGGAAGGTTAAAGTTTGGTCAAAGTAAGGAAGTCAGTAGAGTGCTCGTAGCTAAAAATTTGACAATTTTTAAATTTGGTGAAAGTGGTCTCAAATCAAAGATCTCATCAAGATGAACCAAAAAATACTTTGAATGTTGAAAAATGGAGCTTCTCTTCTCAAAATACGAATGGTCAAAATTTGGTCAAAGCAACGAAGTCAGTGTAGTGTTCGTAGCTAAAAATTTAACTATTTCAAAATCTGGTGAAATTGGTCTCAAATCGAAGATCTTGTCGAGGTGAACCAAAAAATATCTTGAATTTTGAAAAATGTAGCCTCTCCTATTAAGACACGGATGGTCAAAATTTGGTCATGTGTGTGAATGATAAACACCTTCATGAATTTAGGATTATTAACTAACAATTCAAAGCAAATACAATGCAAATTTAAACTAAAAAATGAGTTTAACATCCATGACATCTCATGGTTCTCTAATTAGATGTGGTAAGTAGAGCTCTCAGGTTTGTATTCCCTACTAGTGACACTTCTAAAATGAGAAATCTATGATACTAATATGCCTAATCTAGCTCACAATTCTTTATTATGCTATGATAAAATGCAAATGCAAATGATAAATGCTCTCAAATGCTCTTAATTGTTCATGAAATTGACTATAATAAGGATGCTTTACTCTTCAAATTTTTAATTGCTTATTATGCTCACAAAATACCTCTTATTTATAGTAAATTCCCAAGGGTAGGGGATAGAGTGAAGTAATCATGATTTAGCCTTGGTTTAGTCAAAAACTTTGCAATATTTTTAAATAAGGGGACAATTTAAGTATTTATTTCAAAGCTTTAGACAAAAGGACAAAATTAAGTGGGTTAGATTCAAAGTTGAATTTGTGTGATCAAGATTCAATTCCTTTGAGTGATCCATGTGCTTTGTGTTCTCAATTTTCATCAGTTCCTCAAATCTTGTTGAAAGATATTAAGATTTATTAAATTTTATCAATTAATTAAATTAGCTATGTAGGGAAGAGGTTCATTTTGATTTTTGATTTAACAACTATACAATTAATTGATTAAAATCAATTATATAGTGTATTTCTCCCTTTTATGCTTGTATTTAATTATTTGATGTCATTATTTTATTTTTCTTTTGATTTAATTGATTTTGTCCAACTTTGATTTTATAAATATCCATTTAAATTTGATTTGATCCTTTTTTATGAGTTTTAGTGCATTTTGATGATTTTGAGCCATTTTAATGATTTAAAGCACTTGCCCATTTTTGAGTGTCTACAAATGCCCCTCTTTGAATTGATGTGCAAAAAATATTGATTCAAAGAAAATTTTAGTCCTGATCACTTTTAGGTCCTAATTTACTGATACACCGATATGATTATGCCTGAAATGAAATTGATTAATTGATTGATATGATATGCCTCTGATCTGATTTGATAAAATGATATGTGCCCCACTCATAATAGTTCAAAAATTTTGATGCCCCAGATTCACTGATATTTGATGTCAATTTGATACTCTGATGCCCCCTCAGAAATGAAAATAAATTGATCGCTTGATTTGAAAAAATTGATGAAATTGATGAATTGATTGATTGATTGATCCAATATGTTTTCATTTCTAAAAAACATTGATGATATGTTGATTTCAAATAATGCCCCGGTTTGATTTATATAATGTCAATAGGTCAAAATTTACCTCTAAATTAGGTCAAATTAGCTTAAATAGGTTGAAAAACTTAGATTTACTATTCATTTTCACTTTTGATTTCTAAGATTTTGCTCTGATCCTTGGCTTCCTGATCACGATGGTTGTCTCAATTTGCGAGCACCGGTTTGAGAAAGGATGTCATTATCAGAGGCCACTAGACTATAGAGCTCTTGTGAGTCATTTCTAACCATCCTTGTGTATTTATTGCTCATTTATAGCATTTATTGCATTTTTTTCTTGCTTTTGTAGTTTAGATTATGCAAAATGACCCGTAGGACAGGTTAAATGTCGTGTAAGCCTTTAAAACAATGCATCCACGCTTTTTACTAACACCTTCGCATAGTAAAATGTCGGCTAGGAACCTTTAAATATCACCTGATACTAATATAATTTTGCATAGCACTAGGGTGATTTTCATACCAATGTAGAAATGTTTTTACGCATATAAAACCCTAGGTTTAAAATATCACCTAGGCCTTGTTAAGTGCCGCCTAGTGTTGTAAAATGCCACGTGAAACATTAAGTGATTCATGGTAATGATAAAGTTCTATGTGAGATCTGCTCTACACCACATAAGGTAAAATGTCATGTGGTAATAGGAAAATGACACCTATAGAATTTTGAAATTTTTTTTAACTCAAACTTGATTTTCTGATAAAAATTGGATAACTCTGACTGATTGATTGATTTCCCAAGATAGCTAGGTCTGTTGTAGTTTAACAAAACAATTGATTATGATATCAGGATAATGGTACCAATGAATGTGATTTGTCAATCTAATAGGATAGAAATCTGATAGATAGGATACTGATAGGTAGGATTGATTGATCAGTGTGAAAACTGATAGGCTAGGTAACTGATAATTCGCTCTCAAGACATAGAGACACGAACAAATGGTACTAGGTTTGATTGCTTGATACTTTGATTCTGATAGGATTGATTGAATTAAAATGATTCACTGATATAGAAAACTGATATGATTCTCTTGATTTTTCCAAACATGCACATTTGTGTAAACTTTATATATGGACCATTGCATCATGGGTCATTGAGCTAGGTCAGGCTTTGACCCCAGCAGAGTATCATGTTATTGAGTTGTATGACCTGAGTTTCCTGCTTGGCATCCCACAATTTCAACTGAACCATGGTCTCCTTACCACTATGGCAGAGAGATGGTACTCTAACCATAATATTTTCCATCTACCTTTCGGAGAGATGACAATCACACCCGAGGACATGTATCGATTGTTGCACATTCTTTGTTGAGGAGAGATGGTGTACTATGACTCAGTTTATGATAGTATAGTGTGCAGACAGGTGTTCATAGATAACACCATTGATGATGATACTATCACATGGGCGCAGTTTGCTTCATTTCCTAGTTTGCCAGTAGTTATAGGTGCTTTGATTGGTAGATTACTACTTCCTGACTAGCGAGGTCATGGTTTCTCTGTTGGATGGGGCCAGATCTTGGAGGATTTTCTTGCATAGCCTTAGTGGTTTGATTGGGGTTCATGTGTCCTTGCACTACTGTACCATGATCTACATGAGGTGGTGTATAGATCAAGTGCATCTTTGTCAGCAGGTGTAGTGATCTTGCAACTATGGGTGTGGGAGCATCTTCTCATCACTAGGCCAATATTAGATAGGATTTGTCATCGAGGTTTCCCTTATGCTTTTCTGTACGGTGGCATGTTTGTCCACCATCATCTGGGAAAACTTGAGTATTGGCGTAAGGTTATTGATGATCTTGATCAGGTCCATTAGAGACCATAGATAGGTTGTGAGGGATGGAGGGAGGATGATGATGAGCTCCTATAGATTTTTTCTCCTCGATGGATGATTGGTAGATCTACTACTATGATTGAGTGATTTTTCTTTGGTCGAGTCTCTAGGTAGTACGATAGGGTTTAGGATATGCCACAGGGTACAACACTATATGCTATAGTTTAGGCAAAGCGATCTATATGGGGTGCTCAGATTGATTTTCAATTTTCCTATGATCAGATTTCTCAGATGATGTACTGCAGATGGGATATGTTAATGTGTGTAGCTGATGTTGGTATGTCACATGAGTATCGAGACTGGTAGGCTCGTAACAAATTTCTTCAATTTATAGATCTAGCAGAGCCTATCCCTAGCCATGATGAGAGATCAGAGGACGAAAGGGATGATGGAGGGGATGGTGGTGGTGGTAGGAGGAGACATTAGAGATGACAAGCTTAGAGAGGACATAGAGCTCCTCAGGTCATGGGTCGAGGATGAGATGGGCCATAGGTGAGAGGTGGACATGTTAGGGACATGACTAGAGATGTTAGGTAGGTACAACAAGGACCTAAGTTTGTTCATCCTCAAGATGCATTGGTATAGGGAAAACAAAGACAATAGAGAACTCAGAGATAGGTACACAATGAGGCTGCTAGATAGATTCCTGGAGGACATGATCCTTTGGTTCAGTTACAATGAATGCATTGGTACAGCAGGATCATATTCTAGCACAACAAGTGCCTCCATAGGTTCCTCAGTCTCAGGATATGGGTCAGTCATCTTAGGCTGCTCCTAGTATTGATACTCTATCATGAGATTTTTAGTCATTGTGGATAAATGTATCCACTGTTGTTGGCAGATTAGACCAGGTAGCTATTCTGATGTAGCAGTTTATGACCTTTGTGACTCAGATGCCTAGTATGGCTAGCACTAGTCAGACTCCTCCTACTTAGGATAGACCAGGTGATGGGGGTCCAAATGGATCAGGTGCTAGTGATGGATCAGGTGGTGCCATGGGATCATGATTGTTGATTTATGGATCTCCTCATTTTGATGACTTGTATCATGTATCATGCTTATTGATTAGAACTTGATGTATCACTTGTGTTGATGACATTGTATCTTGCTATACTATTTTGATGGATCATTTTGATATTATGAACATTTATATGATGATATACTTTCCTTGATTCTCTTGATGTGTATCATGTGAGATCATCTTTATATGTAGCTATATGATGTTTTATGATGCATTTACTTTGATTATGTTATGGATGCAATGTATCTCATGTATGATATAGATAGATAGATGGATGCAATCACTTATGCTATTTTGTTATGCTTTTCTATTTTTCAATGTATGGATGCAAAGCTTTAATGGAAATATGGATGTGAATGCCCCTATGTTTTTTTGTTTTTTTTATGTATGCACTTTTATACTTTCCTAGATGTATGCAAATGATGTATGATGAATGAATTTTTTTATCTTTTGCTTTTCTGAATATGGATAATGAATAATGATTAATGCTATGGATGAATGCAAAAGATAATCTCACATGATTGATTTGAATTAAGGTTGAGACATTTAATTGAACCCCCTTTTTAAATATTTTTGATCAAGATGATTAACTAAAACCCCTTTTCCCTTGGAAAAATCACTACAAACATGCACTTAATCTAAAATGTAATGCAATGCAACTAAGTGTCACTAGCTTTTTAGCAAAGGCCATAGGGAAATATTTTCATCATTGAGCATTGTATGACCATTAAATCAAGTACAACCATCACTGACCACATCATGATGATATGAATATCGCTTTATTTCTCTTTTTGGTAACACCTTGTTGGAAACTAGTACTACCCGCACTAGTTGAATGACCAACTATGGGAGTATGAATACCAGTTTCAACGGATTCAATGTTTCAAGTGGATTTTGGTATTAAGATATAGAAGATCTAAATAGCCAAGGTATCTATTTGTGTAAACAAGCAAAGGTCAATCCTCATCTTATGTGATAGTCCTTGATGGTTCTTTGATGACCATGTCGTCAAATGAATTCATATAATTTGATGGATTTCCCTCAAAATAGTCACTCAAAGGCAAGAAAATATCATGTCTCCATCATGGCCAGTCTAGTCGAAACATCATCGATTAGCTAAAGAGATGTGATAAAAGTCATTTCAATAAAGATTATCAAAAGAAAGCTTCAAGTGTTTTGGAATGTACCAAGATTTTCAAATAGGATTTCCAAACATTCTGATCTTTAAAGTGTTGTTAATTTTTAATCCTGAATAATAACGTCAATGAAGGCTCAAGGATCAAGTTGTGGGATTGGAATACTCGGGTGTGAACAATGATATCCATCAAAGGTTCAGCGAAATCTCTCTCTGATGTGACCTAATGTAGCACTAATTGAATTTGTTTGTACCAAAAATCCAATCTTTTCCTACCCCCAAGTGATAAATGTGATCGTGTGACAAACTTAGGGAAAATAGGCAATGCAACAATGTAGCTGACAGGTTTTATGATGACTATGCACAAATGACGGATGCAATGAAGATTTACAAGTGAGATGTTGGGAATGCAATATGTACACATGAAACTAGAAAATGACTTAAGGGAACAAAAGGTGCTTGATTACTAAGTTTTCACCTTTTGGGTCTTTTTCTCTTTATTTTCTACCAAGGTGCCTATTGCTAGGTTTTCACCAAGGCACTTTTTTCTTTTTCAATTTTTTTTTTCTTTTTTTCAATTTTTTTTGTATTTTCAAGATCTCTTTTGATTATGTACAATAAATATGATTCTTCTCATCAGATACTCTTTATACTCTTTCATCTACCTCATGTATATAACCTCTTTAAATGGATGCTATTGATAGGTTCTTGTAGCTCTTCTCCATCACAATCTGCTAATTTATAAGTTTTCATTTCAAATGAAGAAACAATGATGAACGGACCAAGCCAATTTGCCTCCCATTTACCCTTCTTTTCTCTTTCGGCTTGATTTTTAGGGTTTTCTTTTAGTACTAAGTCACCTACTTGAAAGACTCTCAATTTGATATGCTTATTGTAGGTTCTTGAGATCCTGTTCTGATAGACTTTCAAGTGTTCATAGCCTTGCATTTGGTGTTCTTCTAGAAACTCTAATTGTTGAAGCCAGGAAACTCTATAGTCTTCATCTATTATCAACCCTTGCAATGATACTCATAAATATAGGATTTCAACCTCCAATGGTAGAACAACTTCGACTCCATAAACCAGTGAAAATGGTATTGCTCCTATAGGTTTTCGAATGCTAGTTCTGTAGGCCCATAATTTTGGGTTGATTTGCACATGCCAATCTCTTCTTGACTTATTCACTGATCTCTTCAAGATTTTCAAAATGCTCTTATTTATAGCTTCGGCTTGTCCATTTCCTTGAGGATAATAAATGGACAAAGAGTGATGAGTAATATGGAATGTGTCACAAAGTTCATCCACATCTTTGTTTTTGAATTGTTTTCCATTGTCTATGATTATGGCATGAGGGATACCATATCTACAAATGATGTGATTGAGTATGAACATGGAGATCTATTTTCTCATGGTAGTGATCAAAGGAATGGCTTCTACCCACTTTGTGAAATACTTCATAACGGTGATGATGTACTTGTGCCCATTGGAAGATGGTGGATAGATTATGCTAATCAAGTCAAATCCCCATTGATAGAATGGCCATGGTGTAGCAAATGGATGCAATTCTTGTGCCGACACATGTATCATGTCGCCATGGTATTGACATTTGCATATTTTGACAAAGTGACAAGTATCTTTCTCTAAGGTTTTCCAGAAATACCCCATACAAAGGATCTTCTTGGATAGGTTTAATCTGCTCAAGTGCGACCTGCAAATGCCCTCATGAACCTCACTTAAAGCTAACTTAGACTCCTCTTCCTCTAGACATCTAAGTAACATCCTGTCAAGACCCTTACGATATAATTTTTCAGAAAGGATTATGTAATGGGCTGATTATCGGATGAAATTTCATTTTTGGGCTCAAGATTGGTCTATAGGTAACACTTGGTCTTTGAGATAGGTATAGATAGGGTCATGCCAAGGTGAGTCATGTCCATTGAGTAGGGCAACAATTTGGGTGTCGGGAAGGTCAAATGTTAGTTTTTCCAACTCTTCCACCAAGAATTCATTCTCATTCTGATCTAGTTTTTGAAGTAAGGAAGCCAAGGTCACCATTGCATCAGCTGCTCTATTCTTCTCTCTTGGAATTTGTTCAAAGGTTATCAAAGAAAAGTACTTTTTCCAAGCATCTATCATAGTCTTGTATGGCATTATTTTTTCATCTTTAGTATTGTATTCATCATTGATATGATTGATTATCAACTGAGAGTCTCCATACACTTGTAGCTTAGTAATGTTCCATTCTAAAGCCATCTTAATATCAATGACTAGAGCCTCATATTCTACTATGTTGTTTGTACATGGGAACAAAAGCTTGTACGACTTGGGAATAGTGTACCCTTGAGGGGTAATCAATAGAATGCTAGCCCCAGAACCTCCTTGTGTATATGATCCATCGAAGTACCACGTCCATGTCTTGGCCTCTATGTTGACAATTGCTAAATCCAGAAACTCCACTTGAATGGTTTGCATAGAAATCAATGGATTTTCCGCTAAGTGATCTGCTATCACTTGTCCTTTTATGGCCTTCCTATCCACATACTCAATGTTGAACTCACTTAATATCATGACCCATTTTTATATCCTACTTGTTAAGGCTATTTTGCTTAGCAAGTATTTTAGAGGATCAATTTTTGCAATAAGTTTCACCTTGTGCATCAACATGTAATGCCTCAATTTTTGGGATGCAAAAACAACCACTAGACAAGCTCTTTCCATGAATGTGTAATTGAGTTCATACTTGATCAAAGTTCTACTCAAATAGTAGATTGCTCTTTCTTTCCCTTTCTCATCTTCTTGCACCAAAAGAACTCCTAGAAACCTCTTGGTGGTAGATATGTACAACATCAATGGTTTTCCTTTGATTGGTGGCATTAGGATTGGTGGATTTATTAGATAAGTCTTCAACAAGGTGAAGGCTTTTTTGCATTCTTCATCCCACATGAAAATAGTATCTTTGTGTATTAACCTTGTGAATGAATGACATTTTTTTGTCAGTTGAGAGATAAATCTCCTTATTGATTGAATCTTGCCTTGAAGGGACCTCATTTGGCTTATGTTCTTTGGAATTTCCATATCCATTATTTCTTGGACCTTTTCGGGATCCACTTTAATGCCTTTAGCAAAAACTATGTAGCCTAATACCTTGCCGAATTGGACCCCAAAGACACATTTTTTTGGATTAAGTCTCACTTTAAATTGATCCAAACATGTGAATATATTTTCCAGAATTTTTAGGTGATCTTCTCTTTTATGCGACTTTGCCAATATGTCATCCACATAATCTTCTAGAAAGGTGTGCATCATATCATGAAAGATAGTTTTCATTTCCCTTTGGTATGTGGCTCTGACATTTTTGAGACCGAAGGGCATTACATTCCAACAAAAGATACCCCAAGGGCATGTAAAGGATGTCTTCTCTTGGTCTTCAGGTGCAATTTTTATCTGACTGTAGCAATTTTTATCTGACTGTAGCCGCTAAAACCATCCACTAATGAGTACATGGAGTGACCTACTATCAAGTCCACTATCACATCTATGCTTGGAAGTGGGAAGTCATCTTTAGGACACGCAAGATTCAAGTCTCTAAAGTCCATGCATACTTGAATAGATTTGTTGTGCTTGGTGACTAGTAAAATATTGGATATCCATTCAGAATATGCAATTGCTCTTATAAACCCCACCTTCAACAATTTCTCCAATTTAGCTTTGACTAGGAGAGCTACATGTGGGTGCATCTTTCTCAACTTCTTCTTGACGGGCTTAACCCCTAGTTTAACATTCAAATGGTGCATAATGAAGTCAGGATCCAATCCTGGCACATCGACATAGGACCATGCAAAGTTCACTATTTTTTCTTGAAAAAACTTGATAAAATCCTTTCTTTCTAAAGGTGTAAGTGATGATGCTAGGTGTATTAATTTAGGATCCAATTTTGTTCCAATGTTGACCTTTTCTATTGGCTCTATGAGAATCAATGACCTTTCTTCTTCATGTTTGGGTAGGGTATCCAACCTCTCTTCCTTTGGTGCCACAGTTAGGTTTTCACCATAGGAAACATATTTTATCTTTACTTTTTTTGGTTCTAGTTCTACCACATAGTGGTTTTCATCACTAAAACTTTTCATTTTTTTATTATTTTTTTTTATTTTTTTCTTTGGATTAAGAGGTTGGACCCCCGTTGTTCTCATCATGTTTGATTCAAATTCGTTGGTGAAAGAGGGCTCAACCACATTTAAGTATTGGGTGTTTGCTTGGTCATTTGGGAAATAAAGTAAGTCACTTGGCTCATTTAGGTCCCAATCAATAAGGTCAGGATGCATCAAGGATAGGGATTCATTTGGCAAAGTTTCATTGGCTAGAGTTATGGACATGGCCTCATTGGATGGTTCGTACATTGTATCATTAAGGTTAATGATGTGAGCTTCCTCGAGATGGTCCATGGAAGAAGGATCAAAGTGCTCTTCACTTGAGTCCATAAGGACTTCTATGGGAAACAACATGGGAAATACAACATGTAGATTAATCCTAACATTCAAATCCTCCTCCTCTGATGGTTCCCAAAATTCCTCTATCCATGGTCGATTAATGGGTGCTTTTACTATATTGAGTTCTTGTATGATGGGATCTTCATTCCTTGGATTTTTTTACCTTGTAACATTAGCATAAGCATGTATGGTGACAATCTCTTTATCATGGCATGAGTCATCGGATAAACTATCCCACTCATAGTCTCGGGAATCATCACTATCCACATCAGATTCCACTATGTTCACTTGAGGATATGAATCATACATGGGGCTGGAGCTTTCTCCTTTGTGCTAGTAGCCTACCCCTGATCTTTCTTCCTTTAACCTCCAAGAAGGTTCAATAGGCTCTAGAAAACCTCTATTTCTTTTGCCTAAGGGTCCTCTTGCCTAAGGAAACAAAATATTCCCCTACTCCCTTGGACTTGATTTTACATTTTTTTTCAAATGTATGCATCATTTCACTCATTTTTTTGTAGTGGTCCTCTTTAGCATTATCTTTCTCTTCTTTGGTGGGTTTGAAAAGTTCTACTTTTGGTATAGATGCTTTATCTAAATTTTCATTTGAAGTTGGACCCTCATAACTCACTTTCTCCTTTCCTTTAGTTGATGTAGTTGAGTTAGTTTGAGGAGGACTTGAAGTAGATGTGGTACTTAATGCTAACTTAGGATCATCCACTTTAGTGTCTTCAATGGTAGCCCTTTGGATAATCCCTTCTCTGTTATGCAGAATAAATAATTCGTGGAGAGGCTTTAGTGCATTGCAATATTGGAAAGGATTTGAATCCCCTCCAATTGTGATTTCCTCACCCATGTATGGAAATTTTATGCATTGATGATATGCGGATGGAATCGCTTGCATCTCATGGATCCACGACCTCCCCAATAAGATATTATAAGTTATTTTCATATCTAAGACTTGGCATTTTGTGTCCTTTTTTACTTGTCCAACTTGAATGGGCAATATAATCATGCCTTTTGAAGCTCTTTCTACTTCATCATAAGCCTTTATGGTAATTATTTTTGTAGGATCAATGCATGACTCAGATAATCCTAGAGATTTTACAAGGCTCAAAGTGCAGATGTTAATACCAGCTCCCCCATCTATGAGAGCTCTCTTGACCCTATGTCTTTCAATCAAGACTTCTATATGCAATGATAGATTTTGGGGATGGGTAATGGACATGTCATCATGGTCTAAAAATGAAAGGCAATGGGGTGCAAAGAGATGTCCTACCATATTCTAAAACTTCTCCTCGTCCAAGTTGGTAGGAACATTAGTTTCCACTAATGCCTTCTCTAAGATTTGCTTATGATTTGGTGATAACTTTAATAACTCCAAGATAGAAATTTGTGCTAGAGTCTTTTGTAGTTGATCCACCAAACTATATGGTTTTTCTATTGTAGCCAGTTGTTTTACCAAAATGCTGGATTGTGGAGGGCCAATAGGTTTAGGATCAACCCCTTGTAGGGTAATCCTTGAATTGTGCCCCCTAGTGATAACATTAGACGTTTCCTTTTGGGGTTGTTCCTTGATCACAATAGTATTGACAATATGCTCATGACTAGATAAAGTATTGATGATTTTGTCATAATGAGGAGAAAAATTGATATTGTTGCTGCTTTTTTTGTTCCCATTGGATGATTCACCTTTTTCATGGTTATAAAAAGGTTGTTTAAACACTGTGTGATCTTCATTACCTTGAGGTCCTTCAATAGTGATTGTACCATTATCAATCAGGTCTTGTACCATGTTCTTTAGTTGTAAGCAATAATTGGTCTTATGCCCTCTAATTCTATGATATTCACAATGACTATTCTCACTCCATCAGCTGGGTTTATTCTATGGCTCATAGGGTTGAATGCTAGGTAAATTAATGATCTTGTTAGCAATGCGATTCCTCAATGCTTTCTCAAGAGGTTCACCCAAAGGTGTGAAGTTCCTCTTGGGGGTTGGTACTAAGAATTTGTTAGATTTGTTACCTCCTTGATTGTTCCCAAAATTTCCACTATTGGTATTGCTGTTGTAAGGCACTTTGGGAGCCTGATTTGCATTGTTCACCTAATTAGGTGTTCTTGCGAGAGCAAAGGGAGTCACTTTTAAATTACTATAATTGACAACACTACCATTGACCACTCCTTTATTGTTGTTCTTCAACCCAAATTGATTATAGCTATTAGAAAAGTTCTTATTCTGGTTGTTATGGTTGTTGTTGGAGGTATTGTTATTGTAATTCTTATTGTCGTTGTAGAGTTTTAACTCTCCACTCTTAACTAATACCTCTTCTATGGTTACTCCATTCTCAATAAGATCTTGGAAGGTCTTAGGACATTGCATTCTCAACTAATAATTCATCTCACTACTCAATCTATTGATAAAGATATCCATCTTCTCTTTTTCCCGTACACTCTAGGGATATCTAGCAAATACCGTCCTCCATCTTTGTGGGAAAATTAGGAATCCTTCTCCTTCTTTTTGCTTGGTATTACATAAGGTGATCATTGTGACATCATGTTTGATATTGTATGAGTAGTGTGTCACAAATTTAGAGGCCAGCTCTTCAAAAGTTTTAATGCCACAAGGTAATTTTGAGAACCATTCCATGGCCATACCTCCCAAACTTCTAGGGAATAATCTCATTAAATAAGTGGTATCGTGCATCAATTCTAAGCTCAATGCACAAAATTCTCATAGATGATCTTGAGGATCCGATGTTCCTTCGTATTTATCATACTTAGGAAATACTACATTGATAGGGAATGGTACCATGACTAGACTCTTGTCAAATGGAGATGGACATAATGCTTCTATTGAAAAGGGCTTTGGATCCCCGCTTTGTTTTATCATGTCCAATTGCATTTGAAATAACTTAAATTGTTTATTCATGATATTGATTGGGCTCTCTTCAACTTCTGGTGTTCTAAGTTTATTAACATCGTAATCATGAGGGAGTTTAAGACCCTTTCGGGTTAGATCTAGGAAGTGCTTTTCCTTGTCTCTTTCCATTGCTTTTTCCATAAGTTTCAAGAAATACAGACTTTGTACAGCTTCACTAACCTTCTCATCAGTGGCATCTTCGGTAGTTGGTTCACCATTAGCCCTAGGGTTAGTGTTATCAATTCCTTGAGTGTTAGGGTCTATTCCTCCATTATTGGTATTGCCCTGATTGTTTGGGTCAATATCTCCATTGTTGTTATTACCCAAGCTACCGGAGTACAGCATCTTGGTTTTTGCTTCTTGAATGGGTTGTTCTTGTGGTACTTTTGGGGCAGTAGAAGTATCACTTAGGAAAGGAAGCTCTTGTCTTGGATAAGTTCCATCTACTTGCAAGGTTTTCTTTACATAATATGATCAAGTGAAATCTTGTAAATAGGCTTTTATCTTGCTTGCTTGTGGCCAGATCCTTGTGAAATTTTCAAAATTGCTCAAAATCAAGATTTCTGACCAGGCAGGGTACTGGAACAAATAAAATAGCCAAAAGGGTATTTGAATTCGAAAACAAAATTTTTTGAAACCCTCAGGAAATGCTCACTGTTTTCCCTTTTTTGCTTCTGGGTGTCACTTACCTGCGTGTAGGCATGACTTAAAAGTTGATACATGTTGACTAGAATTGTTTTAGGCGGCACTCTGCAGATGTGTAGGTGGCACTTTCCTATTGATAGGCATTTTTCCATTTTTTATAGGTGTTACTTAATATGTCTCAGGTGTAACTTTACTATTGATAGGCATTTTTTGAATAGTCACAGGTGTGACTTTATTGCTGACACGCAGTATTTCTCTATGCATAGGCGGCACTTTACAGACTAGGTTGTAAATTCTAGATTTTAAAAATTGTAAGATCGGGTCTGTGGAATTTTCTTGCTTGAAAATGAAGTACAAATGTAACACACACATCAAATTTTCACCATGTCCCTAAAACCACACTAAAAGTGTATGTTCTTGGTCATTTTTCACAAGTATTGAACAAGAAAGTCTTCCAAGCAATTCTACCTATAGTTAAATTTGGCTTTTAACATGTTTGGCTCTATAAGGTAGCTTACTACTTATCAAGATTTAATGAACATTTCCATTATAAACCATGCCAAGCTCTTTTTCCCACTTGTGGGCTTCCCACATGCACAAAAACACGATTTGGTGCAATCCAAAAGGACTAATAAAGGAAGTGAAGAAACTTGCACATAATCTAGTCACTCCTCTATTAAGGAAGAGTGTATTTTTTTTATAGTGGGTTGGATAGTACCGCGACTAAGGTGATTGTCTCCCACTTGGGTTGTTACCTCTCACTATCCTCGTAAGGAAAATCTTGGGAGGCAGGACCTCTATTTCTCTATTTTAACTAGCATGTATAGAAAACAAGAAAATTGAACTTATTCCAACAAGTTTGGAAATTTGGTTCACTGAAAAAGTGAAGAGCATATCCCTATTGTTTTTCTTCATTCCAAACACTCAAGCAACAATTTTTCTTTTTCAATCTCTTGAAAACAAGATTCTTATAATTGAGTTGTTTGTGTTAATTACTTATTTTAATTAAGCTAGATTCAATGAATGCCACAATTTAAGCAAGTGCAAGCTTGATTTGATGAATACCTCTCTTTTGTAGCTAGCAAAAAGGCTAGGCACTTTTATGAGGTTTTTGATTGCTTTTTTTTGCTTTCACTCACCCAGTGGTGATCATTCCCTCTCCCTCCTCCAACAAGTTAGTCAGAAAGCCATACAAAATGAGGAAAACCATAAAGGAACAATTTGAAGTACAATTAAGTGTTTTCACAAGATTTTTCAATGAAAACTTCAAAAACTTAATCTAAACAAATTTTAATTTAAGGTAGGAAATTTAAGCTTGTAAGCCTCTAACACCTTGATGTAATGAGCATACAATTTCTCTTCTAAGCCTAAAATCTCTAAAATTAAAGCACTATGCAATTCATTTTCACGTTTAGCTTGTACTCTTACCTCTTTTCTTGGTTGTGTGACTCTACTCTCTGGCTTTTGAACTTTCCTGTGTTTGCTCATCTGCAGTAAAAATACAGACAGAGAGTAAGAAAATAGAATCTATAGATTTGATAGTAAATTAAAGAAAAAATTAGTAGGCTTCATTAGTCAGCTAATACGCATGATTTAAAGATTAGCAAGTGTAACTTTAAAAATAGCAGGTGTCACTTTCCAGTGACTCAAGTGACATTTAAAGTTTAGCAAGCGTAAAACTTTAATTACTAGGCATGAAAAGTAATGAAAATTGCATATGATAAGCTATTTAAAGTGGCAATTAATAAATACTAGGCATCAATTAAGAGATACTAGGCCTGACAGTTTACATTAAATTGCGTCATAAAGATCATCACAGGTGGTAAAAGATAGTGAATACGTGATACTTCTCAGGTCTCAGGCATCTCTTTACACTCCTTTGTGTGACACTTTATCTCAAAAGCGTGACAATTTATCTTTTAGGCATTAGTTAATTGCTTGTAAGCATTAGAACAGTGATCATAGGCATCATTTAATCCTTCATACATGCCATTTCTCTAGTTTTCTATAAAAATTCACGTAAAAGTGACAACAAAAATACACAAAACTTGATGAAAATGTTATAAATGAGGCTTAGAGCCCCACAGTGGGCACCATTTGTGTGTGAATGATAAACACCTTCATGAAATTAGGATTATTAACTAACAATTCAAAGAAAATACAATGCAAATTTAAACTAAGAAATGAATTTAACATCCATGACATCTCATGGTTCTCTAATTAGATGTGGTAAGTAGCGCTCTTAGCTTTGTATTCCCTACTAGTGACACTTCTAAAATAAGAAATCTATGATACTAATATGCCTAATCTAGCTCACAATTCTCCATTATGCTATGATAAAATGCAAATGCAAATGATAAATGCTCTCAAATTCTCTTAATTGCTCATGAAATTGACTATAATAAGGATGCTTTACTCTTCAAATCTCTAATTTCTTATTATTCTCACAAAATGCCTCTTATTTATAGTAAATTCCCAAGGGTAGGGGTTAGAGTCAAGTAATCATGATTTAGCCTTGGTTGAGTCAAAAACTATGCAATGTTTTTAAATGGGGGGACAATTTAAATGTTTGTCTCAAAGCTTTGGACAAAAGGACAAAATTGAGTGGTTTAGATTCAAAGTTGAATTTATGTGATCAAGATTCAATTCCTTTGAGTGATCCATGTGCTTTGTGTTCTCAATTTTCATTGGTTCCTCAAATCTTGTTGAAAGATATTAAGATTTATTAAATTCCATCAATTAATTAAATTAGCCATGTAGGGAATAGGTTCATTTTGATTTTTTATTTAACAACTATACAATTAATTGATTAAATTTAATTATATAGTGTATTTCACCCCTTTAAGCTTGTATTTAATTATTTGATGTCATTATTTAATTTTTTCTTTGATTTAATAAATATCCATTTAAATTTGATTTGATCTTTTTTTATGAGTTTTAGTGCATTTTGATGATTTTGAGCCATTTTAATGATTTAAAGCACTTGCCCATTTTTTAGTGTCTACAGGTCAAAGCAAGGAAGTCAGTATAGTGCTCGTAGCTAAAAATTTGACCATTTTGAAATCTGGTGAAACTAGTCTCAAATCAAAGATCTCGTCAAGATAAACCAAAAAACACCTTGAATCTTAAAAAATGTAGCCACTCTTCTCAGAATACGGATGGTGAAAGTTTGGTCAAAGCAACAAAGTCAGTACAGTGTTCGTAACTAAAAATTTGATAGTTTCCAAATCTGGTGAAAGTGGTCTCAAATAAAAGATCTCGTCAAGATGAACCAAAAAACAACTTGAATCTTGAAAAAAGAGCCTCTCTTCTCAAGATAAAGATGGTCAAAGTTTGGTCAAAGGAAGGAAGTCAGTACAGTGTTCGTAGCTAAAAATTTGATCATTTTGAAATCTAGTGAAAGTGGTCTCAAATGGAAAATCTCATCAAGATGAACCAAAAAACACGTTGAATCTTGAAAAATGGAGTCTCTCTTCTCAAGATACGGAAGGTCAAAGTTTGGTCAAAGCAAGGAAGTCAGTACAATGTTCGTACCTAAAAATCTGATAGTTTCCAAATTTGGTGAAAGTGGTGTCAAATCGAAGAGCTCATCAAGATGAATAAAAAAACACCTTGAATCTTGAAAAATGGAGCCTCTTATTTTAAGATACGAAAGGTCAAAGTTTGGTCAAAGGAAGTTAGTACAATGTTCATAGCTAAAAATTTGACCATTTTCAAACCTGGTGCAAGTGGTCTCAAATGGAAGATCTCATCAAGATGAACTAAAAAAAAATATGAATCTTCAAAAATAGAGCCTCTGTTCTAAATATAAGGAGGGTCAAAGTTTGGTCAAAGCAAGGAAGTTAGTACAGTGTTCATAGCAAAAAATTTGACAGTTTTGAAATCTAGTGAAAATGGTCTCAAATCGAAGATCTCATCAAGATGAACCAAAAAACACTTTGAATCTTGAAAAATAGAGCCCCTCTTCTCAAGATACAGAGGATCAAAGTTTGGAGAAAGCAAGGAAGTCAGAATAGTGTTCATAGCTAAAAATTTGACAATTTCCAAATCTGGGGAAACTGGTCTCAAATCGAAGATCTTGTCAAGAGGAACCAAAAAACACTTTGAATCTTGAAAAATAGAGCCTCTCTTCTCAATATACAGACGGTCAAAGTTTGGTCAAAGCAAGGAAGTCAATACAGTGTTCGTAGCTAAGAATTTCACCGTTTCAAAATCTAGTGAAAGTGGTCTCTAATCAAAGATATCATCGAGATGAACCAAAAAACAACATGAATCTTGAAAAATAGAGCCTCTCTTCTCATGATATAGATGGTCTAAGTTTAGTCAAAGCAAGGAAGTCAATACAGTGTTCGTAGCTAGAAATTTGATCATTTTGAAATATGGCAACAGTGGTCGCAAATGGAAGATCTTGTTGAGATGAACCAAAAAACATCATAAATTTTCAAAAATAGAGCCTCTCTTCTCAATATATGGATGGCCAAAGGTTGGTCAAAGAAAAGAAGTTAGTATAGTGTTCGTAGCTAAATATTTGACCATTTTGAAATCCAGTAAAAGTGGTCTCAAATGGAAGATCTCATCAAGATGAACCAAAAAACATCATGAATCTTGAAAAATGGAGCCTCTCCTCTCAAGATAAAGATAGTCAAAGTTTGGTTAAAGCAAGGAAGTCAGTATAGTGTTTGTAGCTAAAAATTTGACAGTTTCAAAATCTGGTGAAAGTCATCTCAAATCGAAGATCTCGTCAAGATGAACCAAAAAACATCTTGTATCTTAAAAAATAGAGCTTCTCTTGTCAAGATACGGACGGTCAAAGTACGGTGAAAACATGGAAGTCAGTACAGTGTTCGTAGCTCAAAATTTGATTATTTTGAAATCTAGTGAAAGTGGTCTCAAATGGAAGATCTCATTCAGATGAACCAAAAAATAACATGAATCTTGAAAAATAGAGCCTCTCTTCTCAATATGCGGATAGTCAAAGTTTGGTCAAAATAAGGAAGTCAGTACAATAATTGTAACTAAAAGCCTGACCATTTTGAAATTTGGTGAAAGTGGTTTCAAATGGAAGATCTCATCGAGATGAACCCAAAAACACCATGAATCTTGAAAAAGGAAGCCTCTCTTCTTAAGATACGGATGGTCAAAGTTTGGTCAAAGCAAGGAAGTCAGTATAGTGTTCGTAGCTAAAAATTTCACAGTTTCAAAATCTCATGAAAGTGATCTCAAATCAAAGATCTCATCGAGATGAACCAAAAAACATGTTGAATCTTTAAAAATGGAGCCTCTCTTCTCAAGATACAGATGGTCCAAGTTTGGTCAAAGTAAGGAAGTCAGTGCATTGTTCATAGCTAAAAATTTGACCATATTGAAATCTGATGAAAATGGTCTCAAAAAGAAGACCTCATCGAGATGAACCAAAAATGACCATGAATCTTGAGAAATAGAGCCTCTCTTCTCAATATACGGATGAGGAAACTTTGGTCAAAGCAAGGAAGTGATTATAGTGTTCATAGCTAAAAAATTGACCATTTTTAAATCTAGTGAAAGTGGTCTCAAATCAAAGATCTCGTCAAGATGAACCAAAAAATACCTTGAATCTTAAAAAATGGAGCCTCTCTTCTTAAGATACAGAAGGTCAAAGTTTCATCAAATAAAGAAAGTCAGTACAATCTTTGTAGTTAAAAATTTGACAGTTTTCAAATTTAGTGAAAGTGGTCTCATATGAAAGATCTTTTCTAGATGAACCAAAAAACACCTTGAATCTTAAAAAATGGAACCCCTCTTCTCAAGATACAGATTGTCAAAGTTTGGTCAAAGCAAAGAAGTCAGTGCAGTGTTCATAGGGTAACATTTGACCATTTCAAAATCTAGTGAAAGTGGTCTCAAATCGAAGATCTTGTCGAGATGAACCAAAAAACACCTTGAATTTTAAAAAATTGAGCCTCTCCTCTCAAGATGCAGATGGTTAAAGTTTTCTCAAAGCAAGGAACTCAGTACAGTGTTCATAGCTAGAAATTTGACCATTTTGAAATATGGTGAAAGTTGTCTCAAATGGAAGATCTCCTCAAGATAAACCAAAAAACACCATGAATATTAAAAAATAGATCCTCTCTTCTCAATATACGAATGATCAAAGTTTGGTTAAAGCAAAGAAGTTAGTACAGTATTCGGATCTAAAAATTTGACCATTTTAAAATCTAGTGAAAGTGGTCTCAAATCGAAGATCTCATTGAGATGAACCAAAATACACTTTGAATCCTTAAAAATGGAGCGTTTGTTCTCAAGATACAGACGCTCAAAGTTTGGTCAAAGCAAGGAAGCCAATATACTGTTCGTAGCTTAGAATTTGACCATTTCAAAATTTGTTGAAAGTAGTGTCAGATCGAAGATCTCATCGATATGAACTAAAAAACACCTTGAAATTTGAAAAATCAAGCCTCTCTTCAAAATATATAGAGGGTCAAAGTTTTGTCAAAGCAAGCAAGTCAGTACAATGTTTGTAGCTAAAAATTTAACTGTTTTGAAATCTGGTGAAAGTTGTCTCAAATGGAAGATCTCATTGAGGTGACCCAAAATACACTATAAATCTTGAAAAATAGAGCCTCTCTTTTCAATCTAAGGATGGTCAAAGTTTGGTCAAAGCAAGAAAGTCAGTATAGTGTTCATAGCTAAAAATTTGACCATTTTAAAATTTATTTAAAGTGGTCTCAAATGGAAGATCATGTCAAGATGAACTAAAAAACACTAAGAATCTTGAAAAATGGAGCCTCTCTTCTCAAGATATGAATGGTAAAAGTTTGGTCAAAGCAAGGAAGTCAGTAGAGTGTTCGTAGCTAAAAATTTGACAGTTTCAAAATCTGGTGAAAGTGGTCTCAATCAAAGATCTCGTCAAGATGAACTAAAAAATACCTTCTATCTTGAAAAATGGAGCCTCTTCTCAAGATATGGATGGTCAAAGCAAGAAAGTCGGTACAGTGTTCGTAGCTAAAAATTTGACCGTTTTAAAATCTGGCAAAAGTGGTCTCAAATAGAAGATCTCATTGAGATGACCCAAAAACCACCATGAATATTAAAAAATAGAGCCTCTCTTCTCAATATACAGATGGTCAAAATTTGGTCAAAGAAAGAAAGTTATTATAGTGTTCGTCGCTAAAAATAGAGCCTTTCTTTTCAAGATACACATGGTCAAAGTTTTGTCAAAGCAAGGAAGTCAGTACAATGTTCATAGCTAAAAATTTGACAGTTTCAAAATCTGCTGAAAGTGGTCTCACTTCGAAGATATCGTCAAGATGAATTAAAAAATACATTGAATCTTAAAAAATGGAGCCTCTTCTCAAGATACAAATGGTCAAAGTTTGGTCAAAGCAAGGAAGTCAATATAGTGTTCATATCTAAAAATTTGATCATTTCAAAATCTGGTGAAAGTGGTTTCAAAGAAAAAATTTCATCAAGATGAACCAAAAAGCACCATGAATCTTGAAAAATGGAGCCTCTCTTCTCAAGATATGGATGGTCAAAGTTTGGTCAAAGCAAGGAAGTCAGTACAGTGTTCATAGCAAAAATTTGATTATTTTAAAATATGGTGAAAGTGGTCTCAAATAGAAGATCTTGTCAAGATGAATCAAAAAACACCATGAATCTTGACAAATGGACCCTCTCTTCTCAACATACAGATGGTTAATGTTTTGTGAAAGCAAGGAAGTTAGTAGAGTGTTCGTAGCTAAAAATTTGATAATTTCAAAACCTGGTGAAAGTGGTCTCAAATGGAAGATCTCGTTAAGATGAAGCAAAAAACACTTTGAATCTTGATACATGGAGCCTCTCTTCTAAAGATACGGATGGTGAAAGTTTGGTCAAAGCAAAGAAGTCAGTATAGTGTTCGTAGCTAAAAATTTGACCGTTTCAAAATCTAGTGAAAGTGGTCTCAAATCAAAGATCTCGTAAAGATGAACCAAAAATCACCATGAATCTTGAAAAATAGAGCCTCTCTTCTACAGATACGGATGGTCAAAGTTTTGTCAAAGTAAGGAAGTTAGTACAATGTTCATAGCTAAAAATTTCACTGTTTTAAAATCTGGTTAAGTGGTCTCAAATGTAAGATCTCATCGAGATGAACCAAAAACCATCATGAATCTTGAAAAATGGACCCTATCTTCTCAAGATATGGATGGACAAAGTTTGGTGATAGCAAGGAAGTTAGCACAGTGTTCGTAGCTTAAAATTTGACAGTTTCAAAATTTGGTGAAAATAGTATGAAATCGAAGATCTCATCGAGATGATCCAAAAAACACTTTGAATCTTGAAAAATGGAGCCGCTCTTCTCAAGATATAGATGGTCAATGTTTGGTCAAAGAAAAGAAGTTAGTACAGTGTTCGTAGTGAAAAATTTGACCATTTTGAAATTTGGTGAAAGTTTTCTAAAATGGAAGATCTCATTGACACGAACCAAAAAACACCATTAATCTTGAAAACTAGAGCCTCTCTTCTCAATAAACGAATAGTCAAAGTTTAGTCAAAGCAAGGAAGTTAGTACAGTGTTCGTAACTAAAAATTTGACAATTTTGAAATCTGGTGAAAGTGGTCTCAAATAGAAGATCTCGTCAAGATGAACCAAAAAACACCATGAATCTTGAAAAATGGAGCCTCATTTCTCAAGTTACGGATGGTCAAAGTTTTGTCAAAGCAAAGAAGTCAGTACAGTGTTTGTAGCTAAAAATTTGATAGTTTCAAAATTTGGTGAAAGTGGTCTCAAATTGAAGATCTCGTCAAGATGAACTAAAAAAATCTTTGAATCTTGAAAAATGGAGCCTCTCTTCTCAAGATATAGACCGTCAAACTTTGGTCAAAGCAAGGAAGTCAGTATAGTGTTCCTAGCTTCAAATTTGACCATTTTGAAATATGGAGAAAGTGGTCTCAAATGGAAGATGTCATTGAGATGAACCAAAAACCACCATGAATCTTGAAAATACAGCCTCTCTTCTCAATATATAGATTGTCAAAGTTTGGTCAAAGCAGGAAATTCAGTACAGTGTTGGTAGCTAAAAATATGACCATTTTAAAATCTGGTAAAAGTGGTCTCAAATGGGAGATCTCGTTGAGATGAACTAAAAAATATCATGAATCTTGAATAAAAAAGCTTCTATTCTCAATATACGGATGCTAAAAGTTTGGTCAAAGCAAGGAAGTCGATAAAGTGTTTGTAGCTAAAAATGTGACCATGTTGAAATCTCATGAAAGTCATCTCAAATAGAAGATCTTGTCGAGATCAACTAAAAAACACCTTGAATCTTAAAAAATGGACCCTCTCTTCTCAAGATACAGACAGTCAAACTTTGGTCAAAGAAAGGAAGTCATTACAGTGTTCATAGCTAAAAATTTAATAGTTCTTGAATCTGGTAAAATTGGTCTATAATCGAAGAATCGTCAAGATGAACCAAAAAACACCTTGAATCTTGGAAAATGGAGCCTCTCTTCTCAAGATACAGATGGTCAAAGTTTGGTCTAAGAAAGAAAATCAGTAGGCTGTTCGCAGCTAAATATTTGACCATTTCAAAATATGGTGAAAGTAGTCTCAAATTGAAGATCTCATCAAGATGAACCAAAAAACACCTTGAATCTTGAAAAATGGAGCCTCTCTTCTCATGATATGGGCTATCAAAGTTTGTTCAAAGCAAGGAAGTCGGTAAAGTGTTCATAGTTAAAAATTTGATAGTTTTGAAATCTAGTGAAATTTGTCTCAAATCCAAGATCTCATTGAGATGAACCAAAAAACACCATGAATCTTGAAAAAAAGAGCCTCTCTTCCTGATATATGGAAGGTCAAAATTTGGTCAAAGTAAGGACGTCAGTATAGTGTTCATAGCTAAAAATTTTAATGTTTTAAAATTTGGTGAAAGTGGTCTCAAATGGAAGATCTCGTCAAGATGGACTAAAAAACACCATGAATCTTGAAAAATAGAGCCTCTCTTCTCAAGATACAGATTGTCAAAGTTTGGTCAAAGCAAGGAACTCAGTATAGTGTTCGTATCTAAAAATTTGACAGTTTTGAAATATTAAAAAATAGAGCTCCTGTTGTCAATATATGGATGGTCAAAGTTTTGTCAAAGCAAGGAAGTTAGTACAGTGTTCATAGCAAAAAAATTGACCATTTTGAAATCTGGTGAAAGTGGTCTCAAATGGAAGATCTCGTCAAGATGAACCAAAAAACAATATGAATTTTAAAAAATGGAAGCTCTCTTCTTAAGATACGGGTGGTCAAATTTTGGTCATAGCAAGGAAGTTAGTACAGTGTTCGTAACTAAAAATTTGATAGTTTCAAAATCTAGTGAAAGTGGTCTCAAATCAAAGATCTTGTTGAGATGAACCAAAAAATATCTTTAATCTTGAAAAATGGAGTCTCTCATCTCAAAATATGGATGGTCAAAGTTTGGTCAAAGCAAGGAAGTTAGTACAGTGTTCGTAGCTAAAAATTTGACCATTTTGAAATCTAGTGAATGTGGTGTCAAATGGAAGATCTCGTCGAGATGAACCAAAAAATAGCATGAATATTGAAAAATAGAGCCTCTCTTCTCAATATACTGATGATCAAAGTTTGGTCAAAGCAAAGAAGTCAGTACAGTGTTCATAGCTAAAAATTTGACCATTTTGAAATCTATTGAAAGTGGTCTCAAATTGAAAATCTCGTTGAGATGAACCAAAAAACACCTCGAATCTTGAAAAATTGAGCCTCTTCTCAAAATATAAATGGTCAAAGTGTGGTCAAAGCAAGAAAGTTAGTATAGTGTTCGTAGCTAAAAATTTGACTATTTACAAACTTGGTTAAAGTCGTTTGAAATCGAAGATCTTATCAAGATGAGCCAAAAACACATTGAATCTTAAAAAAAAGAGTCTCTCTTCTCAAGATATGGATGGTCAAAGTTTGGTCAAAGGAAGGTACTTAGTATAGTGCTCGTAGCTAAAAATTTAACCATTTCAAAATCTAGTGACAGTGGTCTCAAATCAAAGATCTCATCGAGATGAACCAAAAAACATCTTGAATTTTGAAGAATGGAGTCTCTCTTCTCAAGATACAGATGGTCATAGTTTGGTCAAAGCAAGGAAGTCAGTACAATGTCCATAGCTAAAAATTTAACCATTTTGAAATCTCGTGCGGTGGTCTCATATAGAAGATCTCGTCAAGATGAACCAAAAAGCACCATGAATCTTTAAAAATGGAGCCTCTCTTTTGAAGATATGGATGGTCAAAGTTTGGTCAAAGCAAGGAAGTCAGTATAGTGTTCATAGCTAAAAATTTGATAGTTTGAAAATCTGGTGAAAGTGGTCTCAAATCGAAGATCTCGTAGAGATGAACCAAAAAACACCTTGAATCTTGAAAATTGGAGCCTCTCTTCTCAAGATATGAACGATCAGAGTTTGGTCAAAGCAAGGAAGTCAGTACAGTGTTTCTAGCTAAAAATTTGACCATTTTGAAATCTGGTAAAAGTGGTCTCAAATAGAAGATCTCATCGAGATGAACCAAAAAACACCATGAATCATGAAAAATAGAGTCTCTCTTCTCAATATATAGATGGTCAAAGTTTGGTCAAAGCAAGGAAGTCAGTACAATGTTCGTAGCTAAAAAATTGACCATTTTAAAATCTTGTGAAAGTGGTCTCAAATGGAAGATCTCGTTGAGATGAACCAAAAAATATGATGAATCTTTAAAAATAGAGCCTCTCTTCTCAATATACGGATGGTCAAAGTTTGGTCAAAGGAAGGAAGTTAGTACAATGTTCGTAGCTAAAAATTTGATCGTTTTGAAATTTGGTGAAAGTGGTCTCAAATGGAAGATCTTAGGAATGGGAACATTGAGAGGGGGGGGGGGGGGTGAATTCATGTTCATAGTATTTTATCTATTTACTTAATCTTTAAACTGAACTTAAATTCTTAAGTACTGAAATGAATATCCACATAAACATGAAATATGAAATCAACACATAACACCAATATGGTTACGGGGAAACCCAAATAAGTAAAAACCCTGGTGGGAATTAACAGCCACTAATATTTTGTACTAGTGTTTTATGATCCTTTTTAGAAGATCCTTAACCCTGTTAGGAGTTTCTTTACAATGCATTAAGTACAGTAGACCTTGTTAAGGGTCGGGCCCTATTAGGAGTCTTTTATAATAGTCCTTGTTAGGGGAGTGGACGCACTGTCCTAGAGCTCACTGCTCAAGTGGTTAAGGCTACAGCTTTTTGATTTCAGATATATAGTATATTTACTGGATGAACTGTCACTGTGACACTACTTGTCAGATCAGTTCCTTTGATGCGCTGATGCTTTGACCTCTTGCAAATCTCTAATACATCTCATAGTCTTTTCACATACTTATGATCTGCTTATTACAACTCTATATCAACTTCCATTCATATTACAATGGGCGCATCTCATATTTATATGCACATACAAAATAGACAACTAGGTCGGCCCTTAAACTTATTACATACAATGCTTCCAAATGAATTGGCTCAATTGTGTTTACAATCAAACATATATACATGTCGGCAACCTAATTACAATAGGCCCATAGCCTTTACATCATTATAATATAACCACAACTCAAAATGATAACAGTCAGCTGCTTACTCTGTTCTTCACTAGCACACACTAGTTGTGTAACTTCAAATGTCTGTATCTTTCTCATACTTGCATATCTGATCATGCGCTCATAAACTAAGCATGAATATAGTCTAACCAACTTAACTTCTAGGGCACACACCATAACTCAGTTGTATGCACATGCATTGATGCTCTGAGCTTCAAGAACTCTGTATACTATCCAGTCTTCAACACTTAGCCGATTTCTGATCTTTACATCAAGTGCACTGACTCCAAACTTCTATATGACTCTGTTTCTGTAATGACACCACTATGTTAAGTCATATACACTAGTATAGCCAACTTGCCAACAATCTCCTCCTTTGTCATTGATGGAAACAAAAGAATATGGCCAAGTTGCTAACTGTCCTTAATACAAAAAACTTTTGTCTCCCTATACATATCTTTTATCCATATTCTATACATACTCCCCCTTTGACATTAATGACAAAGGTGTGTCAAAAATTGAATCTACAAAAACTTACTATGATAGTACATCCGGATATGCAATCTGGAGATTTTGGATCTCCTTCTTCCAAAATGTGATTGGTGAATTTATAATCTATAGATGGGCACATAAAGCATACCAAAGCTTCTCCATCTTCTCTAGATTAGTGCTAGGACCTTGATCATATGTCACCATAGTGGCATCGATCTCCTTGATATTCTGATTTAGTATGTCTAATGAGGGCGCAAGAGCATTCCTTAGTTGAGTCTGACTTCCCCTTATCTTAGTAATCTCTTTTTCTATCTTTTCAATTTTATCAATTTGACCTTGGTAGACATTATTGCACATGTTCACATCCACTGATGGATCTTCCACTAATTTTCTTATGCTATCTATCATAGCTTCAGCCTCTTGAATCTTTTTGTACAGATCACCAGTCAGCTTGTCCTGGTTCATACAGTCATGAATGATTTTCCTATCTTTTGCTACAAACTCCTTCAAAGATTCTTGACTAGACTTTAGTGAGCTTAGGTCAAGTGTATAGTTGCTAACCAATTCACTCAATCTCTTATTCAAGTACTTCTCCTTTGCAACTCAGGATGCAGATTCTTCCAGGCTAGAGAAATTGCTTTTGAATTGTGAAATGACTAAACTTACATCATCAACAGAGTGTACTTTGGACACTTTCTTGTCTACAGGTAACAAACTATTCAGGATGTTCACTGATTCTACAAGGAGGGGATTCCTCATCACTTGTTTCTCCTTGGCCTTCTCCATAGCTAGGACGTTGAACTTAATCAAGTCTTCTTCTCCCCATGAGTCCAAACTAGTTGTGTCAGCTATCAAACTTGACAACAATGTTGCTGAAGGAGTGATGGGAGTGCTATCCATCACTTCTTGTTTCACCTTGATTAGTTCTACTGATGTTTCATCCTTTTTCTCACTTTCTTTTACCTCTTCTTCTTCCTTTTGTTTTTCAGCTTCTTTTCCTTTTTCTTCTTCTTTCTTTTCTTCCATCTTTTCTTCTTCTTTCTCATTTATTATATCCTCAATCAATATTTCTTTTTGATGAGTAGGAGTGTTACTACATAAGTTTTCTGCCTCTTGAGTGTTTACAAATGCCTCTTCAAACTTATCCAATTCAGTGTCAGTGGCCACCATGGCTATCTCTACATTGTCAATGATAAAGGTGCTATCCTTTAGTGACTCTGTCATGGGCGCAGACTTATCTACCTCTATTTGAGTTTCCACTACAGGCACTAAATCCTAAGGACCTATCACTGATGCATTAGTGGGCTTTGCCACCTTGACTTCCTTTATGGGTACTTGTGTTGTGGGCACAGTAGCTGGATACATGTGCCTATTCATGAATACTTTCTCGAATGCCTTCTCTATTTCCTTAGCAACAAGATCATAGTTCTTGTCCATAATGTGCAAATTCCTTGACTTTGTTATGAGATGTGGCTTCACTAAGTCTAATAATAAATACTTCTCCTCTAGAGAACATACAGGAAGGGTATCATCTAGAATCTTTTCCCTTATCTGTAGGTCTTCTTCAATAACCTGTCTCTTTTGGAATTCTAGGATGTTCCACACATTATCAGGGATCATAGTCTTAAGTTCCAAGACTATCTTCTTGAACTTCAACATGTGTTTGACTATCATAACATGTATCTTAGATTTGTATATTTCACTATATTTTTCATAAAACTTCCCTACTTGATCAATTCTTCCCTCATCAATTATTCTTGCACTTAGCACACTGAGACTAGGTTCGAAACTTACTTCAGGAGGTGCTTGTGAGTTCTTTTTGTTCCTTGTGACTCTTGAGGATGGATGACTAGTGTTGATCTCTTTCTTCCTCTTTGGCATTTCCTTATACTCAGGAGGAGCAGTAAGGTTAATGGTTTCCTTGGGTGTAGAAGGAGTAACATTAGGTTTACCCTTCTTTAGCTTGGGACCATTTGATTCTGCCTTTGTTGTATCTGTGCTCTCTAATTCCAAAGCAATGTTTTGTTCCCTTTCTTTGTCTAGGTCTTCTTGAGACACTCCATATATTCTCAAGATTTCTGAGGTAACTTTAGAAACCTTTCTTTTTGTTGCTGCATTATTTAATACTGCATCAAATTCTCTAGTTTTCTCCTCATAGGTTCCCCATCTTGGCTCATTAGGGTCATTAGGAGCTAAAAGAAGTACTTGAGCATATGCTTCTAAAAATTATTCATCTACTTCATATCCAAGTGGATGAATCCACTTTGTTCTAGGTTCAATTGCCTCCATGCATGTTGTGTATATTTCAACCATGAAGCAAATAGTATCCTTGCACTTTTCCACTATCTTCTCTGGTATCCTATACATCATCTACATCTTAGCCCTGAATGTCTTTAGCTCCAATGTCATGTAATCCTTCAAGGTGCTCTTAGTACATGCCTTGAGAGATATCTGAGGCATTGTGGGAATGGATTTGTCTAGATACAAATTAGATACTTTTCCAACAATGTGAAAGTACATATAAATGATCAAAGACCCAAATCTAAATATTTTGGTCTTATCATGATTGATTGCCTTAATTTTATCAATCAGCTATGTGCACAAGATTTCACACAAGTTGAACTCTCCATTTTCATTAACAATTCTTATGGCTACAAGAATTATGGCCATAGACACACTGTTTAGCCTAGTGGTGTGTTGAAACCTATATCCAAGTATTATAGACATCAATTCGATGTCATTTTGCTAAATAGGCTCTATGGTCATTCCGCACCTATCACTCCTTGACTTACAAGTCTGTTCAACAATCTTCCTTACATCTTTACCCACTAGAAGGATAGTGCCTGTCCTTGAGAGTCCTATCATTTCATGAATTAGGTCAGTGGTAATTCTAACTGGTACTTCACCTATCCAAAATAGGTCATCATGAATCCTACTCAAAAGAATCTTGATCCATTCTGATTCATAAAAATCATATGTCATAGCATACTCCACTATAGGGTGATTATACCACTGCACATACTCATCCAAGAAGGTTTGTATGGTTTTAACATGGTTTCCATGCATGCCCTTAATTTGTCCAATCCTACTAGTTCTTTCTTATAGTAGATGTATGCCCTAATGTCCTCAACATGCATAACACCCATAGGCATGCAGGAAAATGCCCCTTCTAGGTCATCTAGTGTAGACTTAAATGGATGCCTCTTAAACATATATATTTTATTCTCTACAACATCAAATACTATGGGAGTAGCCATCACTTACTTGTGTATCACTTTCAAAAAGGTTTACAAGAGATTTTGAATCAACACAATGAACTAGGGTTTCCACAACCAATCAAATGCACAACAAATCACTTGATGAATCAAACTGCAATCCTTCTCAATCAACTGCTAAGATTCTTCTGCTCTTAAATGCTCTTAATTCAAATGCAATGAGAGATCTTCTAACTTCTATGTACTTTAAAGTAGAATTTCTTCCATTAATGCTTGTCACGTAAACCATGTTGTCACTTGGAAATTTCTATTTTTCATTTTGTATACAATCAGCTAGTGTGCTCTTGTACGAAGGTTTCTATAGTCTCCAAAAGCTTAAGTCCAAAGGCACATACTCTGAGAGTGAGTATAGTAGCCACGCAAGGGTCTAGAGCTAAATTAGCTCCCCCTATGACCCTGAGGGTCATTCATCTAGATGTAGAGGATACATCCATTGTGGAAGCATCCAATGCATACCCATCAACCTTATCCTTCTTTTCTTTTGAACAAATCATGATCGCATTCTCTAAGGCTTTGACAAACTTGACTTCTCCTTCGGGATCTAGTACTGGTTCTTTGGTCTTTTTAGGGCTTTCCTAAACTTGCATCCTTGATCTATAGAACCTTGAGATGTGTCCAACCTTTTTACAAGAGTGACAAATGATTGGAGGCCTTATATTCCTCAGTGCATTGACATGAGTCACCATCTTACATTGTTTAGCTGAGTGACCATTACAGTTACATATCTGACATGTAACATCTGAGAACTTCTTATATTTGTTCAATTCTAATTTCTTTGATTATGAGTCCTATTCTTTTGGCTTGTCTTGCAATTCATAGCTCTATGACCAAATTTATTGCATGAATAACAGTAACCATTGAAAGGTCTTACCTCTATACAATTCCTTGTTATGTGTCCATGCTTGTTACATGTATAAAAAGTGGGGTCTACAGACTTGCGCTCATTCTTAGTGGCTCACCATTATCTTTAGTTTGATATTCAGTATTCTTAGTATCAATAGAGTCTTTTTGTGCATTCATTCTTGCTTGCATGTTGTCAATCTGATTTTGTGCTTCATTGTATCTAATAGAGCTATTATCTCCTTTAGCTCTTCTTGCATATAACTAAGATTCTATTAAATCAGAATTGGTGTGTAATTTATCAATGTGATTCTTAGCCTCTTTCAATTTAGATTCCAAGCATTCCTTGTTGTTTCTTAGATCTAAGATTTCCATGTTTGCTTTCCTCAATTCTTCATTCAGTTGAAGGTTCTCTTAGACCTGTTCATCATAGACTTCTTGATTGTTAGTCAGCTTATCATTAAATTCTTCAAGTTGTTATTTTAAGGATTTATTTTTTTCATTCAGCTTCTTGACCATTGTCCCTAGATCACTGGTAGAGCATTATTTCAAATCTTTCCTTAGCCTTTTAATGACTAATTGAGCATCACTGAGTTTTTCCCTTAGTTCTCCAGTTTCTCTTTTAGATTTGTCCAAATCTTCAAGAGCAACTTCCAGATTTCTTTTCAGATGTTTCATTTCTTCTTTGTCCATGATCTCCTCAAGTGGTTAAACTTCTTTGCTGAGGACCAGAGCTCTGATACTAATTTTTAGGAATGGGAACACTGAGAGGGGGGGGTGAATCAGTGTTCATAGTATTTCATCTTTTTACTTAATATTTAAACTAAACTTAAATGCTTAATTACTAAAATGAATATCCACATAAACATGAAACATGAAATCAACACATATCACCAATATGGTTATGGGGAAACCCAAATAGGTAAAAACCCCAGTGGGAATTGACACCCACTAATATTCTGTACTAGTGTTTTATGATCCTTGTTAGAAGATCCTTAACCCTGTTAGGAGTTGTTTTACAATGCATTAAGTACAGTAGACCTTGTTAAGGGTCAGACCCTATTAGGAGTCTTTTACAATAGTCCCTATTAGGGGAGTGGATACACTATCCTAGAGCTCACTACTCAAGTGTTGAAGGCTACAACCTTCTGATTTCAGATATACACTATATCTGCTAGATGAACTGTCACTATAACACTGCCTGTCAGATCAGTTCCTTTGATGCGCTAATGCATTGACCTCTTGCAAAGATCTAATACATCTTATAGTCTCTTTGCATACTTCTTCTCTACTTATTACAACTCTATATCAGCTTCCATTCATATTACAATGGGTGCATCTCATATTTATATGCACATACAAAATAGACAACTAGGTCATCCCTTAAACCTATTACATACAACACTTCCAAATGAATTGGATCAAGCGTATTTAAAATCAAACATATATACATGTCGGCAACCTAATTACAATAGGCACATATCCTTTACATCATTAGAATATAACTTCAACTCAAAATGATAACAGTCGACTGCTTACTCTATTCTTCACTGGCACACACTGGCTATCACTACTACATTTGGAGTTAAATTCTAACGGCCATTTATCAGATTTGCAATGCTAATTTGTCAGCATTTTGATAGATGGGTCCGTCACCATTTTTGCGTAGGAAATTATGATAGAAGACGTATCTATCAGTTTACCGACACCATATCATGTTGGAAACTTGCATTTTAGCAACAGCTTTGTTATGACATTTTCTACGGTTTATCCATCAGAATTCTGACACAATGGCCTATTAACTATCAAAAAGATATCTTTTCTGACATTATAACTATTGGAATAGCGATAGTTTCCACTTAATTCTGACAGATATACCTGTCGGTGATATGGCATTAATGTCGAAGGTTTTGTTGAAATTTTCTATTTGTGACACTTAAAATGTCAGAAGAGTGACAGTCCTTCATTATTTCTCTGACAAATTCCTTGTTGAACATATAGCATTACTGTCGGAACTATTGTCATAAATTAGTTTTCTCTGACATTTTATCTATCAAATGTGTAGCACTTTTGTCAGAATTAATGATTAAGTGTCAAAAAATGGACGGATATGCACATTAAAGATAAAACAGTCCAAGAGACCATCATAGGTTCTCTCTTTCTTCGGTCTATATTATTGACAGAATGTTTTACCTTTCATTAGCTCATCAAATCCAGAGATTTGAAAGAATCTAATAGAATATTTTCATGACAATGTATATTATTTATGTTGACATTGCATAAATTTATCTACTTCATGCACTTGTAGACTATGAGGATGGAGATAAAGAAGCATGGTCATGGCCATGCTTCTTTATCACCATCCTTATAGTCTACAAGTGTGTGAAGTAGATAAATTCATGCAACGTCAACTTAAATAATATACGTTTTTATGAAAATATTCTATTAAATTCTTTCAAATCCCTGGATTTGATGAGCTAATGAAAGGTAAAACATTCTATCAATAATATAGACTGAAGAAAGAGAGAACCTATGATGGTCTCTTAAGCTATTTTATCTTTAGTCCTAGCTATTGTTCTAGCTACTTGTCGATCATCAAGAATAATCATCACCTTGCATTTATGTACACTGGAAAAATTGATCACAATCTAACAAAAACATTTTACACTTTTACATCTCATCAATACTGGAGGCCTAAAGTAATTTTATGCGATACTAGCACATTTCATGCATGGATGAGAAACAGTATCCAAAGTTTCTAGATAACCATTTTTGAGAAGAGGAATGATTGCAGGCCAAAGAAGGGATAATTCCACAACAAAAAGGAAGACATCTTTTTAGCCTGGGTCTGGATCCTACCCCAATTTTCAAAGGATCCAGGGCCAGTCTAGAAAGATGTCTTCCCATTCTGTCTACAACATTGTGTCCATCCATGATCTCAGGAATATCATTGTCTTTCTACTCTTCATTTGCAAAAATATATCGCTTCTTCAAGCTTGGAGAGTAATCTTATTAATAAAAGAACTCTTACCAACATTAGGGTACCCACATATCAAAATAGTTGATGTTATTGGTGCTTGTGCTCAAGGATATCGATTCACTATTTTGAAATGGCCAAATCATTTTTATTTCATTTGTAGAGAAAAGGAGTGGGAGAAAATGAGCAGGTGAAAGTTGATCAAGTGCGAGAGAAGGCATTGCATTTTATTTGATCATGAATGCTCTCTGAAATGACCAATCATGTTTTCTATTCAATTTTTTTTGGTGTTTTTTTTTCCCATATTCAGTAGATAAAAATCATGGTGATAGCCACTTAACCATCCTTTTTATGTTCAAGGTATTTTACAAAGATACAGGTACGTGAATTTATCATTCAGTTGCTTGCAGTTATTTGTCAAATGCAAATATTTTGTCAAGTTGAAAGGGCAAGATATTAGTTTGGTGTTTTCAGTTTATGTTAAAAGTTGATTTGATAAAATCCTCAAAAAACACACTACATGTTATAAAATGTAAAGAAGTTGAATGTTAAATGTAAGATATATATCTCATCCATAGTAATCAAAAGAAAGGGCATGAAACTTATAAGTAGATTTACCAATCCAAAAATATAAGTGAATAGGAAACATGATTGGTACCTTATGAATTGGTTTTTGAGGTGCACAATCTTCATCAATCTCCTAAGAACAAGATCCCTCCTCACAAAAAATGCATTTAACGGATTAAACAAATCTACAAAACTTAACCAATGGCATGTTTAGAACAAAGAAATAGATTGATAATAATATGCTGAAAATTCTATTATGTTTAATACATGCAAAAGGACTAGCCCCAAAAATTCTTAAACATACTTTATCTGATATGATAATAACATGTTAATTAAACTGATAAAGGTGTTATATGCATTTAATCTACCAATTACTAATTACACAAAAAACAAATTATAAAACTGAACCAATGGCATGATCTTCGTGTGGTACAAGGAAGATTTGGCTATGAAAAAAAAAAGTGAAATGACCTCATCATTTTTATTTCGATTGGATAGGAGTGAAAGCTGAGCGCAAGAGAAGGTATGTGATTTCTTCATCTTTCGAGCATCTGGCATCATATTCGACTACAAATTTCAAATGCATTGCATTTTATTTGATCACGAATGCTCTCTGAAATGACCGCATTCTACTGGTGTTGTGCCCTAGTCTGTGCCTTATCTCCATTATTTGATATTATTGGTGCTTGTGCTCAAGGATATTGATTCACTATTTTCAAATGTTTGGATCATTTAGACAGTTATATTTCTTGACTGTTCCTCTAGTACATAGTCAGGAAATGTAACTGTCTAATGATTATATGTAATGTTGAATGGATTAAATGCTTTATTCTTGGTAGAAGTGAATGGAAGGAATAGTGTGTATTAAATACAATTTAGTCACTTATTGAATGCTTTGGAGACTACTGGTTTGACTATCCATGCACTACCAGTGACTAAGATTCATTAAAGGATACAAAACCCTTCATTTTGGGGTTATTGTGTGTGGATTCAAATGTAGGTTTGATTTGGTTAATGTTTAGAAGAGATCAATAAAGTATTGAAATACAATCTTACATGTTTGGAGAGGTTTGAGAGGCACTTATCATGACTGTACCCTCACAAACATTAGCATAGACTAGTTTTACTAAGTTTCCATTCTCTATTTTGAGGTTTCCTTTCTCTACCGTAGGGGTACAGTCAGAGGGTTCATTAAAAAAATGATCCTTTGAATGGTTACTATGAATATGAATGATTTGATATAGCATATTGCTCATTTTACTTGAAGTTTGGAATAGCTTGTGCAAGGGTGAAAGTAGTTTTGATCATTTTGGTCGTGACTATTCCTCTACACAGTCAAGAAATGTAACTTTCTAATGATTATATGTAATGTTGAATGGATTAAATACTTTATTCTTGGTAGAAGTGAATGGAAGGAATAGTGTTGGTGTTAGGTTTCATTTATTACTAAATTCAATGGTTTCCAAGATGTGTTGAGGAGTTTTCTCCTTGTTTAATGTTAACTGTTCCTGTACAGTCCACTCATACAATAGTGAAGTTACAAAACTGAACCGATGGCATGTTTACAACAAAGAAATAGAATGATAATAATATGCTAAAAATTCTATTTTGTTTAATACATGCCAAAGGACCACATTCTAAATTTTTGTCACTAAAATGACCACATTCTACTGGTGTCATGCCCTAGCTCGTGCTTTAACTCCATTATTTGATGTTATTGGTGCTTGTGCTCCAGGATATCCATTTTTTTGAAATGTTGACTATGGTTATCAAATGGAAAGCCCATGAGCTTCTAGCTAGGTGCCATTTGTATTGATAGCTTAGGGCATCAAATGTATTGTATAATTAATAGTTGATACTTTGTTAAAAGGAAATAGGACAAAGAACAATTTTTATTTAGTTTCTCTATTTTGATCCCTAAGTGGCTTACAACCCTAGAGAAGTATATGCAGATTTACAGATGCAGTTGTAGGATACATAGCAGCCCATAATTCACAATAAATTCATGCATCCAATTTTAATAGCAATTAATACAAATAACTAGGTTCCTCCAATGGCCCAATCATCCGGACCTTGACTGTTCCCTCAAGTAGTGACCCTTCAAAACTAGGTTATCATGCAATCAGTGAGTGATCCTTCATTCTCCTGGTGAGCTTCTAGGTAGGCACCATTTGTATATTTGATAGCTTAGGGCATCAAATGTATATTGTATCATTGATAGTTGAGACTTTTCTAGTATCAGTTTTTGGGTTCGATTGTGTATAATTTTTTCCATCAACATTTCAGATCATACTACATGATCCATCATCAGGATGCTAGAGAGAAAAGAACATGATATGATGGATCATGTAGTATGATCCGAAATGTTGATGGAAAAAATTATACACAATCAAACCCAGAAACTGATACTAGAATTAATATGGATTGTCTAAATCTAATAGATCTAGTTGAGACTTTTTTAAAAGGAAATAGGACAAAGAACAATTTTGATTTAGTTTCTCTATTTTGATCTCTAAGTGGCTTACAACCATAGAGAAGTATATGCAAATTTACGGATGCAATTGCAGGATACATAGCAGTGGATAATTCATAAGAAATCCATGCATCCAATTTGAATAGCAATTACCACAAAGAAATAGGGTCCTCCAATGGCCCAATCATGGGGACCTTGACTGTCCCCTCAACCAGTGACCCTTCAAAACTGGGTTATCATGCAATCGGTGAGTGATCCTTCATTCTCCTGGTCTGCCTTGCAACCAAACATATTGGAAATACATAATATAATGATAACAAGTCTTTCACAATCCCCCTTCCCTCAAGGAACACTATCAACCATCCCTTCCACATAGCATTTCACTATTTTATGAGTGGATTGTGTAGGAACAGTTAACACTAAACAAGGAGCAAACTCCTCAACAAATCTTGGAAGCCATTGAATTCAATAATAAATGAAACCTAACACCAACACTATTCCTTCCATAGTTGCAGGATACATAGCAGTCGATAATTCACAAGAAATCCATGCATCAAATTTTTATAAGGATATCCTACTAATCAATAGGAATTTTCTTGAGATGACCAATGATTATGCATTTTGATGGTAGTGTGCTAGTTCAAAAGGATAATATAAATCTAAAACAATTTTTTTTTATTTTCTCAAACTATAAATGTGGTTAAAGGGAAAATATTATGGCCCCTACACTATGGTTGTTAGCCTAATTAAGATAGGCCTACCTTTGCATATAATAAGAGGCCAATATGAAACAAACATCTAGAGGTTAGGGGGTTGTTCCTTGTCCATAATTTATTATTTAAGTGCTAAGTGATGATGGGTATATCATGTAATTCATACCTAGTGTGTCTCTTTCTTTCTCTCCACATTTCACATTAGGAGTATATGTTATAAAATACTAATGAAATCAACTATAGGTCAAATCTAATCAAAATTGCAATATAAAGATTAAAATAGATCTTGAAGCAATATGGGAACCATTTTTTACAGATATTGTACAAATGAAGAGAATACTCCAAAGAGGAAATGCTTCAATGTGGAACAATTGAAGGATAATATTTTACTTTTATATGCACATCTACAATGTTTTTGATATATTTTTGAGATTAAAAAACCATAGAAAGAATAGCATATAGAAGAAAGTAAAGAATAATGATCATACTTTGAGATATTGTGGAAAGTTAAAGGAAAGAATGTTTGGTGGTGTTATCATGCAATCAGTGAGTGATCCTTCATTCCCCTCTTCCAGTGACCCTTCAAAATCGGGTTATCATGCAATCGGTGAGTGATCATTCATTCTCTCGGTCTACCCTGCATCCAAACATATTGGAAATACACAATACAATGATAAAAAGTCTTTAAAAATCCCCCTTCCCTCAAAGAACACTATCAACCATCCCTTCCACATAGCATTTCACTATTGTATGACTGGATTGTGCAAGAATAGTTAACATTAAACAAGGAGAAAACTCCTCAACACATCTTTGTTGTAAACATGCCATTGGTTCAGTTTTGTAAATTTGTTTTTTGTGTTAAATGCATTTAAATGGAACATTAAGCATAGTAATAATATGCTTAGTCTATTAGTAATTGTAGATTAAATGCCCATAACACCTTTATTAGTTTAGCATGTTATTATAAGAAACTAAAGAAGACCTGCTATTTGTTAGAGAAATCTTCACTGTCCCCCACAATGAAGACAATGAAGATTGACCTCCTGCCCCACAACAAAGAACATTGTAATAAGAATAAGATAGTGCCAAGAAACATTTTCACAAATATGAAACGTGAGGAAAAGTAATAACATTAACAATGCCAAGATTCACAACATTAAATTTCACCTGCGGATGAGTTTCTGCAGTGGGTTGCCCAGCATCAAAAATATGTTGAGTTGCATTTGAGCTGTAACTAAGAGTATCATGTAGAACAAAACCTAAACTTTGAAAGTGTTCTCCAGCCTGGCAATTCAAAATTCAATCTAGGCAAGCATCAGTAAGTGAAATAAATTATGAACATCAACATCAACATCATCATAATAATTAGACATAAATTATAGACATCAACATCAACATAATCATAATCATTTGGAGGGTATTCATTTTGGTCCTTGGATAGTACTATGTTTCTTGAAAGTTCTTATGATATGCTTCTAAAATTTATCAAAATATTTTATGGCTTAATGATAATATAGATTAGTGTTTTGTTTTCTAATGGAATGTTGTTGATTATTCATGGTCTTGAAGAAAATTTTGATTGTTTTGATTTTTGAGTCTTGACATTGTTTCTCAATGTGATATAGACTGACCACAAGATGGTTCAATTGGTCCTTTCTTTCTATTTAATCATTTGTCTTCTTCATGGTGTAAGTGTCAATATGTTATAATCCAACATGAAGTGTGGTTCAAATGAAGTTGAACCAAATGCTGATCATGATGGCTATGATCATGATGAAGATAAATATGAATATTAAATCTAAAATATGGCTTGTAATTTGAATTTTCATTGTGAATGAAGAAACTATAGATTCAAGTTGACTCATTCTATGTTGTAGTATATTTGTTCCCTAGATCTACCATATTATATATGTGTAGCCTGTAAGGGACATCTTCTGCTCATCCATGTATCATAACTTAGTGAGAGTTCTTAGGAGAAAGACAAGATGTTAGTGGGAGATGGAGAAACCAATATTAGAACACCACTTGAAGCCTTGCAATGTTGAGAGTGGGATAAAAGATACACTTGAGACCCTATATAAGGAATAAACTTATTGAGCTTCACTTTGTTTCAAGAATAGTTTTATATTATGTACTAAATAGGGCCAACCATGTGAATGTGGAAACTCATTTGGCCCCACCCACCCCCTAACATCACTCTAAATTCCCCGTTAACATCTAAAATTTATTCATTATTTCATCCATTAATAAAATGTAACATTCATTAATTATCACATGATAACATTCATTCACACATTAATAAAATGTGACATTCATTAATTATCACACAATAAAATTCATTAACACATTATAAAATTTATGAACATTCACTACCACATAATTAAATTCATTGGCATATAAAAATTAGTCATTATCAATTAAGGTGCACAGATGACAATCATTTCTTTTTTCTTCTTTTGATTTCTAGTTTTTAGGATATAATTGTAAGATGAGTATCGATATCATCATCATGATCATCTACCCTCTCATTAGATCTCAATGCACACCTAGTTCTCTATTGATGCAAAGGGGGCTCATTTGCAATAACATATAAAAGGGTTAAATTAAAAACATTTTATTATAATTAAAAACATTTTAAACATTTTAAAGTATTTCAGTGCTTTACAGGCCATAATCGTATAGCTCTTTACTTGATCTAGTCACATCATCAACATCGAGGTCAGTTTGTCGATCCATGAGACTATGTAGGATGCTCATGAAAGGAGTTTGGGTACCTACATATGTAATTCAATTATCTAATGTTAGCTAAAAAAACTCATGATACATATACTCAAAACCACATAGTAAGTACATTAAAAACCATAAGCATCCCATAGTAAGTACATCACAAATTAATTAGATTAAGCATTGATTGCATAACTGCACATTTCTATCAAGAAATCAATATTAAATAGATTAAGTAGTGATCACATAACTGTACATTTCATTCATGTAATTCATCTTCTTCTTCATCGAACTAATCACCATGATCATCGTTGACGTTGACATCATCACCACCACCATCATTGTCTTCATCTTCATCATCATCATCATCATCATCATTGACATCAGCATCATCATCATCATCATCATCATCATCATCATCATTAGCAACATCATCATCATCATCATTAGTAGCATCATTAGTAGCATCATCAGTAGCATCATCATCATCATCTTCTTCTTCTTCTTCTTCAAGAAAAGTTGTGTCAGGAATATCATTGACTAACTGTTGTTCATGATCATCATCTACATCATCTTCTAGTTGTTCACAATCTTCTTCCATCACATTATACCTCATCAGCCTTCCTCTTGGATCATGTCTAGCAACAAATGACCAACCTGATTTATGTAGAACCTCTGGGTAAATTACCTGCTCACATTGGCTTGGAAGAACATAGGGTTCATCCCCAACTGGCTCAAACCACCTTGTATTAATCATTGGAAATCCATTGTCATGTTCAATAATAGTTCTATCAGGATCATTTTGATTAAGTCGTAGCCTATACCATCTGACAATGAAGAGAACTAATTTGAAGGAATTAAAGTCACACTCAAGTATATCATCCAAAATGTCACAGTATAGATTTTTGAACTCTCGAGGATGTAAGTCATTTCTAGATGAAATATTAGTCACCTGAAAGACAACACTTATCCCAGAATCACAAGTTTTCTTTGTGCCATCCAACTTTTTGATGCAAAATTTATGACCATTGCAAAACATAGCCTTTTGGTGTTTGACCTACAAAAATATGTAAAACATGTATAAATTAAAGCATCGAGAGTTCATAAATGTATGAGTGATCAACAAATTTATATGTACCTGGAAATCTTTTAAACCATGTGCTAAATCTATTTCCCTTTGGGTAACATTTGGATCTCCATTACAATGAGCTTCATTAACCAATGAAGACACAACTTCCCATGTTAATGTATGACCTAAATGATGACATCATTCAATCTATTTCATCATCCAATCTTGATTGTTTGTAATATAAAAATGTATTGCATCCCACTCTCAAGCAGCTGTACAAAAAATAAATAGATGACTTACAACTGATTAATTTTAAAGATTAAGAATTAATTAACAGCTATAATAACATCTTATAATTTATTAACTCTCACTTTCCTCATTCTGCCTTCCCCCACCAAGTACTCCCCTTCAAATTTTCTAATGGTGTCAAGATCCCAAATGCGATCTATATGGATCTTTGCTGCAAGTTTAGGAAGATATTCAATAACATACACCATAGTTTGGTATACCATATATCCCTCCACCATAGAACTCTCAGGATGTGCTCTTTGTTGAACTAAAGCCTTCAAAAATTTCAAGTGCCTCTCAACCATCCACATTGACTGAGTGTGTATGGGTCCACACATTTCAATCTCCTCAACTTGGTGTATGAGGTAGTGTTCTTGTGCATTGAAAAAGGTTGAAGGTAGACACTTTTGCATTTCACACATTAGAAGATGAATTCTTCTCTTCCAGTATTTTATATCTTCTCTATGGATTTTTTTAGATGACAACCACCTACAAGACATTCAAGACACAAAAATATATAAACATGAGACTTTACAATATATATATACAACAAATTTAATAGACATCATTGCTTACCTCGTGTATTTTCCAAGATCATATATCACTTGTTTGATGTTATTGTCGAAGTTCTCTGGGAGAGATAGGGGTAGCACGTACTGCAACAATTATAAAAATAATCATGTCATTCTTTTCTCATATAATACAATGAGAAGTACATGCAGTTTACAAATATATTGTAAATACAAAAGAACATGACTTACCTTGATGAAGGTATGCCAATCATGCATTTTCAACCCTGGCCCAAATTCACCTTTCTTTGATATGGTACTGCTTATGTTTGTAGCAAATCCTGTGGGAAATCTAATTTTTTGTATGACTTCTTTTATGGCATCACCTTGTTGTTTTGTTAATAACCAACGAAGGGCACTTGTATTAATCCATTCTCCATTTCTATTTGATTCAATGAAATTTTTCATTGCATGATTGGATTCATGAATGTCACTACAAATTTTGACAATTTTTTCTTTGTCACACCTTCCATCCAATATCTTCCACAATGTCTCTATTACATTCTTTTCAATATGCATAGTATCAAACAAATGCACATCAAGCAGCTGCTCGTAGCAGGGCAACCTACTAAATTGTCTGGGATAACTCTTTAGTCCCTTTGGAAGGTGCTCAGTAGTGTTTCCTTGATGACATTCACGATCATCAATCACATAATCAGCAAACAAAACACAATAAAAATATATAAATTCAAAACATAAACCGTTAGGTAGAATTGTAGTACCTTGACGATTAATTCTATTATATTCCAACTTCCATAAGTGAGGTGTCATTCTCTATGGCTTAGATGTAGTCTCTTCTTTCCCGTTGAAAAGATATTTTTTGGTAATTCAATAGTTATGATTTTTGTGGAGAAAGTACCTATACTCATCAAACAACTACTTTCCTAAACTTTTTGAATAACAAGATTTCATCTTTGGACCACAAACTGGACATGCAAATTTTCCCTTTGTTTGAAGACCTACAAGGTAATGATACAATTGGATTAAATATGTTAATTTTTATTTTTAAAATTATCATGTGCAACTTGAATTCACCATAACATACCAAAAAATGTGTTAGCCCTGGGGCATCATGCATTGTCCATAAAAGCATTGCATGGAATTCAAATTATCTGTCTCCTATTGGTCTAGAGATGTCATACATAGTGACACCTTTCCATAACTCCACCAACTCGTCGATAAGAGGCTCAATATAAACATTCATATCTTTAACTTGGTATTTACTTGGTTGAATGAACAACATTACATAATTATTGTGACCATTTTACTACAAGATTTATAATTACATGCAGATAACTATTAAATGATCAAATACCTAGAACAATCATTGCCAACATAATGTGCTCCCTCTTTATTGACATCCATGGAAGAATGTTATTGTTGATGACAAAAATAGGCCAAATAGTGCAAATAAATCTTAGCTCTCCAAATGGATTGACACCGTCCGTTGCCACTGAAAACTTGAGATTTCAAGGTTCTTAGATAAAGTGTGGCCACTTTTCCTCTATGTCCTTAAATATAGAACCATCCATAGGCATTCGAATAATGTCATCTTGACTCCTATTGCATGCATGGAAATCCATAAATTGTGCCAAGCTATTACACCTAAATAATCTTTGCAAATGTGGTATAATGGGGATGCAATGAAGAGCCTTGTGAGGCACCTTTTTTATTATTTGATCTATTCGATATCTACTCATATGACATTTAGGGCATTCTGTTGCAAATTCATGTTCTTTATGATAAATAATATGATCATTGGGACAAGCATCTATTTCTTGATACTCTATTCCAATATCTTTCATAGTGGCACATAATTCTCGGTATGAGTGAGGGAGAATATTCGATGGTGGTAACAAGAACTCACCTATCAATTTGTAGAAAAAAATATATGTTGTTAATATTAACAATATTTATGGTACATGTTTCACCATTTAATTACTATAATGACATATATGACATACCGTAGCATACATGACATTGCTGTGTTGGATAAACCATTCATAACCTTCAAGTTCAACAACAACAATATAGCAAAGAGAAGAGTTGTTTGGGAGCCTTTGTAAAGGGGTGTGGCTGCCTTCTCAAGTAGAGGTATATCATGGATGACATCAACATCATTTTGATCATCATCATCAGTTGCACCAATACCAAATGTGTCATGGATCAATATATTAGTACCATCATTTGGCGCATCATTGTCATCTTCCATGGGATCATAATCTTCAGCTTCAATATTTGCACCTCCATGATCCTCCACTTCCAAAGCTATATTATAAATATTAGCACCTCCATGGTCCATATCATGTACTCCCCTAGGGAGGTTGATCTATATTAAAATGAACATAAATAAACCATGATAATGCTCTCATCATCAAGTGTATTTCATATATATATTAATTGTTAAATAAATATAATGAAAAACTTACCAATTCATGATAATCAAAGCCTTTTTCAATGTGACCATTATCCCTACAATGTCTCTTAGCTATTTTGATTAGCAATCTTCTAATGTTTAAGCCCTTACAATTATTGCAGGGACAATAACATTTTCCATCAACTTTTCTTTTCAAGTTCGACCACAATCTATTGATTGCATCCCCATTACCTTCTTCACTTGGATTATCTGACATGATGCTTCTTCACTTAGATTATCTATAACCTAATTATATATAAAAATTGAAAAATTAGTTATGAAATGATGTTGTAGTATAGTATACCAAATTGAAACACTTCTATTATTGTAGTCTTCCACCTCAAACTCTTTCCTATTGTGGCAAGAAAGAAAGATATTCAAATAATATAGTAGTTTGTAAATCAAAATAAAATGGAGGCAAGTTGTTGATTGAGGGTGCAAGGAACAACACCCATCAGTACCTTTATGAAATTGTAAATTTCAATTTTGAACCATTCTGTAAATATAGAACATGGATGTAATCTTAGAAAATAAAAAAATGTAGACACGACAAATTACTTATTTTGTTATTCTACATTACTTACTATTTGAGGGCATGTTCCACCTACAACTTGATCAAGTCTTGTTTGATGCTTCACTTTTGTGTTAACTGTCCTGTAGAAGTACACAATTTTGTATTTGCCCAATATGTTATTCAAAAAACAACAATAGAATAAAATACTTGTTAAGAAAGATCATCATAGGAGTATCCAAAACTCAAGATTTAAGGTAACACAACATTATAAGACTCTTACATTCAACCTTCAACTCATGCACCTAATAAATAGGAGAAAAAATACATGAAATTGAAAAATTTAACTAATGAATTATGTTTTTCTTCTCATCTTAATCGGCCAAATTTATATGAGATTCTAAAGAAGGCCTCACTCTTAATCAGCCAAATCTTCTGATTGTCTAAATGCTTCTTTATTTGTCAACCAATTAATACATGCTACTATATAAAGAAGACAATCAGAAGACAATGAAGATTTGTCTAAAAAAAATGAATACACTAAACTGAACCAATGACATGTTTACAAAAATTATCATAACTCGCAAGCAAAACTAAAACAATGGCATGTTTATAACTCATTAAGAGTGAGGAATAGCTTGTCCAAGGGTGAAAGTAGTTTTGATCATTTTGGTCATGACTTCCTCTACACAGTCAGGAAATGTAACTATCTAATGATTATATGTAATGTTGAATGGATTAAATGCCTTATTCTTGGTAGAAGTGAATGGAAGGAATAGTGTTGGTGTTAGGTTTCATTTATTATTGAATTCAGTGGTTTCCAAGATGTGTTGAGGAGTTTGCTCCTTTTTTAATGTTAACTGTTCCTACAAAATCCACTCATACAATAGTGAAATGCTATGTGGAAGGGATAGTTGATAGTGTTTCTTGAGGGAAGGGAGATTTTGAAAGACTTGTTATCATTGTATTGTGTATTTTCAATATGTTTGGATGCAGGGCAGACTAGGAGAATGAAGGATCACTCACCGATTGCATGATAACCTAGTTTTGAAGGGTCACTAGTTGAGGGGACAATCAAGATCCTGATGATTGGGCCATTGGAGGACCCTATTTCTTTGTATTAATTGCTATTCAAATTAGATGCATGGATTTCTTGTGAATTATCAGTTGCTATGTATCTTGCAACTACATCTGTAAATCTGCATATACTTCTCTATGGTTGTAAGCCACTTAGAGATCAAAATAGAGAAACTAAATCAAAATCATTCTTTGTCCTATTTCTTTTTAACAAAGTCTCAACTATCAATGATACAATATACATTTGATGCCCTAAGCTATCAAATATACAAATGGCACCTACCTAGAAGCTCACCAGGAGAATGAAGGATCACTCACTGATTGCATGATAACCAGTTTTGAAGGGTCACTGGTTGAGGGGATAGTCAAGGTCTAGATGATTGGGCCATTGGAGGACCCTAGTTCTTTGTATAAATTTATATTCAAATTGGATGCATGGATTTATTGTGAATTATCGACTGCCATGTATCCTACAACTACATCCGTAAATCTGCATATACTTCTCTAGAGTTGTAAGCCACTTAGGGATCAAAATAGAGAAACTAAATAAAAACCTAGTTTTGAAGGGTCACTGGAAGAGGGGAATGAAGGATCACTCATTGATTGCATGGTAACCCCACCAAGCATTCTTTCCTTTAATTTTCCATAATATCTCAAAGTATGATCATTATTCTTTACTTTCTTCTATAAGCTATTCTTTCTATGGTTTTGTTATCTCAGAAATATATCGAAAACATTTCAGATGTGCATATAAAAGTAAAATATTGTCCTTCAATTGTTCCACATTGAAGCATTTCCTGTTTGGAGTATTCTCTTTTTTTGTACAATATCTGTCAAAAATGGTTCCCACATTTCTTCAAGATCTATTTTAATCTTTATATTGTAATTTTGATTAAATTTGACCTATAGTTGATTTCATTAGTATTTTATAACATATACTCCTAATGTGAAATGTGGAGAGAAAGAAAGAGACACACTAGGTATGAATTACACGATATACCCATCATCACTTAGCACTTAAATAATAAATTATGGATAGAGAACAACCCCCTAACCTCTGGATGTTTGTTTCATGTTGGCCTCTTATTATATGCAAAGGTAGGCATGTCTTAATTAGGCTAACAACAATAGTGTAGGGGCCATAAATTATGGAACCCAAAATAGTGCACACTTGTATTAAATTAGGTTCAGTATACTACAAGAGAATGGAAACCATGCAATAGACCCTCATGGGGATGGAAGAAACCCTTCACCAAGAAGATGGTTGTGTCTAAAATATGTACTAGAGGCAAAGAACATAATTTGGTTCCAGCAATTACTCTTGGAAGATAATGGCACCCACAAAACACTTGGAAAAGATAGCACTCACTATATCTTTAATCACTCTTTTAAAGTTGGGACAATAAATCTCAAAGATTGATCAATGAATTCTTGAACATAAAGAACCATTGATAGATATGATTCATGTGTACAATAGCCAACAAATACTTGTTCCAATCATGATGTCCAATAAATATGTTAGAAAAAGCATCTACAAATCCCTTACACAACCATAATAGATTCAAACCATGAACTATAAGAACCTAACAATGGGACTAACAAAGATACATCCTAAACAAATCTTGATCATATTCCACCCTATTGTAAGGCCCAAGAAGTAACTATATCTTAAAGCTACACATTTCTCTAGATGAAGCTCAAAGGTCAGGTAGATGAAGCTCAAAGGTCAGGTAGCTGAAGCATAGCAATACTTGAATGAATATAGGAATAATTTGATGTACAATCATTTTCTAGTTTGGCTTGTGGGTTTTCCACATAATATTTTCCCTTTAACCACATTTATAGTTTTAGAAAATCAGAAAAAATTGTTTTAGATTTATATTATCCTTTTGAACTAGCACACTTCCCTCAAAATGCATAATCATTGGTCATCTCAAGAAAATTCCTATTGATTAGTAGGATATCATTATAAAAATTTGATGCATGGATTTCTTGTGAATTATCGACTGCTATGTATCCTGCAACTATGGAAGGAATAGTGTTGGTGTTAGGTTTCATTCATTATTGAATTCAATGGTTTCCAAGATGTGTTGAGGAGTTTTCTCCTTGTTTAATGTTAACTGTTCCTACACAATCCATTCATAAAACAATGAAATTCTATGTGGAAGGGATGGTTGATAGTGTTCCTCGAGGGAAGGGGGATTTTGAAAGACTTGTTATCATTGTATTGTGTATTTCCAATATGTTTGGATGTAGGGCAGACCAGGAGAATGAAGGATCACTCACTGATTGCATGATAACCCTATTTTGAAGGGTCATTGGTTGAGGGGACAGTCAAGGTCTGAATGATTGCACCATTGGAGGACCCTATTTCTTTGTAGTAATTGCTATTAAAATTGGATGCATGGATTTCTTATCAATTATCGGCTGCTATGTATCTTGTAACTGCATCCGTAAATCTCCATATACTTCTCTAGGGTTGTAAGCCACTTAGGGATCAAAATACAGAGACTAAATCAAAATTGTTCTTTGTCCTATTTCCTTTTAACAAAGTCTCAACTATCAATGATACAATATACATTTGATGCCCTAAGCTATCAAATATACAAATGGCACCTACCTAGAAGCTCACCAGGAGAATGAAGGATCACTCACTAATTGCATGATAACCCAGTTTTGAAGGGTCACTGGTTGAGGGGACAGTTAAGGTCTGGATGATTGGGCCATTGGAGGACCCTAGTTCTTTATATTAATTTCTATTTAAATTTGATGCATAGATTTATTGTGAATTATCAGCTGCTATGTATCCTACAATTGCATCCGTAAATCTACATATACTGCTCTAGGGTTGTAAGCCACTTAGGGATCAAAATAGAGAAACTAAATAAAAATCATTTTTTGTCCTATTTCCTTTTATCAAAGTATCAACTATTAATGATACAATACATTTGATGCCCTAAGCTATCAATACAAATGGCACTTAGCTAGAAGCTCATGGGTTTTCCATTTGATAACCATAGTCAACATTTCAAAAAAATGGATATCCTTGAGCACAAGCACCAATAACATCAAATAATGGAGTTAAAGCATGGGCTAGGGCACGACACCAGTAGAATGTGGTCATTTCAGTGACAACAATTTACAATGGTATCATTAAACATATATGCTAGTAATATCAATAAATGTGAATCCAAACATTTGAATATAGTGAATCAATATCCTTGAGCACAAGCACCAATAACATCAAATAATAAAGATAAAGCACTAGCTACGACACAACACCAATATAATGCAGTCATTTCAGAGAGCATTCATGATCAAATAAAATGAAATGCATTTGAATATGATGCCAGAGGCTCGAAAGATGAAGAAATCACATACCTTCTCCCGTGCTCAGCTTTCGCTCCTTTTCTCCTACTCCCTCTATCCAATTGAAATAAAAATAATGAGTTCGTTTCACTTTTTTTTTTATCTATACTCCAAATCTGTCAAAATTTTGATGGTCAATTAAACACCCATCAGAATACCAACATCATCAGGGCCTATTACAAAAAAAAAATACCAAATTCGTAATAAAAAGTTACCCGTTGGAAACTTCTGTCAAAATTTGGCCCCAAATGTAGTAGTGTGTGTAACTTCATATGTCTATATCTTTCTCATACTTGCATATTTGATCATGCTCTCATAGACTAAGCATGAATATATTCTAACCAACTTAACTTCTAGGGCACACACCATAACTTGGTTGTACGCACGTACGTTGATGCTCTGAGCTTCAAGAACTCTATATACTATCTAGTCTTCAACACTTAGCTAATTTCTGATCATTACATCAAGTCTACTGACTCCAAACTTCTATATAACTTTGTTGCCATAATGAAAACACTATGTTAAGTCATATACACTAGTATAGCCAACTTGCCAACAGTTAGTATAGTGTTCGTAGCTAAAAATTTGACCATTTTGAAATCTTGTGAAAGTGGTCTCAAATGGAAGATCTCATTGAGATGAACCAAAAAACACCATGAATCTTTAAATACAGAGCCTCTCTTCTCAATATATAGATGGTCAAAGTTTCATAAAAGGAAGAAAGCCACTACAGTATTTGTAGCTAAAAATTTGACCATTTTGAAATCTGGTGAACGTGGTCTCAACAAGAAGATCTCATTAAGATGAACTAAAAAAAACCATGAATCTTTAAAAATACAGCATCTCTTCACAAGATACAGATGGTCAAAGCTTGGTCAAAGAAAGGAATTCAGTACAATGTTCATAGCTAAAAATTTGGTAGTTTCAAAATCTCATGAAAGTGGTCTCAAATCAAAGATCTCATCAAGATGAACCAAAAACACCTTGAATCTTGAAAAATAGAGCCTCTCTTCTCAAAATACCGATGATCAAAGTTTGGTCAAAGAAAGGAAGTCAATACAGTGTTCGTAGCTAAAAATTTAACCATTTTAAAATTTGGTGAAAGTGGTCTCAAATGGAAGATATTATTGAGATGAACCAAAAAACACCATGAGTCTTTAAAAATATAGCCTCTCTTCTCAATATACAAATGGTCAAAGTTTGGTCAAAGGAAGGAAGTCAGTACAGTGTTCGTAGCTAAAAATTTGACAATTTTAAAATAAGGTGAAAGTGGTGTCAAATGGAAGATCTCATCAAGATGAACCAAAAAACAATGAATCTTTAAAAAATGAGCATCTCTTCTCAAGATACGGGTGGTCAAAGTTTGGTCAAAGCAAGGAAGTTAGTACAGTGTTCATAGCTAAAAATTTGTTAGTTTCAAAATCAGGTGAAAGTGGGTTCAAATTAAAGATCTCATCGAGATGAATGAAAAAACACCTTAAATCTTAAAAAATGGAGCCTCTCTTCTTAAGATGCGGATGGTCAAAGTTTGGTCAAAGCAAGGAATTCAATACAATGACCATAGCTAAAAATTTGACCATTTTGAAATCTGGTGAAAGTTGTCTCAAATGGAAGATATCATTGTGATGAACCAAAAAATACCATGAATCTTGAAAAATAGAGCCACTCTTCTAAATATATAGATGGTCAAAATTTGGTCAAAGCAAGGAAGTCAGTATAGTGTTCGTAGCTAAAAATTTGAACATTTTGAAATCTAGTGAAAGTGGTCTCAAATGGAAGATCTCATCAAGATAAACTAAAAAACACTATGAATCTTAAAAAATGGATCCTCTCTCCTCAAGATATGGATGGTCAAAGTTTGGTTAAAGCAAGGAAGTCAGTACAGTGTTCATAGTTAAAAATTTAACAGTTTCAAAATCTAGTGAAAGTGCTCTCAAATAGAAGATCTCATCAAGATGAACCAAAAAACACCTTGAATCTTGAAAAATGGAGCCTCTCTTCTCAAGATACGAAAGGTCAAAGTTTGGTCAAAGCAAGGAAGTCGGTACAGTGTTCGTAGCTAAAAATTTGACCATTTTGAAATCTAGTGAGAGTGGTCTCAAATGGAAGATCTCATTGAGATGAACAAAAAAATACCATGAATTTTTAAAAATAGAGCCTCTCTTCTCAATATAGGGACAATCAAAGTTTGGTCAAAGCAAGGAAGTGAGTAGAGTGTTCATAGCTAAAAATTTGACCATTTTGAAATTTGCTGAAAGTGGTCTCATAGCGAAGATCTCATTGAGATGAATGAAAAAGCACCTTGAATCTTTGAAAATGGAGCCTCTCTTCTCAAGATACCAATGGTCAAAGTCTTCTCAAAGTAAGGAAGTCCATATAGTCTTTGTAGCTAAAATTTGATAGTTTCCATATTTAGTGAAAGTGGTCTCAAAATGAAGATCTCGTCAAGATGAACCAAAAAACACCTTGAATCTTAAAAAATAGAGCCTCTCTTTTCAAGATACAGATGGTCAAAGTTTGGTCAAAGTAAGAAAGTCAGTAAAGTGTTCATAGCTAAAAATTTGACCATTTAAAAATTTGGCGAAAGTGGTCTCAAATCAAAGATCTTGTTGAGATGAACAAAAAAGCACCTTGAATCTTGAAAAATGGAGCCTCTCTTCACAAGATATGGAAGGTCAAAGTTTGGTCAAAACAAGGAAGTCAGTACAATGTTCGTAGCTAAAAATTTAACTATTTTGAAATCTACTGAAAGATGTCTCAAATGGAAGATCTCGTTGAGATGAACAAAAAAATACTATGAATCATGAAAAACAAAGCCTCTCTTCTCAATATATGGATGGTCAAAGTTTGGTCAAAGCAAAGAACTCAGTACAATGTTCGTAGCTAAAAATTTGACCATTTTGAAATTTGCTGAAAGTGGTCTCAAATGGAAGATCTCATCAAAATGAACCAAAAAAAACATGAATCTTGAAAAATGGAGCCTCTCTTCTCAAGATACAGATGGTCAAAGTTTGGTCAAAGCAAAGAATTCAATACAGTGTTCATAGCTAAAAATTTGACAGTTTCAAAATCTAGTGAAAGTTCTCTCAAATCGAATATCTCATCAAGATAAACTAAAAAACACCTTGAATCTTAAAAAATGTTGCCTCTCTTCTCAAGATACAAACGATCAAAATTTGGTTAAAGCAAGGAAGTCAGTACAGTGTTCATAGCTAAAAATTTGACCATTTTGATATCTAGTGAAAGTGGTCTCAAATGGAAGATCTTGTTGAGATGAACCAAAAAACACCATGAATCTTGAAAAATAGAGCCTCTCTTCTTAATATATGGACAATCAAAATTTGGTCAATGCAAGGAAGTCAGTACAGTCTTCATAGCTAAAAATTTGGCCATTTTGAAATCTTGTGAAAGTGGTCTCAAATGGAAGATCTCGTCAAGATGAACAAAAAAATACCATGAATTTTAAAAAATGGAGCCTCTCTTCTTAGGGTGTAGATGGTCAAAGTTTTGTTAAAGGAAGGAAGTCAGTATAGTGTTCGTAGTTAAAGATTTGATAGTTTCAAAATCTGGTGAAAGTGGTCTCCAATCGAAGATCTCATCGAGATGAACCAAAAACACCTTGAATCTTGAAAAATGGAGCCTCTCTTTTCAAGATACGGATGGTCAAAGTTTGGCCAAAGCAACGAAGTCAGTACAATGTTTGTAGCTAAAAATTTTACCATTTTGAAATCTGGTGAAAGTGGTCTCAAATGGAAGGTCTCGTCAAGATGAACCAAAAAACAACATGAATCTTGAAAAATAGACCCTCTCTTCTCAATATACGGATGGTCAAAGTTTGGTCAAAGCAAGGAAGTCAGTATAGTGTTTGTAGCCAAAAATTTGACCATTTTTAAATCTAGTGAAAGTAGTCCCAAATCGAAGATCTCATCGAGATGAACCAAAAAACACCATGAATCTTGAAAAATGAATTCTCTCTTCTCAAGATATGGATGGTCAAAGTTTGGTCAAAGCAAGGAAGTCAGTACAGTGTTCGTATCTAAAAATTTGACAATTTCCAAATTTGCTGAAAGTGGTCTCAAATTGAAGATCTCATTGAGATGAACCAAAAAATAGCTTGAATCTTGAAAAATGGAGCCTCTCTTCTCAAAATACGGATGGCCAAAGTTTGGTGAAAGCAAGTCAGTATAGTATTCGTAGCTAAAAGTTTCACAGTTTCAAAATCTGGTGAAAGTGGTCTCAAATCAAAGATCTCATCAAGATGAACCAAAAAACACCTTGAATCTTGAAAAATAGATCCTCTCTTCTCAAGATATGAATGGTCAAAGTTTTGTCAAACCAAGGAAGTAAGTACAATATTCGTAGCTAAAAACTTGACCATTTTGAAATGTAATGAATGTTGTCTAAAATGGAAGATGTCATTGAGATGAACCAAAGAACACCATGAATTTTGAAAAATAGAGCATCTCTTCTCAATATAGGGAGGGTCAAATTTGGTCAACGTAAGGAAGTCAGTACAGTGTTCATAGCTAAAAATTTGACCATTTCAAAATATGGTGAAAGTGGTCTCAAATGGAAGATCTCGTCAAGATGAACCAAAAAATACCATGAATCTTGAAAAATGTAGCCTCTCTTCTCAAGATACAGATGGTCAAAGTTTGGTGAAAGCAAGGAAATCAATACAGTGTTCGTAGCTAAAAATTTCACACTTTCAAAATCTAGTGAAAGTGGTCTCAAATCGAAGATGTCATCAAGATGAACCAAAAAACACCCTTAATCTTGAAAAATGGAGCCTCTCTTCTCAAGATATAGATGGTCAAAGTTTGGTCAAAGCAATGAAGTCAGTGCAGTGTCTGTAGCTAAAAATTTGATCATTTTGAAATTTAGTGAAAGTAGTCTCAAATGGAAGATCTCATTGAAATGAACCAAAAAACACCATGAATCTTGAAACACAAAGCCTCTTCTCAATATACAGACTTTGAAACTTTGGTCAAAGCAAGGAAGTCGATACAGTGTTTGTAGCTAAAAATTTGACAATTTTGAAATCTAGTGAAAGTGGTCTCAAATGGAAGATCTCATTGAGATGAAACCAAAAACATCATGAATCTTGAAAAATAGAGCCTCTCTTTTCAATATAAGGATGGTCAAAGTTTTATCAAAGCAAGGAAGTCAGTACAGTGTTCGTAGATAAAAATTTGACCATTTTAAAATTTGGTGAAAGTGGTCTCAAATCAAAGATCTCGTCGAGATGAACCAAAACATACCTCAAATCTTGAAAAATGGAGCCTCTCTTCTCAAGATATGGATGGTCAATGTTTGGTCAAAGTAAGGAAGTCAATATAGTGTTCTTAGCTAAAAATTTGACCGTTTCCATATCTGGTGAAAGTGGTCTCAAATTGAAGATCTCATCAAGATGAACCAAAAAACACCTTGAATCTTGAAAAATGGAGCCTCTCTTCTCAAGCTACAAATGGTCAAAGTTTTGTCAAAGAAAAGAAGTCAGTACAGTGTTCGTAACTAAAAATTTGACTCTTTCAAAATCTAGTGAAAGTGGTCTCAAATCGAAGATCTCGTCGATATGAACCAAAAAATATCTTAAATTTTAAAAAATGGAGCCTCTCTTCTCAAGATACGGATGGTCAAAATTTGGTCAAAGAAAGGAAGTCAGTACAGTGTTCGTAGCTAAAAATTTGACCCTTTTGAAATCTAGTGAAAGTTGTCTCGAATGGAAGATTTCATTGAGATGAACCAAAAAATGCCATGAATCTTGAAAAATAGAGCCTCTGTTCTCAATATATGGATGCTCAAAGTTTGGTGAAAGCATAAAAGTTAGTACAATGTTCCTAGCTAAAAATTTGACCATTTTGAAATCTATTAAAAGTGGTCTCAAATGGAACATCTGGTCAAGATGAATCAAAAAACACCATGAATGTTGAAAAATGGAGCCTCTCTTCTCAATATATGGATTGTCAAAGTTTGGTTAAAGCAAGGAAGTCAGTACAGTCTTCTTAGCTAAAAATTTGACAGTTTCAAAATCTAGTGAAAGTGGTCTCAAATCGAAGATCTCATCAAGATGAACCAAAAAACACCTTGAATCTTGAAAAATAGAGTTTCTCTTCTGATGATACAGACAGTTAAAGTTTGGTCAAAGCAAGGAAGTCAGTACAGTGTTCGTAGATGAATATGGGGTTAAATTAGCGTATGTCAAATTGAATAGAGGAAATATGAGATCTACTTCTAAATCCAAATTCCCAAGGGAGAGATCCAAATTGATCAACCAAAAGGTTAATGCACAATTGATTGAATCTATGGAGAATATGAATGAAGGAGAAAACCTTATATTTTGCTATGAATAATATATGCTTGAAATCAGAAATAATTGAAAGGAAAGTACTAACCTCAAAATAGTACAAATTTAGAAAATGCTAATTTCTTATGTCTGTGTTGAGTTTCGGGTAATTATGTATCCTGTTTCGCTCAAAAAATGTGGAGATGAAGAAAACCTGGAAAGCTTTTATCTTTCTGACAGCAGGTAGTCTTTGACCCTGATAAAAGGTCAAAGACCACTTCAAGATTTTGAAGGTCGTCCTTGACTTTGTTAGCGGATCTCAGAAGTTCTACGAAAAGGGTATCCAAATCAAAGCTCAGATCCGCAATTCCGCGCCTATACCTGCAAGAAAAAGAGGGTTTTTATTGTTTGTTTGAGGGGTTTGCCTTGGTCAAACCTTGGTTTGGAATCAACATTAATAATGAAATTGAAATTAAGAATGCTAGCAAGTAGTAGAAGTAGATCTAACAATGAAGCTATGTGATTCAATAGATATACAATTTTATTTCAAATGTAAACAAGTATATTGATATGAAACCTTGAACATAACAATGGAAAATGTAAATCAAAACCATGAATGTAAATCCAAAACCTCCATGATTGTATTTTTGAAATTCACCTTTATAGAAGAATGAATGGATCTAGAAGATGAACAAAGGATCTTGAAGGAAGATCACACCACCATGATGGCTAGATCTAGTGTTTGAATGCTTGAATCCTTGATCTTCAAAGGAGAACTTGAATGAAAATGTGGGCCTGAATGCTTCCTTGAAAATGTTTGATGAAATGCTTCCTTTATCTTGCTTGAGAGCTTGAATGCTTGATGGATGCTCTCACAAAACTTGATTCATAATGGATTGATTGATGGAGAAAATGAGAGAGAAAGACTTCCTTTTATAGTGATCTAGGGCACAAACCTCTAGAGAAGGCCAACATTGGGGAATTAAATCCCAATTAACCCTAACCCCTACAAATGGACCCATATTAAATGCAATTTAAGGATTTACCATTCTGAAATTCGAAATGGCTGACCTAGAAGAAGGAAAACAAATATTTCTAAAATTTGACATCCGAAAATCTCAAAAACCTAAAATTTGAAATTTGGGTCAAGGATGAGGTAGTCCCTGCCCTAGGTTAGGGTCAAGGTCATCATTGACCCTCAAGGTCTTCTTTGACCTTGTGGTCAAAGACCTATGGACCTCAATCTAGAATGCTAGGAAATGTAGAAAGAAAGTGAAATTAGGTGGAGAGACAAGCAGAATGGGGGGAGAAAGCCAGATCCAAGTAAAGACCCAATCAAGGTTCTTGACATGACCCCATACCACTCGTAGGGATAAAAACTCTTATCTTGGAAGTGCTTCTATTTTAAGACGATACATTAAGTCCCTACTTTAGCAAGAGTATGGACTCGATGCAAACTCTTGGTAAAGGAGAAGAAAAAAGAGATCCAAGTGGATTCACAACGAGATAGGATGACACTTAGCTAAGGAAACAAGCCCCTAGGCTAAGGATTCTAACTCAACATACATGCATGAGGGTGCGAAAACAAAAAATGAAAAAGACATAAAAAAGGGGTTAGTACTAAAACAAACCCAAATCAACTAGCATAAGAAACCTCACTAAGAAACATTTCTCACACTAATATCATATTTGGAAAGCTATCATAAGAGCATAAATGATTACATAAGAAAGACAAGAGAAAAATTATAAATAACATAGCTTCATGATCTAGTCCTACTAGCATGAAAGCTAAAAGAGAGAAAGGGAAAATAGTGATTACCTCACCCAGTAAGATGCCCACCTTACCATGAATCACCTTGGAGGGAGAGCCCGACAGGTTCACCCATAAGTTGTGCTTGCAATTGTAATGCATCTTCTGATGGCTTCTGGAATACCCATAGATCCACCTTCTTGTATCACTATAAATATGAAATGCGAGTCCCCTCAGGATTTAGCAACTTATGTGTGTTACCTTTAGAATATTTAGCATATAGATGCGTGTCTTTTCTTGATTTAGCAACTTATGTGCGTTACCTTCCAAGATTTAGCATATTGAAAATTTTGAAAAATGTGTCTCCTCAGGATTTAGCAACTTATGTGCATTACCATCAGAAGATTTAGCATATAGATGCAAGTCTTTTCAAGATTTAGCAACTTATGTGCGTTACCTTCCAATATTTAACATATTGAAATATTTGAAAAATATATGTCTCCTCAAGATTTAGTAACTTATGTGCATTACCATTTGAAGATTTAGCATATAGATGCATTTCTTTTCAGGATTTAGCAACTTACATGCGTTACCTTCCAAGATTTAGCATGTAAAAATAAAAAACTATAGTACAAGGGGGACCCGATATATGCCCCCTCCTTATCATGGCAGTCTACTAGACAAGATAAGGAAGAGGAAGAGGACACCTACTTCACAATGCAAGGAGATATCTTGTTTACAACAATGTATACCATATTCTTAGCGAGGGATAGTGTCCCCAACATCCAAGAGCATAGTAAATCGTGAAAAGAATATGTCACTCATGGAAAAAGGATCCTTAAAGAAAGAGATCTTATCAAAAAGACCCCCACCAAAGAGGAGTGCTTTAGATTAAATATCATCTTTCAACAGTGGGAACAAAGATTTAATCATCAAGCCCCCTGCAAACAAGAGGAAAAAGAATCTTTGGAATGAGGAAAACAACTCTAACACCAAAGTAGGGGTGAGAGTTTATAAAGAGCATAATTTGCAACATAGAGAAGAAGTGATGACATAGGACAACAAATTCTCATATAAGAAAATTATCCATAATCCAAAACATCTATCAATATGATGAAATAATATTGCAATATAAATAAATACCACTAAGCTAAGGAAAGAAGTTCCCCAGATAAAGAAAGAGAAGAAAGAATCTTGCCCCCCAGGGATAGAGACAAGGGATACCTTTGGAAAACACATAACTTAGACAGGATATCTCAAATAATATCTATGGATGATTATAAGCATAATTCAAAACCATAGAAAGATAGGAGAGAAAGAATACCAATTAAGCTCAAGGCACAATATATGCTAAAAGCCTAATGGCTCCTAGGAGACTGGATGAAAATACACCTCTTGCCCCCCAGTCATGAGACAAGAGGGGAAGAAATCAACATTATATTAGGATGGGAATCCCCTATATCAAAATTATGAAGGAATTGTAAAATTGCATGAGAGTGAGATATAATTCCTAAAGCAGCTCTTTCTCTAACATATAACTTGAAATGTTTACAATCAGCAAGTAATTGTGTATTGCTATAATGAAAAGGACATTTGTATTTGTATAAAGCATCTATCGACATAGGTCTAATGATTTCTTTCTTGGAATTCATTAACACAACATATACCTCTTTAGCCACTTCTTGACGAACATTAGGGTTATCTAAGATAGGTGTGGGGAGAAGAATGTGAAGAGGAGGATGGCGATTAACATCACCTACCTTGACTTGAGATTTTGAACAATCAACACCATGCATATCTGGTTTAGGGGGTATATGAACTAGAAACCTAATACCATGCTTATTAACTCCAAGCCCTAAACCTTTATAACCTTGTTTAGCCACCATATTATATTCTGTAGTGTACATATCATGTAAAGCTTCTACATGAGGTGATTGTTTATCATGTTCATGAGTAAAATTTGTATAAGGTGGAATAATAGGTTTTGAAGAAGTTTCTTTACCCTTTCCTTTAAAATCATTATGAATGAGAGGAGAAGGTAAATCAAAGAAGTCTTGCACATCTGCATCCTGGACTATAGCTTGAATCCCATCATAAGTACGGGAAGAGCGAGGATGAATAGATGGAGAATTAGGTATCGAATTGGGAATAGGAAGATTAGGATTTATTGGATTATGATTAGGAAGATTAGGAGATGTTGTATCATTTACCAAATTATTCACATAATCCAAAAGAGTAATAAGGCTACCACATGAATCTTTAATGAAAGTTTTGAATGTAGGAAGACTAGTGTCAGTCAACTTCACAAAAGCATAGGCAAGAGCAAAGTGAAGGTTCATCAACGTAATGAAGTGAATGATACTCTCATAAACATCATAGGTATGGTAAAGAGATGCTAAAAGAAGGGTAATAAAGAACATGACCACACACCAAAGCATCTTAACAATCTTCATAGTAAATAAAATACAAGAACTATTTTTGGATTTTATTGAATATATTGGTTTTTTTTTGTATTTTTGAATTTAAAATGCAAGAACATAAAATAAACCTAATTTTAATGGAAGAAAAGATTAAACAAAAAATCTAACACAATAGGGCATCTAAATCCACAAAAGAAAAGAGGTAAGTATGTCGGGTTCACCAAAATGAATAAGGGTTAAATGGGCATATGTCAAAATGAATAGAGGAAATATGAGATCTACTTCTAAATCCAAATTCCCAAGGGAGAGATCCAAATTTATCAAACAAAAGGTTAATGCACAATTGAATCAATCTATGGAGAATATGAATGAAGGAGAAAACCTTATATTTTGCTATGAATAATATATGCTTGAAATCTGAAATAATTGAAAGGCAAATACTAACCTCAAAATAAGGCAAATCTGGAAAATGCTAATTTTTTATGTTTGTGTGTAGTTTTGAGAAATTTTGCAACCTTTTTCAGACTGGAAATACCGAGATGAAGAAAACCCAAAAAACTTCTATCTTTCTGACAGCAAGTAGTCTTTGACCCCGATAAAAGGTCAAAGAGTACTTCAAGATTTTAAAGGTCACCCTTGACTTTGTTCACAGATCTAGAAAGTTTTTCGAAAAGGGTATCCAAATCCAAGCTCAGATCTGTAGTTCCGCACCTATACCTGCAAGAAAAAGAGGGTTTTTGTTATTTGTTTGAGGGGTTTGCCTTGGTCAAACCCTAGTTTGGAATCAACCTTAATAATGAAATTGAAATTAAGAATTCTAACAAGTAGTAGAAGTAGATCTAATAATGAAGCTATGCAATTCAATAGATATGCAATTGTATTTCAAATGTAAACGAGTATATTGATATGAAAGATTGAACATAACAATAGAAAATGTAAATCAAAACCATGAATGTAAATCCAAAATCTCCATGATTGTATGCTTGGAATCTAACTTGATAGAAGAATGAATGGATCTAGAAGATGAACAAAGGATCTTGAAGGAAGATCACACTACCATGATGGCTAGATCTAGGGTTTGAATGATGAATCTTGCATGCTTGAACCAAATCCCTTCAAAGGCTTGAATTCTTGAATCCTTGATCTTAAAAGGAGAACTTGAATGGAGATGTGACCTTGAATGCTTCCTTGAAAATGTTTGATGAAATGCTTGCTTCATCTTACTTGAGAGCTTTAATGCTCGATGGATGTTCTCACAAAACTTGATTGATAATGCATTAATTGATGGAGAAAATGAGAGTGGAAGGCTTCCTTTTATAGTAATCTAGGGCACAAACCTCTAGAGAAGGATGACATTGAGAAATTAAATCTCATTTAACCTTAACCCCTAGAAATGGACCCATATTAAATGCAATTTAAAGATTTACCATTCTGAAACTTGAAATGGCTGACCTAGAGGCGGGAAAACAAATAATTCTGAAACTCGAGAAGCAGAAATCCTAGAAACCTAAAATTTGAAATCTGGGTCAAGGATGAGGTAGACCCCACGCTAGGTTAGCATCGAGGTCATCCCTGACCTAGCTTAGTTTTGAGCTCGTCATTGACTCTCAAGGTCATCTTTGACTTTGAGGTCAAAGACCTTAGGACCTTAATCTAGAATTCTAGAAAATGCAGAAATAAAGTGAAATTAGGTGGAGACAGAAGAAAAATGGGGGGAGAAAGCTAGATCTAAGAAAAGACCTAATCAAGGCACTTGACATGACCCCAGACCACTCACTCGGAGGGCTAAATTCTCTTATCATGGAAGTGCTTCAATTTTAAGATGATACAGCAGCTAAAAATTTGACCATTTTAAAATTTAGTGAAAGTGGTTTCAAATGGAAGATCTCATAAGGATGAATCGAAAAACACCATGAATCTTAAAAAATGGAGCCACTCTACTTAAGATACAGATGGTCAAAGTTTTGTGAAAGTACAGAAATTAGTACAATGTTCGTAGCTAAAAATTTGATAACTTCAAAATCTGGTGAAAGTGGTCTCAAATCAAAGATCTCATCGAGATAAACCAAAGAAAACCTTGAATCTTTAAAAATGGAGCCTTTCTCCTCAAGATACAGACGGTCAAAGTTTGCTGAAAGTAAGGAAGTCAGTACAGTGTTCATAGCTAAAAAATTGACAGTTTTGAAATCTGATGAAAGTGGTCTCAAATGGTAGATCTCATCAAGATGTACCAAAAAACACCATGAGTCTTTAAAAATAGAGCCTCTCTTCTCAATATACGGAGGGTCAAAGTTTGGTGAAAGCAAGGAAATAAGTACAGTGTTTGTAGCTAAAAATTTGACCATTTTGAAATCTGGTGAAAGTTGTCTCAAATTGAAGATCTCATCGAGGTGAACCAAAAAACAACTTAAATCTTGAGAAATGGAGCCTTTCTTATCAAGATACGAATGATCAAAGTTTGGTCAAAGCAAGGAAGTCAGTACAGTGTTCATAGCTAAAATTTTTACTATTTCCAAATCTAGTGAAAATGGTCTCAAATCAAAGATCTCATCAAGATGAACCAAAAAACACCTTGAATCTTAAAAAATGGAGCCTCTCTTCTCAAGATATAGATGGTCAAAGTTTGGTCAAAGCAAGGAAGTCAATACAGTATTTGTGGCTAAAAATTTGACCATTTTAAAATCTGGTGACAGTGGTCTCAAATCAAAGATCTCATCGAGATGAACCAAAAAATAATTTGAATCTTGAAAAATGGAGCCTCTCTTCTAAATATATGGATGGTCAAAGTTTGGTCAAAGTAAGGAAGTCAATACAATGTTTATAGCTAAAAATTTTACCATTATTGAAACATGGTGAAAGTTGTCTCAAATGGAAGATCTCATTGAGATGAACCAAAAAACACTATGAATCTTAAAAAATAGAGCCCTTCTTCTCAATGTACAGACGGTCAAAGTTTGGTCAAAGTAAGGAAGTTACTACAATGTTTGTAGCTAAAAATTTGACTATTTTGAAATATGGTGAAAGTGGTCTCAAATGGAAGATCTCCTTAAGATGAACAAAAAAAATCATGAATCTTGAAAAATGGAGCCTCTCTTCTCAAGATACAGAAGGTCAATGTTTGGTCAAAGCAAGGAAGTTAGTATAATGTTTGTAGCTAAAAATTTAACAGTTTCAAAATCTAGTGAAAGCGGTCTCAAATCAAAGATCTCATCAAGATGAACTGAAAAACACCTTGAATCTTGAAAAATAGATCCTCTCTTCTCAAGTTACAGATGATCAAAGTTTGGTCAAAGCAAGCAAGTCAGTACAGTGTTCGTAGCTAAAAATTTAACCATTTTGAAATCTGGTGAAAGTGGTGTCAAATGGAAGATCTCGTTGAGATTAACCAAAAAACACCATGAATCTTTAAAAATAGAGCCTCTCTTCTCAATATATAGAAAGTCAAAGTTTGGTCAAAGTAAGGAAGTCAGTACAATGTTTGTAGCTAAAAATTTGACAGTTTCCAAATCTTGTGAAAGTGGTCTCAAATCGAAGATCTCATCGAAATGAACCAAAAAACAACATGAATCTTAAAAAATGGAGCCTTTGTTCTCAAGATACGAATGGTCAAAGTTTGGTCAAAGAAAAGGAAGTCAGTACAGTGTTCCTAGCTAAAAATTTGACAGTTTCAAAATCTTGTCAAAGTGGTCTCAAATGGAAGATCTTGTTGAGATGAACCAAAAAACATCATGAATCTTGAAAAATAGAGCCTCTCTTCTCAATATACGGATGGTCAAAGTTTGGTCAAAGCAAAGAAGGCAATACAGTGTTTGTACCTAAAAATTTGATGGTTTTGAAATCTGGTGAAAGTGGTCTCAAATTGAAGATCTCATCAAGATGAACCTAAAAACACCTTGAATCTTAAAAAATGGAGCCTCTCTTCTCAAGATACAGACATTCAAAGTTTGGTCAAAGCAAGGAAGTCAGTACAGTATTTGTAGCTAAAAATTTAACAATTTCCAAATCTAGTGAAAGTGGTCTTAAATCCATGATATTGTCATGATGAACCATAAAACACCCTTGAATTTTGAAAAATGGAGCCTCTCTTCTCAAGATACAGACGGTCAAAGTTTGGTCAAAGCAAGGAAGTCAGTACAATGTTCGTAGCTAAAAATTTGACCATTTTGAAATTTGGTGAAAGTTATCTCAAATGGAAGATCTCATTGAGATGAACCAAAAAATGTAATGAATGTTGAAAAATAGAGCCTCCCTTCTCAATATACGGACGGTCAAAGTTTGGTCAAAGCAAAGAAGTAAGTACAGTGTTCGTAGCACCATTTTGAAATCTGGTGAAAGATGTCTCAAATGGAAGATCTCATTGAGATGAACCAAAAAATACCATGAATCTTAAAAATAGAGCCTCTCTTTTCAATATACAGATGGTCAAAGTTTGGTCAAAATAAGGAAGTCAGTACAGTGTTCGTAGCTAAAGATTTGACCATTTTGAAATCTAGTGAAAGTGGTCTAAAATGGAAGATCTCTTCAAGATGAACCGAAAAACACCATGAATCTTGAAAAAAAGAACCTCTCTTCTCAAGATATGGATTGTGAAAGTTTGGTCAAAGCAAGGAAGTCAGTACAGTGTTCGTAGCTAAAAATTTGATAGTTTTAAAATCTGGTGAAAGTGGTCTCAAATCAAAGATCTCATCGAGATGAACTAAAAAATAGCTTGAATTTTAAAAAATAGAGCCCCTCTTCTCAAAATACAAACAATCAAAGTTTGGTCAAAGCATGGAAGATCTCATTGAGATGAACCAAAAAACACCATGAATCTTGAAAAATAGAGCCTCTCTTCTAAATATATAGATGGATAAAGTGTTGTCAAAGGAAGGAAGTCAGTATTGTGTTCGTAGCTACAAGTTTGACAGTTTTAAAATCTGGTGAAAGTGGTCTAAAATGGAGGATCTCATCAAGATGAACCAAAAAACACCATGAATCTCGAAAAATAGAGCCTCTCTTCTAAAGATACGTATGCTCGAAGTTTGGTCAAAGCAAGGAAGTCGATACAGTGTTTGTAGCTAAAAAATTGACAGTTTCAAAATCTAGTGAAAGTGGTCTCAAATCGAATATCTTATCGAGATGAACCAAAAAATACGTTGAATCTTGAAAATGCAGCCTCTCTTGTCAAGATACAGATGGTCAAAGTTTGGTCAAAGCAAGTAAGTTAGTATAGTGTTCGTAGCTAAAATTTTGACCATTTTTGAAAGTGGTCTCAAATGGATAGTCTCATTGAGATGAACCAAAAAACAACATGAATCTTAAAAAATAGAGTCTCTCTTCTCAATATACAGATGGTCAAAGTTTGGTCAAAGCAAGGAACTTAGTAAAGTGTTTGTAGCTAAAAATATTGACTATTTTGAAATCTGGTGAACATGGTCTCAAATTGTAGATCTCGTCGAGATGAAGCAAAAAATACTTTGAATCTTGAAAAATGGAGCCTCTCTTCTCAAAATACGGATGGTCAAAGTTTGGTCAATGCAAGGAAGTCAGTACAGTCTTCATAGCTAAAAATTTGACAGTTTCAAAATCTGATGAAAGTGGTCTCAAATCAAAGATCTCATGGAGATGACCCAAAAAACATTTTGAATCTTGAAAAATGGAGCCTTTCTTCTCAAGATACATATGGTCAAAGTTTGGTCAAAGCAAGGAAGTCAGTACAGTGTTTGTAGCTAAAAATTTGTCTATTTCAAAATCTAGTGAAAGTGGTGTCAAATCGAAGATCTCATCAAGATGAACCAAAAAACACTTTGAATCTTGAAAAATAGAGCCTCTCTTCTCAAGATACAGATGGTCAAAGTTTGGTCAAAGCAAGGAAGTCAGTACAGTGTTCGTAGCTAATAATTTGACAGTTTCTAAATCTGGTAAAAGTTATCTCAAATCAAAGATATGTTCAAGATGAACCCAAAAATATCTTGAATCTTGAAAAATGGAGCCTCTCATCTCAAGATACGAATGGTCAAAATTGGGTCTAAGAAATGAAGTAGGTACAGTGTTCGTAGCTAAAAATTTCATTGTTTCAAAATCTGGTGAAAGTGGTCTCAAATCAAAGAATTTTGAAAAATAGATTCTCTCTTCTCAATATACGGACAGTCAAAGCTGTGTCAAAGCAAGGAAGTCAGTATAGTGCTTGTAGCTAAAAATTTGACCATTTTGAAATCTACTCAAAGTGATCTGAAATGGAAGATCTTATCGAGATGAACCAAAAAGCACCATGAATCTTGAAAAATAGAGCCTCTCTTCTCAATGTACGGACAATCATAGTTTAGTTAAAGCAAGCAAGTCAGTACAATGTTCATAGTTGAAAATTTGACTATTTTAAAATCTAGTGAAAGTAGTCTCAAATCAAAGATCTCGTTGAGATGAACCAAAAAATACCTTGAATCTTAAAAAATAGAGCCTCTCTTCTCAAGATACTAATGGTTAAAGTTTGGTCAAAGCAAGGAAGTCAGTACAGTGTTTGTAGCTAAAACTTTGATAGTTTCCAAATTTGGTGAAAGTGGTCTCAAATCGAAGATATTGTCAAGTTGAACCAAAAAACACCTTGAATCTTTAAAAATTGAGCCTCTCTTCTCAAGATACAAATGGTCAAAGTTTGGTCAAAACAAGAAAGTGAGTACAATGTTCGTAGCTAAAAAATTGACAATTTCAAAATCTAGTGAAAGCGGTCTGAAATTGAAGATATGGTCGAGATGAATGAAAAAACACCTTGAATCTTAAAAAATGGAGCCTCTCTTCTCAAGATACGAACGGTCAAATTTTGGTCAAAGCAAGGAAGTCTGTATAATATTCGTAGCTAAAATTTGAAAGATTCCAAATCTGGTGAAATTGGTCTCAAATCGAAGATCTCATCAAGATGAACAAAAAACACCTAGAATCTTGAAAAATGAAGCCTCTCTTCTCAATATACCAATGGTCAAAGTTTGGTCAAAGAAAGGAAGTCGGTATAGTTTTCGTAGCTAAAAAATTGACAGTTTTAAAATATAGTGAAAGTGGTGTCAAATCGAAGATCTCGTCGAGATGAACCAAAAATCACCTTGAATCTTGAAAAATGGATCCTCTCTTCTCAAGATACGAATGGTCAAAGTTTGGTCAAAGCGAGGAAGTCAGTACAATATTCGTAGCTAAAACTTTAAACATTTGCAAATCTGGTGAAAGTGGTCTCAAATTGAAGATCTTATCAAGATGAACCAAAAAACTTCATGAATCTTGAAAAATGTGGCATCTCTTCTCAAGATCTCATTGAGATGAACCAAAAAACACCATCAATCTTGAAAAATAAAACCCCTCTTCTTAATATACGGATGGTCAAAGTTTGTTCGAAGTAAGGAAGTCAGTACAGTGTTCGTAGCTAAAAATTTGATAGTTTTGAAATCAAGTGAAATTGGTCTCAGATGGAAGATCTAATTGAGATGATCCAAAAAATACCATGAATGATGAAAAATAGAGCCTCTCTTCTCAATATACGAATGATTAAATTTTGGTTAAAGCAAGGAAGTCAGTACAGTGTTTGTATCTAAAAATTTCACCATTTTGAAATCTAGTGAAAATGGTCTCAAATGGAAGATCTTGTTAAGATGAACCAAAAAACACCATGAATCTTGAAAAATGGAGCTTCTCTCCTCAAGATACAGATGGTCAAAGTTTGGTCAAAGCAAGGAAGTCAGTATAGTTTTCATAGCTAAAAATTTGACTATTTCAAAATCTAGTGAAAGTTGTCTCAAATTGAAGATCTCATTGAGATGAACCAAAAAACACCTTGAATCTTGAAAAATGGAACCCCTCTTCTCAAGATACAGATGATCAAAGTTTAGTCAAAGCAAGGAAGTAAGTACAATGTTTATAGCTAAAAATTTGACCGTTTTAAAATCTGGTGAAAGTTTTTCAAATGGAATATCTCATTGAGATGAACCAAAAAATACCATGAATCTTAAAAAATAGAGCATCTCTTCTCAAAATACGGATGGTCATAGTTTCGTCAAGGCAAGGAAGTCAATACAATGTTCGTAGCTAAAAATTTGACAATTTTGAAATCTAGTGAAAGTGGTCTCAAATAAAAGATTTCATCAAGATAAACCAAAAAACATCATGAATCTTGAAAAATGGAGCCTCTCTTCTCAAGATACGGATGGTCAAAGTTTGGTCAAATTAAAGAAGTTAGTACAGTGTTTGTGGCTAAAAATTTGATAGTTTCAAAATTTGGTGAAAGTGGTCTCAAATCGAAGATCTCATCGAGATGAATCAAAAAACACCTTGAATCTTGAAAAATAGAGCCTCTCTCCTCAAGATACAAACGGTCAAACTTTATTTAAAGCAAGGAAGTCAGTACAGTGTTTGTAGTAAAAATTTCACCATTTTAAAATCTAGTGAGTGTGGTCTCATAAGGAAGATCTCATCGTGATGAACCAAAAACACCATCAATCCTAAAAAACAAAGCTTCTTTTCTCAATATATAGACGGTCAAAGTTTAGTCAAAGTAAGGGAGTTAGTAAAGTGTTTGTAGCTAAAAATTTGACCATTTTGAAATCTGGTGAAAGTGGTCTCAAATCAAATATGTCGTCGAGATGAACCAAAAAACACCTTGAATCTTGAAAAATGGAGCCTCGCTTTTCAAGATAAAGACAGTCAAAGTTTGGTCAAAGCAAAAAAGTTAGTACAGTGTTTGTAGCTAAAAATTTGATTATTTCAAAATCTAGTGAAAGTGGTTTCAAATCGAAGATCTTGTCGATATGAACTAAAAAACACCTTGAATCTTAAAAAATGGACTCTCTTCTCAAGATACAGACGGTTAAAGTTTGGTCAAAGCAAGGAAGTCAATACAATTTTCGTAGCTAAAAATTTGAGTGTTTTGAGATCTGGTGAAAGTGGTCTCAAATCAAAGATCTCATGAAGATGAACCAAAAAACACTTTGAATCTTAAAAAATGGATCCTATCTTTTCAAGATACGAATGGTCAAAGTTTGGTCAAAGCAAGGAAGTAGGTACAATGTTCGTAGCTAAAAATTTAAGAGTTTCAAAATCTGGTGAAAGTGGTCTAAAATTGAAGATCTCATCGAGATGAACTAAAAACTACCATGAATCTTGAAAAAAGGAGTCTCTCCTCTCAAGATACGGACAATCAAAGTGAGGTCAAAGCAAGGAAGTCAGTATAGTGTTCGTAGCTAAAAAATTGACCATTTTGAAATCTGGTGAAAGTGGTCTCAAATGGAAGATCTTGTCGAGATGAGCCAAAAAACACCATGAATATTGAAAAATAGAGTCTCTCTTCTCGATATATGAATAGTCGTAGTTTGTTCAAATCAAAGAAGTCAGTACAATGTTCGTACATAAAAATTTGACCATTTTGAAATCTAGTGAAAGTGGTCTCAAATCAAAGATCTCATTGAGATGAACTAAAAAACACCTTGAATCTTGATAAATGGAGCCTCTCTTCTCAAGATACTGACGATCATAGTTTGGTCAAAGCAAGGAAGTCAGTACAGTGTTCGTAGCTGAAAATTTGACAATTTATAAATCTAGTGAAAGTGGTCTCAAATCAAAGATCTCATCAAGATCAAGCAAAAAACACCTTGAATCATGAAAAATGGAACCTCTATTCTCAAGATACGGATGGTCAAAGTTTGGTCAAATCAATGAAGTGAGTACAGTGTTCGTAGCTATAAATTTGACCATTTTGAAATTTGGCAAAAGTTGTCTCAAATGAAAGATCTCGTTGAGATGAACCAAAAAACATCATGAATCTTGAAAAATAGAGCCTCTTTTCTCAATATACGAAAGGTCAAAGTTTGGTCAAAGCTACAAACTCAGTACCGTGTTCGTAGCTAAAAATTTGACCATTTTAAAATCTGGTGAAAGTGGTCTCAAATTGAAGATCTCGTCAAGATGAGTCAAAAAATACCATGAATCTTGAAAAATGGAGCCTCTCTTCTCAAGATACAGATGGTCAAAGTTTGGTCAAAGCAATGATGTTAGTATAGTGTTCGTAGCTAAAAATTTGACCCTTTCAAAATAATGTCAAAGTGGTCCCAAATTGATGATCTCATCAAGACGAACCAAAAAACACCCTTAATCTTAAAAAATGCAGCCTCTCTTCTCAAGATACAAACGGTCAAAGTTTGGTTAAAGCAAGGAAGTTAGTAGAGTGTTCGTATCTAAAAAGTTGACCATTTTGAAATCTGGTGAAAGTGGTCTCAAATGGAAGATCTCATGAAGATGAACCAAAAAATATCATGAATCTTGAAAAATATAGCATATCTTCATAAGATAGGGATGGTCAAAGTTTTGTCAAAGAAAGTAAGTAAAATGTGCGTAGCTAAAAATTTGACATTTCAAAATCTAGTGAAAGTAGTCTCAAATCGAAGATCTTGTCAAGATGAACTAAAAAACACCTTGACTCTTGAAAAATAGAGCATCTCTTCTCAAGATATAGACGGTCAAAGTTTGGTGAAAGTAAGGAAGAAAGTACAATATTCGTAGCTAAAAATTGGACAGTTTTGAAATCTGGTGAAAGTGGTCTCAAATCGAAGATCTCGTCAAGACAAATAGAAAAATAGATTGAATTTTAAAAAATAGAGCCACTCTTCTCAAGATAAGGATGGTCAAAGTTTTGTTAAAGCAAGGAAGTTAGTACAATGTTCGTAGCTAAAAATTTAACCATTTCAAAATCTGGTGAAAGTGGTCTCTAATCAAAGATTTCATCAAGATGAACCAAATAACACCTTGAATCTTGAAAAATGGAGCCTCTCTTATCAAGATACACACAATCAAAGTTTGGTCAAAGCTAGGAAGTCAGTACAGTGTTTGTAGCTAAAAATTTATACATTTTGAAATCTAGTAAAAGTTGTTTCAAATCAAAGACCTGTCAAGATGAACCAAAAAAAATCTTGAATCTTAAAAAATGGAGCTACTCTTGTGAAGATACAAATGGTCAAAGTTTGGTCAAAGCAAGGAAGTTAGTATAGTGTTCGTAGGTAAAAATTTAACTATTTCAAAATTTGGTGAAAGTGGTCTCTAATCGAAGATTTCGTCAAGATGAACTAAATAACACCTTGAATCTTGAAAAATATAGTCTCTCTTATCAAGATACAAATAGTCAAAGTTTGGTCAAAGCAAGCAAGTCAGTACAGTGTTCGTAGCTAAAAATTTAAATATTCCAAAATTTGGTGAAAGTGGTCTCAAATCAAAAACCTGTCAAGATGAACAAAAAAACACCTTGAATCTTAAAAAATGGAGCCTCTCTTCTCAAGATATGAACGGTCAAAGTTTGGTCAAAGTGAGTAAGTTAATACAATGCTCGTGGCTAAAAATTTGACCATTTTGATATTTGGTGAAAGTGGTCTCAAATGGAAGAACTCATTGAGATGAACCAAAAAATACGATCAATCTTGAAAAATAGAGCCTCTCTTCTCAATATACGGACGATCAAAATTTGGTCAAAGCAAGGAAGTCAGTACATTGTTCGTAGCTAAAAATTTTACAGTTTTGTAATCTAGTTAAAGTGGTCTCCAATGGAAGATCTCGTCAAGATGTTTCACCTTGAATATTGAAAAATAGAGCCTCTCTTCTCAAGATACAAATAGTCAAAGTTTGGTCAAAGCAAGTAAGTAAGTTTAGTGTTCGTAGCTAAAAGTTTGACCATTTTGAAATCTGGTGAAAGTGGTCTCAAATAGAAGATATCCTCAAGATGAACTAAAAAACACCATGAATCTTAAAAAATAGAGCCTCTCTTCTCAATATATGGATGGTCAAAGTTTGGTCAAAGCAAGGAAGTCAATACAGTGTTCGTAGCTAGAAAATTGACCATTTTGAAACGTGGTGAAAGTGGTCTAAAATGGAAGATCTTGTCAAGATGAACCAAAAAATATAATGAATCTTGAAATATGGAGTCTCTTTTCTCAAGATAGAGATGGTCAAAATTTGGTAAAAGCAAGGAAGTCAGTATAGTGTTCGTAGCTAAAAATTTGACAGTTTCAAAATCTGGTGAAAGTGGTCTCAAATCAAAGATCTCATCAAAATGTACCAAAAAAAATCTTGAATCTTGAAAAATAGAGCATCTCTTCTCAAAATACAGAAGGTCAAAGTTTGGTCAAAGCAAGGAAGTCAATACAGTGTTCGTAGCTAAAAATTTGACCATTTTAAAATCTGGTGAATATGGTCTCAAATGGAAGATTTCATTGAGATGAACCAAAAAACATAATGAATCTTGAAAAATGGAGCCTCTCTTCCCAAGATTTGGATGATTAAAGTTTGGTCAAAGCAAGGAAATTAGTACAGTGTTCGTAGCTAAAAATTTGATAGTTTCCAAATCTGGTGAAAGTGCTCTGAAATCGAATATCTCATTGACATGAACCAAAAAACACCTTGAATCTTTAAAATGGAGCCTCTCTTCTCAAAATATAGATGGTCAAAGTTTGGTCAAAGAAAGGAAGTCAGTACAATTTTTGTAGCTAAAAATTTGACCGTTTTAAAATCTATTGAAAGTGGTCTCAAATCAAAGATCTCATCAAGATGAACCAAAAAACACTTTGAATCTTAAAAAATGGAGCCTCTCTTCTCAAGATACAAACGGTCAAAGTTTTGTCAAAGCTAAGAAGTTAGTACAGTGTTCGTAGCTAAAAATTTGACAGTTTCCAAATCTAGTGAAACTGGTCTCAAATGGAAGATATTGTGAAGACGAATGAAAAAAGACCTTGAATCTTGAAAAATAGAACCTCTCTTCTCAAGATTCGAATGGTCAAAGTTTGGTGAAAGCAAGGAAGTCAGTACAGTATTCGTAGCTAAAAATTTGACAGTTTCAAAATTTGGTGAAAGTGGTGTCAAATTGAAAATCTCATACAGATGAACTAAAAAATAAATTGAATCTTGAAAAATTGAGTCTCTCTTCTCAAGATACAAATGGTCAACATTTGGTCAAAGTAAAGAAGTTAGTACAGTGTTCATAGCTAAAAATTTGACAGTTACAAAATGTGGTGAAAGTGGTCTCAAATCAAAGATCTCATCAAGATGAACCTTAAAACACCTTGAATCTTAGAAAATGGAGCCTCTCTTCTCAAGATACGAATGTACAAAGTTTGGTCAAAGTAAAAAAGTCAATACAGTGTTCGTAGCTAAAAATTTGACCATTTTGAAAGCTTGTGAAAGTGGTCTCAAATGGAAGATCTCGTCAAGATGAACCAAAGAACATGATGAATCTTGAAAAATGGAGCCTCTCTTCTCAAGATATAGATGGTAAAAGTTTGGGCAAAGCAAGGAAGTCAGTACAATATTCGTAGCTAAAATTTTGACAATTTGAAAATATAATGAAAGTGGTCTGAAATTGAAGATCTTGTCAAGATGAACTAAAAAATACCTTGAATCTTGAAAAATGGAGCCTCTCTTCTCAAGATACGGCTAGTCAAAGTTTGGTCAAAGCAATGAAGTCAGTATACTGTTCGTAGCTAAAAATTTGACCATTTTAAAATCTAGTGAAAGTGGTCTCAAATAGAAGATCTGGTCGAGATGAACCAAAAAACACTATGAATCTTAAAAAATAGATCCTGTCTTCTCAATATACAGACGATCAAAGTTTGGTCAAAATAAAGAAGTGAGTATAGTGTTTGTAGGTAAACATTTGACCATTTTAAAATCTAGTGAAATTGATCTCAAATTAAAGATCTCATCAAGATGAACCAAAAAACACCTTAAATTTTAAAAAATGGGGCCTCTATTCTCAAGATATGAATGGTCAAAGCAAGGAAGTGAGTATAGTGTTCGTAGCAATAAAATTGAAAGTTTTAAAATCTAGTGAAAGTGGTCTCAAATCAAAAATCTCGTCGAGATGAACCAAAAAACACCTTGAATCTTAAAAAATAGAGCCTCTCTTCTTAAGATATTGATGGTCAAAGTTTGGTCAAAGCAAGGAAGTCAGTACAGTGTTTCTAGCTAAAAATTTGACTATTTTAAAATCTGGTGAAAGTGGTCTCAAATGGAAGATCTCTTAGAGATGAACCAAAAAATATCATGAATCTTAAAAAATCGAGCCTCTTTTCTCAAGATACGAATGTTCAAAGTTTGGTCAAAGCAAGGAAGTCACTATAGTGTTCGTAGCTAAAAATTTGTTAGTTTCAAAATATAGTGAAAGTGGTCTCGAATCAAAGATCTCATCGAGATGAAGTCAAAAACACCTTGAATCTTAAAAAATGAAGCCTCACTTTTCAAGATATGGATAGTCAAAGTTTGGTCAAAGCAAGGAAGTCAGTACAATGTTTCTAGCTAAAAATTGACCTTTTAGAAATCTGGTGAAAGTGGTCTCAAATGGAAGATCTCATTAAGATGAACCAAAAAAACTATCAATCTTAAAAAACAAAGCCTCTCTTCTCAATATACGGATGGTCAAAGTTGGGTCAAAGCAAGGAAGTCAGTACAATGTTCGTAGCTAAATATTTGACCATTTTAAAATCTAGTGAAAGTCAACGCAAGGAAGTCAATATAGTGTTTGTAGCTAAAAATTTGACTGTTTTAAAATTTGGTGAAAGTGGTCTCAAATCGAAGATCTCGTCATGATGAACCAAACAACACCTTGAATCTTGAAAAATGGAGCCTCTCTTCTCAAGATACGGACGGTCAAAGTTTGGTCAAAGTAAGAAAGTCAGTACAGTGTTCGTAGGTAAAAATTTGATAATTTCCAAATCTGGTGAAAGTGGTCTCAAATCAAAGATCTCATTAAGATGAACCAAAAAACACCGTGAATCTTGAGAAATGGAGCCTCTTTTCTCAAGTTACAAATGGTCAAAGTTTGGTCAAAACAAGAAAATCAGTACTGTGTTTGTAGCTAAAAATTTGAAAATTTTAAAATCTAGCTAAAATGGTCTCAAATCGAAGATCTCATCGAGATGAATGAAAAAAACACCTTTCATCTTGAAAAATGAAACTTCTCTTCTCAAGATACATGCAGTCAAAGTTTGGTCAAAGCAAGAAAGTCCGTACAGTGTTCGTTGCTAAAAATTTGACCATTTTGAAATCTAATGAAAGTGGTCTCAAATGGAAGATCTCATTGAGATGAATCAAAAAACACCATGAATCTTGAAAAATAGAGTCTCTCTTCTTAATATACGGATGGTCAAAGTTTTCTGAAAGCAAGGAAGTCAGTAGAGTGTTTGTAGCTAAAAATTTGACAGTTTTGAAATCTGGTGAAACTAGTCTAAAATGGAAGATCTTGTCAAGATGAACCAAAAAACACCATGAATCCTAAAAAATGGACCCTCTCTTCTTAAGATATGGATGGTCAAAGTTGGGTCAAAGCAAGCAAGTCAGTACAGTGTTTGTAGCTAAAAATTTGATGGTTTCAAAGTCTGGTGAATATGGTCACAAAGCGAATATCTCTTCGAGATGAACCAAAAAACACCTTCAATCTTAAAAAATGGAGCCTCTCTTCTCAATATACGGACGATCAAAGTTTGTTCAAAGCAAGGGAGTTAGTACAATATTCATAGCTAAAAATTTGACAGTTTTGAAATGTGGTGAAAGTCATATCAAACAGAAGATCTCTTTGAGATGAACTAAAAAATATCATGAATCTTAAAAAATAGAGCCTCTTTTCTCAATATACGTATTGTTAAAGTTTAGTCAAAGCAAGGAAGTCAGTAGAGTGTTTGTAGCTAAAAAATTTGACCATTTTAAAACTTGGTGAAAGTGGTCTAGAATGTAAGATCTCGTCAAGATGGACCAAAAAATACCGTGAATCTTGAAAAATAGAGTCTTTGTTGTCAAGATACAAATGGTCAAAGTTTGGGCAAAGAAAGGAAGTCAGTACAGTGTTCCTAGCTAAAAATTTGACAACTTAAAAATCAAGTAAAAGTGGTCCCAAATTTAAGATCTCATCAATATGAACTAAAAACACCTTGCATCTTGTAAAATAGACCCTCTCTTCTCCAAATAATGATGGTTAAAGTTTGGTCAAAGTAAGGAAGTCAGTATAGTGTTCGTAGCTAAAAATTTGACAGTTTTAAAATCTAGCGAAAGTCATCTCAAATGGAAAATCTCGTTGAGATGAACCAAAAAACACCATGAATCTTGAAAAATAGAGCCTCTCTTCTCAATATACCGATGGTCAAAGTTTGGTCAAAGTAAGGAAGTCAGTACAGTGTTCGTAGCTAAAAATTTGACCGTTTCAAAATTTGGTGAAAGCGGTCTCAAATAGGAGATCTCGTCAAGATGAACTAAAAAATATAATGAATCTTGGAAAATGGAGCCTCTCTTCTCAAGATACAGATGGTCAAAGCTTGGTCAAAGCAAGGAAGTCAGTACAGTGTTCGTAACTAAAAATTTGACAGTTTTAAAATCTTCTGAAAGTGGTCTCAAATCGAAGATCTTATCTAGATGAACCAAAAACACCTTGAATCTTGAAAAATTGAGCCTGTCCTCTCAAGATATAAACGGTGAAAGTTTAGTCAAAGAGGGGAAGTCAGTACATTGTTCGTAGCTAAAAAATTGACCATTTTGAAATCTGGTGAAAGTGGTCTGAAATGGAAGATCTTGTTGATATGAACCAAAAAACACCTTAAATCTTGAAAAATAGAGCCTCTCTTCTCAATATATGGATGTTCAAATTTTGGTCAAAGAAAGGAAGTTAGTACAGTGTTCGTAGCTAAAAATTTGACAGTTTCCAAATCTGTTGAAAGTGGTCTCAAATCAAAGATCTCGTCAAGATGAACCAAAAAATACCTTAAATCTTAAAAAATGGAACCCTTCCTCTCAAGATACAGAAGGTCAAAGTTTGGTCAAAGCAAAGAAGTCAGTACAATGTTTGTAGCTAAAAATTTGACCATTTCAAAATTTGGTGAAAGTAGTCTCAAATCAAAGATCTCATCGAGATGAACCAAAAAACACTTTGAATCTTGAAAAATGGAGCCTCTCTTCTCAAGATATGGATGGTCAAAGTTAGGTCAAAATAAGGAAGTCAGTATAGTGTTCGTAGCTAAAAATTTGACAATTTTAAAATCTCATTAAAGTGGTCTCAAATCAAAGATCTCATCGAGAGGAACCAAAAAACACCTTGAATCTTAAAAAATGGAGTCTCTCTTCTCAAGATACAGATGGTCAAAGTTTGGTCAAAGCAAGGAAGTCAGTATAGTGTTCGTAGCAAAAAATTTGATAGTTTCCAAATCTAGTGAAAGTTGTCTTAAATGGAATATCTCATTCAGATGAACAAAAAAATATCATAAATCTTGAAAAATAGAGCCTCCCTTCTTAATATACGAACGAGTAATGTTTGGTCAAATCAAGGAAGTTAGTATAGTGTTCGTAGCTAAAAATTTGACCATTTTGAAATCTGGTGAAAGTGGTCTCAAATGGAAGATCTCATCCAAATAAACCAAAAATCACAATGAATCTTTTAAAATAGAGCATGTCTTCTCAAGATACAGATGGTCAACGTTTGGTCAAAGCAAGGAAGTCAGTATAGTGTTCGTAGCTAAAAATTTGACAATTTCAAAATCTGGTTAAAGTGGTCTCAAATTAAAGATCTCATCGAGATGAACCAAAAAATATGTTGAATCTAGAAAAATGGAGCCTCCTTTCTCATGATACGAATGGTCAAAGTTTCATCATAGCAAGGAAGTCAGTACAGTGTTCGTAGCTAAAAATTTGACCATTTTGAAATTTGGTGAAAGTGGTCTCAAATCGAAGATCTCGTCGAGATGAACCAAAAAACACCTTGAATCTTGAAAAATGGAGCATCTCTTCTCAAGATACGGATGGTCAAAGCAAGGAAGTTAGTACAGTGTTCGTAGCTAAAAATTTGACAGTTTCCAAATATGGTGAAAGTTGTCTCAAATCAAAGATTTTGTCAAGATGAACCAAAAAATGTCATGAATGTTAAAAAATGGAGCCTCTTCTCATGATACAGATGGTCAAAGTTTGGTCAAAGCAAGGAAGTGAGTGCAATGTTCATAGCTAAAAATTTAACTGTTTCAAAATCTAGTGAAATTGGTCTTAAATGAAAGATCTCATCAAGATGAACCAAAAAACACTTTGAATCTTGAAAAGTGGAGCCTCTTTTCAAACTACGGACGGTCAAAGTTTGGTTAAAGCAAGGAAGTCAATGCAGTGTTCGTAGCTAAAAATTTGACATTTTTAAAATCTGGTGAAAGTTATCTCAAATGGAAGATCTCATTGAGATGAACCAAAAAACACTATGAATCTTGAAAAATAGAGTCTCTCTTCTCAATTTAAAGATGGTCAAAGTTCTATCAAAGCAAGGAAGTCAGTACACTGTGCGTAGCTAAAAATTTAGCCATTTTAAAATCTGGTGAAAAGGGTCTCAAATCAAAGATCTCATCGAGATAAACCAAAAAACACCTTGAATCTTGAAAAATAGAGCTTCTCTTCTGAAGATATGGATGGTCAAACTTTGGTCAAAGTAACTAAATTAGTAGAGTGTTTGTAGCTAAAAATTTGACGGTTTCCAAATCTTGTGAAAGTGGTCTCAAATTGAAGATCTCATCCAGATGAACCAAAAAACACCATGAAAATTAAAAAATGAAGCCTCTCTTTTCAAGATACGGATGGTTAAAGTTTGGTCAAAGCAAAGAAGTCATTACAATGTTCGTAGCTAAAAATTTGGCCATTTTAAAATTTGATGAAAATGGTCTCAAATCAAAGATTTTGTGACAATGAACTAAAAAACACCTTGAATCTTGAAAAATGGAGCCTCTCTTTTCAAGATATGGATGGTCAAAGATTCGTCAAAGCAATGAAGTCAGTATAGTGTTTGTAACTAAAAATTTGACAGTTTCCAAATTAGGTGAAAGTGGTCTCAAATCGAATATCTCTTCTCAAGATACGGATGGTCAAAGTTTGGTCAAAGAAAGGAAATTAGTACAGTGTACGTAGCCAAAAATTTGACCATTTTAAAATCTAGTGAAAGTGGTCTCAAAATATAGATGGTCAAAGTTGGTCAAAGAAAGGAGGTTAGTACAGTGTTCGTAGCTAAAAATTTGATCATTTTGAAATCTAGTGAAAATTGTCTCAAATGGTAGATCTTGTTGAGATAAACCAAAAAACATAATGAATCTTGAAAAATAAAGCCTCTCTTCTCCATATACGGATGGTCAAAGCTTGGTCAAAGCAAGGAAGGATCTCATCAAGATGAACCAAAAAATATTATGAATCTTCAAAAATAAAGCTTCTCTTCTCAATATATGGATGGTCAAAGCTTGGTCAAAGCAAGGAAGTTAGTACAGTGTTCGTAGCTAAAATTTTGACCATTTTGAAATCTGGAGAAAGTGGTCTCAAATGAAAGATCTCGTCATGATGAACCAAAAAACACCATGAATCTTGAAAAATGGAGCCTCTCTTCTCAAGATAGGGATGGTTAAAGCTTGGTCAAAGCAATGAAGTCAGTATAGTGTTCATAGCTAAAAATTTGACAATTTCAAAATCAAGTGAAATTGGTTTTAAATCGAAGATCTTATCAAGATGAACCAAAAAACACCTTCAACCTTGAAATAAGGAGCCTCTCTTCTCAAGATACAGACGGTCAAATTTTGGTCAAAAAAAGGAAAGCAGTACAGTGTTCCTAGCTAAATTTTTAACCGTTTTGAAATCTATTGAAAATTGTTTCAAATGGAAGATCTCATTGAGATGAAGAAAAAAACACCATGAATCTTGAAAAATAGAGCCTCTCCTCTCAATATATAGACAGTCAAAGTTTGTCAAAGTAAGGAAGTCAGTACAGTTTTTGTAGCTTAAAATTTGACCATTTTGAAATCTTGTGAAAGTGGTCTCAAATGGAAGATCTTGTCAAGATGAACAAAAAAACACTATGAATCTTGAAAAATGGAGCCTCTCTTCTCAAGATACAAATGGTCAAAGTTTGGTCAAAAAAAGGAAGTCAGTAGAGTGTTCATAGCTAAAAATTTGACAATTTCAAAATCTAGTGAAAATGGTCTTAAATCGAAGATCTTGTCAAGATGAATCAAAAAACACATTGAATCTTAAAAATTGGAGCTTCTGTTCTCAAGATATAGACTGTCAAAGTTTGGTCAAAGCAAGGAAGTCAGTATAGTGTTCGTAGTTAAATATTTGACCATTTTGAAAACTGGTGAAAGTGGTCTCAAATGGAAGATCTCATTGAGATGACCCAAAAAATACCATGAATCTTAAAAAATAGAGCCTCTCTTCTCAATATACAAATGTTAAAGTTTGGTCAAAGAAAGAACGTCAGTACAGTGTTCATAGCTAAAAATTTAACAGTTTTAAAATTTGGTGAAAGTGGTCTCAAATAGAAGTACTCGTCGAGATAAACCAAAAAATATCTTGAATCTTAAAAAATGGAGCCTCTCTTCTCAAGATACAGACGGTTAAAAATTGGTCAAAGTAAAGAAGTCTGTACTATGCTAAAAATTTGAGAGTTTCCAAATGTAGTGAAAGTGGTCTCAAATCGAAGATCTCCTCGAGATGAACAAAAAAACACCTTGAATCTTAATAAATAGATCCTCTCTTCTCAAGATATGGACGGTCAAAGTTTCGTCAAAGCAAGGAAGTGACTACAGTATTCGTAGCTACAAATTTGACCATTTCAAAATCTATGAAAGTGGTCTGAAATCAAAGATTTTCTCGAGATGAACCAAAAAATATCTTGAATCTTAAAAAATGGAGCCTCTCTTCTAAAGATACAGATGGTCAAAGTTTGGTCAAAGCAAAGAAGTCAGTATAGTGTTCGTAGCTAAAAATTTGACCATTTTGAAATATGGTGAAAGTTGTCTCAAATTGAAGATCTCGTTGAGATGAACCAAAAATAACCATGAATCTTGAGAAACAGAGCCTCTATTCTCAATATATGGACCGTCAAAGCTTGGTCAAAGTAAGGAAATCAGTACAATGTTCATAGCTAAAAATTTGATAGTTTCAAAATCTGGTGAAAGTGGTCTGAAATTGAAGATCTCATCATGATGAACCAAAAAATACCTTGAATTTTGAATAATGGAGCCTCTTTTCTCAAGATACAAATGGTCAAAGTTTGTTCAACCTGAGGAAGTCAATAAATTATTCGTAGCTAATAATTTGAGCATTTTGAAATTTTTTGAAAGTGGTCTCGAATGGAAGATCTCATCAAGAGGAACCAAAAAATACAATGAATCTTAAAAAATGGAGACTCTCTTCTCAAGATACAGATGATCAAAGTTTGGTCAAACCAAAGAAGTCAGTGTAGTGTTTGTAGCTAAAAATTTGATAATTTTGAACTCTAGTGAAAGTTGTCTCAAAGGGAAGATTTTATTGAGATGAATAAAAAAACATCATGAATATTGAAAAATAGAGCTTCTCATCTCAATTTATAGACCGTCAAAGTTTGGTCAAAGCAAGGAAGTTAGTACAATGTTCATAGCTCCAAATTTGACCATTTTGAAATCTAGTGAAAGTTGTTTGAAATGGAAGATCACATCAATATGAACCAAAAAATATCATGAATCTTAAAAAATGGAGCCTCTCTTCTCAAGATATGGATGGTCAAAGTTTGGTAAAAGCAAGGAAGCCAGTACAATGTTTGTAGCTAAAAATTTGATAGTTTCAAAATCTGGTGAAAGTGGTCTCAAATGGAAGATCTCGTCGAGATGAATCAAAAAATACCTTGAATCTTGAAAAATGGAGCCTCTCTTCTCAAGATACAGAAGATCAAAATTTGGTCAAAGTAAGGAAGTCAGTACAGTCTTTGTAGCTAAAAATTTGACCATTTTAAAATATGTTGAAAGTGGTCTCAAATGGAAGATCTCATTGAGATGAACCAAAAAACATCATGAATCTTGAAAAATAGAGCCTCTCTTCTCAATATACAGAGGGTCAAAATTTGGTCAAAGCAATGAAGTCAGTATAGTGTTCATAGCTAAAAATTTGACAATTTTGAAATCTAGTGAAAGTGGTTTCAAATGGAAGATCTCATTAAGATGAACCAAAAAACACCTCAAATCTTAAAAAATTGAGCCTCTCTTCTCAAGATAGGGATGGTCAAAGTTTGGTCAATGCAAGGAAGTCAGTATAGTATTCATAGCTAAAAATTTGACAGTTTCAAAATCTGATGAAAGTGGTCTCAAATAGAAGATCTCGTCGAGATGAACCAAAAAATACCTTGAATCTTAAAAAATGGAGCTTCTATTCTCAAGATATGGATGGTCAAAGTTTGGTTAAAGCAAGGAAGTTAGTAGAGTGTTCGTAGCTAAAAATTTAATAATTTCTAAATCTATTGAAAGTGGTCTCAAATCAAAGATCTCGTCGAGATGAACCAAAAAACACCATGAATCTTAAAAAATGGAGCCTCTCTTCTCAAGATACGTATGGTGAAAATTTGTTCAAAGTAAGGAAGTTAGTAGAGTGTTCATAGATAAAAATTTGACCATTTTGAAATCTAGTGAAAGTGGTCTCAAATGGAAGATCTCATCGAGATGAACCAAAAAACATGATGAATCATGAAAAATAGAGCCTCTCTTCTCAATATACAGACAGTCAAAGTTTGGTCAAAGCATGAAAGTTAGTACAGTGTTCGTTGCTAAAAATTTGACTGTTTTGAAATATGGTGAAAGTGGTCTCAAATCAAAGATCTTGTCGAGATGAACCAAAAAATACCTTGAATCTTGAAAACTGGAGCCTCTCTTCTCAAGATACAGATGGTCAAAGTCAGGTCAGAGCAAGGAAGTCAGTACAGTGCTCGTATCTAAAAATTTGACAGTTTCAAAATCTAGTTAAAGTGGTCTCAAATTGAAGATCTCTTTGAGATGAACTAAAAAACACCTTGAATCTTGAAAAATGGAGCCTCTTCTCAAGATACAGAGGGTCAAAGTTTGCTAAAAGCAAGGAAGTCAGTACAATGTTCATAGCTAAAAATTTAACCATTTTGAAATCTGGCGAGTGGTCTTAAATGGAAGATCTCGTCAAGATGAACCAAAAAACTATGATTCTTAAAAAACAAAGCCTCTCTTCTCAATATACGAATGGTCAAAGTTTGGTCAAAGTAAGAAAGTCAATACAGTGTTCATAGCTAAAAATTTGACCATTTTGAAATCTAGTGAAAGTGGTCTCAAATTGAAGATCTCGTCGAGATGAACCAAAAAATATATTGAATCTTAAAAAATAGAGCCTATCTTCTCAAGATATGGATGGTCAAAGTTTGGTCAAAGAAATCACGTTAGTACAGTGTTCGTAGCTAAAAATTTGACAATTTCTAAATCTAGTGAAAGTGGTCTCAAATTAAAGATGTCAATAAAATGAATCAAAAAACACCTTGAATCTCAAAAAGTGGAGCCTCTCCTCGCAAGCTACAGATGGTAAAAGTTCACTCAAAGCAAAGAAGTCAGTATAGTGTTCGTAGCTAAAAAATTTACTGTTTAAAAATTTGGTGAAAGTGGTCTCAAATCGAAGATCTCATCGAGATGAATCAAAAAACACCTCAAATCTTGAAAAATGGAGCCTTGCTTCTCAAGATACGGACGGTCAAAGTTTGGCCAAAGTAAGGAAGTCAATACAGTGTTCGTAGCTAAAAATTTGACCATTTTGAAATCTAGTGAAAGTTATCTTAAATGGAAGATCTCATTGAGATGAATACAAAAACACCAAGAATCTTGAAAAATATAGCCACTCTTCTCCATATATGGAGGGTCAAAGTTTGGTCAAAGAAAGGAAGTGAGTACAATGTTCGTAGCTAAAAATTTAACCTTTTTGAAATCTGGTGGAAGTGGTGTCAAATGGAAGATCTAGTCAAGATGAACAAACAAACACAATAAATTTTGAAAAATGGAGCCTCTCTTCTCAAGATACAGATGGTAAATGTTTTGTCAAAGCAAGCAATTCAGTACAGTGTTCAGAGCTAAAATTTGACATTTTAAAAATCTAGTGAAAGTGGTCTTAAATCAAGGACTACAATGATTGTAGCTAAAAATTTGACAATTTTAAAATTTGGTGAAAATGGTCTCAAATGGAAGATCTCCTCAAGATGAACCAAAAAACACCATGAATCTTGAAAAATAGAGCATCTCTTCTTAATATACGAATGGTCAAAGTTTGGTCAAAGCAAAGAAGTCAGCACAGTGTTCGTAGCCAAAAATTTGCTTGCTTTGAAATCTAGTGAAAGTGGTCTTAAATGGAAGATCTTGTCGAGATGAACCAAAAAACACGATGAATCTTAAAAAATAGAGCCTCTCTTCTCAAGATATGGATGGTCAAAGTTTGGTCAAAGAAAGGAAGTCAGTATAGTGTTCGTAGCTAAAAATTTGACAGTTTCAAAATCTGGTGAAAGTGGTCTCAAATTGAAGATCTCGTCGAGATGAACCAAAAAACACTTTGAATCTTGAAAAATGGAGCCTCTCTTCTTAAGATACAGATGGTCAAAGTTTGGTCAAAGCAAGGAAGTCAGTACAATGTTCGTAGCTAAAAATTTGACCCTTTTGAAATTTGGTGAAAGTGGTCTCAAATGGAATATCTCGTCAAGATGAACCAAAAAAAACTATGAATCTTAAAAATTAGAGCCTCTCTTCTCAATATAAAAATGGTCAAAGTTTGGTCAAAGTAAGGAAGTCAGTACATTGTTCGTAGCTAAAAATTTGACCATTTTGAAATCTGGTGAAAGTGATCTCAAATAAAAGATCTTGTCGAGCTGAACCAATATACACCTTGAATCTTGAAAAATGCAGCCTCTTTTCAAGATATAGACGGTCAAAGTTTGGTCAAAGCAAGGAAGTCAATACAGTGTTCGTAGCTAAAAAATTAACCGTTTCAAAATCTGGTGAAAGTGGTCTCAAATCAAAGATCTCGTCGAGATGAACCAAACAACACCTTGAATCTTGAAAAGTAGAGCCTCTCTTCTCAAGATACAGACAGTCAAAGTTTAGTCAAAGCAAGGAAGTCAGTATAGTGTTCATAGTAAAAAATTTGACCATTTTTAAATCTGGTGAAAGATGTCTCAAATGGAAGATCTCGTTGAGATGAAGCAAAAAACACCATAAATCTTAAAAAATAGAGCCTCTCTTCTCAATATACGGACGGTCAAAGTTTGGTCAAAGCAATGAACATAATATAGTATTCGTTGCTAAAAAATTGACCATTTTGAAATCTGGTGAAAGTTGTCTCATATGGAAGATCTCGTCAAGATGAACCAAAAAATACCATGAATTTTGTAAAATGGAGTCTCTCTTCTCAAGATACATATGGTCAAAGTTTGGTCAAAGCAAGGAAGTTAGTACAGTGTTTGTAACTAAAAATTTGACAGTTTCCAAATCTGGTGAAAGTGGTCTCAAATCGAAGATGTTGTCGAGATGAACCAAAAAATACCTTAAATCTTGAAAAATGGAGCCTCTTTTCTCAAGATAGAGACGGTCAATGTTTGGTTAAAGCAAGCAAGTCAGTACAGTGTTCGTTGCTAAAAATTTGATAGTTTTTAAATCTGGTGAAAGTGGTCTCAAATGGAAGATCTCACTGAGATGAACCAAAAAACACCATGAATCTTGAAAAATAGAGTCTCTCTTCTCGATATATGACTAGTCAAAGTTTGGTCAAAGCAAAGACGTACGTACAATGTTCGTAGCTAAAAATTTGACTATTTTGAAATGTAGTGAAAGTGGTCTCAAATAGAAGATCTTGTCAAGATGAATCAAAAAACATCATGAATATTTAAAAATGGAGTCTTTCTTCTGAAGATACAGATGGTCAAAGTTTGGTCAAAGCAAGGAAATCAGTACAACGTTCGTAGCTAAAAAATTTATAGTTTCAAAATCTGATGAAAGTGGTCTCAAATTGAAGATCTTGGCGAGATGAACCAAAAAACACCTTGAATCTTAAAAAATGGAGCCTCTCTTCTCAAGATTCAGATGGTCAAAGTTTGGTCAAAGCAAGGAAGTCAGTACAATGTTCGTAGTTAAAAATTTAACCATTTTGAAATCTGGTGAAAGTTGTCTCAAATGGAAGATCTCGTCGAGATGAACCAAAAAACACCATGAATCTTGAAAAATAGAGCCTCTCTTCTCAATATACGGATGGTCAAAGTTTGGTCAAAGCAAGGAAGTCAGTACAATGTTCGTAGCTGAAAAATTAACCATTTTGAAATCTAGTGAAAGTGATCTCGAATTGAAGATTTCATCGAGATGAACCATAAAACACCTTGAATCTTGAAAAATGGAGTCTCTCTTCTCAAAATATGGACAATCAATGTTTGGTCAAAGCAAGGAAGTCAGTACAGTGTTCGTAGCTAAAAATTTGACAATTTCTAAATCTAGTGAAAGTGGTCTCAAATCGAAGATCTCATCAAAATGCACCAAAAAAAATGTTGGATCATGAAAAATAGAGCCTCTCTTCTCAGGATACAGATGGTCAAAGTTTCATCAAAGCAACAGTACAACATTTGGGGTCAAATTTCAACACCAATTTGTGACGCGACTACAATTTGTGTTTGTTTTTTGTGTTTTTTTGCAAGTGCCCTGGATGGTGTCATAATAGCGACGATGACATCGTAATTGTGAAACCCCTTTGGTTATAAACCCAAAAAAATAAAAAAAAGTGTCATTTGTAATTTGTGAATTCGAAGAGCCACCACAAAGATGGCACTACACTTTTGCATGGCGCAAAGAGGGCAATCGAGTTTGGGATGTGCCAAGAGGCCGACGCCATGTGGGAAGAGTGCATTGGCACTTGAGGTAGGAATTTGAGCTTTGTCTTCTCATTAACTCAATTTAATTTTGATGGCATTTTTTGATTTAATAGCACAATATGAATGTTAGTAGTGGCATTGTTTACATCTCAGCATTTGGAATGGTCGATCACCCGCGAGCTTTGAGAGCTAGGGCATTGTTCCTATTACCTTCAAGACATTGTGTGAAGTGTTTGATCTCTCTTTATTTGTTTTATTGTTGATTTTCACTATGTGGTACTCCCTCTTTATGATCATTGTATGAGGAAATGTCTTGATGGCTCACGGGCTGCAAACTAGGGAATCATACATTATTTATGAGCTCACTAGTGAATACTAGTATTGTTTACATCTTTTCATTTGGAATTATTGATGATCCACGAGGTTTGAGAGCTAGGGCATCGTTGCTATTACCTTCAAGGCATTGTGTGAAGTGTTTTATATCTTTTTATTTGTTTTGCTATTGATATTCACTATGTGGTACTCCTTGTTTATGATCATTTCATGAGGAAATGTCTTGATGGCTCGCAGGCTACAAGCTAGGGCATCATACATTGTTCATGAGCTCACTGTTTAATACTGGCATTGTTTACATCTTTTCATTTGGAATGCTTGATGACCTACGATCTTTGAGAGCGAGGGCATCATTTCTATTACCTTCAAAGCATTGTGTGAAGTGTTTGATTTTTCTTTATTTGTTTTGTTGTTGATATTCACTATGTGGTACTCCCTGTTTATGATCATTTCATGAGAAAATGTCTTGATCGCTCACGGGCTACAAGCTAGGGCATCATACATTATTCATGAGCTCAATGTTTAATACTGGCATTGTTCATGAGCTCACTGTTTAATATCTAGCCAGGCCATGTAAATGGTACCGAGCCAACCCAATCAGCCCAACAAAATGTGTCATGTTTATCTTTGTCAAATACACTCATTCACCATTTTGTTCTTGTTCTTCACATAAATATTATATCAAAAGTAATTGTAAACAATGATTCAAAGAAAAAAGAAACAACTACAATAGATCAGACCCCAAAAGAATACAGTCAAGGAGAAATAGTGTCCTAATCAGAGACAAAATGAACTTTTAATGTAAGCAAGCATGGAACCAAAGAGGAGAAAGTAAGGCACCAACCAGACTCAGGAAAATATAGCATCCAAAATCATAGAGGACACTGATAGAACAAGGATGTTAGCCCACACAAATTATGTACCTTTCCCACACAAGATCAGTTGTAAACATCTTAGCCTTCTTCTCCCTTGAATTCACAATAAGAACAATTAAAATTGAATACTCTTAGTTTTTCTTCAAATTTATTTGAAACTCCTATGAATTCACTATGCATCAAGTATGACATATGAAGAAATGAATTTGAAATAAGAAAGAAAACTCTTTCTATTTAAAAACTTGCATAATTAAGCCTCAAACAAAAAAAGTGCAAACGTATAAACTTACAAGCTATATACACCACTCTGATCCACTGAAAATGTCTTAGCCTTCTTCTCCCCTGAAATCATAATAGGAACAAATAAAATTCAATAATCTTAGTTTTTATTCAAATCTATTCAAAACTCCTATCAGTTCATTGTCCAATAGTTAAACTAACGTATGAATTCAAAGGAGGAATTATGAAATATAGTTGTAGGTAGTTATCTCTTCTATAATGATGGAGGAGTCAAAGGTAATGATCAATGAGGTTGCTATTATTAGATCATACATTAATACACTTACTATTTTGAATTTAAACTCGGGCATCATGCAATGTTATTTATGTCATTGCATGCTTGCTATTGTTGTGCACCATATATTGTTTTATCCACTATTTATTTCATTGAGGCCATGAGCTTGAAATTTGTAATGTATTTTATGTTATTGGATAAATTCTACCATGTTTTTGAGTCTATGTATAGCTTGACTGTGAACATTATAGATAAGGATCAGTAATAGGGTGCTAGGTATTGCTTAGATCCTTTGGATCTAACCCCATCTTTTCCTTCCTTGCAGGTTTTAGATCATACAAGAGCATACTAGATTGAACCCCGGGTCAACACTTCATTACTTCAAGCAATGTCTGGTACCTTCATTATTTATGTTCAACCACTTATGTATGTTTGAATTCATTCATATTCTTCTGAAAGTAGGCTATTAGCGACCATATATGATGATTCTTGATGTTTTTGGGTCATTTGATGAAAATATGTAAAAGTTTCTTAAAAGTTCATATTTTTTATTTCAATTTTTAAAATCATAAAATGAATAAAATTTAAACATAACAAATTGAGATAATATTTGTCTCAACTTAAAAAAAAACATAAAGCTCATAAAGCATGGTAAAAGAAAGCCCTAACTATGGTACAATGAGAAAGTTGCCACCTTGCACTGCTCTTCATATGGCAGCTGCTAAGGAACTATGTTATAAAATTTCAAGGCATGAAATTTTATACTTTTTGACATCATCCTTTTTTCTCCTTAGCATTGAGTTTACAATGTGGGGGAGTCGAAGAAAATATATGTACAGTTATAAAATTTCATGCTTTGAAATTTGGCATGAAATTTTATAACATAGTTCCTTAGCATTTGATCTTTATATGGCAGCCATGACTTGAGGTAGTCATTCGAGCTTTGTCTTCTCATTAACTCAATTTTATTTTGATGTCATTTGTTGATTTAATGGAAAAATATGAATGTTAATACTGGCATTGTTTACATCTTTGCATTTGGAATGCTCGATGACCCACGAGCTTTGAGAGCTAGGGCATCATTGCTATTACCTTCAAGGCATTGTGTGAAGTGTTTGATATCTCTTTATTTATTTTTTTGTTGATATTCACTATGTGGTACTCCCCGTTTATGATCATTTCATAAGGAAATGTCTTGATGGCTCACGGGCTGCAAGCTAGGGCATCATGAATTATTTATGAGCTCACTATTTGAGCACCTCATGTTCCTATTTGATTGGCCGGTGCTCTGTTTGTTATATTGATGCTATTAGATCAAATAGGGATATTAGTAATAAAATAGGGACACCATTAATAAAATAATACACATACAGTTTTAAATTTGAGCTCTAGCATCATGCAATGTTATTGCTATCAAAAGAGTAAGTGTATTAATGTATGATCTAATAGCAGAAACCTCATTGATCATTACCTTTGACTCCTCCATCATTATAGAAGAGATAACTACCTACAACTATATTTCATAATTCCTCCTTTGAAGTCATGGGTTAGTTTAAAATAGAGAGGGGTCTCGAAATATCGTAAGTAAAAACATTACATAGTAGTATTCAAATTAAATACAATATGAATTCACATGCCTTTAATTATGATACACTTTTGAAATTATCACTCATTGGTCATTTGAAAATTCAAGATATAAGTATACTTGTGCTTACCACACCATATCTCAGCATTATAATGCTTATAATTTTCAAGCTTGAGTGAGGCTTCATACCATGCACTGTCTGGAGATTTGTATGCAACACTGATTTAGGCTAGAGATAAACTACATGTGTCATGTAAATAACATGGTTGAATGCAATGTCTTTTGCATATTTTCAAGAGTTTTCCCACCAATACAAGCATAAATAACACATTGAACATAATGTACAAACACTGTGTGGTATGAAGTCTCATTGAAGATTGAAATATATCACTCCTCATGTAATGATCAATGAGTTTTATGCTATTAGATCATACATATATTAATACACTTACTATTTTGAATTTGAGCTCAGGCATCATATATTGTTTTATACACTATTTATTTCATTAAGACCGTGAGCTTGGCATTTGTCATGTATTTCCTGTTATTGGATTAATATTGCCATGTTGTTGAAGCTGTAGATGTCCTTTTACTGATCTTGTATAAACAACATTTATACCATGTTGACTCACAATCCATGAGGTGTTACTTGATAACACATTTTACATCATACTTTTTGCTCCATTTTGGTCTTGATTTACTCACTACATGCATATGTTTCCTGAGTGCAAATATTTTGTAGCATAGTTCATTTTAGAAGTATATGGCTTGACTATGCACATGCATAATTGTAGATGAGGATCAGTAATAGGGTGCCAGACATTTCTTAGATCCTTTGGATCTAACCTCATCTTTTCATTCCTTGTAGGTTTTGGATCATACAAGAGCATACTGGATTGAACGCTGGGTCAATACTTCATTACTTCAGACAATGTTTGGTACCTTCATTATTTATGTTCATCTAGTTATGTATGTTTGCATTTATTCATATTATTCTAAAAGTTGGCTATTAGTGACTATATAGGACCATTCTTGATGTTTTTGGGTCATTTGATGAAAAGATGTAAATAGGGACATTAGTAATAAAATAGGGATATCTTAATCTTTATGAGCTCAAATTCAAAATAGTAAGTGTATTATTTTATTACTGATGTCCTTGTTTGATGTCCATATTTTATTATTGATGTCCCTATTTTTTCTAATAGCATCAATATAACAAATAGAGCATTGACCAATCAAATAGAGATATGAGGTGCTCAAATAGTGAGCTCATAAAATAATATATTTAGTCTTAATAAAATCTTATAAAACAACATATATTGTGTGAAATGTTTGATCTCTCTTTATTTGTTTTGGTGTTGATATTCACTATGTGGTACTCGCCATTTATGATCATTTCATAAGGAAATATCTTGATGGCTCCCGGGCTACAAGCTAGGGCATCATACATTATTCATGAGCTCATTGTTTAATATTGACATTGTTTACATATTTTTATTTGGAATGCTTGATGACCCACAAGCTTTGAGATCTAGGGCATCATTTCTATTACCTTCAAGACATTGTGTGAAGTGTTTGATCTTTTTTTATTTGTTTTGTTGTTGATTTTCACTATGTGGTACTCCCCGTTTATGATAATTTCATGAGGAAATGTCTTGATGGCTTGTGGGCTACAAGCTAGGGCATCATGCATTATTTATGAGATCATTGTTTGAGCACCTCATGTCCCTATTTGATTGGATAGTAATCAAATAGTGAGATCATAAACAATGCATGATTCCTGAGCTCAAATTCAAAATAGTAAGTGTATTATTTTATTAAGACAATATATTGTTTTATTAAGATTTTATTAAGACAAAGTATTTTGGGTTAGTTTTATGTTATTTTATTAGATTTTATTAAGACTAAATCTATGATGTAAACTCATAATTATACTTGATATATATATATACTTCAAAAGAGGAATTATGAAATATAGTTGTAGGTTGTTATCTCTTCTATAATGATGGAGGAGTGAAAGGTAATGATCAATGAGGTTGCTGCTATTAGATCATACATTAATACACTTAATATTTTGAATTTGAGCTCAAGCATCATGCAATGTTATTGTTGTCATTGCATACTTGTTGCTGTTGTGCACCATATATTATTTTATACACGGTTTATTTCATTGAGATTGTGAGTGTGGTTTTTCTTTCAGAAGTGTATGGCTTGACTATGCACATGCATAATTGTAGATGAGGATCAGTAATAGGATGTCATTCATTTCTTAGATATTTTTTTATCTAAACCGCATCTCTCTTTTCTTTAGAGGTTCTAGATCACACAGGGGCACACTAGATTCATACCTAGGTAAAAAATATATCACTTCAGGCAATGTCTAGCACTCCTATTATTTATGTTCATCCTCTTATGTATGCATGTACTCTTGTATTTTCTTCTAAAATTTATTTTTGATTTGGGTTTTAAAATAAACAAATGCTAAAATGAATAATCAAATACATCTCCTTTTGGTGCTTAAAAAGAAGGAAATAAAGTCTTGAATGCTAAAGGGAGTAAACACTTTTCTTATTTTTGCAAAGCAATTTCCACTTTCAAGCATTGTCATTTACTTTTCAAAAAGAACCTTGCATGTTAAGAAAATGAGTGTTTGATGTTCTAGGATAGCGAACATTTAGTCTAAACTAGGCTCAATTTGGAAATGAATACTTCTTGGTGTGTTTGAAGTAGTGTTTTTCAACACTTTCTTAGAGCTTTTAAATTCTTTGCAAAACTTTGTTAAAGTAAGTGACGTGGAAGAAATTAAATTGTATCTGTATCCTCTTCCCTTTCCTTCACAGATCTTGGGTGAAGAGAAATATCAAGGCCTATTGACAACACTTCTAGCGAGGCCTGTCTAGAGAGAAGCACCTCCTCTTTAGAGAATGAGCTCAAACCAGTAATTCTCTGATCGATATATAAATAAGGTATTGAGAAAACTCTCACCTTATCCCCTCAAGCTTAGGCGAGGCATGTTGATGGTAGCCCAAGGTAGGTGAATATCACTACAATTTTGGCATGGTAAAATAGGCTCTTAAGTGAGTCACGCACTTACTATCTAATTGGGGGGACACCACAGATCTTACTAAAAGCCATTAATCAGAGGCCCGCCTAATCTACTCCTGAAGGTATCATAACATTTGTGCAAGGACAAACCCAAGTGGTTTCTTGGGTCACCTGAAGATTACTCACCATCTGTATTCCTCTTTTGGGATACCAAGTTGTGGGCAAAGGTTGTGATACTACCCTATCTTGTAGGTGGAAATTGCTTGTGTGTGTTCTCAAAGTTATTAGACCTAGTGAAAACATTTTTTTGACATACACAAATCAAGGTTACAAATTTCTTTTCTAAAAGAGATTATCTTCCTATTCTCCTACAAGATTGTTGTGTCTCTTGTGGGACTATTTGTCTAACTATCCTAAATATATTGTTTTATGAGCTCATTATTTGAGCACCTCATGTCCCTATTTGATTGGTCAGTGCTCTGTTTGTTATATTGATGCTATTAGATCAAATAGGGACATCAATAATAAAATAATAAACTTACTATTTTAAATTTGAGCTCATAAAGATTAAGATATCCTACTATTTTGAATTTCTATGTGCTTTGAGCCAATAAAATTTTTATCATCATGATGAAGTAATAATGCATTAAATGTCTTATTGATGTCCGTATTTGATTGGATGGTGCTCTGTTTGTTATATTTCTACTATCAAAATAGAATGAAAGTGGTGATTCAATGCATATATAGCCTCAACAACATGGTAGCATTGATCCAATAACAGAAAATATATTACAAATGCCAAGCTCACAGTCTTAATGAAATAAATTATTAAACAATATATGGTGCACAATAGTAGCAAGCATGCAATGACAGTAATAACATTGCATGATGCCCAAGCTCAAATTCAAAATAGTAAGTGTATTAATGTATGATCTAATAGAAACAACCTCATTGATCATTACCTTTCACTCCTCCATCATTATAGAAGAGATAACTACCTACAACTAGGGCATCATGAATTGTTTATGAGCTCACTATTTGAGCACCTCATGTCCCTATTTGATTGGTTGGTGCTCAAATAGTGAGCTCATAAATAATGCATGATGCCCTAGCTTGTAGCCCGCAAGCCATCAAGACATTTCCTTGTGAAATTGTCATAAACGGGGAGTACCACATAGTGAATATCAACAACAAAACAAATAAAGAGAGATCAAAAACTTCACACAATATATGTTATTTTATAAGATTTTATTAAGACTAAATATATTATTTTATGAGCTCACTGTTTGAGCACCTCATGTCCCTATTTGATTGGTCGGTGCTATGTTTGTTATATTGATGCTATTAGATCAAATAGGGACATCAGTAATCAAATAATACACTTAATATTTTGAATTTGAGCTCATAAATATTAAGATATCCTACTGTTTTGAATTTATATGAGCTTTGAGCCAATGAAATTTTTATCATCATGATGAAGTAATAATGCATTAAATATCATACTAATGTCCCTATTTGATTGGATGGTGCTCTATTTTTTATATTGCTTCTATCAAAATATAATGGTAGTGGTGATTCAATGCATCTACAGCCTCAACAACATGGTAGCATTGATCCAATAACAAAAAGTACATTACAAATTCCAAGCTCATGGTCTCAATGAAATAAATTATAAAACAATATATGGTGCACAACAGCAGCAAGCATGCAATGACGACAATAACAGTGCATGATACCCGAGCTCAAATTCAAAATAGTAAGTGTATTAATGTATGATCTAATAGCAACAACCTCATTGATCATTACCTTTCACTACTCCATCATTATAGAAGAGATAACTACCTACAACTAGGGCATCATGCATTGTTTATGTGCTCACTATTTGAGCACTTCATGTCCCTATTTGATTGGTCAGTGCTCAAATAGTGAGCTCATAAATAATGCAGGATGCCCTAGCTTACAGACCGTAAGCCATCAAGATATTTCCTCATGAAATTATCATAAATGGGGAGTACCACATAGTGAATATCAACAAGAACAAAAATAAAAAGAGATCAAACACTTCACACAATATATGTTGTTTTATAAGATTTTATTAAGACTAAATATATTGTTTTATGAGCTCACTGTTTGAGCACCTCATGTCCCTATTTGATTGGTTGGTGCTCTATTTGTTATATTGATGCTATTAGATCAAATAGGGACATCGGTAATAAAATAATACACTTACTATTTTGAATTTGAGCTCATAAAGTTTAAGATATCCTACTATTTTGAATTTCTATGTGCTTTGAACCAATGAAATTTTTATCATCATGATGAAGTAATAATGCATTAAATGTCTTACTAATGTTTGTATTTGATTGGACGGTTCTTTGTTTGTTATATTTTTGCTATCAAAATAGAATGAAAGTGGTGATTCAATGCATCTACAACCTCAACAACATGGTAGCATTGATCCAATAATAGAAAATACATTACAAATGCCAAGCTCACAGTCTCAATGAAATAAATTATAAAACAATAGATGGTGCACAACAACAGGAAGCATGCAATGACAACAATAACATTGTAGGATGCCCGAGCTCAAATTCAAAATAGTAAGTGTATTAATGTATGATCTAATAGCAGAAACCTCATTGATCATTACCTTTCACTCCTCCTTCATTGTAGAAGAGATAACTACCTACAACTAGGGCATCATGCATTGTTTATGAGCTCATTGTTTGAGCACCTCATGTCCCTATTTGATTGGCTGGTACTCAAATAGTGAGCTCATAAATAATGCATGATGCCCTAGCTTGTAGCCCACAAGCCATCAAGACATTTTCTTGTGAAATCATCATAAACGGGGAGTACCACATAGTGAATATCAACAATAAAAAAAATAAAGAGAGATCAAACACTTCACACAATATATGTTGTTTTATAAGATTTTATTAAGACTAAATATATTATTTTATGAGTTCACTATTTGAGCACCCCATCTCCCTATTTGATTGGTCAGTGCTCTGTTTGTTATATTAATGCTATTAGATCAAATAGGGACATCAGTAATAAAATAATACACTTACTATTTTCAATTTGAGCTCATAAAGATAATACACATATTCAATTTGTTTTGTAGATATACATATTAAGGATCATGTCAGATAATACAAGGGAATTCAATCAAAATAAGGAGACAATCACTAGATTGTTGTCTAACTTTCAAAGAGAAGGTGATAAAAAATGTTATTGTCCATGCAAGAGTTGTAACGACTTAAAGACAAGAAGAATCAAAATTAAAACAACAAAGAGACATTGTAGGGAGAATGCACACATTGAAGGGGGTTTTATTATAGGCCAATGGTAAGTTGTTTGTTATATTATTTTCACAATTAATATACATATGAACCATGGAAGGAGGTTTGATTATCACATTGAAGGGGGGTTTGATTATCATCATTTTTATATAGGTCTAAATCCCCAGTGTGAATATAGAGGAACATGGAGGTGTGAGTATTGAAGTTGAAGATCATGATCCCATGGAAGATGACGATCATGTGCCAGAAAACATATTTGAAGATGATGGTATGAATGAATTGATCTTTGACACATTTGGAACTGGAGTTGCTGGTGCTACTGATTATGATGATTATGATGAGGATGACATTGATGATGTCCATGATATACCTCTACTTGAGAAGGTGGACATGGCCCTTTATAAAGGCTCCCAATCTACTCTTCTCTTTGTTGTATTGTTGTTGGTGAATTTGAAGGTTATGAATGGTTTATCTAACATAGCAATGTCATGTATGCTAAGGTTTGTCATATATGTCATTATAGTCTATAAAAGGTGAAACATGTACCATTAAATTTTTTTATAGTAATGACTTATATTATTTGTTTCAAATTGATAGGTGACTTTCTGTTACCACCATCAAATGTTCTCCCTCACTCGTACTGATCATTATGTGCCACTATGAAACATATTGGAATGGAGTATCAAACAATAGATGCTTGTCCAAAAGATCATATGATTTATTATAAAGAACATGAAAATGCAACAGAATGTCTTGAATGCCATATGAGCATATATCAAGATTATCAAATGACAAAAAAGGTGTCTCGCAAGGTTCTTCATCACATCCCCATTATTCCATGTCTGAAACAATTATTTAGGTGCAATAACTTGACATAATTTATGGATTACCATGCACACAGTAGGAGTCAAGGTGACATTATTCGAATGCCTACAGATGGTTCATCATTTATGGATATAGAGGAAAAGTGGTCACACTTTAAAGAGAAACCTCAAAAACTCAAGCTTTCTCTGGCAACAGACGGTGTTAATCCGCATGGAGAGATGAGATCCGTTTGCTCAGTGTGGCCTTTTTTTGTTATAAACAATAACCTTCCTCCATGGATGTCAATAAAGAGGGAGAACATTATGTTGGAAATGATTGTTTTAGGTATCTTATTATTTTATAGTTATCTACATGTAATTATAAGTCTTGGAGTGAAATGGCCACAATAATTATCTGATGTTGTTGTTAATTCAACTAGGTAAGTACCAAGTGAAAGATATGAATGCATATATTGCACCTCTTATCGATGACTTGTTGGTGTTATGGAATGGTTTCACCATGTATGACATATCCCAACCAATTGGATAAAGACAATTTCAATTCCATACAATACTTGTGTGGACAATTCATGATGCTCCATGGTTGACACATTTTTGTGGTATGTTGTGGTGAATTCTAGTTGTACGTGATAATTCAATTTCTAAAAATATACATATTTAATCCAATTGTATCATTATCTTGTAGGTCTTCAAACAAAGGAAAAATTTGCATGTCCAATGTGTGGTCCAAAGATGAAATCTTGTCATTCCAAAAGTTTAAGAAAGCAGGTGTTTGATGAGTAGGGGCAGTTCCTCCCTAGAAATCATAAGTATCGAAGTGTGAAAAGACATCTTTTCAATGGGAAATAAGAGGCTACATCAAAGCCCTAAAGAATGACACCTCACATATGGTAGTTGGAATATAATAGAATTCAAGGTAATATTGTTCCACGTAATGGTCGATGTTTGAAAATTATATATTTTGATTGTGTTTTGTTGGCTAATTATGTAGTTGATGATCTTGAAGGTTGTGAAGGCATCACCGACGAGCTTCTAAAGGGACTAAAATGTTATCCCATAGAATTTAGTAAGCTTCCCTACTATGAGCATCTATAAATTGTGTATTTTTTTGATACTATGCATATTGGAAAGAATGTAACAGAGACACTATGGAAAGTATTGGACGGAAGGCATGACAAAGAAAAACTTGGCAAAATTTGTAGTGACATTCATGATTCCAATTATGCAATGAAAAATATCATTGAATCAAATAGCAATAAAGATCAGATTAATTCAAGTGCTCTTCATTGGTTATTAATAGAGCAACAAAGTAATTCCATAAAAGAAGTGATCCAAAAAATTTGATTTCCTACAGAATTTGCTACGGATATAAGCAATCTCATATGAAAGAAAAATAATTTTGGGTCAGGGATGAAAAAGCATGATTGACATATCTTCATCAAGGTAAGTTATAGTCTTCTATATTTATAATATATTTGTGTAATTGCATTCAATTTTCATTGTATGAAATGATCAGTTGACAATTGTTGTAGTATTTGCTACCCCTATCTCTCCCAGAGAACTTTTGACAAGAATATCAAACAAGTGATATATGATCTTGGAAAATATATGAGGTAAGTAGTGATATTTGTTCAATATATCAAACAAGAATATCAAACAAGTAATATATTGTAAAGTCTCATATTTATATCTTGAATCCCTTGTAGGTGGTTGTCATCTAAAGAAATCCATAAAGAAGATATAAAATATTGGAAAAAAAGAATTTGTCGATTAATGTGTGAAATGTAAAAATGTTTAGCTCCAGCTTTTTTCAATGCACAAGATCACTACCTCATACACCAAGTTGAGGAGATTAAATTGTGTGGACTTGTACATGCTAGGTTAATGTGGATGGTTGAGAGACACTTAAAATTTTTGAAGGGTTTGGTATGACAAAGAGCATGTCCTGAGGGTTCTATGGTTAAGGGATATATGGTATACCAGATGATGGTGTACGTTACTCAATATCTTCTTAATCTTGCAGCAAAGACCCATATAGATTGCATTTGGGATCTCAACTCAATTAAAAAAAAAGGGGAGTACTTGGTGGGAAATAGTAGATTTAGGAAACTGAAAGGTAATAAATTATGAGATGTTATTGTAGTTAATTAATTCTTAATCTTTAAAATAAACTTTTTGTAAGTCATCTATTTACTTTTGTACAGCTACTAAAGAGTGGGATGCAATATATTTGTTTATTGCAAACAATCAAGATTGGATGACAGTATGGATTGAACGATGTCAGCATGATGGTCATAGATTAACATGAGAATCCATGTCTTCATTGGTTATAGAAGCTCATCATAATGGAGATCCCAATGTTACACAAAAGGAAATAGATTTAGCATATGGTTTAAGAGATCACCAGGTACTTATAAATTTGTTAATTAATCAACCGTATATTTTTCAACTCGTTACACAATAATTTATACATGTTTGACATTATTGCAGGTGAAACACCATAAGGCTATGTTTTGCAATGGTTATAAAATTCAAATTAAAAAGTTGGATGACAGGAAGAGAACTTGTGATTCTGGGATAAGTGCAGTGTTCCAAGTGACTAATATTTTATCTAGAAATGACTTACATCCTTGAGAGTCATAAAATCAATACTATGGTATTTTGGTTGATATACTTGACTGTGACTTTAATTCTTTCAAATTAGTTCTCTTCATTGTGAAATGGTACAGACTATGACTAAATAAAAATGATCCTAATAGAACTGTTATTGAACATGACAATGGATTTCCAATGATTAATACAAGGTTGTTTGAGCCAGTTGGAGAAGAGCCCTATGTTCTTCCAAGCCAATGTGAGCAGGTATTTTACTCAAAGATTCCACATAAACCAGGTTGGTCATTTGTTGTTAGACATGATCCAAGAGGAAGGCCAATAAAGTATAATGTGATGGAAGAAGATACCGAGGAAGATGAAGAAGTGGAAGATGATGTAGATGATGGTCATGATCGAGAGCTAGTCGAAGAAGAATATGAAGAAGAAGACAATGATGATGCTACTACTGATGATGATGATGCTGCTACTAACGAGGATGATGATGATGATGATGATGATGATGATGATGATGATGATGATGATGATGATGATGATGATGGTGATGGTGATGATGATGATGACGGTGATGATAGTGGTGGTGATGATTTTATTGATGACAATGATCTTGATGATGAGATGGATGAAGAAGAATATCAATGACATGAATGAAATATATAATTATGCTAGATGTTTGGCATGTTCTAACAATTATTTTATATGTACTACTCTCATTCACCTTATTTTATATGTCCTTATATATCTTTGATCTTTTGTTAAGAGAAATTTCATTCTAAAAGAGTGTATTTAATCTCTATATGCTTAAACAACCTCACTAGTTAAGACTGTTCTCATTTGTAGTGGGCATGACAAGAATCAAATCACTTGAAAGACACCAGTATTTAGATATGCACAAATTAGTGACCTGATTAAGAAAATTACCTTTCTTTATAATTTTCTAGGGTATTTTTTTATATCAATGCATTTAATCTAAATACTATCTTATGAGAGTTGCTTCTGCCAATTTTCTATATCATTGCACATCAATGATGTTAAATCACAGGGGATTCTCTTTGTTCCCTACAATGGAGTGAGCTAATTCTGAATTTATTAGTAATTTCCTTTTATTGCATGGTTGTCTTTGGTTTGTCATTTTTTTTTGAGTGTCTAGTGATTTAAACCAAATACTTCAACTTAGCCAAAAAATGTGCAAGTCTACATTAGTATGTTTCTTTTTATTGTAATTATAATTAGTATGAATGAACAAAATAATGACAATGCGATATTTGTGATAATGCAATATTTGTCAAAATAACATCGATGACTTTGGTCAATGTGCCTATGTGTCAATGTGGTGTTGGCCCATGCATGTTGAAGATGTCACACATAACAAGTAATCTTGGGCATCAATTTTGGGTTTGCCCAAATAGGAAATAGGTCTAGATACGTTATTATATTTTATGTTTAAAAATAATGTGACAACTAATAATTTTATGAAGAATTGATGTACATTTGGTATTGAAGGGAAATAGTGGATGTCAATACTTTCGGTGGGTCGATCAAACCACATTTACATCTACCCCATCTACATCTATACCTGATGTAGGAAATGAGTGCAACTTATGCAAGGCTCGAGAGGCAGCTAGTGCCACTAAGATTGCTTCAATGGCGAAAGTAGAAATCATATTTCTACGATGCCTTCTTTGTGTAGTTTGTGCACTACTTTTTTGGGACCATATGTGTAAATGTGGTTAATAGAGGGCTATTGTAGATACTAAATTTTTTTAATAATTTCTAGTAGATACACATAAAGAATATGCACATAAACATGACAAATGAGAAACATAAATGTAGATACACAATAGCTGAGAAACATAAATGTAGGCATCATGGTTACAATTTTTTGGAGACACAACATAATTGCATGGTATACCCATACGGTGTAGCACAACTATATATCACTCCTCCAGTTCCAAGTTTACACTGTGGCAAATAAAACCCATAGATAAAAAATAAATTTAGAGAGAGGAGGAGGGTCGTAATGACCAAAATAATATAGGGTCCCTATATTATTTCGGTTGTTATCACTCTCCTCTTGCACTCTCTAAATTTATTTTTTATCATATGGGTTTTGTTACAGTAGTGTCGACTTGGAACTGGAGGAGTAGTGGTTGTGTTGCATCATCTGGATATACCACTCAATTATGTTGTGTTTCCAAAAAAATTTGACCATGATGTCTACATTTGTGTTTCTCAGTTGTTGTGTCCTGGGAACACTTATGACCCTTTACGACCATTTACGATCCCTAAGAATACATCTTAGAGGTCTTAAAATGTCATAACGGGTCATAACAGGCTCTTAGGAGGGGTCAGATGTGCTTCGACATTCACATGGTTGGCCATGTTAAGTAGAGAATGTTAAAATATTCTTGAAACAAAGAGAAGCTTAATAATTTAAGATCTCAATCCACGTATGACAAATATATATTGATCCATCTTAATGGCTACCAAATCAACATATCACTATCAAGAACCTAGTCGCAAAGAAACACCACAGACCGCACCATAGACCCACTATGAAGAGGCATCCAATGTCTCATAAGTCACATCAAATGACCCACTTTATGTAAACTAAGTCTCTCAGCTAGGTTCACCAAGAAGAAGACTTCTCCCAAGTCATCACGGACACCATGTTGATTGCCACACTAGCTTATGCTAGAGCAATTGCTATCAAAAATCTTGATTCAGTAGGATCCATTCCAAATCATGAGTAGGAACCAGATCTGCAAGAACTCCATTCTGAATCGATACCAACTCGATCGACATATATATATATATATATATATATATATATATATATATATATATATATATATATATATATATATATATATATATATATATATATATATATATATATATATATATATATATATATATATATATATATATATATATATATCTGTATATATATATATATATATATATGTATATATATGTATATATATATATATATGTATATATGTATATATATATGTATGTATATATATATACATACATACATATATACATATATACATATATATATATATACATATATATACATATATATATATATATATATATATATATATATATATATATATATATATATATATATATATATACAGATATATATATATATACATACATATATATACATATATATATATATATATATATATATATATATATATATATATATATATATATATATATATATATACAGATATATATATATATATATATATATATATATATATATATATATATATTAAACAAAATTGATTTTCATCACAACTGTGATGACCATAAAAAAGTGATGGTTATCTATCGAAACAATCTGACATCCAGTCGTCGCATGTACAACATCGCTGTCGGTAAAAAACTATAAATGACAAATATTCGTCAGAAACTTCTGATGAGTATCCATCACATGTATAGCATCGCTTTCACTTAAAACTACAAATGATGGAAATTCATCATAAAATTCCAATGTCTATCCATCGCATTAATAACATCTTTGTCAGCAAACAAACTACAAATGACGACGACTAGTCAGAAGATTCTGACGGGTCGCCATCATTTTTAGTTTTTGTGACTGATAGGTGTCACAATTAGGATGGCCACAAATAGGTCTGACACTAGATTGGGCTTCTTGGTATCCCCTTTTTGTGATGTCCATTATCATCGTAATCACAACACAAATCAGAAACATCATTTTTTTTTACTGCAAAACTGTGACAGTGGGTGGTATCACTATATAGATGGTTATCTATCATAATTGTGATGGTAGGCCATCAGAAATAGGGCTCAAATGTACTAGTGCAAGGAAGTTAGTAAAGTGTTCGTAGCTACAAATTTGACCATTTCAAAATCTAGTGAAAGTGGTCTCAAATCTAAGATCTCATTGAGATGAACCAAAAAACACCTTGAATCTTCAAAAATAGAAACTCTCTTCTAAAGATATGCATGGTCAAAGTTTGGTCAAAGTAAGCAAGTCAGTACAGTGTTCATAGCTAAAAATTTGACCATTTGAAATCTAGTAAAAGTGGTCTCAAATGGAAGATCTCATCAATATGAACCATAAAACACCTTGAATCTTGAAAAATGGAGCCTCTCTTCTCAAGATACAGATGGTTAAAGTTTGGTCAAAGCAATGAAGACAGTACAGTGTTCGTAGCTAAAAATTTGACCGTTTCAAAATCTAGTGAAAGTGGTCTCAAATGGAAGATATCGTTGAGATCAACCAAAAATTGAACATTTTGAAATTTGGTGAAAGTGGTCTCAAATGGAAGATCTCATCAAGATGAACCAAAAAACACCATGAATCTTAAAAAATGGAGCCTCCCTTCTCAAGATACAGATGGTCAAAGTTTGGTCAAAGTAAGGAAGTCAGTACAGTATTCGTAGCTAAAAATTTGACAGTTTCAAAATTTGGTGAAAGCTGTTTGAAATCAAAGATCTTGTCAAGATGAACCAAAAAATACCTTGAATCTCAAAAAATGGAGGCTCTCTTCTGAAGATACAGATGGTCAAAGTTCAGTCAAAGCAAGGAAGTCAGTAAAGTGTTCATAGCTAAAAATTTGACCGTTTTGAAATCTAGTGAAAGTGGTCTCAAATGGAAGATCTCATTGAGATGACCCAAAAAACACCATGAATCTTGAAAAATAGAGCCTCTCTTCTCAATATACGAATGGTGAAAGTTTGGTCAAAGCAAGGAAGTCAGTACAGTGTTTGTAGCTAAAAATTTGACCATTTTGAAATCTAGTGAAAGTGGTCTCAAATGGAAGATCTTGTCAAGATGAACCAAAAAACACTATGAACCTTGAAAAATAGAGCCTCTCTTCTCAAGATATGGATGGTCAAGGTTTGGTCAAAGCAACGAAGTCAGTACAATGTTTGTAGCTAAAAATTTGACAATTTCAAAATCTTGTGAAAGTGGTTTTAAATCGAAGATCTTGTCGAGATGAACCAAAAACCACCTTGAATCTTAAAAAATGGAGCCTCTCTTCTCAATATACAGATGGTCAAAGTTTGGTCAAAGCAAGGAAGTCAGTAAAATGTTCGTAACTAAAAATTTGACCATTTTGAAATCTGGTGAAAGTGGTCTCAAATGGAAGATCTCATTGAGATGAACCAAAAAACACCATGAATCTTTTAAAACAGAGCCTCTCTTCTTAATATACAGATGGTCAAAGTTTGGTCAAAGCAAGGAAGTCAGTACAGTGTTGGTAGCTAAACATTTGACAGTTTCAAAATCTAGTGAAAGTGGTCTCAAATCGAAGATCTCGTCAAGATGAACCAAAAAACACCTTGAATCTTGAAAAATGGAGCCTCTCTTCTCAAAATACAGACGGTCAAAGTTTGCTCAAAGCAAGGAAGTCAGTATAATGTCATAGCTAAAAATTTGACCATTTTGAAATCTCGTAAAAGTGGTCACAAATGGAAGATCTCATCGAGATGGACCAAAAAGCACCATGAATCTTTAAAAATAGAGCCTCTCTTCTCAAGATACATACAGTCAAAGTTTGGTCAAAGCAAGGAAGTCAGTACAGTGTTCATAGCTAAAAATTTGACCATTTTGAGAGCTGGTGAAAGATGTCTCAAATTGAAGATCTCGTCGAGATGAAGCAAAAAACACCTTGAGAATCTTGAAAAATGAAGCCTCTCTTCTCAAGATACGAATGGTCAAAGTTTGGTCAAAGTAAAGAAGTCAGTACAGTGTTTGTAGCTAAAAATTTGACAGTTTTCAAATCTGGTGAAAGTGGTCTCAAATCGAAGATCGCGTCAAGATAAACCAAAAACCACCATGAATTTTGAAAAATGGAGCCTCTCTTCTCAAGATACAGATGGTCAAAGTTTGGTCAAAGCAAGGAAGTTAGTACAGTGTTCGTAGCTAAAAATTTGATGATTTTAAAATCTGGTGAAAGTGGTCACAAATCAAAGATCTTGTCAAGATCAACCAAAAAACACCTTGAATCTTGAAAAATGTAGCCTTTCTTCTCAAGATATAGGCAGTTAATGTTTGGTTAAAGCAAGGAAGTCACTACAATATTCGTAGCTTAAAATTTGACCCTTTTGAAATCTGGTGAAAGTTGTCTCAAATGGAAGATCCCGTTGAGATGAACCAAAAAACACCATGAATCTTGAAAAATAGAGCCTCTCTTCTCAATATACGGAGGGTCAAAGGTTGGTAAAAACAAGGAAGTTAGTACAATGTTCGTAGCTAAAAATTTAACCATTTTGAAATCTAGTGAAAGTGGTCTCAAATAGAAGATCTTGTCAAGATCAACCAAAAAACACCATGAATCTTGAAAAATGGAGCCTCTCTTCTCAAGATGTAGATGGTCAAAGTTTGGTCAAAGCAAGGTGTAGACACCCAAAACTAGATAGGTGTTTTAAAATCATTCAAATTTACAAAATCTTAGCCAAATGCTCTAATTTTCATCAAAATGGATTAAATCAGTTTTAAATGGATATTTATTAATCAAAATTGGACAAAATCATTTAAATCAAAGAAAAATCAAATCATGACATCAAATAATTAAATACAAGCTTAAAGGGATTAATTACACTATATAATTGATTTTAATCAATTAATTGTATAGTTTTAAATCAAAAATCAAATTGAACCTATTCCCCTACATGGCTAATTTAATTAATTGATGGAATTTAATTAATCCTAATATATTTCAACATAATTTGAGCAACCAATAAGAATTGAGAACACAAAGCACATGGACCACTCGAAATTGTAGAATCTCAATCACTCATTTTCAACTTTGAATCTCAATCACTCAAATTTGTCTACTTGTCCAAACATTTGAGACAATCATTTAAATTGTCCCCCCATTTAAAAATATTTCAAAGTTTTTGACTCAACCAAGGCTAAATCATGATCAAGTAACTCTACCCCCTACCCTTGGGATTTTACTCTAAATAGAAGTCATTTTGAGAGCATAAAGGATCTTAGAAAATTCAAATGCATAGCATCATCACTATAGACAATTTAAGAGCAATTGAGCAATATTTTGAGCATTTGAGTGTAAATAGTGAGATTTGAGAGCATTTATCATAAGCATTTGAGTTAATCTTTGTATCAAAGTGAGAATTGAGAGCTAGATTTAGGAATTTTATCATAATTTCTCATTTTGGGAGTGTCACTAGTTGAGAATAAGGCTGAGAGCTCTACTTACCAAACTCAGATAGAGAACCATGAGATGTTATGTATGTTAAATGCAATTATTTAGATTAAATTTCCATTGTATTTTCATAGAATTGTAGTTAATTGTCTTAATTTCATGAAGGTGTAAACACTCACACACAAATGGCGCCCACCATGGGGCTTTTAGCCTCATTTTTCATCATTTTTATTAAATTTTGTGTGTTTTTGGCTTCACTTTTATGTGAATTTTGTAGAAAATAGGAGAAATGCCACCTACGAAGGATTTAATTACACTTATGAGCATTCTGACAACGCCAAAAAGGATTTAATTGATGCCTACAAGATTCTTCTATTCTATCTTTTCTTCTTATGATGCCCGTGAGATAAAGTATTACACCTGAGAGCATAAAGTGATGCCTAAAATCTGAGAAATGACACCTCTTAGTTGACCTTTATCACCTTTGATATTTTATCTTACGCAATTTACAGTTACTTTTAATGCTTAGTAGTTTTTAAATGTCGCTTGAGTCACTGGAAAGTGACGCCTGAGAATTTTAAAATTATGCCTAGTAGCTTTTAACTGATGCTTATTAGTTGATAAATGATGCCTAGCATTTTTTGTTTAATTTTGCTCTCAAATTATTAAATTCTATTTTCTAATTCTCTGTCCGTGTTTTCCCCGCAAATGAGCAGACACACAAAAGTATAGAAATTAGAATGCAGAGTTACTCAAGAGAGCAAAGAGGTAAGAATTCAAACCAAATATCAAAAGGAAATACATAATGCTTCAATTCTAGAAAGTTTGGAATTAGAAGAAAAGATTTATAAACATTATATTAAGGTGATGGATGCTTATAAGCAGAAATTTCCTACTTTGACCTAAATTGTTTGCATTAAGTTGTTAAAATTTTCCTTGCAAAATCTTGTGAAGAACACTTAATTGCACTTCAATTTGTTCTTTTTGGTTTCCTTCACTTTATTTCTTTTTTGACTAATTTGTTGAAGGAGTCAGAATGGGAACGATCGCCACTAGGTGAGTAAGCAAATAAAATGTCAAAAACCTCAAAAAAAGTGCCTAGCCTTTGCTAGCTACAAAATGAAATATTTTTCGCATCAAGCTTGCATTGCTTAAATTGTGGCTTTTCTTTGGATCTAGTTTAATAGGAAAAACCTTTCTATTGTCCAAATTGAACAAACATTAGGCATATGCTCTCCATTTTATGAAGTGGATCAAAAAGCCAAACGTGTGAGTTCAAATTGGTAGAAAGAAAGGGATGAGAAATTAACCAAACATTTCATTTATAAGAACCTCTGTGTCAAGAGATTGAAAAAGAACAATTATTGATTGAAGTTTTTGGAAAAAGGAACAACAATAAGGATATGATTTTCACATCCTAAGTGAACCGAACTCCCAAACTTGTTGAACCAAGTTTGATTTCTTGTTTTCTATATATGCTAGATAAATTAGATCTTTAGAGGGCCTACCTCTCAAGAATTTCCTTATGAGGATAGTGAGAGGGAATGACCCAAAGTGGGAGACAATCACTTTAGCCGTGATACTATCTGACCCAGTATAAACAAATACATTCTTCCTTAATAGGAAAATGACTAGGTTGTGTGCAAGTATTATTCACTTCCTCTAGTAGTCCTTTGGGATTGTGCCAAATCATGCTTTTGTGCGTGTGGGAAGCCTGCAAGGGGGTAAAATAGCTTGACATGATCTAGAATGGAGGTGCTCATTAAAAATCCTTTTAAAGTAGTAATCTACCTTTTAGAGCCAAATGTGTTTAAAAGCCAAATTTGACTCTAGGTAGATTTCTTGGAAGATATTCTTGTTTATACTTGTGAAAATGATCGAGAACATACACTTTTAGTGTGGTTTTAGGTATATGGTACAATCTAACATGTGTGTTGAGTTTTTATTTAATTTTCAAGTAATAATATTCTATAGATCTGATCTTAAAACTTTTTAAAATTCTAGAATTTACAACCTGGTCTACAAAGTGCCACCTGCACATAGAGAAAAACCACTTATACACAGTGAAGTCATGCATCTGACTATTCAAGAAATGTCTATGTACAATGAAGTCACACTTGTGACATTTTAAGAAATGCTTGGAAAAAGTTAAGAAACACCTATCAATAGGGAAAATCCACCTGCTCACCTGTAGAGCGCCACCTAGGAAAATTCCAGTCACTGCATATTAAGTTTTAAGTCACGCCTACACACAGGAAAGTGATGCCCAAAAAAAAAGAAGGGAAAAAAGTGGATATTTCTTAGGGGTTTCAAAAAAATTTGATTTCATATCTAGATACCCTTTTGAACATTCTATCTATTCCAATATTCCACCTAGTCAAAAATCCTGGTTTTGAACATTTTTGAAAATTTTGTAAGGATTTGACCACAAGAAAGTGAGATAAGGCCTATTTCAAAGAGATTTATGTTCATGTCAGTTTTAATCTAATCTCACTACATAAAGAAAACCCTGCAATCAGATGGAACATATCTAAGGCAAGAACTTCCATTTTCAAGTGACAAATTTACATCCCCAAGAATACCACAAGAACCCATTCAAGAGGTAGAAACTAACCTGGCTTTTCCTTTTGGAAATGGAGGAGGCATTGACCCAAACAATGTAGGGTCAAATAACAACAATGGAGGAGGAATAGACCCTAACAATCAAGGGATTAACAACAATAACAATGGGGGAAATGGTGAGCCAATTGCTGAAGATGCAACTAATGAAAAGGTTAATGAAGCCATACAAAGCCCATACTTCATGAAGCTCATGGAAAAAGCATTAGAAAGAGATAAGGAGAAGTATTTTCTAGACCTAGCCCGAGCAGGTCTTAAACTCCCTCATCACTATGATGTCAATCAATGTAAGCAAAAGGAAGTTGAAGATAATCTGATTGATATCATGAACAAGCAATTTAAGTTATTCCAAATGCAATTGGACATAATGAACCAAAGTGGGGCTCCAAAACCCTTTTCAATAGAGGCATTATGTCCTTTTCCATTTGACAAGAGTTTAATCATGATACCATTTCCTAGTAATGTTGTCTTTCCTAAGTATGACAAATACGAAGGAGCATTTGATCCCTAAGATCATTTAAGGGAATTTTGTTCATTAAGCTTGGAGTTCATGCATGACACTACTTATTTGATGAGGTTGTTTCCTAGAAGTTTGGGAGGTATGGCCATGGAATGGTTTTTAAAATTACCTTCTGGTATTCAAACTTTTGAAGAATTAGCTTCTAAGTTTGTTACACATTATTCATATAATATAAAACATGAGGTTACAATGATTACCTTATGCAATACCAGGAAAAGAGAAGGAGAAGGATTCCTACTCTTCTTACAAAGATGGAGAGAAGTATTTGCTAGATACCCTCAGAGTGTACCAGAAAAGGAAAAGATGGACATCTTTATAAATAGTTTGAGTAATGAAATGAATTATCAGTTAAGGATGCAATGTCCTAAGTATTTTCAAGATCTTATTGAAAATGGAGTGACTACAGAGGAGGTATTGGTTAAAAGTGGAGAACTAAAGCTTTTCAAGGATAATAAGAATGACAACAACAACAATACCTCCAACAACAATAACAATCAAAATAAGAATTTTTCTAGCAACTATAACTGATTTGGGTTGAAGAACAACAATAAAGGTGTGGTCAATGATGGGGTTGTTGATGATAATAATTTGAAAGTAACTCCTTTTACTCTCACAAGAACATCTACTCAAGTGAATAACACAAATCAAGCTCCCAAAGTGCCTTTTAACAACAATACCAATAATAACAACTTTGGGAACAATCAAGGGGCTAACAAGCCTAGGCCGTTCTTGACACCATCTCCCAAGAGGACATTCACACCTTTGGGTGAACCTCTTGAGAATGCATTGAGAACTCTCATTGCTAATAAGATTATTGATTTACCTAGAGCTCAACCATATGAACAACAAAACAAGCCTAATTGGTGGAGTGAGTCTAGCCATTGTGAATACCATAGAAATAGAGGACATACAACAAATGATTGCTTGCAGTTGAAAAACATGGTACAAGATTTGATTGACAAGGGTGTGATAACGATAGAAGGGCCTCAAAGTAATGAAGATCACACAGCCTTTAAGCAACCTTTCTATAACCATGAGAAGGGTGAATCTTCCAATTTTAATAAACAAGACAACAATAATGTCAACTTTTCTCATCATTATGATAACACTATCAACACATTATCTAGACATGAGCATGGTGTCAATGTTGTTGTAATAAAGGAACAACCCAAAGAGGAAACATCTTATGCTATCACTAGGGGGAAAACTTCAAGGATTACCCTACAAGGGGTTGATCCTAAACCTATTGGTCCTACGCAATCAAGCATTTTGGATAAACAACCATCTACAACAACAAAGCCATATAATTTGGTGGACCAATTACAAAAGACTCTGACTCAAATTTCTATTTTGGAGTTGTTAAAATTATCTCCAAATTACAAGGAGATCTTGGAAAAAGCCCTAGTGGAGACTAATGTTTCTATTAACTTGGAGGTAGAAAATTTCAAAATATGGTGGGACACCTCATTGCACCACATTGTCTCTCATTTTTAGAGAAAGATGATATGTCCATCACTCATCCTCAAAATTTGCCTCTGCATATATAATTCCTCATTCAAATACATAGGGTTAAGAGATCTATCATAGATGGGGGAGCTGGTCTTAATATTTTCACTTTAAACCTTGTCAAGTCTTTAGGTTTATCCAAGTCTTCTATTGATCCTAAGAAGCAAATTACAATTAAAGCTTATGATGAGGAGGAGAGATCTTTGAAAGGCATAATTATCTTACCTATTCAAGTTGGGCCCATCAAAAAGGACACTAAATGTCAAGTCCTAGACATGAAGTTAACTTATAAAATCTTATTAGGGAGGCCATGGATACATGAGATGCAAGCGGCTCCTTCTATATACCACCAATATATCAAATTTTCACACATGGGAGAAGAAATCACAATTGGAGGGGATTCAAATCCTTTTCAATATTGCAATGCATTAAAGCCTCTTCATGAATTATTTATTCCTCATAATAGAGAAGGGATTGTTCCAATGGCTACCATTGAAGACACTAAAGGTGATGATCCTAAGTTAACATCAAATGTTACCTCTATCTCAAACCCTATTGAAACTAACTCAACTACACCAACTAAGGGAAAGGAAAAAGTGAGTTATGAGGGTCCAAGTTCAAATTAGAATTTAGATAAAACATCCACACCAGAGGTGGAACCTTCTAAACCCACCAAAGAGGGGAGAGACAAAACCAAAGAAGACCAATATAAACAAATGAGCGAGATGATGCACAAGTTCAAAAAAAAATGTAGAATTAATTCTAAAGGAGTAGGGGAATATTCTGTTTCCCTATTTAATTTACCTACTTCCCCAAGAACACATGGAAAACCTTCCAAGGAACATCTTCCTCACAAATATAACTCTTATTTTGTAAGAGAGAGGGACAGGTCAGCATTTGAAAAAGAAGACAATGAGGTTCTACAATGGCTTTACAAAGATGAAAGTGATATTTCAAATAACCCTATGGAAATAATTCAGCACATCAATATCCAAATTGACCAATATGGAAAGGGGTTTGAAATTATGCAAAAAATGGGGTATAAGGGAAGAGAAACCTTAGGTAGGAGAAATAGAGGTTTGCTTGAACCTATTGAACCTTGTTGGAGATCAAAGGAAGAAAAATCAGGAGTAGGTTATCAACACAAAGGAGAAAGTTCTAGTCCTATGCATGATTTATATACACAAGTGAACATGGTGGAGTCTGATATTGATAGTGATGATTCCAGAGAATATGAGTGGGATTCTTTATCCAAATATTCATGCCATGACAAAGAGATTGTCATAATAAATTCTTATGCTAATGCTCCTAAAGAACAAACTCAACATAGTGAAGATCTAGAGATGCTTGATACATACATAGAATTTGATCCATAGGAATCTAACATAAGGAAAGAACACATTAATCATCTATGGTTAGGTGAATCTTGGGTACCTTCATGGGAGGGTGATTCAAATGTTAAGTTTAACCCACATGTCTTCTTCCCCATAGAAGTCTTAGAGGACTCAAGTGAAGAGAACTTTGATCCTTCTTCCATGGATCATCTTGAGTAAGCTCATGTTATTGACCTTAACGACACAATGTATGAACCATCTAATGAGGTCATGTCCTTAAACCCAGCCAATGACAACTTGCCAATTGAATTTTTATCCTTAATACATCCTGAGCTTATTGATTGGGACTTAATCGAACCAAATGATTTACTATACTTTCCCAATGACCAAGAAATGACATAATACCTAAATGTGGTTGAGCCCTCTTCCACTGATGAGTTTAATCCAAACATGATGAGAAAGGTAGGGGCCCAACCTCTTAATCCAAAAGAAAAAATGATAAAAAGTAAAAAATTGAAAAGTTCTAGTGGTGAAAACCACCATGTAGCAGTATTAGAACCAAAAAAAGTAAAAATAAAGGATGTTTCCAATGGTGAAAACCCAATTGTGGCACCTAAGGAAGAGAGGTTGGATACCTTACCAACACATGAGGAAGAAAGATCACCAATTCTTATAGAGCTGATAGAGAAAGCTAATATTGGAACCCAATTGGAGCCCAAATTCATACATTTAGCAGCTTCACTTACACTTTTAGAGAGAAAGGATTTCATTGAATTTTTCCAAGAAAAGAAAGTGAATTTTGCATGGTCCTATGCTAACATACTAGGATTAGAACCAAACTTCATCATGCATCACTTGAATGTCAAACCAGGGGTTAAACCTGTCAAGGAGAAATTGAGGAAAATGCATCCACACATAACTCTTCTAGTTAAAGCAGAATTGGAGAAATTGTTGAAGGTGGGGCTCATCAGAGAAATTTCTTATGCAGAATGGATATCAAATATTGTACCAGTTACCAAGCATGAAAAATCCATTCACATATGTATGGACTTCAAAGATCTTAATCTGGCATGTCCCAAAGATGACTTTCCACTTCCAAGTATAGATGCAATAGTGGACTTAATAGCTGGTCACTCCATGTTTTCATTGATGGATGGTTTTAGTGGATAAACTAAATTAAAATTGCACCTGAAGACCAAGAAAAGGAAGTGTTCACATACCCTTGGGGAAATTTTTGTTGGAATGTAATGCCTTTTGGCCTCAAAAATGTTGGAGCTACTTACCAAAGGGAAATGACTACTATTTTTCATGATATGATGCACACCTTCTTTGAAGATTATGTGGATGACATATTGGCTAAGTCACATCAAAGAGAGGATTATTTACAAATTCTATAAAAGATATTTACAGGCTTGGAGAAATTCAAAGTAAGGCTCAATCCAAAAAATGTGCCTTTGGTGTTCAATTCGGTAAATTATTAGGATACATAGTTTCAGAAAAAGGCATTGAAGTGGATCCCAAAAAGGTTCAAGAAATCATGGACATGGAAATTCCTAGAAACATTATCCAAATGAGGTCTCTTCAAGGAAAACTTCAATCAATAAGGAGATTCATTTCTCAACTAGCTAAAAAGTGTCACTCATTCACTAGATTGCTCCAAAAAGACACCATTTTTACATGGGATGAAGAATGTGACAAGGCCTTTACTTTTTTGAAGACTTACTTAATCAATCCACCAGTTCTAATGCCTCCTATCAAAGAAAAACCATTTCTTTTATACATATCAGCAACCAAGAGGTCTTTAAGAGTTCTTTTGGCACAAGAAGATGATCAGGGAAAAGAAAGAGCTATTTACTATTTGAGCTAAACATTGATTAAGTATGAATTAAATTACACCTTCATAGAAAGAGCATGCCTAGCTATTGTCTTCACTTCCCAAAAATTGAGACATTACATGTTAATGCACAAAGTTAAGCTCATTGCAAAGATTGACCCTTTGAAATACTTGCTTATCAAAACTGCATTAACAGGGAGAATAGAAAAATGGGTCATGGTGTTAAGTGAGTTTAATACTGAATATGTGGATAGGAAGGCCATTAAAGGACAAGTGATATTAGATCACTTAGCTAAAAATCCATTGGTTTCTACACATCCTATTCAAGTAGAGTTTCCTGATGCAGCAATTGTCAATATAGAAGCTAAGCCATGGAAATTGTACTTTGATGGATCATACACAGAAGGAGGTTCTAGAGCTGGCATATTGTTGATTACCCCTCAAGGGTATACTATTCCAAAATCATACAAGCTCTTATTCCCATGTACCAACAACATAGCTGAGTATGAAGCTTTAGTCATTGGTATCAAGATGGCTTTAGAATGGAATATTACAGAGCTACAAGTGTATGGTGATTCTCAATTAGTGATCAATCAAGTCAATGATGAGTACAATGCAAAATATGAAAAGTTAATGCCTTACAAGATAATGATTGATGCTTGGAAAAAGTACTTTGTATTGATAACTTTTGAGAAAATTCCAAGAGAGAAGAATCAAGTTGTTGATGCAATGGCTACCTTGGATTCATTACTCCAAAAGCCTGATCAAAATTAAAGGTATGAATTCTTGGTGGAAGAGTTGGCAAAACTGGCATTTGAGCTTCCTGATACCCAAATTATTGCTTTACTTAATGGACATGACTCACCTTGGTACAGTCCTATTTACACATACATTAAAGACCAAGTATTACCCTTAGACCAATCTCAAGCCCAAAAATGACACTTCATTCGACAATCAGCTTGTTATATTATCCTTTTCGACACATTGTATCGTAAAGGTCTTGATGAAACTTTACTTAGATGTCTAGAGGAAGAAGAGTCTAAGGTAACTTCACGCAAAGTCCATGAGGGCATTTGTGGATCACATTCAAGTGGGTTAAACCTAGCTAAGAAGATCCTTTGCATGGGGTATTTTTGGAAAACCTTAGAAAAGGATGCTTGTCACTTTGTTAAGATATGCACAAAATGTCAATATCATGGTGATATGATACATGTACCGGCTCAAGAATTAAATCCTTTTGTTACACCTTGGCCATTTTATCAATGGGGGTTTGACTTGATTGACATGATTTATCCACCTTCATCTAATGGGCACAAATACATTATCACGGCTATGCATTACTTCACTAAATGGGTAGAGGTTGTTCCTTTGATCATGGCTATAGGGAAAAAAATCTCTATGTTCATCCTTAATCACGTCATTTGTAGATATGGTATTCCTTATGCCATAATTACCGACAATGGAAAACAATTTAAGAACAAAGATGTGGATGAACTTTGAGATACTTTTCATATTACCCATCAGTCTTCTTCCATTTACTATCCACAAGGAAATGGACAAGTTGAGGCTCCTAATAAGAATATCCTTAAAATCTTGAAGAGATCGGTGAACAAATCAGGAAGAGATTGGCATGTACAAATCAACCTAGCTTTATGGGCTTATAGAACTAGCATCCAAGCACCTATAGGAGCTACACCTTATTCATTGGTTTACGGAGCTGAAGTTGTTTTACCTTTGGAGGTTGAAATCCCATCCCTAAGAGTATCATTGCAAGTATTAATAACGGATGAGGATTATAGGGTTGCCTGACTTCAACAATTGGAATTTTTAGAGGAACATCAAGCACAAGCCTACAAACATTTGAAAGTTTACCAAAATAGGATTTCAAGGAACTATAACAAACACATTAAACCAAGAGTCTTTCAAGTAGGTGATTTAGTGCTAAGGTAGAACCCTAAAAACCAAGAGGAAAGGGAAAAGAAGGGTAAATGGGAAGAAAATTGGCTTGGTCCTTTTATCATTATTTATTCCTTTGGAATGAGGACTTACAAACTAGCCAATTATGATGGGGAAGAATTACAAGAGCCCATTAATAGCATTCATCTAAAGAGGTTTCATACCTAATCAGATAAGAGAGTATCAGAAACAAGAGTATCAGACAAGTGTGTATCCGATGACTCAAGAATCATTTTTGTACATGAGAAAATAAAAAATATCAAAAACATTGAGAAAAGTCCAAACAAAAGATAAATATAAAAAAAGATAAAAAAGTGCCTTGGTGAAAACCTAGCAATTAGGCACCTTGGTAGCAAAAAAAAAGAGAAAAAGAGAAATCAACCCAAAAGGTGAAAACTTTGAAATCAAGCACCTTTTGTTTCCCCTAAGTCTTTCCTTGTTGCATGTGTACATATTGCATTTCCATCATCTCACTTGTAAATCTTCATTGCATCCACCATTTGTGCATAGTCGTAATAAAATCTTTTCGCTGCATTGTTGCATTTTAGGTTTTCTATTGCCCTAAGTTTGTCACACGATCACATTTATCACTTGGGGGCAGGAAAGGATTGGATTTTTGGTACCAATGGATTCAATAGTGTTCCTTTCAGTCACACATCAGAGAGACCTATCAGAGCTTCAGAAGATGAGGATTTTCATTGAACCTTTGATGGATATCATTGTTCACAACCAAGTATTTTGATCCTACAACTTGATCCTCAAACCTTCATTGACTTTATTATTCAAGATTAAAAATTGATATCACTTAAATGATTAGAATGTTTGGAAATTCTTTTTGAAAATCTTGATACATTGCAAAACACTTGAAGTTTTTGATGATCTTTATTGGATTTCTTTTTATCACATCTTTTTAGATAATTGATGATGTTTTGACTGGATTGGTGATGATGGAGACATGATATTTTTCTTGCCTTTGAGTGACTTTCTTGAGGGATATCCAACAACTTATGTGAATTCATCTAACGACATGGTCATCAAAGAACCATCAAGGACTTTCATATAAGGTGGAGGGTTGACCTCTGTTTGTTTAGACAAACAGATACCTTGGCTATTTAGATCTTCCATATCTTAATACCAAAATCCACTTGCAACATTGAATCTATTGAAACTGGTATTCATACTCCCATAGTTGGTTATTCAACTAGTGAGGGTTGTACTAGTTTCCTAAAAGGTTACCAAATGTGATATTAAAGTAGTATTCATATCATCATGATGTGGTCAGTGATGGTTGTACTTTCTTTTCTGGTCCTACAATGCTCAATGATAAAAATATTTATCTTTTGTAGTTCTTTCACAAAAAGCTAGTGACAATTAGTTGCATTGCATTTCATTGCATTTTCATGTTAGATTAAGTGCATTAATTTATAATATTTTTCCAAGTGAAAGGGGGTTCATTTATTATCTTGATCAATCATTAAGGGGGATTCAATTAAACACTTTGTCCTTGGTTCAACTCAATAATGTGAGATTATCTTTTGCATTCCATCATATCATTACTCATTATTCATTATCCTTATATTTGAAAAAGAAAAAGAAGAAGATTCATTAGTCATTAATCATTTGCATACATGTAATTAAGGATTGCATTTTAAGAGTTGCATACATCAAAAAATCAAAAACATAGTTGCATTCACCATTCATATTTCCATAATAAAACATTTCATCCATACATTGAAAATTAGAAAAACATATTAAAGTTACATTATCATTTGTATTCATTTATCTATATCATATGTAATATACATTGCATCCATAGCAATCAAAAGTAAATGCATCATAAACATCATTAAAGCTGCATATAAAGATAATATCACATAAACACATCATAAGAATCAAGGAAAGTCCATTATCATATAAGTGTCCATAACATCAAAGATCAAATCTATATACAAAAGATACAATATCATCAACAAAGTGATACATCAAAGTCTAGATCAATAAACATAACATGATACAAGAACATCAACAAGGCAGATCCATCATCAAGAATCTCAAGATCCTATAGGGCCACCTGCTCTATCACTTGTCCTTGATCCATTTGGTCCCCTGTCACCTGATCTGTCCTAAGTAGAAGGAGGAGCCTAACTAGTACTAGCAACACTCAGCCTCTGAGCCATCATAGCCATAAACTATTGCATCATAGTAGCCACCTAATCTAGTTGGCCAACCAATGTTTTCATCCCTATTTACAAGGTTCACACATCCTCTGTCAGAGTATCTATGCTAGGAGAAGCTTGTGATGTTTGACCCATGTCCTGAGACATAGGTATCTAAGGAGGCACCTGCTATGCTGGAATCTATCCATGTTGAATCACTAGAGCTTACTATGTCTGAATCAAGGGAGCCTATCCTCTAAGAACTTGTCTAGTAGCATCAATGTGACCCGGTCATCTAACTCTCTACTGTCCCCATACCTCTGTAGCTCTAGGCTATACAAATCTAGGTCCATGTCCCTGATGCACCTTTCAGACATCTCTATCCCTACCCATGATGTGACCACCTCATACCTATGGTCCTCCTCATCCTCTAACTATCACCCTAGGAGGTCTTTGGCCTCTGCAAGCTTGCCATCATCTAGGTCTGCCATCACCATCCCCATCATCATCTCCATCCTCATCATCTAATGGGTCATCTCTACCTGGGATCAGCTCTACAGGATCTATGAATCTCAAAAATATGTTTCAAGCAAACCAATCTCTAAACTCAACAGACATCCCCACATCTGCCACATGATCTAATATATCCCATCTGATGTATACCAATCTATAAATCTGATCACATGCAAACTGGTAATCAATCTATGGACCCCACATCAATCTCTCTACCTAGACTCAAGCATATATGCCATACCTTGGGGCATATCCTGATATTTTCCATACTATCGAGATACTCGACTGAAGTATAATCTCTCAATCATGAGTGGTGATCGACCTATCATCCATCTTGAGGAAAACATATATGGGAGCTCATCATCATCCTCCCGCCAACCCTCACAAAATAGATATGGTCTCCATACTACGTGATCAAGATCATTGATTACATGAAGCCAATACTCTAGTTTGCCTAGATGATGTTGGACAACCATGCCACTGTACAAAAATTCATAAGGATAACCATAACCTTGGGTACGTGTTGATACTAGTCTAGTAATGGGAAGATGCTCCCATATCCATAACTGTAACACAACTGCACTTGCTGACAATGATGCACTCAATCTGTACATGACCTCATGCAAGTCATGATACAAATATGCTAGGAAATAGGAACCCCAATCAAGATGCTGAGGGTGTGCAATCAAATCCTCTAATACCCAGCCCCATCCAATGGAGAATCCTTAACCTCACCGGTCTGGAAGTAGTAAGACTCCTATCAGAGCACCTAAAACTGTTGGCAATGTTGGAAAAGAAGAAAATTGTGCCCATGTAATGGTATCATCTCCAATGGTAGGATCACCAAATACGCATCTACAGATAGTGTCATCATATACAGAATCATAATACACTCTCTCTCTATGAGTAGGAATATGGAGTAATCTGTAAATGTCCTCGGGAGTGATAGTCATCTCCCCTAGTGTAAAGTGGAAAGTATTGTGGTCAGGGTGCCATCACTCTACCACAACTATCAAAAGACCCCGCTTTAGCTGAAACTGAGGGATGTCTAAAAGGAATCTCAAACCACACATCTCAATAACATGGTACTCTGGCTGAGTCAGCTCCTGACCCAAATCTAAGATCCTAGAGGCTATGGTCCATATATATAACTTACAGAAATGTGCCTATTTTGTATATCAAGGGAATCATATCAGTATTCTATATCAGTGGATTATTTTAAGTCAATCAATCAATCAATCCTATTAGTTTTCAATCCTATCAGTTTTCTATCCTATCAGATTGAAAAATCAAACACTCATTTTTATGATTATCTTGATATCTTAATCACTTGTTTGCTTAACTACAATAGACCTATCTATCTTGGACACTCAATCATTCATTCAGAGACACCAAATTAATCAAAAAATCATGTTTGAGCATAAATTTTTCAAAATTCCTATAGGTGTCATTTGCCTAAGCGGAGGTGGCATTTCACCTCAGGCGGTGAATCAATTTGCATAGGCGTCACTTTATCACGGGGACATGCCATTTCTATACTTACACGACACTTTATGACCATAGGTGACATTTAAACATATCTAGGTGTGATTTAATTTGTCAAGGTTTTTTAGGTGGTGTTTTATATGTAATTTGACACAAAACCCTAGTTTATAGGTAGTAAATAATTGCTCCTATGTAGCATTTAACTGCACAGATGTGGCATTTAATGCGTAGATGTGAGAATTTCTCTTCTAGGTGGCATTTTATAAATTTTTCACTGAAAATCAAGTTTTTTATGCAATAAATGCTAAAAAAATTTCAATAAATGTACTAGGAGGGTCGGAGTCACTTACTGGAGGTCTATAGTCCAATGGTCTCTAATACCGTCGACCTCTCTTGAACCGATGCTCTCGAATAGGGACCACCATCACAATCAAATTTCTCAGGATTAGAGCAAAATCTCAATAGTAAAAAGTGAAAATGATTAGTAAATTTAGGTTTTTCAACCTATTTATGCTATTTGACTTAATTTTGGAGAAATTTTTCAATGTCTGATCTATACCTGCATATCTATCAAATTGGGGCATTTGTTGAGGCCTTGATTATCATCAATGTTTTTCAAAAATGAAAACATATTGGATCTATTATTAATCAATTTTATCATATTTTTCTATCAAGAGATCAATCCATTTCATTTCTGAGGGGGCATCATAAGAGTATCAAAACTACATCAATATTGAATTTGGGGCATTAAAATTTCAAACTATTATCCGTGGAGCATGTTGTATCATCTTTCAAATCAAATCAGTTTCAAATCAAGGTTTCAAACCAGTTTTGTATCAATCAATCAAGTATCGAATCAGTGGTCAAGACATACAAATTTCTTTTAATCAATGCTCTACGAACATCAATTCAAAGAGGGGCTTTTGTAGACACCCAAAATAGGACAAGTGTTTTAAAATCATTCAAATTTACAAAATCTCAACCAAATGCTCTAATTTTCATCAAAATAGATTAAATCAGTTTTAAATGGACATTTATGAATTAAAATTGGACAAAATCATTTAAATCAAAGGAAAAATCAAATCATGACATCAAATAATTAAATACAAACTTAAAAGAATCAATTACACTATATAATTGATTTTAATCAATTAATTGTATAGTTTTAAATAAAAAATCAAATTTAACCTATTCCCCTACATGGCTAATTTAATTAATTGATGGAATTTAATTAATCCTAATATATTTCAACATAATTTGAGCAACCAATAATAATTGAGAACACAAAGCACATGGATCACTCCAAATTGTTAAATCTCAATCACTCATTCTCAACTTTGAATCTTAATCACTCAAATTTGTCTACTTGTCCAAACATTTGAGACAATCATTTAAATTGTTCCCCCATTTAAAAACATTTCAAATTTTTTGACTCAACCAAGGCTAAATAATGATCAAGTAACTCTTCCCCCTACCCTCAGGATTTTACTATAAATAGAAGTCATTTTGAGAGCATAAAGGATCTTAGAAAATTTAAATCCATAGCATAACCACTATAGGCAATTTAAGAGCAATCGAGAAATATCTTGAGCATTTGAGAGTAAATAGTGAGATTTGAGAGCATTTATCATGAGCATTTAAGTTAATCTTTGTATCAAAGTGAGAATTGAGAGCTAGATTTAGGCATTTTATCATAATTTCTCATTCTAGGAGTGTCACTAGTAGAGAATAAGGCTGAGAGCTCTACTTACCAAACTTAGATAAAGAACCATGAGATGTTATGGATGTTAAATGAAATTCTTTAGATTAAATTTCTATTTTATTTTCATAGAATTGTAGTTAATTTTCTTAATTTCATGAAGGTTTAAACACTCAAACACACAAGAAAGTTAGTACAGTATTCATAGCTAAAAATTTGACAATTTCAAAATCTGGTGAAATTGGTCTCAAATCAAAGATCTCATGAAGATGAACCAAAAAACACCTTGAATCTTGAAAAGTGGAGCCTCTCATCTCAAGATACAAATGGTCAAAGTTTTGTCAAAGTAAGGAAGTCAGTACAGTGTTCGTAACTAAAAATTTGACCATTTTGAAATCTAGTCAAAGAGGTCTCAAATGGAAGATCTCATTGAGATGAACCAAAAAACACCATCAATCTTGAAAAATAGAGCCTCCCTTCTCAATATACGGATGATCAAAGTTTGGTCAAAGCAAGGAACTCAGTACAGTGTTTGTAGCTAAAAATTTGACCATTTTGAAATCTGGTGAAAGTGGTCTCCAATGGAAGATCTCATGAAGATGAATCAAAAACACCATGAATCTTAAAAAATGGAGTCTCTCTTCTCAAGACACAGATGTTTAAAGTTTGGTCAAAAAAGAAAGTCAGTATAGTGTTCGTAGCTAAAAATTTGATAGTTTCAAAATATGGTGAAAGTGTTGTCAAATCAAAGATCTCATCGAGATGAATCAAAAACCACCTTGAATCTTGAAAAATAGAGCCTCTCTTCTCAAGATACAAACGGTCAAAGTTTGGTCAAATGAAGGAAGTTACTATAGTGTTCGTAGCTAAAAATTTGATTATTTTGAAATCTAGAGAAAGTGGTGTCAAATCAAAGATCTCATTGAGATGAACCAAAAAAAACCATGAATCTTGAAACTAGAGCCTCTCTTCTCAATATATGGATAGTCAAAGTTTGGTCAAAGTAAGGACGTCAGTACAGTGTTCCTAGCTAAAAATTTGACAATTTTGAAATCTCATGAAAGTGGTCTCAAATGGAAGATCTCATCAAGATGAACCAAAAAACACCATGAATCTTGAAAAATGGAGCCTATCTTCTCAAGATACGAATGGTCAAAGTTTGGTCAAAGCAATGAAGTTAGTATAGTGTTCGTAGCTAAAAAATTGACAGTTTCAAAATCTTGTGAAAGTGGTCTCAAATTGAATATCTCGTCGAGATAAACAAAAAACCACCTTGAATCTTAGAAAATGGAGCCTCTCTTCTCAAAATACAGACGGTCAAAGTTTGGTCAAAGCAAGGAAGTCAGTACAGTGTTCGTAGCTAAAATTTGACCATTTTGAAATCTCCTGAAAGTTGTCTCAAATGGAAGATCTCATCAAGATGAACCAAAAAACACCATGAATCTTCAAAAATAAAGCCTCTCTTCTCAATATACGGATGGTCAATGTTTGGTCAAAGCAAGGAAGTTAGTACAATGTTTGTAGCTAAAAAGTTGACCATTTTGAAATTTGGTGAAAGTGGTCTCAAATTAAAGATTTCATCGAGATGAACCAAAAAACACCTTGAATCTTGAAAAATGGAGCCTCTCTTCTCAAGATACAAATGGTCAAAGTTCTGTCAAAGCAAAAAAGTTAGCATAGTGTTCATAGCTAAAAATTAGACAGTTTTCAAATCTTGTGAAAGTGGTGTCAAATCAAAAATCTTATCAAGATGAACCAAAAAACACCTTAAATCTTGAAAAATGGAGCCTCTCTTCTCAAGATACAGATGGTCAAACAAAGGAAGTCAGTGCAGTGTTTGTAACTAAAAATTTGACCGTTTTGAAATCTGGTGAAAGTTCTCTCAAATGGAAGATCTCATTGAGATGAACCAAAAAATACCATCAATCTTGAAAAATAGAGCATCTCTTGTCAATATATGGACTGCCAAAATTTGGTCAAAGTAAGGAAGTCAGTATAGTGTTTGTAGCTAAAAATTTGACCATTTTGAAATATGGTTAAAGTGGTCTCAAATGGAAGATCTTGTCAAGATGAACCAAAAAATACCTTGAATCTTGAAAAATGGAGCCTCTCTTCTCAAGATACAGATGTTCAAAACTTGGTCAAAGCAAGGAAGTCAATACAGTGTTTGTAACTAAAAAGTTGACCGTTTTGAAATCTGGTGAAAGTGGTCTCAAATGGAAAATCTCATCAAGATGAACTAAAAAACACCTTGAATCTTGAAAATGGAGCTACTCTTCTCAAGATACAGATGGTCAAAGTTTGGTCAAAGCAAGGAAGTCAGTACAATCTTTGTAGCTCAAAATTTGACCATTTTAAAATCTGGTGAAAGTGGTCTCAAATGGAAGATCTCATTAAGATGAACCAAAAAATACCATGAATCTTGAAAAATAGAGCCTCTCTTCTCAATATACGGATGGTCAAAGTTTGGTCAAACCAAGGAAGTCAGTACAGTGTTCATAGATAAAAATTTGACCATTTTGAAATCTGGTGAAAGTGGTCTCAAATGGAGATCTCATCAACATGAACCAAAAAACACCATGAATCCTGAAAAATGGTGCCTCTTCTCAAGATATAGATGTTTAAAGTTTGGTCAAAGCTAGGAATTCAGTACAGTGTTCGAAGCTAAAAATTTGACAGTTTCAAAATCTAGTGAAAGTGGTCTCAAATCAAAGATGTCGTCGAGATGAACCAAAAACACCTTGAATTTTGAAAAATAGAGCCTCTCTTCTCAAGATACGGACAGTCAAACTTTTGTCAAAGCAAGGAAGTTAGTACAATGTTCGTAGCTAAAAATTTGACCCTTTTGAAATCTGGTGAAAGTGGTCTCAAATAGAATATCTCATTGAGATGAACCAAAAGACACCATGAATCTTGAAAAATAGGCCCTGTCTTCTCAATATACGAACGGTCAAAGTTTGGTCAAAGCAAAGAAGTCAGTATAGTGGTCGTAGCTAAAAATTTGACAATTTTGAAATTTGGTGAAAGTGGTCCCAAATGGAAGATCTCGTCAAGATGAACTAAAAAAAATCATGAATCTTGAAAAATGGCACCTCTCTTCTGAAGATACGGATGGTCAAAGTTTGGTCAAAATAAGGAAGTCAGTACAATGTTTGTAGCTAAATATTTGACAGTTTCAAAATCTGGTGAAAGTGGTCTCAAATCAAAGATCTCATCAAGATGAACTAAAAAACACCTTGAATCTTTAAAAATGGAGCCTCTCTTCTCAAGATACGGAAGGTCAAAGTTTGGTCAAAGAAAGGAAGTCAGTACAATATTCATAGCTAAAAATTTGACTATTTTGAAATCTGGTGAAAGTGGTCTCAAATGGAAATGTCGTCAAGAATAACCAAGAAACACTATGACTCTTAGAAAATAGAGCCTCTCTTCTCAATATACAGATGGTTAAAGTTTGGTCAAAGCAAGGAAGTCAGTAGAGTGTTCGTAGCTAAAAATTTGACCATTTTGAAATCTGGTGAAAGTGGTCTGAAATCAAATATCTCGTTGAGATGAACCATAAAACACCTTGAATCTTTAAAAGTGGAGCCTCTCTTCTCAAGATATACACGATCAAAGATTGGTCAAAGCAAGGAAGTCAGTACAGTGTTTGTAGCTAAAAATTTGACCATTTTGAAATCTGGTGAAAGTGGTCTCAAATCAAAGATTTCATCGAGATGAACCAAAAAACACCTTGAATCTTGAAAAATGGAGCCTCTCTTCTCAAGATACAAACGGTCAAAGTTCTGTCAAAGCAAAAAAATTAGTATAGTGTTTGTAGCTAAAAATTTGACCATTTTGGAATCTGGTGAAAGTTTTTTTAAATGGAAGATCTCATTGAGATGAACCAAAAAACACCATAAATCTTGAAAAAGAAAGCCGCTCTTCTGAATATACGGACGGTCAAAGTTTGGTCAAAGCAAGAAAGTTAGTACAATGTTCGGAGCTAAAAATTTGACCATTTTGAAATCTTGTGAAAGTGGTCTCAAATGGAAAATCTCATCAAGATGAAACACAAAACACTATGAATCTTGAAAAATGGAGCCTCTCTTCTCAAGATACGGATGGTAAAAGTTTGGTCAAAGCAAGGAAGTCAGTGCAGTTTTTGTGGTCCCACAACCACGCTCCCCTTTTTAGCCTTTTGGCTTCAGGGGCCCCTCTTTCAATTTTTCTTTTCCTTAGCTTTCTTGTATGTCTGGTCTTTTTGTTTTATGTTTTTAGTTAGTTTTCCTTAGTTTTCAGTCTTGTCTCACTTTCAGACTTTCAGAGGTCTGAAAGTGCAAAAGGTTTGAGTTGGCGAAAGTCTAGAACAATGTTCTACCATGCCTTCGCATTTCTAGACCCATATGATTTCGGCCTTTCAGACGCTAAAAATTTGGGAGGTCTAACTCCCTGAAAGGTTGTCGGCCTTTCGGTATTTCGGCCTTTGGGAGGTCTAATACCCCTAAAAGGCAAAAAGGTTGATCGACAGGAGGCTGATGTCACGCTTCGATTTTCCTATAAAAGGTGCGAACTGAGTTTCTAACCCTCACTTGTTCTTTTTCTAGCTTGTCATTTTTCAGAGCTTTCTTCATAAGTCACTTGCTTCCAGCTTGTCACCTCGGTCTCATTTCTTTGTCTTCATCCACCAGCTTCCTAGAGGTTGGTCGTTCTCTTCTCTCTCTTTTGTTTTCTTGTTTTTGTTCGGTCTGTAGTTAGGGTTTCTTTCTTTGTAGGCCCTAGTTAGGGTTCTCGGCCTATCGTTTAGGGTTAGTTTGTTTTTCATCAATCTAGTTCAGCCTCGGGGATCATGAGGTTGTCCCCTCTAATCCCCCTGGTGTATTTGTGGTCAAACTCACCACCAAACTCATTTTCAAGTTCGACAAAACCAAACCCAGGTTTCGGCCACAATGTTTCAGACCTTTGCAGTCCAAAACTTTCAAACTCTTTGTAGTCTAAAATCTTCTAAGCGCTCTATAGTTTCATTGTTTTGGTGTTGTCGCACACCTAAACATCTTTTCATCTGATTCACCGAAACCCATAAGACCAAAGCTTTCAACAATATCACAGATCTCCAAAGTACCAATTTTAGCATTTTGGTGTTGTTGCACACCGAAACTTTGAATGCTCTGATTTGCTGAAATTGATACTAGCAGTTTAAAACATTGGCAATTCAAACACTAAGACATTTTTTGATGTTTTAGAGGTTTCAGCCTTCGAAGATTGTACACCTCTGATTCGTCGAAAGGCCAAAAATGGGGGTATCAACACATTTTTCAAACTCGAGCCTTCTTTTCTCATTTTTTACCCTTTCGGCCTTTTGGAGGTCTTGTCCCCCCGAAGGTTTGAAAGGTCAAAAAGGTCTTTCAAAGCTCTTCTAAGCTTAGTTTGTCAGAACTCTTGATTTTTCTAATATATTTTTTTCTCTCTTGCAATTTCATGTTACTGATTCATGTCTTTTTCTCTTTGCATAAATGATAGAGAAAGTTGTGTCATCAATGATTTGGTAAAGTGTGCCCAACCAGTGGGGAGGTCAGAAGATTGCACCTCATTGGTGCATTGCTCCTTTATGAATGCAGGAGCTCATCTAGTCTCCATCTTATCTCTGGACATGATCAATACTTTAGCAAATCACTATGTGCTTGATGAGAGGATGGTGAAGAATAGTGTAGGTGAAGTGGTCCTGGATTTGAGACTAGATAACATTGAGGATGTCTTCCACCTACCCAAAGGGGTCAAAAATTTCTATAACTTTCACATTAATAAGGGTATGGAGTTATACAACAAGGATGTGTCACGAGCCCATGGAATTGTAAATAATGAATCTCTCATGTAGCCCATGCCAAAGAACAAGTTAGATAGGATTGATATGCGGAGGAGCTATATGCAGGAAGATATCCAAGCAACTATCACAATGATTAGTAGAGTGTATGGGTTACCAAAATCTATTCAGTTGGAGCCCTGGATGATCCTACTCATCCAAAAGATAAGGGAAAGACAAGAAATGTTTGATTGGGCCACCATCTTGAGCGACAATCTAGATGAACAACTGATCAGAGTAAAAATTGATCCACACTTCTACATGACATCTTATGTTGTGTACCTACTAGCGGCCAGGGCAGTGTACCTAGGATTGACCAAGATTTGTGCTATGCGGGACCTGAACACATGACCATTCATGATGTATCCTCAATTGGTCAGAAAGGAATACTATACACATAATAGTCCAAATTTCTAGATTGTCAATAATGCATTTGTCTTCACCAGGATACGCTCCATAGAGGGAGACTATACAAAAAGGATGTCTACTAAAGCTGCAGCAAAATTGAAGGCCCTCGGGGCATTCTACATCCAATTCAGGACCTTCTCATACATCTAGGTGGTGGGATGCACCCTGACACCTAAGAAGTTACCTAGGTATCCTTTTGACATAGTAGTCCTCTTGGAGATAGCAAGGTAGTTGTCGGATGCCCATGAACACATCAGGCACAAGAAGAAACATTTCTGGGATTTCCAAATTTCTATCAGTCCCCACTATATTCCTGACATGAAAATTTGCAAGTCACTGTCCTTTGAATGGGATGAGTTCTCTCTGCCAACCTACAACTTGATAAGAGCTCACTTTGATGCCATTGGTACTTTTAGCCATATAATGGGGAGACATTATATTCATGAGCCACATATTGAAGATCACTAGATGAACTATGTAGATGATTATGAGGTTAGAATCTGTGACTATTTCTAGATGAGTTTGGAGCTGGTGCAGACTACTCTATCACTAAAAATTCCCTAGAAGGTAAAAGATGCTGACTCTGAGAACATCTTGGATCCCATCTACAACATAGAAAAAGTGTACACAAGGGCTATCCTAAATGTAGAGGTAGATAGAGATAAAAATGATGACATTGATTTCAAAGCTAGACATGTAGTCAAGGTCACTGAAGCTTGGATCACCCATCCATTCCCTATGGAACATGTGCCTATGAAGCAACTTCCAGAGCAACCTTCCAAAGAGAAGAAGAAGAAGGGAGAGAAAATACTGAAACCATAATTTAAAGATGTTGTACCCCTAAAGCCAGAGATGGTTTACAATCATGAGCACCTGACAACATATGGTCTAGCTACTTAGTCAAAGAAAGTAAAAACTAGAATGACAGAGAGCATAGCACCTCTAGATGTGCCTTCTCTTAGTGGTCATGATTCACCTAACGTAGCGAAGAAAAATAAGTCTAAGATAATAGGACCTAAGATGGCTAGCATGATCAAAGGGAATGTCTACAAAGAAAGAAAGGCTTAATGCCTACTCAAATGGACACCCTTCTGGAAGATGATGAAGATAACTTGGATCAAGTACCTGTCAATAGAAGAACTCACTCTATGGGATTCATGAAAAAAAGGAGAGTTATGGAGGATGATCAAGAGGATGCTGAAGAGGCAACCCAAGGGGAACCCATAAATCTATATTTTCTAGGGGATGATGAATTTGACATCAGAAACTTTGAGGGGCTTCATGGTTTCCAAGAATCTGAGTAGCAAGCTCTAGTCCAAGGACAGTCGGTGACTTTTCATTCTTTCCCTACACAATTCAATAATACCCAAGGCAAGAAGAGGGAGGGAATTACACAAAGATCCCAAGAAGCAATGAAGGAAGTGATAGTTGAAGTACAAAAGGAGACTGTGGAGCCAGATAAAGATTCTTCCATTGAGATGGATGCAACAACACAAGTTCCTTTGGTTCTACAATCAGTTCAAACTCCACTCTCGCCTCCACATCCAATACCATTGACCACTCCGCTTCTGCCTCCAATTCAAACCACTTCATTACCTCAGTAGCCTCCACCATTTCATGATCCCATGCCAACTCCACCTCCTCCATTCATGCCTTCACCCACTCCCTTTGTTGCTCCAACTCTAACCCCTACGATGTAGAATCCTCCCTCTCAAGCACCTGACCTGTCATTGGCCCACATAGAAGTACTAACACAAGCATCTCAAGAGCTTGAGGGAGAAATAGAGGTAGTTGATGAGGAGATAGGAGAAGAACATGTAGAATCAGAGGAGCCAGCTAATATAGAATAACCACTGGTTGAGGAGGAGAAACAAGTTGTTGAGGAAGAGAAGACAGATGAAGGAGAACAAACAGTTGAAGAAGAGGAACAAATACAGGAGGGGGGAGATCAGAATGTAATGAAAGAACAAGACACAAAAGGAGAACTAGAGGAATGCCATGGAGAAATGGAAATGGAATACCAAGATACTACCTCGATTCTCTCAGCTCCTTACGATCCCCTCAATGCTTTCTCCAAGCCCACTTGGTTCACCAAGGAGATCCAGCCAAGGGAAAGGGTATACACTGATGATGAGGTAGACATGGAAGCTTTAGGGAAAGTGTTCCATCATCCTAGACCTAGTACCCAAGTGAGGACACTATCATATGTGATGCAATATCAAGCGAGAAGATGGAAGGCTCAAGTAGCAATTCCCGTAATGAGCATCAGTATAGTCGAGATCACTCTAGATGACTATGTGTTAGAGGAGGTGGATTTGGGGAAACCAACCAGGGAGGGAAGTAAAACTCTAGCTACCCTTAGATTAAAACACACCCTCAGATTCATGGATATAGATTAGGAGAAAATAAAGGCTTTGATGGAACAAAATGAAGCCATGAAAAGATTCATTCTCAAGACAATGGGTCCCATTGACCCTGAGAACCCTGAGGCCTCATTACGGGTCATTTTGGAGAAAAAGAGTGAAATGAGTACAAATATCCCACACTCTTTTGTACAGGCTTGTGTAGACTAGAAGGAGGATTTTGAACAATTTGCAACAATATCTCTCAAGAAGATTCTCAGACCCCTTAGAAACATTCTTCAAGGAATAACCTCCCTAGTAGAGATCATGAGCAAAGAAGACGACATGGAGGAGAAGATTTTAAAATGGTAGAAGATACTAGATTACCTAGTAGTAATAAGGAAGAAACACTTCCAAGTTTTGGTAAAAGTCTATGAAGGCTCAAAAATGGAAAATTTTGAGCAATGGATCTAGGATATAACAACAGTATTGACCATCTTTGAAAAGGTTCTCAAAAGGATGGACAAGAGACAAGATAACAATATACTTTTTGTAAAAGAATTGCATAAGTTATTTGAAGATCTGGACTTGGATCTATATGATGAGGATGACACCAAGACAATGCATTCTATGAAAGCCATCATCAATTAGTATCTAAGTATATTCAGAGGAGTCAACACCAAAGAGGACCTTCAAGAGATGTTCTATCAGAAGGAAGAGATTCAGAAAGTGTTATCTTAGGAAGATGAAATACAGACTTTTGTAAGAGAATTGATCACCTTCCGAGATAGACAATAAGAAATCCTTGAAGGGGTCAAAATGCCCAACTTTGAAGAAGTACTAGAGATTGTGGATAGGTTCTGGAAAGCACATCTAGAAGTACTCCCTAGTTAGTGAGCAGCCAATCCAGAGTTAGCCAAATTTTGTATAGAGAAAATGCAGTTTTTTGTACTTAGCCATTTTTGCAAAGCTCAATTTTTGGCCTTTCAGCCCTAGAGAACTTTCAGCCTCTGAAAGTCCGAAGTCCAAAATTGGGAATGAAGGACTTGACACTTAGTCATTTTTGAGGCTTGGTTTTTTCGGACCAACTATCAGGATTTGGGTGCTTTTTGGCATGTCTGCCGTTTAACTTCAATTATCTAAGAGTTGATTTTTCAGTCAACTGGGCTTCTTTTTGGTGGTCATTTTTTCATGATTTGGGGATCTCTTCTAGTTGAGTCCATGTGGAGAAGCTGCAACCAAGGATCAAGGGAAGATTCAAGGAGATTATGAAGAGTATGCACAAGTTACAGATTCATTTTTTAGATGATTTATGCATGATTTGTTCTAGTTTTTTGAATGCACAAGGTTTAATTCCATGCTAGGGTAGTTTAACTTATTCTTAGATGTAATTACCTTAATGCAATCTCTAGTTTAGAATTTATTTCCAAGTTTCATGCAACTGAAACCCTAGCTGCGAAAATAAGAGCACAACTCTATAAATTGTAATAAAATGATGTAATGAGGGTCAATTTGATCATTAATGCAATACATATAGTTGGTGCTTCATTCATGGTGTGATATTTCTGCTATCTATACAAAATTTTTGAATGTGTGTTTTTCTCATTCATTTATTTCAAAGAGCCAATTGATTGTTTGATGATTTCAAATCTACGGTTATTAGTTCAGTGTTTGCTGGTATTACATTTCTTTGTTGTGAAGAATTTTTGAGAAGATTATTCTTTTGGTGTTGGAAGATTAACTTGTCTCACATGTGCGCACATCTATGGTGGCTTCATGATCTGATGAGTTTTGGCTTATCCTAAGTCTGCATTTGTTTCATTATGCTGATGATTGCATCTACTTAGCTGAATATTGTAATTTATTTTGGTCTCTATTTTGTGGGTTTCATCATCTTCTTGGTCTTTTAATTCACAAAGTGGTGTGGTATTAGTTTATGTCCATTCATTTCTTTTTAGAAATTTCTTTCAAATTCTTGTTACCCTACTTCTTACCTTCTTTGCAAATTATTTTAGTAGATCAATTAGATTAATATTTCTTTATTTTAAATCTGAAAATAAAAAAAAGAGATATTGTGGTATTCTAAATTTTATTTTGCAACCTCCTTTGAGATGCAAACCAGAAAAGGCCTCTTTGTTAACATATTCACATTTGTCTTCCCTTGAGCTATCCAAGCAATTGAGACCCAACCATAAGGAACCTTGAGATTGATTCCATCAATCTTCCAAGAGGGGAATTTTCTTGCATAAATTCCTAGCCGTTGTCTTTGTGTAAAAATGATGCTCAACAAAAGTGGCTCTAGGAGGGGCCTCAAAAGGGAAACCCCAGAATATCAGATCATTCTCTCCCGAAAGGTTTGAACAAGTCCTCAGATCTTCACCAAAAAAAGGGGAATTCCTTGAACTTTGAGAAGTTCATAGACCTCGCAGCAATAGAACAAAATGCGGAGAGGATACATCTGATCATCAATCTAATCTTCCTCCATTTCCTACCATTGCTACCTTGCTTGTTGTTCCTCCACCACCAGCTCCAATGGCATTTTTCACAAATGCTCAAAGCTCTCCATTGAACATACAAGGACAACTCCACCAGCTACCCAAGAATCCTAAGAAATTCTTCCCACATTTCATCTATGGAGAATCCAGGATAGCGGAAGAGCACGTTCGTACATTCAAGGAATTGTGCAATCGTAAAGAGATTTCTTATCAAGATGTCATGTGTTGCCTTTTCCCCTACACTCTGGGGGAATTCATATATAATTGTTATTTTAACTTTCCACAAGGATCCATCTCCACATGGGTGGAATTTGAATCAAAATTTTTCAATCAATTCAAGCTATATGTGGATCTAACAACTCTTCATCACCGGTTCATCTCGGTTAGAAAGGACCTCAATGAGTCAATCGCTATGTTCAATCACTATTTCCATAAGATGTACCAAAAAATTAAAGCTCCTTATAATGTACCAATTGGGGCTGCTATACAAGTGTACCTACATGCCTTGGATCCACTAACATCTATATTATTGAAAAAGGTTTCCCCTAGGTGATATAGACACTCTAGAAAAAGTGTGTGATGAGGCTATCACATTTACCCAACATATGGACTTGCAAGCAGGGGGAAATTATGGTATTCCACCAACATTGGGGAATGCTACTATGACTGGTCCATTCACAACAAATAAACAATTTCTGGTACAACACACCCCAAGGCTCAACCTAGTGCCAGCTCTATACTCTATTGCCCCACCACTTTCCATCATGTACCCAGGGTATGATGCACCTAAGGCAGCCTTGTGTGAGAAAAAGGTTTCTATCCCAAGTGAGCTGGACCATGCTCTAGTGAATGATTTGGATGCCATGAAAAATACATTGTCCCATTTGACCGGAGATATTACTAGGATGAAGCTTAACCCATCTCAGAACTAGGGGAACTACCAATGCCCGACTGCTGCCCCAAATACCTACTCCCAAAATCAAAATCATAATTATGGCAATTACAACAAAAACAACAACAATAATGGTGGCAGTTCTAGGAATGGTTCCCAAGATAAGTAGTTTGGTCAATAATGAACAAATAAAACATGGAACACATGCCCAAATAATGGTAGCATACCCTCAGACAATGCCAATGTTTTTACCTCATCTAAGGTTAACTTTACCCAAGGTTCTAACATGCACCAACTAGATAATGAGTATAGGGGCAAGTTTGACAACCAAAAAGCCCAAGATCCTAAAATTTCTCAGACCCATTTCAGTTCCATGGTCTTTGATTCATATGATCCAAGTACGGATAGAACTCCTATTGATAATATAGCGGAAGAATAATTTGTCTTCCCTTTCAATCAAGAAAGTCAGCCGAAGTACTTTGAGGTCCACACTTTCTAGAACAATAACATAAATACCTATAACCTAAGGAGTAGGAGAGAACCTCTCACTAATAGCATTCCCTTAGGAATGCATACCACTTCACCTAATCTAATGGATAGCAATAATCCCACACCCCCAAGAGGCCCTGGTGCCATTGTCACTCCGGCAACACAACATCAACCCACTCTATTAAAAAATCCAATCTAGACAAATGAAAAGTACAATGTAATAGGGGAACTCAAGAAATTTAGAACTAATATGTCAATGTACGACATGTTGCAAATTTGTCCCACTCAAAGAGAAGCCCTCTTGAAGTCACTGGATCCTTCCAAATTGGCCTCATCTAGAAACAACCCCAGAAATGTATCCAACATGAATACGATAGAGGCGATGCTGACTATATTCAAAGATAAGGTGGAGGTACCCCCATTCTTGCCTAGCCTCAAGATCTTTGGAAGGAACCTACATAATTGTTTGATTGAATCGGGGGCTTCATGTAATGTGATGCCATTGTCCATATGTCAAAAATTAGGGATGAACCCTCAACCAACTAACCGAGTAGTGATCCAACTAGACAAACCAAAGGTCAGAGTCATTGGAGTCTTGAAGGATACACATACAATTGACCACTGACCCCAGAATCCAAGATTGCATTGACATACATGTGGTGGACATCCTGGAAACATATGACATGTTTCTTAGCAGGGAATGGATCTGATCATTGAGAGGATGGTTCTCTATCGACTTTACTCAACTTTGGCTGTCGTGGAGGGGGCTCAATAACCAAATCAAGCTCAAAGCATAGCCCAAGTTTAAACAAATGATAACTAAGTATAATACTCCAAGTGAAGTCCTCTTTTCGCAGGTAGATTTGGGAGTATATTGATTTGACAAGGCATTCACATTCCATCTCAAAGAAGAAGAAAACTCAAACGATAGCCCCGTGCAAGGGCTAGTGAGTACCTAGATTCCTGAGGAGATTCTTACAGAATTCATAGATGGTATGATGAAAAATATGATGCATCTTGGCCAAGACACTGACCCAAACATACTGATGTTACTAGGGTATTGTCATCTCCATAAGATAAACCACTCAGAGTTTACATGCCAAGATTGCCAAGAGGCAGTGGTTCAAGTAATAAGCTAGGTGTCTAGTGTACCCAAACTTACAACAAAATCAACCACAGTTCCAGATGGTAACACACCTCCCTTTGAGGAACAACCTCAAGATCTTGAAACTAAATGCCATGTACAAGAGGAATGGAGTTCTTTTGATGATGGTTTCCTACCTCCATGTTGAGAGGTTTAGTGTGAGATGAAAGATAAACAAAGAATGAAATGGGTTCCTCCTTCCAAGAGGGAACACTCAGATGAAGAGTACTTGAAGGTCCCAAGCATAGAGAGTTTTCCAGTACCTGAAACCTCCACCGAACCTTCGGTTGACACATGTCTCTCTGAAAAGGCATCACAAACACAAACTAAAAAATCTCCCCATAAGAATCACTTTGTTTGGAAACTCTATTTCGATGGCTCCAAGTGTAAGCAAGGAGCAGGAGCAGGGATTGAATTGGTCAATCCTTGTGGAGGTTCATATTACACTACATATTGATTACAATTCTATTGTACCAATAATGCTTTTGAGTATGAGGCCCTAGTTTGGGGTTTCCTCTTAGCACATGAGAAGAAGTTGAAAGCCTTAGTTGTTGAGGGAGATTCACAGTTGATAGTTTTCCAGATCTGAAGATAGTATTCATGCACCAATAAGCACTTGATATCTTACCGCAACCGCATCTAGGACTTAATTGAAATTTTGAGGCTTTCAATATTTAGAGTGTCTCCAAGAGAAGAAACATTGTTGCTGATTCTCTGCCCATGTTGGCAAGCTCCTTACATCCACTGGAAAAATCTAAATTGAAGAAATTCTCTGTAGAACTGGTGGTTGTGCTAGTTGTCCCTGACAATATCAAAAACTTCCAGGTATTCCAAGATGATCAGCAGATACTGGAATTCATCATGAATGCAGGAATCTTTGACAAACAAAGCATTAATGAAGAAGAAGATGAAATAGAAGAGTTAGATGACCTATGGATCTTAAACTTAAAGACTAATTCTATTCTGAAAGGGATGGTAGCCCTGGAAAGGATATTTGATAAGGATGAACTTATGCATGAAAGAGGAAAGACACTAGTAGTAGGTAGTGATGACTGCAAGCTCTACAACTCAGGAATGCAGGATGAACCTAGGGAGGTTTGTATTGGAAAAGTGGGTACGCCTAAAGAAAATAGGTGAATGGTAGAGCTAATCATAGAGTATAAAGACATCATAGCCTAGAGCTATGAAGACTTAAAAACATATGATCCCAATGTTATTATGCACAACATCCCTTTGAACCCAGATGCTAAACCCTTTCACCAGAGACAAAGGCTGGTGAACCTTGTGATTGAACTAGTAATCCAGAAGGAGGTACAAAAGTTTCTTGATGCCAAAATCATTTTCCCTATCTATCATTTGACTTGGGTAGAAAACCTCATCCCGGTAAGAAAAAAAAAAGTGGAGAGGTGCGACTTTGTGTTGATTTTTGAAATTTGAATAGGTCCTCTCAGAAGGACAACTACCCACTACTATCCCTTGATGAAGTGTTGCAGTTGGTTAATGGTTCCCAAATGATGTCTTTTCTAGATGGCTACTCCAAGTACAACTAGGTCATGGTAAAAGAAGAGGATCACCTGAAAACAACTTTCATAATGAAGTGGGGTACATTTTCTTATCATGTATGCCATTTGGTTTGATCAACACAGGAGCTACTTTCTAATGAGCTATGGACAAAGCGTTCAGAGGTCTGATCAACAAATGCATTTTCATCTATATGGATGACCTCATAGTTTTCTCCAAAAACTGCATGGACCACATTGAAGATCTATGGAAGGTCCTGAAAAGGTGTCAACATTATGGAATCTCTCTGAATCCTAAGAATTATTTCTTAGGGGTAACCCAAGGAAAACTTCTCAGGCACATCATATCTAAAACATGCATCTCAATTGATCCTAAGAGAGTGGAAGGTATTCTCAAATTGGTTCCCCCAAATAGCAGGAAGGAATTGAAATCATTCTTTAGGAAAATCAACTTCGTCAGAAAGTTCATTAATGGATTTGCAGAGATGTGCGTCTGTTGAACAATATGTTAAAGAAAGATACTAAGATTGAGTGGAGCACTCTAGCTAAAGAACCCTTTGAAGAAATCAAGACATCCATTTCCACTGCTCTAGTTCTAGTCAACCCTGATTATCTTCTAACATTTAAGGTTTATTCCTTTGCATCAGAACACTCATGTGCAGGGATCCTCAAGAAGAAGAAGGAAGGAAAAGATGAATGACCTATAGCTTTCATGAGCTATCCCCTGAAGAACGTAGAACTCAAGTACCCAAACCTTGATAAATAATCTTTTTCCTTGGTCAAGGCCATCAAGAAATTTAGACACTACATCCTCTAGAGTAAGGTCATTGCTATTGTTCCAGATCCAGCAGTCAAATTCTTGTTGATGCAAAATGAATTGGGAGAAAGAAGATGGAAGTGGATGGCTATACTTCAAGAGTTTAACATTGAGATCCAACCAATGAAACTAGTGAGAGGTCAAGGTCTTACCAAGATGCTGGAAGAAATAGAGCAGGGCTTGGTATGCCAAGTATACACCAACGAAGGAATGGTCATGGATATTTGGTATCAAGACATAGTTTACTATCTATTTCAAAATTGTTTCCCTAAGGGATTGAATAGTTCATAGAGGAGAGCACTAAAGAATAAGAGTGGTTCATACATGCTAAAAAATGGGAAGCTCTACAAATGCAATTATGATGTCCTCTATCTACGTTGTTTGGATCAGACAAAAGCTGAGAAGGTTCTAATAGAATTTCATGATAAGTATGGTACTAGACACAAATCATCAGAAGCCATAGCCCATCATATATTAAGATCTAGCTATTACTAGTCGACTTTGTTCAAAGACACCAATGAGCACGTGCACTCTCGTCATGTTTTCTAGACCACTACCATTCATGAGAGACATTCGATGATGCCCTTACAACCATTTTACGAGGTGCACCCATTCACCCAGTGGGGGTTGGATTTCATGGGAATGATTAATCCTCCATCCTCTATAGGACATAGATACATCTTTACTGCAAGTGATTATTGCACACACTGGATAGAGGCACAGGTTCTAAAGAATTGTACTACTAAGGTGATAACCAAATTCCTAGAAGAATTTATCATCACAAGGTTTGGCATGTCATTCTTCCTGGTATGTGATAATGCTCCTTATTTCCTCATCTTCAACTCTCATCCAATGGGCCTTCAAGAACTAGGTAATTCTCAAATTCTCATCCAATTACTATCTACAAGGAAATGGAGTTTCTAAATCAACCAATAAGAACTTAACCACGATAATCAAACACCTCTTGGATGATAATCCCAGAGATTGGCACACTCAGTTTAAATATTCTCTATGGACAGATCATGTGAGAATCAAGAATGCCTTGGGGACCTCTCCCTACCAACTGGTGTATGGTCTGCAACCTATTTTTCTGATGAACCTAAAAAATATTAACTATGAGATTCATAGATCAATAAATAGAGGGTGAGGATCAGGTGCAGATTCACCTCATGAACTTACTGGATCTTTAGGAGAAAAGAACCATGGCTTTGGAACATATGGCCAAACACCAAGCTGTTATCAAGCGTTGGTTTGACAAAAGAGAAACAATAAAGGCCTTCAAGATCTTTGATTTTGATTTAATGTGGGACAAAGCAAAAGAAAAACTAGGCAGCCACACCAAGTTTTAACATTTGTGGATAGGCCCTTTCTAGATCACAGAGATCCCGGGAGAGAATACTTTCTAGATTAGTTCTCTTGATGGAGAATTGCTCCCATTACCAGTCAAAAGCCAGTTTCTTAAGCACTATTTTGGGTCTTGACTGGCCCTTTGTGTAATATTGTACATTCTTGTATTTTAGACTCTTTTCTTTTTTCTTTCTTTTGGTTTTTTCATTTGCATCCTTTTTGTTAAGTCCTTTTTTGCAAGGGTAAGTGTTTTTTGAGCTTAGTGATCTACACTAAGTAGTCCAAGTAAGAGATAAGGGTTTTCCATTGTCAAACTCTTTGATGTAGTTTTTATCTTGCAATGAGCTAGATACAAAATTGGAAGGGTTTTTCTTTTCAGACTTCTTGAAAGGGTTTGTTAGAACTAACCATCCTCAAAACTAAAATAAATTTAAAAGGGGATCCTGAGTCATGAGTCTCTCATGATAGGATTCCAATCAGAGTTAGGAAATACCCATGGTCATGAAGGAAGTTGGGAGTTAGAACCCTATCCTAACTAGAACACAGACTAAAAGAAAAGAGAAAGAAAGAAAAAAGGAGGAACACATAAAGATGAGATTAACAACAAAAGGCTCAAAGCTGGGGTGGCACATTCTAAGCACTATCCCGGTTACACAAAAAAAAATGAAGAAAAAAAAGAGAGCAAAGAAACAATATTTGACAAAAGCCACAGCAAGTATCAAAGTAGCAGATGTTGAACAAAATCAAAAGAAAATTGTTCAGAACATAATGGTTCAAAAGAATCAGTTTTAAAAAATTGACGCATATCAAGTGTAAGAGCCCTCCAAAGGAGTTTAAAACTTCTAACAAAGCTCATCTACAGTAGGGGGAAGGGTGATTTTAGCAACCTCTATCGGGGCTATAAATGTCTACCTGGTAGTAGAGCAAGGTTAAATTGACTCTTGACTGACTTCAAATCAGTGGGCAGTGATCTGGTGATGATTGGTTGATAATTAGCGAAGGCTTATGGAAAGGGATTGCTGGAAAATTTGAAGACATGTAATCACACACTGGATACAGATGTTATGATGTCCTCAATCTTGATGATGATGAGAAAATCTCTCTGGCTAAAGATCTTGTGCTTGGCTCAATGTAGGATGGGATTGTTTCAAGGCAGAATGGCTCTAGGAAACTCAGGTTGTTTCCCTTTCTTTTGTTGGGGCTATTTGTTGTGGTCCCAAAACTATGCTCCCCTTATTTTCCTTTTGGCTTCAAGGCCCCCCCTTTCTTTTCCACTTGTCCTTAAATTTCTTATATGTCTGGTCTTTTTTTTTTCTATTTTTAGTTATTTTTCCTTAGTTTTCAGTCTTGTCACACTTTCGAAGGTCCAAAAGTGTGAAAGGTCTGAGTTGGTGAAAGTTTGGAACAACATTTTACCATGCCTTGGCATTTTTGGACCCATGTGGTTTCAAACTTTCAGACACCAAAAATTCAGGAGGTCCAACTCCCCAAAAGGGAGTCAGCCTTTCAGCATTTTGGCCTTTCAAAGGTTTGATACCCTTGAAAGGCTGATCAAAGGGTGGCTGACGTCACCCACCAATTTTCCTATAAAAGGCACAAATTGGATTTTTAACCCTCACTTGTTTGCTTTCTAGCTTGTCATTTTTTCAGAGCTTTCTTTATGTGTCGCTTGCTTCTAGCTTGTCGCCCCAGTCTCGTTTCTTTGTCTTTCTCCACTAGCTTCCTAGAGGTTGGTCTTTCTCTTCTCTCCCTTTTGTTTTCATTTTTTTTCTTCGGTATATAGTTAGGGTTTCTTGCTTTGTAGGCCTAGTTAGGTTTTTCAACCTATCATTTAGGGTTAGTTTATTTTTCATCGGTCTAGTTCAACCTTGGGGATTGTGAGGTTGTCCCCTCTAACCCCCCCAGCGTGTCTATGTTCAAACTCACCGACAGACTCATTTTTGAGTCTGACAAAACCAAAGCTTGGTTTCGGCCACAGTGTTTCAGACCTTCGCTGTCTAAAACTTTCAAACTCTCCGCAATCCAAAATCTTCTAAGTGCTCTACAGTTTCAGTGTTTCATTGTTGTCACACATCGAAACATCTTTGTATCTGATTCACCAAAACCCATAGGACTGAAGCTTTTAGCAATATCATAGATTTCCCAAGTACCAGTTTCAGTGTTTGAGTGTTGTTGCACACTGAAACTTTGATTGCTCTGATTTTCCGAAACCGATACTAGCAGTTTAAAACATTGGCAATGCAAACACTAAGGCATTTTTTGACATTTCAGAGGTTTCAACCTTCAAATATTTTACACCTCTGATTCACTAAAAGGCCGAAAAGTGGGGTATCAATGCATTTTTCAAACTTGAGCCTTCTTTTCACATTTTTGGCCCTTTTAGCCTTTTAGAGGTCTTGTACCCCCGAAGGTCCGAAAGGCTGAAAAGGTCTTTCAGAGCTCTTCTAAGCTTAGTTTATCAGAATTCTTGGTTTTTCTGAGATATTTTTCTTTCTCCTACAATTTCATGTTACTAATTCATGTATTTTTCTCTCTACAGAAATGGCCAAGAAAGTTGTGTCATCAGCAATGAAATATCAATTCAAGGGATACCATCTACCTTTGAAGGTGACCAACCTACATCCAAATATCACAGACACTCACATTGGTAGTGTAAGCTAGAATGACTTTTTGGTAAAGTGTGCCCAATCAGTAGGGAGGTCAGAAGATTGCACCTCATTGGTGCATTTCTCCTTGGTGAATGCAGTAGCTCATCTAGTCTCCATCTTGTCTTCAGACTTGATCAACACTTTGCTAAATCACTATGTGCCTGATGAGAGGATGGTGAAGAATAGTGTAGGCAAAGTGGTCTTGGATTTGAGACCAGATAACATTGAGGATTTCTACTACCTACCCAAAGGGGTCGACAAGTTCTATAAATTTCACATCAACAAGGGGATGGAGTTCTACAACAAGGATGTGTCATGAGCCCATGGCATTATAAATAATGAATATCTCATGTAACCCATGCCAAAGAAAAAGTTGAATAGGAGTGATATGCGGAGGGGCTATATGTAAGAAGACATCCAAGAAGCTATCACAATGATTAGTAGAGTGTATGGGTTACCAAAATCTATTCAGTTGGAGCCCTAGATGATCCTGCTCATCCAAAAGATAAGGGAAAGATAGGCAAGGTTTGATTAGGCCACCATCTTGAGAAACAATCTAGCTAAGTAGCTAATCAGAGTAAAAAGTTATCCTTACTTCTACATGACATCTTATGACTTGTACTTACTGGCAGCTAGGGCACTGTATGCAAGATTGACTAAGATTGGTGCTATAGAAGACTCAAACACATGGCCATTCATGATGTATCCTCAATTGGTCAGAAAGGAATACTATACACATAACAATCCAAATTTCCAGATTATCAATGATGCATTTGTCTTTGCCTTCATACACTACATATAGGGAGACTATGCGAAAAGGATGTCTACTAAACCTACCAAAAAAGTGAAGGCCCTAATGGCATTCTACATCCAATTCAAGACCTTCACATACATCTGGGTGGTAGGATGCACCCTGGTACCCAAGAAGTTACCTAGGTATCCTTATGACAGAGTAGTCATCTTGGAGATAGCAAGGTAGTTGTTGGATGCCCACGAACACAGTAGGCACAAGAAGAAACATTACTGGGATTTCCCAATTTCTATTGGCCCCCACTGTGTTCCAGCCATGAAAATCTGCAAGTCACTATCCCTTGAATGGGATGAGTTCCCTCTGCCAACCTACAACTTGATAAGAGCTTGCTTTGATCCCATTGGTACTTTCAGCCATATAATGGGGACACATTTTATTCATGAGCTGCATATTGAAGATCACTGGATGAACTGTGTAGATGATTATGTGGTTAGAATTAGTGACTATTTCTAGATGAGTTTGGAGATGGTATAGACTTCTCTATCACTAAAAATTCCATAGAAGGTAAAAGATGCTGACTTTGAGAACATCTTGGATCCCATCTACAACATAGACAAAGTGTACACAAGGGCTATCCTAGATGTATAGGTAGACAAAGATGAAAATGATGACATTGATTTCAAAGCTAGACATGTAGTCAAGGTCACTAAAGCTTGTATCACCTGTTCATTCCCTATGGAACCTATGCCTATGAAGCAACTTTCAGAGTAGCCTTCCAAAGAGAAGAAGAAGAAGGGAGAGAAAATACTGAAACCACAATTTAAAGATGATGTACCCCTAAAACTAGAGATGGTTTACAGGCATGAGCGCCTGACAGCATATGGTCTAGCTACTCATTCAAAGAAAATAAAAACCAAAATGACAAGGATCATAGTGCCTCCAAATGTACCTTCTTCCAATAGTCATGAGTCTCCTAATGTAGAAAAGAAAACTAAGCTTTAGATAATAGGACCTAAGTCAAATGGCATGATCAAAGGAATGTCTACAAAAGAAAGAAAGGCTCAACGTCTACTCAAATGGACACCCTTCTGGAAGATGATGAAGATGACTTGGACCAAGTACCTCTCAATAGAAGAACTCACTCTATGAGATTTATGAAAAGGAGACTTATGGAGGATGATCAAGAAGATGCTAAAGGTACAACCCAAGGGGAACCCATAAATCTAGATTTTCTAGGGGATGATGAATTTGACAACAAAGACTTTAAGGTGCTTCATGGTTTCCAAGAATCTGAGCAGTAGGCTCCAATCCAAGGATATTCGATGACTTTTGATTATTTCCCTACATAATTCACTAATCCCCAAGGAAAGAAGAGGGAGTGAACTCCACAAAGATCCCAAGAAGCAACAGAGGAAGTGATAGCTAAAGTACAAAAGGAGACTCTAGAGTTAGACAAATATTCTTCCATTAGAGAGGATGCAAAAGCACAAGTTCCTTTGGTTCCACAATCAATTCAAACTCCACTCTCACCTTTGCATCCAATACCATCAACCACTCCCCTTCTAGCTCTAGTTCAAACCACTCCATTGCCTTAGTAGCCTCCACCATTTCATGATCCCATGCCAACTCCACCTCCTTCATTCATGCCTTCACCCACTCCCTTTGTTTCTCCAACTCTAACCCCTACCATGTAGAATCCTCCTTCTCAAGCACCTACCCCATCATTGGCCCACATAGAAATACTGACACAAGCATCTTAAGAGCCTAAGGGAGAAACAAAGGTAGTTGATGAGGAGATAGGAGAAGAACATGTGGGATCAGAGGAGCTGGCTAATATAGAAGAGCCATCGACTGAGGAGGGGAAACAAATTGTTGAGGAAGAGCAGACAGATGTTCAGGAGAATGAACAACTGAAGAAGAGGACAAAATACATTAGGGGGGAGAGTAGAATGTAATGGAAGAAAAAGAGAAAGAAGGAGAAGGAGAGGAAGGCCATGAAGAAATGGAAATGGAATACCAAGCTACTACCTCAACTCTCACAACTCCTTACGAGCCCCTCAATGCTTTCTCCAAGCCCATTTGGTTCACCAAGGAGATCCAGAAAAGGGAAAGGGTACACACTGATGATGAGGCAGACATGGAAGCTTTAGGGCAAGTGTTCCATTAGCCTAGACCCAGTACCCAAGCGAGGATAGTGTCATATGTGATGTAGGATCAAGTGGGAAGATGGAAGGCTCAAGTAGTGGTTCCAACAATGAGCATCAGTACAGCCGAGATCACTCCAGATGACTATGTGTTAGAGGAGGTGGATTTGGAGGAACCAACCAGGGAGGGAAGTAAAAATCTAGCTACCCTCGAATTAAAACATGCCCTTAGATTCATGGAGAAAGATGAGGAGAAAATAAAGTCTTTTATTGAATAAAATGAAGCCATGAAAAGATTCATTCTTAAGACAGTGGGTCCTATTGACCCTGATAACCTCGAGGCCTCATTATAGGCCATTTTGGAGAAAAAGGGTGAAATGAGTACAAATATCCCACATTCTTTTGTATAGGCTAGTGTAGACTGGGAGGAGGATTTTGAACAATTTGCAATGGTATCTCTCAAGAAGCTTTTGAGACCCCTTAGAAACCTTCTTCAAGGAATAACCTCCCTAGTAGAGATCATGAGAAAAGAAGATGACATGGAGGAGAAGATTTTGAAATGGCAGAAGATACTGGATGACCTAGTAGTAATAAGGAAGTAGCACTTCCAAGTTTTGGTAAAAGTCTATGAAGGCTTAGAACTAGACAATTTTGAGTAATGGATCTAGGATATAATGATATCATTGACCATCTTTGAAAAGGTTCTCAAAAGGATGGACAAGAGACGAGATAACAGTATACTTTTTGTAAAAGATTTGCATAATTTCTTTAAAGATCTGGACTTCAATCTATATGACAAGGATGATGATAAGATAATGCATTCTATGAATTCCATCATCAATTAGTATCTAAGTATATTCAAAGGATTAAAGACTAAAGAGGACCTTCAACAGATGTTCTATCAAAAGGAAAAGATTTTTAAAATGCTATCTCGGGAAGAAGAAATAGAGACTTTTGCGAGAGAATTGATCACCTTCTGAGATAGACAACAAGAAATACTTGAAGGGGTTAAAATTCCCAACTTTGAAGAAATACTGGAGATTGTGGATAAGTTCTGGAAAGCACATCCAGAAGTTCTCCCTAGTCAACGAGTAGCCAGTCCAGAGTTAGCCAAATTTTGTATAGAGAAAATGCAATTTTTTGTACTTAGCCATTTTTGCAGAGCCTAATTTTTGGCCTTTCGGCCTTTGAAAGTCTGAAGTCCAAAATTTGGAATGAAGGACTTGACACTTAGTCATTTTTGAGGCTTGGTTTTTTAGGACCAACTGTCTAGATTTGGGTATTTTTTGACGCATCTGTCGTTTAACTTTAGTTATCTCAGAATTGATTTTTCAGTCAACTGGGCTTCTTTTTGGGGGTCATTTCTACATGATTTTGGGATCTTTTCTAGTTGAGTCCACGTGGAGAAGTTGAAACCAAGGATCAAGGGAAAATTCATGAAGGTTATGAACATCATGCATGAGTTCCAGATTCATTTTTGAGATGATTTATACATGATTTGTTCTATTTTTTGTAATGCACGAGGTTTAATTTTGTGATAGGGTAGTTTAACTTTTTCTTAGAAGTAGTTCCCTTAATGTAATCTCTAGTTTAGAATTTATTTCCAAGTTTCATGCAGCTGAAACCCTAGCTGCAAAAAATAAGAGAACAACTCTATAAATTGTAATAAAATGATGTAATGAGGGTCAATTTGATCATTAATGTAATACATATAGTTGGTGCTTCATTCATGGTGTGATATTTCTGCTATCTATGCAAAATTTGTGAATGTGGTTTTTGCTCATTTGTTTATTTCAAAGAGCCAATTGATTGTTTGATGATTTCAAATATGCGATTATTAGTTCGGTGTTTGTTGGTATTACATTGGTTTGTTGTGATGAATTTCTAAGAAGATTATTCTTTTGGTGCTTGAAGATTAACTTGTCTCACGTGTGTGCACATCAGTGGTGGCTTTGTGATCTGATGAGTTTTAGTTTATCCTGCGTCTACATTTTTTTCATTTCGCTGATGATTGCATCCACTTAGTTGAAGATTGTGATTTATTTTGGTCTTTGTTTTGTGGGTTTCCTTATCTTATCAGTCTTTTCATTCGTAAAGTGGTGTGGTATTAGTTTATGTCCATTAGTTTCCTTTCGATAATTTCTTTCAAATTCTTGTTACCCTACTTCTTACCTTCTTTGAAAATCATTTTAGTAGATCAATTAGATTAATATTGCTTTATTTTAAATTTGAAAATCCAAAAAAAGAGATATTGTGGTATTCTAAAGTTTATTTTGTAGCTTCCTTTGAGATATGAACTAGAAAAGGCCTCCTTGTTGACAAATTGACATTTGTCTTCCATTGAACTATCCAAGCGGGTGAGACCCAGCCAGAAGGAACATTCAGATTGATTTCATCAATCTTCCAAGAGGAAATTTTTTTGCATAAATTCCTAGCTGTTGTCTTCATGTAAAAATGATGCTCAACAATAGTATTCATAGCTAAAAATTTGGTAGTTTCAAAATTTGGTGAAAGTGGTCTCAAATTGAAGATATCGTCAAGATGAACCAAAAAACTTATTGAATCCTAAAAAATGGAGCCTCTCTTCTCAAGATATGGATGGTTAAAGTTTGGTTAAATCAAGGAAGTCAGTACAGTGTTCATAGCTAAAAATTTGACCATTTTGAATTTTGGTGAAAGTGGTCTCAAATGGAAGATCTCATCGAGATGAACCAAAAAACACCATGAATCTTGAAAAATAGAGCCTCTCTTCTCAATATACAGAAGGTCAAAGTTTGGTCAAACCAAGAAAGTTAGTATAGTGTTCGTAGCTAAACATTTGACCATTTTGAAATCTGATGAAAGTGGTCTAAAATGGAAGATCTCATCAAGATGAACCAAAAACAACATGAATCTTGAAAAATGGAGCCTCTCTTCTCAAGATCAAGATGTTCAGAGTTTGGTCAAAGAAAGGAAGTCAGTACAGTGTTCGTAACTAAAAAATTGATAGCTTCAAAAATTGGTGAAAGTGGTCTCAAATCAAAGATCTCATCGAGATGAACTAAAAAACATATTGAATTTTAAAAAATGGAGCCTCTCTTCTCAAGATACAGATAGTCAAACTTTGGTCAAAGAAAGGAAGTCAGTATAGTGTTTGTAGCTAAAAATTTGACTATTTTGAAATCTGGTGAAAGTGGTCTCAAATGCAAGATCTTGTCGAGATGAACCAAAATACATCATGAATCTTGAAAAATAGAGCCTCTCTTCTCAAGATATAGATGGTCAAAGTTTGGTCAAAGCAAGGAAGTTAGTACAGTGTTCGTAGCTAAAAAATTGACCATTTTGAAATATGGTGAAAGTGGTCTCAAATCAAAGATCTCATCAAGATGGATGAAAAAACACCTTGAATCTTGAAAAATGGAGCCTCTCTTGTCAAGATATGGACGATCAAAATTTGGTCAAAGCAAGGAAGTCAGTACAATGTTCATACCTAAAAATTTGATAGTTTCCAAATCTGGTGAAAGTGGTCTCAAATCAAAGATCTCGTCAAGATGAACTAAAAAAATCCTTGAATCTTGAAAAATGGAGCCTCTCTTCTCAAGATACGATTGGTGAAAGTTTGGTAAAAGCAAAGAAGTCAGTACAGTGTTCGTAGCTAAAAATTTAATTATTTTGAAATCTAGTAAAAGTAGTCTCAAATCGAAGATCTCATCAAGATGAACCAAAAAACAACTTCAATCTTGAAAGATAGAGCCTCTCTTCTCAAGATATGGACATACAAAGTTTGGTCAAAGCAAGGAAGTTAGTACAATATTTATAGTTAAAAATTTGACTATTTTAAAGTCTGGTGAAAGTGGTCTCAAAAGGAAGATCCCATTGAGATGAACTAAAAAACACCATGAATCTTGAAAGACATAGCCTCTCTTCTCAATATACGGATGGTCAAAATTTGGTCAAAGTAAGGAAGTTGGTACAGTGTTTGTAGCAAAAAAATTGACCATTTTGAAATCTGATGAAAGTGGTTTCAAATGAGAGATCTCATCAAGATGAACCAAAAATTACTATGAATCTTGAAAAATGCAGCCTCTCTTCTCAAGATATGGATGATCAATATTTGGTCAAAGCAAGGAAGTCAATACAGTGTTCGTAGCTAGAAAATTGATAGGTTCAAAATCTGGTGAAAGTAGTCTCAAACCAAAGATCTCATTGAGATGAAGCAAAAAATACCTTGAATCTTGAAAAATGGAACCTCTCTTCTCAAGATACCGATAGTCAAAGTTTTGTCAAGCCAAGGAAGTCAGTACAATGTTCATAGCTAAAAATTTGACCATTTTGAAATTTGGTAAAAGTGGTCTCAAATGGAAGATCTCGTTGAGATGAACTAAAAAACTCCATGAATCTTGAAAAAAATAGCCTCTCTTCTCAATATACGGACAGTCAAAGTTTGGTCAAAGCAAGGAAGTCATTATAGTATTCGTAGCTAAAAATTTGACCATTTTCAAATCTGGTGAAATTGGTCTCAAATGGAAGATCTCATCAAGATGAACCAAAAAACACAATGAATCTTGAAAAATGGAGCCTCTCTTCTAAAGATACAGATGGTCAAAGTTTGGTGAAAGAAAGGAAGTTAGTACAGTGTTCATAGCTAAAAATTTCATAATTTCAAAATCTATTGAAAGTGGTCTCAAATCAAAGATCTCATCGAGATGAACCAAAAAATAACTTGAATCTGGAAAAATGGAGCTTCTCTTCTCAAGATATGGATGGTCAAAGTTTCGTCAAAGCAAGGAAGTCAGTACAGTATTCGTAGCTAAAAATTTGACCATTTTGAAATCTGGTAAAAGTGGTCTCAAATGGAAGATCTCGTCGAGATGAACCAAAAAAACACCATGAATCTTGAAAAATAGTGCCTCTCTTCTCAATATACAGACGGTAAAAGTTTGGTCAAAGCAAGGAAGTCAGTATAGTGTTCGTAGCTAAAAATTTAACTATTTTGAAATCTGGTGAAAGTGGTCTCAAATCAAAGATCTGGTAGAGATGAACCAAAAAATACATTGAATCTTTAAAAATGGAGCCTCTCTTCTCAAGATACAGATGGTAAAAGTTTGGTCAAAGCAAGGAAGTCAGTATAGTGTTAGTAGCTAAAAATTTAACAGTTTCCAAATCTAGTGAAAGTGGTTTGAAATCAAAGATCTCATCAAGATGAACCAAAAAACACCTTGAATCTTGAAAAAAGGAGTCTCTCTTATCAAGATATAGATGGTCAAAGTTTGGTCAAAGAAAGGAAGTCAGTACAATGTTCGTAGTTAAAAATTTGACCGTTTCAAAATTTGGTGAAAGTGGTCTCAAATCGAATATATCATCGAGATGAATAAAAAAATATATTTAATCTTGAAAAATGGAGCCTCTCTTCTCAAGATACGGATGGTCAAAGTTTGGTCAAAGCAAGGAAGTCAATACAATGTTTGTAGCTAAAAATTTGACCGTTTCAAAATCTGGTTAAAGTTGTCTCAAATGGAAGATCTCGTTGAGATGAACCAAAAAACACCTTGAATCTTAAAAAATGAAGCCTCTCTTCTCAAGATACAGACGATCAAAGTTTTGTCAAAGAAAGGAAGTCAGTATAGTGTTTGTAGCTAAAAATTTGACCGTTTTGAAATTTGGTGAAAGTGGTCTCAAATCAAAGATCTTGTCGAGATGAACCAAAAAATACTTTGAATCTTAAAAAATGGAGCCTCTCTTCTCAAGATATGGATGGTCAAATTTTGGTCAAAGCAAGGAAGTCAGTAAAGTGTTTGTAGCTAAAAATTTGACCATTTTAAAATTTGGGGAAAGTGATCTTAAATCAAAGATCTTGTCAAGATGAACCAAAAAACACCTTGAATCTTGAAAAATGGAGCCTCTCTTGTCAAGATACTAGTCAAAGTTTGGTCAAAGCAAAAAAATCAATATAGTGTTCGTAGCTAAAAATTTGGCAGTTTCCAAATCTGGTGAAAGTGGTCTCAAATCAAAGATCTCATCAAGATGAACCAAAAACACCTTGAATCTTGAGAAAAAGAGCCTCTCTTCTCAAGATACGGATGGTCAAAGTTTCATCAAAGTAAGGAAGTTATTACAGTGTTCGTAGGTAAAAATTTGACCACTTGAAAATTAGGTGAAAGTGGTCTCAAATCGAAGATCTCATCGAGATAAATAAAAAAACACCTTGAATCTTGAAAAATGGAGCCTCTCTTCTCAAGATACAAATTGTTAAAGTTTGGACAATGCAAGGAAATCAGTACAGTGTTCATAGCTAAAAATTTGACCATTTCAAAATCTGGTGAAAGTGGTCTCAAATCGAAGATCTCATTGAGATGAACCAAAAAACACCTTGAAGCTTTAAAAATGGAGTCTCTCTTCTCAAAATACAGATGGTCAAAGTTTGGTCAAAGCAAGGAAGTCAATACAATGTTCGTAGCTAAAAATTTTATCGTTTTGAAATCTAATGAAAGTGGTCTCTGTAGTATGCTGCCCCTAGTCCAATTTTATAAATGTTATGATTATTTTAGGATGAAAGACTATATGTTAGAAAATCATTGATATTGACCCCATACTTGTATGTGTATGGTATTGACCCCATACTTGGATGTGTATTGACCTAAGCCATATTATTGTCCTAAAATAGTGGACAAGATTATGTTATTCCTACCCTTCCTAAACTCATCCAGTTGATGTGAATTTATAACCATGTCCTTACATTTGAATGTGGGTCCTTAGGTCCTTATGATGCTTTCGATTTTGGTGCTTGGTGTGTTTTCTATAATTTGATTATTTAATTTGATTAAATACTATAATTTTAATAAATTGGATCTTTTCTATTTTTAGCCATGAGAGATTATTTATTTATTTATATGGAAATTAATTAAATGTAATTATTGAGTGTGGTTGAAATATTTAATTAATGAGAATTAATTAAATATCTTCACCTTAGAACTATTTAATTTTAAGTTTGGCCTATGTTCAATTGAAATGTCTTTGTTAATTTGAGATTAATTATGCATGTGGAAATTATTTTAGAATTAAATATTTTATTTTAATTGAATGCATTAAAGTTGCACAATTGAAATTGAGTAAATTTTATTAAAGGTATTAGTTAATTTTGGTTAAGTGTTCTCAACAAAAGGCAAAGTGAAAATAGACTTGAGTTCAACTAAAATTGAACTGCAAATCAAAGTCTAAATTCATGCAAAGCTTTTTGGAGAGTTGAGTTCCAAACCTTGGCATGTGGAATAGGAATTCCTACATGTTGGAGATTTTTGCCATAATTTTGACAGACAGGTTTTTGGAGAGAATTTGGCAAGGATTGGATTTTGAGGACACACGGGTTGGAAAATTTTGGCAAGCAGAATAAATAATTTTTGTGGAGAATTCAATTTTGGAAAGCTTGAAGGTTTTGGGTTTTATCTTCAAATCTATTCTTTGTTCGAATATTTCCTTCAGTTTTGAGGTAGGGTTTGATTTTCCTTATGAGTATGTTATTTTATAAATTTCAGAAAGATTGTCTTCTTCATGTCTGGTTGTGTGCCTGTCTGGATCTCTGCCTTTGTATTTCTCTCTCTTTCTATTATGGAGTTGGGATTTATGGAAATCCTTACTGCATACATTCAATTATGTTAAATTTTAGAATAAATTTCATTAGAGTTTGAAGTTTTGTAAATCTCGCTAAATTGTGGTAATTGGGCTTTCTTTGTTAATTGGCTATTATCCTAGTTTTTCATTAAAGAAATCAATTCAGAATATATATGTGTGATTTTTTTTTTAAAAGAAGGATTTTTGTTATTTGAATTTATTAATATTATTATTTGTTAATTTTTGGATTTAAAAATTAATTTTTAAAAAAAATTTAAAAATTATTATTTATTAATTTTCAGATTTAAAAATTAATTTTAATTTTTTTTTCTTTTTTTTTTTATTATTATTAATTATTAAATTTTGGATTTATAATTATTATAAAAAAAATAATTAATAAATAAATATTAATTGATTTTTTTTACATGTGGATTTTGATATTAATTTTTCTATTTATTTTTAGAAAATTAATAACATTATTTTATTATTAAATGCATGGAGATTTTAGTTAAATACTTATTTAAAAAGTATACATGCATGACATTTTATTTAAAATAGATAGTTATGTGTGAGACATTTATATGAATGCTTTTGTAGTCAAATGGACTTTAGTCAACAAGATGATTGTTTTAGTCAACTGAAATTTATAATTATATATGTTTATTTGCATGGTTATAAATACATGCAATATAGTAGAACTAGTTATGTTTTATAATTAACTGGATTTCTTTAAGGGAATCATGTTTTCTTGTAAGTGTTTGAAGTTTTTGGTTTGAAAGATTTTTGTTAGACATATTTTATTTATGAATTATTTCTACATCTAATTATCTTGCATGGAGTAATTAGATGTTAATGATTTTTGCATGAGTATTAGCTATAAAATATAGGACTAGTTTTGTATAAAATAAATTAATTTTGTGTTAAGTTTTAATGTGGGTGTTTAGCCATGCAAGTGAGTGTTATGTGAATCTGGTTGTTTGGATTAGTTAAGTGTTTCTTCATGATGACATCATTTTAATTTGAGTCAAATATGAATGTAATTAGTCTATTTTAATTAAATCATGTTTAGTCTTCTATTACCCTATGTGGTGGTTTTGAGGGGCTAGAATGTCAGTCGATGGGAATGTGAGTCCAGAGGTGGGTTTTTGGATATTTTATCTATCATGTTTGTCTTCCTTTCATATTCTGTATTGTCAGTGAACTTGTTATATGATGATTCTAGATTTGCATGTTTATGTCTTTGTTGGAACTAGTATTGAGATTCATGAGTTGCACTAACTCAGAGTTATACTTGATCTTGTGAAACCCTATGGTAGGTTATCTGAGTGTATAGTAGGAAGTGGCTTATAATTGGTGCCAGAGCCCGGAAGTGGCTACTAGGATATCCTATTACAAGTAGCTTAATAAGTGATAATTAATAGCATTAAGAGTTTAAAATGAACCTAATAAGATATTATGTGCCTCGCCCATACCTGAGTTCCTAATTGAGTTTTGTACTAGGATGGGAGTGAGAAGATGCTTGTTGCCTACATGGACTAGATATGGCATAGTTAGTACCTTGTCTACACGAGGGGTTACTGATACCACATAGAGTCACTAGGGCACCGGGGTCTAAGGAGACTACGAGGATAACCTTAGAGTTGGCTCATGTGATGACACTTCCTTTATGTATCTTAGGTTTCCTACATGTGTTGGTTGCCTCTGGTTGTGTATGTTATACCTTTTGAAATAGAAAGCCTTAAGGACCCTTTGCTTAGTTATTTTGACTGAGTGTGTTATTTAAGTGGGATCTATTGTTATCTCCTTAGCATAGTGGGAGTGGACCATTTAGGTTCATGAGGTCAGGTGGTAGTGATTCTTTTACCATTTGAGATGTTGACATTCGTGTACCAGTGCTGGATGATCCATGTAGCAGATGAATCTTCTTGATCTTCATTAATGGAGTGGTGTTCTTATGCTTCTTCTTCTTCTATGTGATCTTGTATCAGTTATTCAGAGATATCATGTTGTACTTCATTTTTGTTATTGTATTTATATACCATGCGACATGTGTAGTGGATGTAGGTTATTATGGATACCTTATGGTACACCAATTGTATTTATGTTACCTTATGTGGTGTTGCATTTATCTTTCATTTGTTTATATGAGTTTTGTAATTGTTCTTAATCTAAATTAATTAATTAATGTTAAAGTAATCTTTGTCGAGGAACCCTTGAGAGTTGTAACCTGTGTTGGTTATTGTATTAATGTGAGTAAATGGTAATTGCTTTCGCATTGATGTTTATCTTGTATGTTAACTTTTTTTAAAAACAAATTATTCTATAAACTCAATTGCATGTTTAGGTTAAGTTCTCCTGGGTTCCCTGGTGGGGCATTACACTTGGTATCAGAGCACCGAGTTCTACACTGGGAACTCTAGGAAGTAGTGTGCCCAGTAGATATTTTTTATTGTCTATTGTGTTAGGCACCCTCTCTAATGCATCTAGGGTGAAGTACCTTTGGATGTCATGAAGTAATTACTCCCTTGAGTGTGGCTACCACTAGTCACCTTGTTATGTGAATGTTTTATGATTGATATCTTATTTTGATTGATTTATGAATTGTTCGTGATGTGTGGGGGCTAGCATTAAATTTTTTTAAATTTTTTTATGATTGGATTAGTCACCTAACTCTCTTTTCATTATCTATTTTGTGATGCTAGTCACATTGAATTTATTGTTGAGATTGAGCTCTTATGATTTAATGTTGGACTTGTGATTCCCCCACTTGAGTTTTACCTTTTTTAGTTTTGCGGTGGCTACTCTAAATGTTTGATACTGTTGGCCCTATTTTGTGATAAGTTTTGTTTCTATCATGTTCATCATGGACCCCTGATAGTATGTATAAGGAAGAACATCGCAAAGATGGTACTATGTTTGCATGAGTATTGCATTAGCTATGTTTGCATGAACCTTTTAATAGATTAATTATGTAAATATGAATGTGTTCTTTATGAAATTGATTGCTAGATGTTTTCTATATTGATGAATGAATAAATTTTAGATCTTTTTGAATTATTAATGAATGATTGATCAATGTGATTTTTGGTTTGTTCCTAAAGTAGAATTACATTGTCCTTAATGACTGTATACCATGTTCTTATTCTATGGCTTGTTTTCAGATGTTGTGTTTTGTTTTAGTAAATGCTTTGTGCTTGGGGGATATATATATCCTCATCCGTTTGAAGGCTTCCACGAGTAAGCCTAATCCTAGGGGGGGTGGATGTAGTACCCCGTCCCTAGTCTAATTTTATAAATGTTATGATTATTTTAGGATGAAAGATTATATGTTAGGAAATCATTGATATTGACCCCATACTTTCATGTGTATGGTTGATGTGTTTGTTTTATATTTTTATTTGACATGCCTGATGTGGTTGAGGGATGGAGTCATAGTTACTTGCTTGCGAGATCCATATGATCAGTCGATCCTCGCCATTGTTTGTTATATATTTATATATGTATGTACATGCAGGTGTTGTATGCAAGTTTGTAGGTACCGGGCATTGACTTCATACTTGTATTAATTTACAAATGAGGATATATATCCCCCAAGCATGAAGCATTTACTAAAATAAAACACAACATCTGAAAACAAGCCATAGAATAAGAACATGGTATACAGTCATTAAGGACAATGTAATTCTACTTTAGGAACAAACCAAAAATCACATTGATCAATCATTCATTAATAATTCAAAAAGATCCCCGAGGACTAGGTATTGGTTTGTAGGTGTTGTATTAATTTTTTTTAAAAATAAAAATAAATAATAATATTAATAAATTCAAATAACAAAAATCTTTCTTTTTCTTAAAAATGTCACACATATATTCTTAATTGATTTCTTTAATGAAAAACTAAGATAATAGCCAATTAACAAAGAAAGCCCAATTACCACAATTTAGCGAGATTAACAAAACTTCAAACTCTAATGAAATTTATTCTAAAATTTAACATAATTGAATGCATGCAGTAAGGTTTTCCATAAATCCCAACTCCAGAATAGAAAGAGAGAGAGAAATACAAAGGCAAAGATCTAGACAGGCACACAACTAGACACGAAGAAGACAATCTTTCTAAAATTCACAAAAATACATACTCATAAAGAAAATCAAACCCTACCTAAAAAATGAAGGAAATATTTGACCGAAGACCAGATTTGAAGATAAAACCCAAAACTTCAAGCTTTCCAAAATTGAATTCTCCACAAAAATCATTTATTCTACCTACCAAAATTTCTCAACCTGTGTGTCCTCAAAATCCAATCCTTGCCAAATTCTCTTCAAAAACCTGTCCATCAAAATTATGGCAAAAATCTCCAACATGTAGGAATTCATATTCCACATGCCAGGGTTTGGACCTCAACTCTCTGAAAAGCTTTGCATGAATTTAGACTTTGATTTGCAGTTCAATTTTAGTTGAACTCAAGTCTATTTTCACTTTGCCTTTTGTTGAGAACACTTAACCAAAATTAACTAATACCTTTAATAAATTTTAGGGAAGTCGATGCCCAGTACCTACAAACTTGCATACAACACCCACATGTACATACATATATAAATATATAATAGACAATGGTGGGGATCGGCCAATCGTGTAGATCTCGCAAGCAAGTAACTACGACTCTGTTCCTCAACCACATCAGATACGTCAAACATAAATATAAAACAAACACATCAACCATACACATGCAAGTATGGAGTCAATATCAAAGACTTCCTAACATATAATCTTTCATCCTAAAATAATCATAACATTTATAAAATTGGACTAGGGGAGGGGTACTAGAGTCTCAAATCGAACATCTCATCGAGATGAACAAAAAAATGCCTTGAATCTTAAAAAATGGACCCTCACTTCTCAAGATACGGATGGTCAAAGATTGGTCAAAGAAAGGAAGTCAGTAGAGTGTTCATAGCAAAAAATTTGATAGTTTCCAAATATGGTGAAATTAGTCTCAAGTCATAGATCTTGTCAAGATAAACCAAAAAACACCTTGAATATTTAAAAATGGAGCCTCTCTTCTAAAGATACGGATGACCAAAGTTTGGTTAAAGCAAGGATGTCAGTATAGTGTTTGTAGCCAAAAATTTGAGCATTTTGAAATCTGGTGAAAGTGGTCTCAAATCGAAGATCTCATCGAGATGAACTAAAAAAATACCTTGAATCTTGGAAAATGGAGCCTCTCTTCTCTAGATACAGATGGTCAAAGTTTGGTCGAAGAAAGGAAGTCAATAGAGTGTTCGTAGCTAAAAAGTTGACCATTTTGAAATATGGTGAAAGTGGTCTCAAATGGAAGATCTTTTTGAAATGAACAAAAAAACACCATGAATCTTGAAAAATAGAGCCTCTCTTCTCAATATACAGATGGTCAAAGTTTGGTCAAAGTAAGGAAGTTAGTACAGTGTTCGTAGATAAAAAATTGATCATTTTAAAAGTTGGTGAAAGTGGTTTCAAATGGAAGATCTCATCAAGATGAACTAAAAAAAACTATGAATCTTGAAAAATGGAGCTTCTCTTCTCAAGATATGGATGGTCAAAGTTTGGTCAAAGCAAGGAAGTTAGTATAGTGTTCATAGCTAAAAATTTGACCATTTTGTAATCTAGTGAAAGTGGTCTCAAATAGAAGATCTCATTCAGATGAACCAACAAACATTATTAATCTTTAAAAAAAGAGCCTCTCTTCTCAATATACAGACAATCAATGTTTGGTCAAAGCAAGGAAGTCAGTACAGTGTTCCTAGCTAAAAATTTGACTATTTTAAAATTTAGTGAAAGTGGTCTTAAATGGAAGATCTCATCAAGGTAAACCAAAAAATACCATGAATCTTGAAAAATGGAGCCTCTCTTCTCAAGATACGGATGCTCAAAGTTTGGTCAAAGCAAAGAAGTCAGTACAGTGTTTGTAGCTAAACATTTGACAGTTTTAAAAACTAGTGAAAGTGGTCTCAAATTGAAGATCTCATCTAGATGAACCTAAAAACACCTTGAATCTTGAAAAATGGAGCCTCTCTTCTCAAGATATAGACACTCAAAGATTGGTCAAGGCAAGGAAGTCAATATAGTGTTCGTAGCTAAAAATTTGACCATTTTGAAATCTGGTGAGAGTGGTAAAAAATGGAAGATCTCATCAAGATGAACCAAAAAATAACATTAATCTTATATGGATGGTCAATGTTTGTTCAAAGTATGAAAGTCAGTATAGTGTTCAAAGCTAAAAATTTAACAGTTTCCAAATATAGTGAAAGTGGCCTCAAATCTAAGATCTCATTGAGATGAACCAAAAAATACCATGAATCTTGAAAAATGGAGCCTCTCTTCCCAAAATACGGATGGTGAAAGTTTGGTCAAAGTAAGGAAGTTAGTAAAATATTCATAGCTAAAAATTTAACCTTTTCAAAATCTCGTGAAAATAGTCTCAAATCAAAGATCTCATCAAGATTAATGAAAAAGCACCTTCAATCTTAAAAATGAAGCCTCTATTCTCAAGATATGGATGGTCAAAGTTTGGTCGAAGCAAGGAATTCAGAACATTGTTTGTAGATAAAAATTTGACCATTTAAAAATCTAGTGAAAGTGGTCACAAATTGAAGATCTCGTTGAGATAAAAAAAAAATACTTAAATCTTAAAAATTAGAGCCTCTCTTCTCAAGATACGGATGGTTAAAGTTTGGTCAAAGAAAGGAAGTCAGTACAGTGTTCGTAGCTAAAAATTTGACTATTTTGAAAATCGGTGAAAGTGGTCTCAAATCGAAGATTTCATCGAGATGAACAAAAAAACAACTTGAATCTTAAAAAATAGAGCCTCTCTTCTCAAGATATTAATGGTCAAAGTTTGGTCAAAGCAAGGAAGTCAGTACAGTGTTCCTAGCTAAAAATTTGACCGTTTTGAAATTTCATGAAAGTGTCCTCAAATCAAAGATCTCGTCGAGATGAACCAAAAACCACCTTAAATCTTGAAAAATAGAGCCTCTCTTCTCAAAATATGGACAGTCAAATTTTGGTCAAAGTAAGGAAGTCAGTACAGTATTCATAGCTAAAAATTTGGCAGTTTCCAAATCTAGTAAAAGTGTTCTCAAATTAGAAATCTTCTCAAAATAAACCAAAAACAACTTGAATCTTGAAAAAATGAGCCTCTCTTCTCAAGATATGGATGGTCAAAGTTTTGTCAAAGCAAGAAAGTCATTATAGTGTAGGTAGCTAAAAATTTAACCATTTCAAAATCTGGTGAAATTGGTCCCAAATCGAAGATCTCGTCGAGATGAACCAAAAAATACCTTGAATCTTAAAAAATGGAGCCTCTCTTCTCAAGATACAGATGGTCAAAGATTCATCAAACCAAGGAAGTCAGTACAGTGTTCGTAGCTAAAAATTTGATCGTTTCAAAATCTAGTGAAAGTGGTCTCAAATTGAAGATCTCATTGAGATGAACCAAAAAACACCTTGAATCTTGAAAAATGGAGCGTCTCTTCTCAAGATATAGATGGTCAAAGTTTGGTCAAAGCAAGGAAGTCAGTACAATGTTTGTAGCTAAAAATTTGTTCATTTTCAAATCTAGTGAAAGTGGTCCCAAATCGAAGATCTCATTGAGATGAACCAAAAAACACCATGAATCTTGAAAAATAGAGCCTCTCTTTTCAATATACGGATGGTCAAAGTTTCATCAAAGCAAGGAAGTCAATAAAATGTTCGTAGCTCAAAATTTGACTGTTTCCAAATCTGTTGAAAGTGGTCTCAAATCAAAGATCTCATTGAGATGAACCAAAAAAATCATGAATCTTAAAAAATGGAGCCTCTCTTCTTAAGATACAGATGGTCAAAGTCTGGTCAAAGAAAGGAAGTTAGTACAATATTCGTAGCCAAAAATTTAACCATTTCAAATTCTAGTGAAAGTGGTCTCAAATTGAAGATCTTATTGAGATGAACCAAAAAACACCCTGAATCTTGAAAAATGGACCCTCTCTTCTCAAGATACGGGTGGTCAAAGTTTGGTCAAAGTAATGAAGTCATTACATTATTCGTAGCTAAAAATTTGACCATTTCAAAATTTGGTGAAATTGGTCTCAAATCAAAGATCTTGTCGAGATGAACCAAAAAACACCTTGAATCTTGAAAAATGGAGCCTGTCTTCTCAAGATATAGATGGTCAAAGATTCATCAAACCAAGGAAGTTAGTACAATGTTCATAGCTAAAAATATGACCATTTCAAACTCTAGTGAAAGTGGTCTCAAATCGAAGATCTCATTGAGATGAACCAAAAAACACCTTGAATCTAAAAAAATGGAGTCTCTCTTACCAAGATATGAACAGTCAAAGTTTGGTCAAAGCAAAGAAGTCACTACCATGTTTGTATCTAAAAAATTGACTGTTTTAAAATTAGGTGAAAGTGGTCTCAAATCAAAGATCTCATCAAGATGAACCAAAAACTAACTTGAATCTTAAAAAATGGAGCCTCTCTTCTCAATATACGAACGATCAAAGTTTGGTCAAATAAAGGAAGTTAGTACAATATTTTTAGCTAAAAATTTGATAGTTTCCAAATCTAGTGAAAGTGGTCTCAAATCGGAGATGTCATCAAGATGAACCAAAAAACACCTTGAATCTTGAATAATGAAGCCCCTTTTCCCAAGATACAGATGGCCAAAGTTTGGTCAAAATAAGGAAGTCAGTACAATGTTCGTAGCTAAAAATTTGACCATTTCAAAATATGGTGAAAGTGGTCTCAAATCAAAGATCTCGTCGAGTAGAACTAAAAAATAACTTGAATCTTGAAAAATTGAGCCTCTCTTCTCAAGATACGGGTGGTCAAAGTTTGGTCAAAGTAAGGAAGTTAGTACAGTGTTGGTACGTAAAAATTTGACCATTTTGAAATTTGGTGAAAGTGGTCTCAAATTGAAGATCTCGTTGAGATTAACTAAAAAACACCATGAATCTTCAAAAATAGAGCCTCTCTTCTCAATATACGGACGGTCAAAGTTTGGTCAAAGCAAGGAAGTTAGTACATTATTCGTAGCGAAAAATTTGACCATTTTAAAATCTGGTGAAAGTGGTCACAAATGACAGATCTCGTTAAGATGAACCAAAAAACACCATGAATCTTGAAAAATGGAGCCTCTCTTCTCAAGATACTGATTGTCAAAGTTTGGTCAAAGCAAGGAAGGCAGTAAAATATTTGTAGCTAAAAATTTGATAGTTTCAAAATCTGAATTAAGTGGTCTCAAATTGAAGATCTGATCGAGATGAACCAAAAAACACCTTGAATGTTGAAAAATGGAGCCTCTCTTGTCAAGATACCGATGATCAAAATTTTGGTCAAAGAAAGAAAGTCAGTACAATGTTTGTAGCTAAAAATTTGACTCTTTTAAAATCTAGTGAAAGTGGTCTCAAATTGAAGATCTCATCGAGATGAACCAATAAACACCATGAATCTTGCAAAATGGAGCCTCTCTTCTCAATAAGGGATGGTTAAAATTTGGTCAAAGTAAGGAAGTCAGTATAGTGTTCGTAGTTCAACATTTAACATTTTAAAAGTCTTGTGAAAGAGGTCTCAAATCAAAGATCTCATCGAGATAAACCAAAAAACACTTTCAATCTAAGAAAATGGAGCCTCTCTTCTCAAGATACGAATAGTTGAAGTTTGGTCAAAGCAAGGAAGTCAGTATAGTGTTCGTAGTTAAAAATTTGAACATTTCAAAATCTAATGAAAGTTGTCTCAAATTGAAGATCTCGTTGAGATAAACCAAAAAATACCATGAATCTTGAAAAATAGAGCCTCTCTTCCTAATATACGGATTGTCAAAGTTTGGTCAAAGCAAGGAAGTCAATAGAGTGTTCGTAGCTAAAAATTTAACTATTTTGAAATTTGGTGAAAGTGGTCTCAAATTGAAGATCTCGTCAAGATGAACCAAAAAACACTTTGAATCTTGAAAAAAGGAGCTTCTCTTCTCAAGATACGGATGGTTAAAGTTTGGTCAAAGCAAGGAAGTCAGTACAGTGTTTGTAGCTAAAAATTTGACAGTTTCTAAATATGGTGAAAGTGGTCTCAAATCAAAGATCTCATCAAAATAAACCAAAAAGCAACTTGAATCTTGAAAAATGGAGCCTCTCTTCTCAAAATATGGATGGCCAAAGTTTGGTCAAAGCAAGAAAGTCAGCATAGTGTTCGTACCTAAAATTTTGATAGTTTTAAAATCTAGTAAAAGTGGTCTCAAATCAAAGATCTTGTCGAGATGAACCAAAAAATACCGTGACCATTTTGAAATCTGGTGAAAGTTGTCTAAAATGGAAGATCTCATTGAGATGAACCAAAAAATAACATGAATCTTGAATAAAAGAGCCTCTCTTCTCAATATACAGATGGTCAAAGTTTGGTCAAAGCAAAGAACTAAGTAAAGTTTCGTAGCTAAAAATTTGACCAGTTTGAAATTTGGTGAAAGTGGTCTCAAATGGAAGATCTCGTCATGATGAACTAAAAAACTCCATGAATCTTGAAAAATGGAGCCTCTCTTCTCAAGATATAGATGGTCAAAGTTTGGTCAAAGAATGAAAGTCAGTACAGTGTTCCTAGCTAAAAAATTAACAGTTTTAAAATCTAGTCAAAGTGGTCTCAAATCGAAGATCTCATCAAGATGAACTAAAAAACATCTTCAGTCTTGAAAAATATAACCTCTCTTCTCAATATACGGATGCTCAATGTTTGGTCAAAGCAAGGAAGTCAGTACAGTGTTTGTACCTAAAAAATTGACTATTTTGAAATCTGGTGAAAGTGGTCTCAAATGGAAGATCTCATCGAGATGAACCAAAACACACCATGAATCTTAAAAAATAGAACCTCTCTTCTCAATATACAAATGGTCAAAGTTTGGTCAAAGCAAGGAAGTCAGTACAGTGTTCCTAGCTAAAAATTTGACCCTTTTGAAATCTAGAGAAAGTGGTCTCAAATGAAAGATCTCATCAAGATGAACCAAAAAACACCTTGAATCTTGGAAAATGGAGCCTCTCTTCTCAAGATACAGATGGTCAATGTTTGGTCAAAGCAAGGAAGTCGGTACAATTTTCGTAGATAAAAATTTGACATATTCAAAATATAGTGAAAGTGGTCTCAAATTGAAGATCTCATCAAGATGAACCAAAAAACACCTTGAATTTTGAAAAATGTGGCCTCTTCTCAAGATACGGATGGTCAAAGTTTGGTAAAAGCAAGGAAGTTAGTACAATGTTCGTAGCTAAAAATTTAACTATTTTGAAATATGGTGAAAGTGGTCACAAATGGAAGATCTAATCGAGATGAACCAAAAAACACTATGAATCTTAAAAAATAGAGCTTTTCTTCTCAATATACGGATGGTCAAAGTTTTCTCAAACTAAAGAAGTCAGTACAGTATTCGTAGCTAAAAATTTAACCATTTTGAAATCTCGTGAAAGTGGTCTCAAATTGAAGATCTCATCGAGATGAACCAAAAAACACCTTGATTCTTGGAAAATGAAACCTCTCTTCTCAAGATACAAATGGTGAAAGTTTGGTCAAAGCAAAGAAGTCAGTACAGTGTTCCTAGCTAAAAATTTGACAGTTTCAAAATCTGGTGAAAGTGGTCTCAAATGGAAGATCTAGTCGAAATGAACCAAAAAACACCTTGAATATTAAAAAATGGAGCCTCTCTTCTCAAGATATGGATGGTCAAAGTTTGGTCAAAGCAAGGAAGTCAGTATAGTGTTTGTAGCTAAAAATTTGACCATTTCAAAATCTAGTGAAAGTTTTCTTAAGTGGATGACCTCGTTGAGATGAACAAAAAAACACCATGAATCTTGAAAAACAAAGCCCCTCTTCTCAAAATACAGACAGTCAATGTTTGGTCAAAGAAAAGGAAGTCAGTAAAGTGTTTGTAGCTAGAAATTTGACAGTTTCCAAATATGGTGAAAGTTGTCTCAAATCAAAGATCTCATTGAGATGAATCAAAAAATATCATAAATTTTGAAAAATGGAACGTCTCTTCTCAAGAAATGGATGGTCAAAGTTTGGTCAAAGCAAGGAAGTCAGTACAGTGTTTGTAGGTAAAAATTTGGCATTTCAAAATCTGGCGAAAGTGGTCTCAAATCAAAGATCTTGTCGAGATGAACCAAAAAAAACCTTGAATTTAAAAAAATAGACCGTCTCTTCTTAAGATATGGATGGTCAAAGTTTGGTCAAAGAAAGGAAGTTGGGTACAGTGTTTGTAACTAAAAATTTGACCATTTTGAAATTTTGTGAAACTGGTCTCAAATCGAAGATCTCGTCGAGATGAACCAATAAACCACTTGAATCTTGAAAAATGGAGCCTCTTCTAGAGATATGGGCAGTCAAAGTTTGGTCAAAGCATGGAAGTCAGTATAATGTTTGTAGCTAAAAATTTGTCAGTTTCTAAATCTAGTGAAAGTGGTCTCAAATCAAAGATCTTGTCAAGATGAACCAAAAAATACCTTGAATTTTGAAAAATGGAGCCTCTCTTCTCAAGATACGAATGGTCAAAGTTTGGTCAAAGCAAGGAAGTTAGTATAGTGTTCATAACTAAAAATTTGATAGTTTTAAAATCTGGAGAAAATGGTCCCAAATTGAATATCTCATCGAGATGAACCAAAAAATATCATGAATCTTGAAAAATAAAGTCTCTCTTCTTAATATATAGATGGTCAAAGTTTGATCAAAGTAAGGAAGTCAGTATAGTGTTGCTAGCTAAAAATTTGACCATTTTAAAATATGGTGAAAGTGGTCTCAAATGGAAGATCTCGTCAAGATGAACCGAAAAACACCATGAATCTTGAAAAATGGAGTCTCTCTTATCAAGATACAGATGGTCAAAGTTTGGTCAAAGCAAGGAAGTCAGTAAAATTTTTGTAGCTAAAAATTTGATATTTTTAAAAACTTGTGAATGTAGTCTCAAATCAAAGATCTCATCGAGATGAACCAAAAAATATCTTAAATCTTGAAAAATGGAGCCTCTCTTCTCAAGCTATGGATGGTCAAAGTTTTGTCAAAGCAACTAAGTCAGTACAGTGTTCGTAGCTAAAAATTTGACCGTTTTGAAATTTGGTGAAGGTGGTCACAAATGGAAGATCTTGTCGAGATGAACTAAAAAACATGATGAATCTTGAAAAATAGAGCCTCTTTTCTCAATATACTGACGATCAAAGTTTGTTCAAAGCAAGGAAGTCAGTACAGTGTTCATAGCTAAAAATTTGACAGTTTCCAAATCTGGTGAAAGTGGTCTGAAATCGAAGATCTCATCAAGATGAACTAAAAAACATCTTGAATCTTGAAAATAGAGCCTCTCTTCTTATGATACAGATGGTCAAAGTTTGGTCAAAGAAAGGAAGTTAGTATAGTGTTCGTAGCTAAAAATTTGAACATTTCAAAATTTGGTGGAAGTTGTCTGATATCGAAGATCTCATTGAGATGAACCAAAAAATACCTTGAATCTTGAAAAATGGAGCCTCTCTTCTCAAGATACAGATGGTCAAAGTTTGGTCAAAGCAAGGAAGTCAATACAATATTCATAGCTAAAAATTTCACCATTTTGAAATCTGGTGAAATTTGCTTCAAATGGAAGATCTCGTCGAGATGAACCAAAAAACACCATGAATCTTAAAAAGAGAGCCTCTCTTCTCTATGTACGGATGGTTAAAGTTTGGTCAAAGCAAGGAAGTCAGTATAGGTTTCGTAGCTAAAAATTTGATCATTTCAAAATCTGGTGAAAGTGGTCTCAAATCAAAGATTTCGTTGAGATGGACCAAAAAACACCTTGAATGTTAAAAAATGGAGCCTCTCTTCTCAAGATATGGATGGTCAAAGTTTGGTCAAAGTAAGGAAGTCAGTACAGTGTTCATAGCTAAAAATTTGACCGTTTTAAAATTTGGTGAAAGTGGTCTCAAATCGAAGATCTCATCAAGATGAATGAAAAAACACCTTGAATCTTGAAAAATGAGGCCTCTCTTCTCAAGATTCAAAGGGTGAAAGATTGGTCAAAGCAAGAAAGTCAGTAGAGTGTTCGTAGTTAAAAATTTGACAGTTTCTAAATCTAGTGAAAGTGGTCTCAAATCAAAGATCTCATAAAGATAAACCAAAAAATACCTTGAGTCTTGAAAAATGGAGCCTCTCTTCTCAAGATATAAATGGTCAAAGTTTGGTCAATGCAAGGAAGTCAGTACAATGTTTGTAGCTAAAAATTTGATTGTTTCAAAATCTAGTGAAAGTGGTCTCAAATTGAAGATTTCATCGAGATGAAATAAAAAACACCTTTAATCTTGAAATATGGAGCCTCTCTTCTGAAGATATACATGGTCAAAGTTTGGTTAAAGCAATGAAGTCAGTACAGTGTTCATAGCTAAAAAATTGACCATTTTCAAATCTGGTGAAAGTGGTGTCAAATGGAAGATCTTGTCAAGATGAACTAAAAAGCACCATGAATCTTAAAAAATGGAGCCTCTCTTCTCACGGTACGGATGGTCAAAGTTTGGTCAAAGCAAAGAAGTCAGTACAATGTTCGTAACTAAAAATTTGATAGTTTTCAAATCTTGTGAAAGTGGTCTCAAATCAAAGAGCTCGTCGAGATGAACCAAAAAACACTTTGAATCTTGGAAAATAGAGTCTCTCTTCTCAAGATACAGACGGTCAAAATTTGGTCGAAACAAGGAAGTCAGTACAATGTGTAATACCCCAAAATTGACACCTTATAATTCTAATCAATTTTGGTGCATTCTTTCAAAATTCTACATTATTGAAGTCCTATTTTACTAGGCAATTCAATCTCCTACTTGACTTTATTTGACTTGGTCTCAAATGCAAAAAACTCTAAATTTGCATTAATCCTACACTATATTTAATTTCTAAATATTCAAATTTTATTGGCTAAATAATCCCCATGACTAATTAATTTAATTCTAATGTCCTAAGTGCTTTAAATTAAATTAAATCCACCCACTTTAGCTAATACACATCAAAAAAATTAAATATTATTACTTTATTTGAATGGACATCTCTATTTGAATTTAATTATTCAAAATAAATTGAAAAGCCATCCATGTGGCAATATTCATTCATTTAATTAAATAATTCTCTTCAATTTGTTTCACCTTCCTCCATGGAGATGAAGAGTCAGCTGTTTTATTTCAAGAAACTCTTCATCCCTCCCCCGGGCTCTTCTATATTATTAACCTCATTCTCCTTATTGAGAGGGCAATTTTGAGAGCACTAAAACTATAGAGAATTTTTGTCTCATTTTTCATATTTTCAAGATTTCTATTGCATAATTAGAGTAATCTCCATTTTTAGTGTAATTGCACTCTCATCTTTAATATAGTTTTCTTATCTTGTTAGTAACTTAATTCTCATTTTCATTTCAAGCTTTAGATTAAATTTGCATTCTCATGTTTCCCTCAAGTTCATAGTTTAATTGCACTCTCATTCTTAGCTTAATTTATTGCAATTTGATCATTTCAATCTTTCAAATCCTTTGTTTTAGCTTGGTATATGGTTGTTGGCTCTCCAATCTGAGAGTAATTCAAACACCCCAACTAATTAGGAGGCAACAAGTTGATTCAATCAATATTGCAAAATGAATAATTTGTATTCATTGTCATAATTTAATGATTGAGAAATCACTATGTTGTGTATATGGCTAAATTTTGAGGTCCATATTTAGGCAGAAACATTCTAGCACCCACCGTGGGGTAGAAAAATCATTTCTATCCTCATTCTCAAAAATTTTCTAATAAGAAATTTGCACTCTGTCGTACGTTCGTACTTCATTGTGTACAAAATCTCATGCGAGATTTCTAAGCATGTCGCATGAAGTTTTTCTTTCAATAGCACTTTCTCATGCGAAAAAGCACAATCTCGTGCAGATCCCTGCACTTCCTCGTGCGATGCCTTGTACTTCCTCGCGTGAGACTTGCCATCAATGTTTGAAATTTCTCAGTTTCTGCAATTTCTTGTTATTGTTTCCTGACATTTATCATTTGTTGTGATTTCTATATCTCTATTTTTTTGACAGCGTAATAGTGGTCTATAGAACGCTTGCCAAAGACTATAAACTTGCTAACGATTTTCTTGCAGGATGGTTGTCAAAGATATTTAAAAACATTGTGCTTGTTTACTATTTTTCATTCACATAGTCTAACTAGGGCCTTGTTAAAAATTTTTAAGGGTCTTGATAGTGGGATAGGGTAATAGGCTTTTCATTACATGGAAGTGATTCCCATGGATGAATCTAAGACCCAGATCTTACTAGCATGATAGATACCTAGAGAAGCAAGGAAAGGTAACAAACTTTTGGCACATTCACTTGTTAGGGGATTATGCTCTTCTCTCTTTGAGAGAATCAAAAACCCAAAAGCTAGTGAATTGGTTGAGGGAGAGTTAGCTTATTGATGAATATTCTTGATATGTTTGGGTAAGGTGAAGAGGTAGAGAAGTATGCTCTTCTCTCTTTGAGAGAATCAGAAAATCTGACCCTTGGATCCGAGCTAAGTTTTGAGTCACCTTGAGAGGGCTTGCTGAAAGTTGAACTTACAGGAATGACCCAAGTGAGTACACACCTATCACCGGTGATTCCACCTCACTATAATAAAGAAAGATTTGTTGAGTCTAAATACTCCAAAGCCATGTTAACTTCCTTCTCTTGATTTTGACTATCATCTTGAGATGGCTCTGTCTGTTATACTGAGTGGCGCTGCTCCTAGCCCTGCTTGCGGGGGTGTATGACTTTCAGGTGTCGGTGTGGCTATGAGGCCTCAACCCTTTATCATAGGCACCAAACTTTAGTGTAAATAGAAGCCCACTAAAAACATTCTTATTTAGTTGCCTACTCGGATCACCTCCGAAAGGATACTTAATCTTTGCACAAGGAGGGGGAAGAATCTCTCTCATAGATTCTCACCATAAGCATGCACCTAGATGTTTGAAGATGTTATATGACACTGGCCCTTGCTTGAAGGGTAACCTTTGAACATATATTATTGAGTCCTTGAAAACACAAAAAACATGGGCACCCTCTAGGGGGTGGCATGAGTGTGTGAGGTGAATGCGCATAAGCTGTGAGGCACAAATTTTGTCTTCTCCGCCATTTTTTTTGTAGGGATAACTAAGTGATTGTTTCAAGTCTTAAACTTTCCATCATGATTAAACAAAGACTCCCATGATTCTTCCAAGTTGATTTGTCCTTGGTAGAACTATTTGTGACTACTTCATCCATCACTATTGCTTGATCTAAAACTTTATGCTTGTAAACAATTGCTTAAAACTTTCAAACTGAGATTGTTGATTCAAACTGTCTGAAACCTATCTGAAAATTGGATTTCCTATCTGAAAACTATTTATATTGTATCTTGAGACCTACTCTTTATCTTGAAATTTGCATTGAACTGTCAAACTTTGACCTTTTTTCATGTGAGATTTCACTTTCTAGAGAATTTCCTTGTGCAAATCTTAGCATTTCCTCATGCAAACCAGTACTTTCTCATGTGAGACTGTACTCTATTTTCCAAAACAATGAGCTATTTCCCATTGACTGGTAAATTTTCTACCTGATCTAATTTTTGCCTAGGGTCTGTCTGCTTTTTCTCCTACTGTTCACTGTCAGAAACTGAGTGTCTTGAGTTGAGAATCGACCGATTACTGCTTTGACTCATTTTGTCTCTCTTTCATATGTCCTATCTTATTGTTCTTTTTCCCCTTGCGATGTGATAGTCATATCTCAACTATTCTAGCCACACTCTTGATGATTTGTGTCAGGTGCATCTCACATCTTGGTTGTTCTAGCCTTTATCTCCTTTTCACTATCTTAGAGATAGAGTTCTAGCATAATCCCAAGTCCCCTCTCATCGCTTAATCTTTGTCTATGACTGTTACAACTAGAAGTGGCAAGACTTTCCCCATTCGTGGTACTGGGCAAGGTAGAGGTAGGTCCCGTAATCAAGACATAGGTCATCCTGAACCTATTATGCAATCTAAGCATTGTGAGGGATCCTCAAATTCCTCTTCACTGAATACATTGAAAGATGGTCCATCTCAATCATCACCTCTAGTGTTCCAAGCATGTAATAATCCATTGTTTCAAGCAGAACCTGGCTTATTATTTCCAGAGCAAGATAACTCATTATTTCATAACTTTGGAAAACCACTTTCTAAGGTCAATCCTATTGACAATATCAATCCAATTAACCCTTTTGATCTTGTTAATCCACCAAAGGTTACTATTAGAATAATAAGCAGAATTACACAAATATAAACCCACAAAAGAGAACACAACAACACAAAATTTAACGTGGTTCACCCAAACCCTGGGCTACGTCCACCAATAGCAAGTCCAATATCTTTATTATTATCTAGTGATTACAATTTGAAGCCTGCAACTCAATACCACCATAGGAAGCTACAATAATCCCTCATACAATGAATCTCAAACACTAAGCCCTTTTACAAGTATTTTTGACATAACCAAATTAGGGAAAAAATACTCTGACTAATAGAAAATAGATGGCCAACACTTTACAATATTATTAAGTCATTCTTAATAATATATGGCTGCCCCTTGACCCCATAAGGGGCTCTACCCCTTGACCCCATAGAAAAGTCTAATTAGGCTCCACATACATAATAGTTACCTTAGCTGTGCCTTTTCAGCATCATTCATATCATTTTACTGAGCCTATAGAAGCTGCACAATCCCACATTGATAAGATGGGAGACCCATTTGATTTCCAACAGGGGGAATACAGTAAAAGCCATGAGCAATCTCGAAATGACAAAGGTCATGCTCAAGATTAGGCTCAATCTTGGAATGATCAACATTATGATCAATCCAAAAATGATCAATCTCAAAACAAATCTCAAGGTGACTGACAACCATATCACTATCGCCCTCCTCCATACGACCAAAACCAAGATGATTAGCAACAAGACCAAGTTTTGAGGATTTATGAGATTCTTGGAAATGATGACAATCTGATAACCTGAAATGATATAGCTACTACAAAATCTAATAAGAGTCTTATCAAAATGATGGAGATCCTCCTTCTAGAAGAGAAGGAGAAGTAGTTTCTTGAGTTGGCCAAACAAGGGGCCAAGTTACCCCAAACTACCAAGTTGAAACACTTGTGGCCAAGGAAGAAGAAACTGAGACCGCCAAGTTGCAAAAAATGTTTCAGGATATGCAAGACCATATTAGCCAACTTGCAAGAGATAAGGATAAGCCCAAACAACAATTCACAATGGAAAGCATATGCCCTTTTTCATTTGATAAGAGTCTTCGCATGCCTCCTTTTCCCAAAGGAGTGGAGTTGCCTAAATATGACAAGTACTTGGGTACCACTGATCCCCAAGGTCACCTAAGAGATTTTGGTGCTTTATCCATGGAATTCATACATGATCAGACTTATCTTATGCAACTCTTTCCCTATAGCTTAGGTGGGTCAGCTATGGAGTGGTTTTCTCAATTACCCACTCGAATCAAGACTTTTGATGAAATTGCTAATCTTTTTCTCCAACATTATTCTCACAATATTCAACATCCAGTCAATATCCATGACCTGTGTAATCTGAAACAGCGACAAAGAGAGCCTTTCTTGTCCTTTCTCCAAAGATGGAGACAACTTTGCATGAAATATCCTCACAAACTACCTAAGTCTGAGAAACTCGACATCTTTTTGGATAATCTTGTCCCAAATTTTGGATATCAAGTGCAACTACAAGGTCCTTTGACTTTTGACAACATGATTAAGCAAGCTGTGAGGATAGAGGCATTTATGGTCAAGAAAGGGGAGTTGACTTTGAACAAGGACAACAAAGAAGGGTTCTACTTCTCGAAGAAATACAAAGGTAAGTCTGTCAACAAGAACAGAGATGTTATAAATGATGGAGTGGTTGAAAATGTGATCGGAAAGCCTTCAAATACTATTTTTAATCTTACCTCTAGTATACAAGTGGCCAAGGCTATTGAAAAGGCTACAACAGACAATCAGCAACCTTCGAGGTTTGCTAGAAACAAACCTTGGGCCTCTTGACCCAAGCATGAGTTCACTTCTTTGGGAGAGCCTCTTGATGTGGTTTATAAGACTCTTGTGCAAAACCAGATACTCACTCCTTTGGAAAACTATCTCTATGATCGACAACCGCAACCTCATTGGTGGAATGATAATGCATACTATGATTATCACCAAAAAAATGGTCATAAGAATTCTACTTGTCTCCAGCTGTGACATAAGATTCAAGACTTGATTGACAATGGTGACATCTTTGTGGATAACCATAATAAGAATTTAGATCATCAGGCATTCAAGGATCCTTTCCCTCCTCATGAGAAGGGAAAGTCTTCCAAGACCAACAACACTAATGCCAAGGTTAACTATACGTATAGTGCCAATGACAATGTCATCAACATGATTGAACCCATTGAGGTTGAGTATTGCGGCATGAGCACTATCAAGGGGAGTGGAGATGCTCCCAAACCTAAGACTCCATTTGTCTTGTGAGGCCCTGCATCTCATTCTTTAGAATCCAAACAACCTTAGGATTGTGCCAATGTTGTTACTCGATCATGTGGGAGGATTGTTTTGAAGGGTCTTGACCCTCCTATATCTTCTCTGAAATAAACTACAGATAAGACTACTGCTAGTCCTACCAACAAAATATCAAAATCGGTCCCTATGCCTACTACTACTAATTATAGCATCTTAGATCAGCTCCAATGAACCAACACTTAGATTACCATCTTTGAGTTGTTGAAGATCTCACCTACTCACAGGAAGATTCTAAATAAAGCCCTCATTGAGGCAAATGTCCCTAAAGATCTTGATCTCAACCGGTTTCAATCCATGGTGGGTGATTTGACCTCTCCTCATTATTTGTCATTCTCTGAAGAAGATGACCACTCTTTGACCCATCTGCATAATGCTCCCTTACACATAGAAGTCATGATAGGCCCAAAGCATGTTTTTTGAGTTCTCATTGACAATGGTGTTGGCCTCAATATCTGTTCTGCTAAGTTGCTTACCTTGCTAGGCTATAATGAGGATTGCATAGATTCCCACAAGAAAATTACTATCAAAGCATATGATGAAGAAGAGCACAAATCCAAAGGCTTAGTTGTGTTACCTATCTGCATTGGGCTTGTTGAGAGATATGTTATTTTCCAAGTCCTAGATATTCCTCTCGCATACAACATCCTACTGGGTAGACCATAGATTCATGAAATGCAAGTAGTTCCATCTACATACCATTAGTGCACCAAGTTTCCATTCCATGGAGTAGAGGTAACTATTCCTACCAATACCAACTATTCATGCAACACACTCACATAATTTGTAGATATTTGTGTCCCTGCTAATAAAGAGTCCACTGAATTCTATGATGCCAAGCTCAAAGAAATGGAACAGACTCTAAAATTTAAGGATAAAAGCATGGGAGGCTATCAAATTGAACCTATGTTATCATTAGCAGCTTTCCCTCCATCTCTGTATTCCTACAGGAGACCTTATGAGAGAAACAAATCTTGTGATGACTCTCCTCAAAACAATCTATGATGGTGCCTTTGTACGGGCCACAACACCATTAGAAGATGAGGATGAAGAAAGAGCTATTACAGCTTGGATCTACAAAGGGAAAGAAACATTTGAAATAGTCACTCCATCTCAATACTTAGAGCAAGAGCCATATAGTGAAGCTTTTAAAATCATGAAGCACTTCAACTATAAAGGGAGTGGTCCTATAGGAATGAATGATAATGGTTTTCTGAAACCCATTGAAGCTACGGGTTGCCAGACAAAAGATACTACTGGCCTAGGTTTCAAAAAGATCCCCTTTCATATAGGGATAAACAAATTTGTGCCAGAACTAGAACTTGAACCTGAACTAGCACCAGAGGATACTACTCTAGTGGTAAATCCAGAGACCAGCTCTGATGAAGACATCTTTCCCTACCCCATGCCTCTGGATCTTGTGGCATTCTTTGAAGAACCTGATGATCCTATCATACCTATCCATCAGGTAGAAGCTAAAAGTAATTTTGATGATACTACCTCAATCACCCCATTGACATATGACCAATGGATGGAAATGCAAACTGCTGACTCTAACTATGTAGGTGAATCATACATACCATTACTCTTTCAAGAAAGATTCAGACATGAAAAAACTTTCAATGCTACAAAAGAAGAACATGAGTGAGATGGTACAACAAGTGCTGATGGGATTCCTCTATCAAGCATCACTGACTCACATGAGTATGAGTTTGACTCTCTATCTGATGAAACTTTTCACAAAGATATAGACATGGTGCACACATTTGAAAACCCTCTCAAAGTAGGTGAAGGGTCTAGTGTTAGGATGAATGAGTTAGATGCCATCGGTGTTTACTTGTCCTCTACTTCTGACATGAGGTCTCATAGGGATTTCATTGCCCCTCTAGATGAGATCGCTCTAGGCCTTGACTTGCTCATCCACACTTTTGATGATTATACCATGAACACAATTGAACCTGCCACTTCTCTCTCACTCAAAAATCCCAAGCTGATAAATTGGAACTCCTCCTCCTCATCCAATGAAGTCCTAACATTCCATAATGATTATGATCTAGCCTATTACCTCAATGCTATTGAACCTATAATTTCCTACACCAGTGAAGGTAGTGTCAGCATGACAGAGGCAGATATCAATTATCTTAGTCATAAAATTAAAAGAAAAAATAATAGGTGCTCTAATGGTGAAAACCACATCATGGCAGTATTAGAGCTGAAAAAAGTAAAAATAAAAGACATATCCGAGGGTGAAAACCTCTCTGAGGCACCCAAGGATGAGATACTTGATACACTTCCAAGACATTTTTAGGAAAGATCATCAGTATTGATTGAACCACCCAACTAATGAATTTGGGTATGGAGGCTGCACCACAAATCATTCATCTAGCACATTCATTATCTGCAAAAGAAAAGGAAGAGTTCACTAGCTTCTTTCAAAGAAATAAAATCAACTTTGCATGGACTTACTCTAATATGCTTGGATTGGATCCCAATCTAATCATGCATCATTTGTCCATTGTACCAGGTGTTAAGTGTGTCAAATAGAAGCTTCAAAAGATGCATCCACACATGGCACTTTTAGTCAAGGCTGAGCTAGAAAATCTTCTTAAGGCTGGTTTCATAAGAGCCATTGACTACATAGAGTGGATTTCAAATATTGTTCCAGTTACCAAGCATGATAAATCCATTTGATTATGCACAGACTTTTGGGATCTAAATAAAGCATGTCCCAAAGATGATTTTCCACTACCCAATATTGACTTGATAGTGGATATGATAGCAGGCTATGAAATGTATTCTCTGATGGACAATTTTTCTGGTTATAATCAAATAAAATTTGTGCCAGAGCAACATATCAGAGAGCTGTCACTACCATTTTCCATGATATGATGCATAAAATAATGGAAGATTATGTAGATGACACTTTGGCTAAAAGCATGCAGTGAAAAAATCATCTTGCAGAATTAGGTCCCATACTAGATCAGATGGAAAAATTCAGTCTTAGAATCAATCCAAAAAATGTGCATTTGGTGTCACTTCTGAAACACTCTTGGGTTACATCATTTTAGCTAAAGGCATAGAGGTTGATCCTGAGAAAGTTCAAGCTATTATGGAAATGCCTACACCAAAGAATATCAGTCAAATGATAGGACTTTAGGGAAGACTGCAATCCATTTGGTGCTTCATTGCACAACTAGCTAATAAGTCACAACCATTCACTAAAACTTTTCATAAGGGTGTGACTTATGAATGGAATGAAGAATGTGATAGAGGGCTCACTCAAATCAAACAATATATTGCAAATCCACCTATACTGATGCCTCCTATTCATGGGAAGCTGCTTATAATTTATATTTCAGCTATAGACACATCTTTGGGTTCTCTATTGGCTCAAGAGGATTAGAACAACAAAGAGAGAGCCATTTATTGCATTAGCAAAACATTGGTCTCTTACAAAATGAACTATTCTATCATTGAAAAATCTTGTCTAGCAGTGGTGTTTGCTTCATAGAAATTGTGGCATTATATGCTCACTCACACCATAAGACTCATTGCAAAAATTGATTTGTTAAAGTACTTACTGAGAAAAGCTTCCCTCACGGGTAGCTTGGAAAAATGGGTTATGATACTCAGTGAGTTTGATATTGAGTATGTGGAAAGAAAGGCTATCAAAGGATAATCAATTGTTGATTAGTTGGCGGATACCCCTCTCAAAGATCATCAGCCATTGAACATTGAATTCCTAGATAAGTCCATCATGCTTCTCACACATCAAGCATGGAGCATGTTCTTTGATGGATCATTCACTCAACAAGGATCAGGTGCAGGCATACTTTTCATAACACCTCAAAGATATTCACTGCCTAAAGCTTATAAAATGTTGTTTACCTGCACAAACAACATTGTTGAATATGAAGCTCTCATCAACAGTATGAAGATAGCTATTGAATGGCATGTGGATGAGCTCAAGGTCTTTAGAGACTCTCAGTTGGTCATCAATCAAGTTAATGATATCTATCAAACAAAAGATGACAAGCTAGTGCCTTACAAACAAATGGTAGATGATCACAAATAATATTTTGCACACATTTCTTTCCAAAAAATTCCAAGGGTAGATAATAAAGTAGCCAATGCCATGGCCACTCTTGCCTCTATGTTAAAGATGCCAGAAAATGACTTCAGACATGAATTCCTAGTGGAGAAATTACACTACCCAACCTATAACATTCTCGAATCTAGGATGATCTATTCAATCATTGGACATGACTTGTCCCACTACCACCATATCTATTCTTATCTTCGTGACCAAATTATTCTGGACACCTACACTTAGAATGAAAAATGTCACCTAATTTGTAATGCTTCATGTTATGCCATCATAGCAAATGACTTGTATAGACGGGGTCTAGATGGTGCCCTCCTTAGGTGTCTAGAATGTGACAAGTCCAAATGTGCATTAGCTGAGGTACATGAAGGTATCTATGGGTGGGTCTCATTTGAGTGGTTTGATGTTAGCTCATAAACTTATTAGAGCTGGTTACTATTGGCTAGATATGGAGAAATAAGCTATACAATATGCCAAGGCTTGTAAATAGTGTTAATTTCAAGGAAAGCTGATCCACACTCCTGCCAAGGAGCTTATTCCTTTTATCAATTTCTGGCCATTTCAACAATGGGCCTTTGACTTGTTGGGTCAAATCCATCCATCTTCCTCCAAAGGGAACAAATTCATCATCACCACTATAGACTACTTTACTAAATGGGTCGAGGGAGTCCCTCTAACCATAGCTGATGGCAAGTCTGTAGGTATGTTTATACTGAATTACATCATCTATAGATATGGTGTACCCTCATCAATAATCACTGACAATGGGGGAAAATTCAAGAACAAGGACCTGAAAGAGTTATGTGCCAAGTTCAAGATCATCTAGCATTGGTTGTCTATCTATTATCCATAGGGTAATGGACAAGCAGAAGCTTCCAATAAGATAATTCTAAAGATTTTGCACAGAACAACTCACAAATCTGGTAGAGATTGGCACCTCCAGATTAATCTAGCTTTATGGGCATATAGAACAAGTATCCAAACACCAACATGGGCCACACCCTTTGCCTTAGTTTATGGACCAAATGTTGTATTTCCTATTGAGGTCGGGATTCCTACATTGCGAGTCTCTTTGAAGGGCCTCATTACTGATGAAGAAAATAGAATATCTTGGCTACAAAAGCTAGAATTATGGGATGAACATTACAAGGTGGTGTTTGATCATCTCTAAGAATACCAAAAGAGAATGTATAAGGCCTACAATAATAAATTTAGACAAAGGGAATTTCAAGTAGGTGATCTCATCCTGAGAGAAAACCCCAAGAATCAGCAGCAGCAAATCCAGAAAGGAAAGTTTGAACCAAACTAGCTTGGTCCATACATTATTACTGTAGCATTTGGGTCTGGTGCTTACCAACTCTCCACCACTGAAGGATAACATCTCAAAGAGCCGATCAACACTCTGCACCTGAAGTAGTTCTACATCTGAGACATTCTCTGCATGCTCATGTACATACTTTATTCTAAAAAAATCCTAAAAAATACAAAATATCCTAAAAAAATGATCATCTTAGTGAAAACCTGGTAATCAAGCACTTTGATGTATCTATTATCCTGGTGAAAACCTGGTAAATAGGCACCTTGATAATATAAGAAAAAATGAAAAATATAAAAAATAAAAATAAAAATGAAAAATACAAAAAATACAAAAAAATGAAAAATTCAAAAATTCAAAAATATAAAAAAAAATGAAAAGAAGAAAAATGTGACATTGATGAAAACCTGGTAAACAGGCATCATGGTAGAAAAAATAGAATCTCTACCAAGATGGTGAAAACCTGGTAAACATGCACCTCTTGTTCCTTTAAGCTATACCCATATTTCAGCACCACTTGGCTCTGTATAGTTGCTTCCCACTTTCCTACTTTTCAGCTTTAGTTTCCTTTCCTGCATTCCTGTTTTAGTTTGCTTTCCCACTTTAGCTCGCTATCCTATTTCCTGCTTTACTCATTTCCTGATTTAAGTTTGTTAAGTCTTTCTCTCAGCTATCTTCAAGATTTTTCTTGACTCTACATGGATTGAAACTGGTTACACTTGGGGGCATCTTCCTTATCTAGGGGGCATTGTCCTATCACTTTCGGAGACTCTTTCTTGAATCAGTCACCAGGGGTCCTTGCTGCATTTGCCTGGTGATGCCCAACTATTTTGAGATTTCTCTCCTTGAGGATCTCATGTGTATCAGTCACCAGTAGTTCTCACTATGTCTATCTACTGACATATAGCTATCGATCAGATCTCTCTCCTTGAGGATCTCTTATGTATCGGTCACTAGCATTTCTCGCTGTGTCTTCTTGTCGATACTTCATTTAGCACTCTAGTTTTCTCTTCAAGATGATTTCTTGGGTCAGTCACCAGTGATCTTCATTGCATTTGCCTATTGTCGCCATCCTATTGAGACTTCTTGCACTATGTTGTTCTGATCTCACTTCAATCCACTCAAACTTAAACTAAAACTAAAACTAAATTTGTAATTTTCTAAAGCATGCTGAGCTTTTCTTTTTTGTGTGTTTGTTCTTTCACTTTATCAATTCTCCTCGAGCAACTCAAAGATGTCTATCTTGACTGAGAGGAGCAAAGACTAGGGACATGATCTTTTCTTGCTTTCTGCTTGTTGGTTTAGTTCCAATGATCCAAAGAATTCATATAAGAGGGGTGTCCACTATGAGAGCCTTCATCTCATGTTGGATGGCCATGTGTACCTCAACTCCTTTTATATGGAAACTTTGGTGAGGTTGGTTCTTCTCCTTTTTTTTTTGAGTGACTTTTTTCTACTACAAGTATAATTGCAAATGCTCATCCTATTAAGTGAATGTAAGGGTCACTACAAGCATTCTTTAGTGAAAGGAGGAACTCTCACGTGTCTGGTGTGTTTTTCCGCAAGTAACATTTAGGTCATTCTAGCACCTATGCTTTGATGTTTATGTTAACTTGCTAAATCAAAAGGAATAGGTGTTCAGGTCATTCCAACTTCTTGTGCCTTAATGCTTACACCTTATTCTGAAAAAACTAAGACTTGTGTCATATTCATATTCTCATGATTGCAATGTCAATGAGGATTGTATGACATCCTATGATTGCTCGATACTAAAAACTCTATGATGATAATAAAATGAGTCCAACAACCAAGTCCTAGGATTGCATTTTGCATCTAGCTTAAGCTTGCATTTTTCATTCTAGGCTTGCATTGAGATAGTGTTTTGGTGCTCACTTGTTTGTTCTCTTATGGATATGTTCATCAAAGGTTCTCATCTTTCATCTTGGGTTCATCTTGGCTGCACAAGTGTCTGGTCCTCACTCTTGATCTTCAAATGATCTTTTGGTTAGTACTTGTCATGTATTGTGACATCCTACATGAGATGATTAGTACCATATTCATTGCATTTCTATTTTCATCCATAAACCCATATGCATACATTTTACATCTACATATCCATATACATGTGCATCCATAATAAGCATAAATCTAATCATACATTACATTTTCATACATTCTACATGTACTTATCTATTTATCCATCTATCATCATATTTCACATTACATACATATAAAATAAAACATGTGCATATTCATCTGCATATACATAAGAAATCATGAGCATCTCATATCCTATCCATACATCTAATCACATAGGAAACATCTCATAAAGCATAAATATCCAAAGCAATATATACACAAGTACAATGATATCAAAAAGTTGATCTCATATATATATATCTCGATTAATTAATGTCAATGTAAAAAAGAGGGCTACTCAAGCACAGTATCAAAAATGGGCTACAATGTATATCATGAACTTGGAACTAGCTCTGCCCATTACCACTTGGAGGAGGTGGAGGTAGAGGTTCCTGTGGAGGTGCTTGTGGAGGTGCCTAAAGAGGTGCCTAAGGTGGAGGTCCCTGTGGTGCTACTCATGCCCTAGCATACTCTAAGAATGGTGGCACCTACTCTGCTAGATCTAGCACTACCCCGACATATGTTGCATAGTAACAGGCAGCCTGAGTAGCCTTGTACCAGGTCTCTAATTGAGATCTCACTACTACCTCCTAGGGATCTCTAATCTCTCACTCTCAGTTGGCCACTTGAGTCTCCTATATGATAACCTATGCATGATATTCATCTCTCTCTCTTCGCACCTTCTAAATCATCTCTCGGCTCTTCCTCAGAACCTCCTGTACCTATGGGTCATGCCCTCCCACAGGTGGATCCTACATGACTATATCATCAACCTATACCTCCTTGTCAAGATGTGGCTACTGTGATGTGTCTCCCATCCTCTATCTCATGGACCTCTACTAGGTCCCACTACTACCAACACATGCATCTAAACCCATAGTCCTAGGAGAGATAACAGTCTGCCCTGACCTCAATCTGAGTACCCTCTACTACTACACAGGCTGTTGCTATGCAACCTACTACTGTGGAGGCTATTGTTGTCCCTATCCCTATACCTGCTACTATTGCATAGGTTGTACTACCTACTATGCCCTCTAGCCCATGCCAATAGGATCTATGAACCTAGGATAAGGGTGCACCAAAATGTGATCCATGTATGCAAGCGTCACCCCTACATTGGTTACATCCACCATATAGTCCCGGTGAGCTGGTAGTACTCATGCCTTGATCATGCATCTACCTAGATCCAACCTAGGCTACCAACCCTTCTTCATCTCATTGACAAATCGGGTGTAAGTATAGTACTCATGGGAGACATCATGTGATCTCCCAAACTACCTCAAGATGCCTGTGAGCAAGAAGTGCTCAATAATAAAAATGGTGCATCTGATCAATGGACATGAGATGAACATATGTGAAAGCTCCTATCGGGCATCGTCACATACCTTTGTGGCTACCCATGGTCTCCATATGACCACTTCCATGTCATCCAATTGCCCGTGCCACTGCTCCATCTTACCTAGCACTAGCTGAGTCATCAAGCCTATATACCTATAAATATATGGCTCTAAGGGCTGCCGAGTATCATGAAAGATTAGCCTACATATGGGGAGATGCTCCTAGGCCCATATTTGAAGAACAAAAATGTTTGTGGCCATGGTTCATGCACTCTGATACATGATCTCATGTATCTCATGGTACATCTATGCGAGCATGCACTTGCCCATCCAAATCTCACTGGTGGCCACTCTAGCATCTGTTGTAGCATGCAACCCCAACCGCACTCTAACTGATGTTTTCCTCAATCTAGCACTAGGTAACAGCTCAAGAATATGGTCAAGACCACTACCAGTCTATGACTAGCTCCATATCTATTGATCAACTCCTCCGACAAGATGGCTTGATCCATCACTAGCTCATCCTAAAATATGGCCCTCAGTGCTAGTGTGCTTGCCCTTAGCTAAATTTTGTACTCCATGTAGGCCCCATGGAATGGTATCCTCAGAATCCTGTATATGTCCTCGAGAGTAACTATCATCTCCCCCATTGGCAAGTGAAAGGTGTTCATCTCCGAATGGAAATGCTCAACTAGTGCACTTAATAGATCATGATTTACCTGAATGTCAGGTATATCATGTAAATATTCCAACCCTATCCCATCGATCTGGGCACCCTCAGTATCGTTCAACCTCTAAACTAGCTCACCAATGACTAGGTGATGAGATCAGAAAGCAATATCTGGGAAGTCAACCTACAAAGCAAGTGACAACATTCGATCAGTATCTCAATAATGATGGTTTTTCAAAGCAATAACAACAAATGAGGCTATGCATCTATCCTAAACATGACTTTGGGAAGCTCTAATTGGCTGATTTTATGCAAAATTGGATGAGGGCTTTGCAAAGTTTTAGCAGATTCCCACATGAGGAAACTCTCCTCCCACATGAGATTTTTCTATCACATGAGACTAGATCTCATCTCACACAAGATGTCATCACTTGGGATGAAATCTCGCGCATCATCTTCATGCAACTTGTGCGAGCTCACAGAGGAGCTTGATGCGAGAAAGCCCTAACCCTTGCGAGGAAATTATTTTGTCGTGTGAGGGGCGACTGAGGCTGGCATGAGGAAACTTTTTCCTTGCATGAAGATTGGTAAGCAAAGCCTAAAAACACTTAAAAATCTAACCTAAACACCTAAAGAGCATTAAAATTTGAAATGCATGATGGTTATTCGACTACTCATAGGTGGATCATACTCCGGCGGTCAGCTGTGTCATTGGGAGTGCTCAAATTGATGTGTCTGCACTGGCACATTCTCCATCTCTCTCAGAGCTCTCAAATCGCTAGAAGACAAAGTGAATAATGATTTGAAAATGACCCCTCCAGGCCTTATATAACTTTTGACCTAATTTTCAAAAGTGCTTCATTTTGTGCAAAAACTTCACCCTTGGCTAAATAAACCATTCTAAATCCATTTTTAGGATCAAAATTCAAATCTAACATCTCTATATAGCTCGTAATCACATTTTAAATTCTAGGATCATTAGGATCAGATGCTTATGCAATCAATCTTCTGGTGTTATTTTCTTGCTAGAATCTCATCTCATCATCTTTTTCTCAAGATCTTCAATGTTTTCATCAAAAGTCAACTCTAGTCAAATTTGGCCAAACTTGGTCAACAAGGCCTTTGAATCACTTCAAATTGCTTCTTGAATATGTTCTAATTTCTTCTATCTGCAACCTATTGTTGTTAATTATTTTTTTGATGTGTCATCTTTCAATTTCTCTCCCAAGGGGGTAGGATGATTGCATCATTAAATCTTGTCAAACTAGTCTGATCTGAATCAAAGTCCTCATCACTTGGGGCATTTCTTCACTAGGGGCATCTTTGTGCCTCGTATCTTGTCATCTTGTCATCTATCTTTTAGGTATCTAAGAAATCTAACTCAGATCCTTGAGGATCAAGCTTCATTCTGGAGATGGTTCTCAAAATCTCATTAGGTATTGGGGCAATCTGATGCAGGAGCATCCTGGGTGTAAGAGCAATCTTGCATCACCCAAAAATATTTCTATTTTTGTATTCAATAAGGGCTATTTTGTGCAGAGCTGCTATTTATGGAAAGTTACTATTTTTGGTAATTTTTGTATGTGCTCAGAATGATCTTATTTCTTTTTTGGAGGTTCATTTTGGTCATATAAGTCTGCTAGTAAAGTTTCATTGCCAGATCAAGTGTATATTGGAAGATATTGAAAATTTTTGGTATTGGCAGCAGGGTACAGAAACTTTGAACTCAGTTTTGAAGGCTTTAGAGGCCCCGGATGAGGTCAAAAATTTGGGTGACGGGCGCTTGCATTGGTCAAGCCTGTAGAGCGCTTCGTGGCATTTCCGAAATGGGGTTATAATAGCCGAGCGGGTCAACTGGTGATGACTTATGGTCTTCGGAAGTTGGGCCACCTGAAATGGCAGAAAATAATTTTCTTCAAAATTTTTGTTCGGGTTTCAAAGGTTATCTTGAGCCGACTATGATGTAATAAAATGTAAAATAAAATAATTCTAAGTTGGTCGGCCTTATTGGCTAAAATTCTGGAACCTTCCCAGGCGGTGGAAAATTGCCTATATAAGGAAGGCTGCATTATTGTCTTAGGCAGTTCAGAATAGTTCTGGGTAGTAGATCTGGGTATTGATTCGAGGCTTTGTCCTAAAGAATATTGTAAGGGAATGCCCATGTGGCTTTGCATATTGTAATTCTGAAAGTTTGTAATTCCACATTTGTGGAGATAATAAGAAGCCAATTTTCTGTTCTTGCATATTATTGTTGTTGTTTCTCTATTTCTGTTATGTGTTTGTGGCATTAAGGGGAGCACCCTTCATCAGGTGGTATCAAAGCAGGAGTTCTTGAGTGTGTAAACAGATCATCGACTGTGAGGCAGTTTGCACCAGGACCGTGGCTAGGGTTTCAGGGTGCATCACGAAAATGCCTCCACGAAGGGAACATGGCGGAAGAGCTAGTGTTGTAACACTTGAGGTTAGAGAGCTGCAGAGACAAGTGCGAGCATTACAAGAAGAGATTCATAGAGGAATGAATCTTAATGTCAGAGACGAAAGTGAGGATGAAGCCGAAGAAGAATATCAAGAAGGAGAAGCTAAAATTGTGAACCAGGAGGAAGAAAGACTTTTTCGGGCGATTTCCAAGATTGGGAAAAGACCTAAGATTGAGGTTCCTACATTTTCCGGAAATCTTAACTTAGAGGAATTGATCGACTGGATCAACGAATGTGAGGAATATTTTGAGTATGAAGATGTTGAGGATCCTGATAGGGTCAAATTTGCGAAGGCTAGACTGAAAGGTCATGCAAAAATCTGGTGGCAAGAAATTCAATTGGAGCGAAATAGAAGAGGGAAAGATAAAATCACAAGATGGGATCGGATGGTGGATAAATTGAAGCGACAGTTCATTCCTGTTGATTATGAGCTTGATCTACTAAAGAAAATGCAAAGTTTGAAGCAAGCAGGAAGATCTGTTCAGGAGTATACAGAGGAGTTCTATCGACTCCTCATCAGAATAGGCCATGCAGAAGCTGATAAGGAGAAAGTTGCCCGATACCTTAATGGGTTAAGGCCAAGCATTCAGGAGGAGTTGAATCTGGTTCGAATGAGTAGTATTGAGGAGGCATACCAATTTGCCCTAAAAGTAGAGGAAAAGCTGAACAAGAAGTTCGAGAGCAGACAAAATGGAAGAGGTCGCGGTGGACGATCTGGTGGACGGTCATATGGTGGCCGAAATGAAGATCTGAAAAAGAAGGATGAGGCCAGTAGCAGTCAGAATCAGCGTGGAAATAATTCCAATCGCTTCCAAGATTAGAATAATAGAGATCAAAGAGGAAGAGGAAGAGGACAAGGATCTGGAAGAGGAGGCTTCCGTGGAACATGTTTTCACTATGGAGAAGAAGGTCATAGGGCATTTGAATGTCCTCAGCACCAAGGCAGAATAGACAAAAGAAATGAAGGCCAGGCTAGAGTTGTACATGTAGATGAAGATGCCAGATCATCAAATTCTGAAGATGCTGAAAGAGGAGAAACGTTGATTAACAGAAGAGTCATGTTGAGTGGTGAGAATGAACCTGAGCAAAGGAGGAGCCTGTTTCGCACCAGGTGCAAGTGTGAAGGTAAATGTTGTGATGTGATCATTGATAGTGGGAGCACTGACAATTTGGTGTCAGAAGAGATGGTGACAAAGTTGAAGCTCAAGAGATAGAAACACCCACATCCATATCGGATTGCCTGGGTACAGGATGAACACAAGGTCATGGTCAATGAACAATGCCTGGTGAAGTTCAAGATTGGTGGATACCAAGATGAGGTATTGTGTGATATCATATCTATGGATGCATGTCATATGTTGTTGGGTAGACCATGGCAGTTTGACAGATGTGCTGTACATGATGGTCGTGTGAATACCTATTCCCTGACAAAGGATGGAGTGCGGCATAAGCTAAAACCATTGAAGGAGACTGAAGAAAAGGTATGTGGTAATGCAAGGATAACTTTTGTTGATGGAAGAAATTTCCTAGATGGTATGAGGCATGAGCATGTATGTTTTGCTTTAATTCCAAAAGCTGGTAAAGAGAAAGTAGAAGATGTTCCTGTAGAAGTTGCAGATTTGTTGAATGAGTTTCAGGATATTATATCTGATAACGTGCCTGATGGATTACCACCAGTCAGGAAGATCAGTCATCAGATGGACTTGATCCCAGGAGTGAGTTTTCCGAATAAGGAAGCACACAGAATGACACCTGCAGAAAGTGAGGAGTTGAACAGACAAGTACATGAACTGTTACAGAAAGGATTGATTCGTGAGAGTCTGAGTCCCTGTGCTGTACCAGCGGTATTAGCACCAAAGAAGAATGGAGAATGGAGGATGTGTACAGATTCCAGAGCAATAAACAAGATCACAATCAAGTATAGGTTTCCATTGCCACGAATTGATGATATTATGGACTATTTGAGTGGAGCTGTGTATTTCTCAAAGATAGATCTAAAGAGTGGATATCACCAGATTCGGATCAGAGAAGGAGATGAATGGAAGACTACCTTCAAGACAAAGGAAGGACTATATGAGTGGTTAGTCATGCCTTTTGGGCTAACCAATGCACCGAGCACTTTCATGCGGCTCATGAACGAGGTTCTGAAAGAATTTCTAGGTAAGTTTGTCATTGTTTACCTAGATGATATTTTGATCTTTAGTAAGACATTGGATGAGCATATGATGCATATTCGTATGGTATTTGAGAAGTTGAGAGAAGAGAAATTGTTGATTAATTTGAAGAAGTGCAGTTTTTTGAAGAAAGAGTTAGTGTATTTGGGATTTGTAGTTTCAGCAGAAGGTCTAAAAATGGACCCAGAGAAGGTACAGGCTATCCTTGAATGGCCTACTCCAAGGAGTGCTACTGAGGTAAGATCTTTTCATGGTCTAGCTAGCTTTTACAGAAAGTTTATCAGAAATTTTAGCAGTATTTGTGGACCCTTGACTGAAACAATGAGAGGGGATAGAAAAGAGTTTAAGTGGACTAAAGGAGCATAAAAGAGTTTTCAATTATTGAAACAAAAAAGTTACAGAACAACCTATTTTAGCACTTCCAGTTTTCAATAAGGTGTTTCAAGTAGATTGTGATGCTAGTGGTACTGCAATAGGAGCTGTTATGAGCCAAGAAGGTAAACCTGTTGCTTATTTCAGTGAGAAGTTAAATGATGTCAAGAGGAAATATTCTATTTATGATCTAAAATTTTATGCTATAGTTCAGGCATTAAAGAAGTGGAGACATTATCTACTTCCTAAGGAGTTTGTTTTGTATACTGATCATCAAGCTTTGCAATATTTGAATAGTCAAGGAAAATTGAATCAAAGGCATTTGAAATGGGTTGAGTTTTTGCAGAGTTATACATTTGTTTTGAAACACAGGAGTGGAAAGTCTAATAGGGTTGTAGATGCTCTTAGCAAAAGGCAACTATTGCTGACAGAAATGCAGATTGAAGTGGTTGGGTTCAAGGAACTCAAGAATTTGTATTCAGAGGATCCTGATTTTGGTGAAGCTTGGAAAGTTTGTACAGAACCTGTTACTCTAGACAGGACAAAATGGTTGGATTTCATCATCCAGGATGATATGCTATTTAGAGGGAGTGAGTTGTGCATTCCACAAAGTTCTATGAGGGAGAATCTCATCAAGGAGAAGCATAGCGGAGGATTGGCTGGACATTTTGGTCGTGACAAAACCCTTGGTTTGGTTAGTGAGAATTATTATTGGCCACAGTTGCAGCAAGATGTGAAGAAGTTTGTACAGAGTTGCAGAGTATGTCAGATGGCAAAAGGAGTGAAGCAGAATACAGGGTTGTATCGGCCATTATCTGTACCAGAGAAGCCTTGGGAGGATATCAGCATAGACTTTGTTCTTGGTTTACCGAGGACACAGTGGGGACACGATTCAATTTTTGTGGTAGTTGATAGATTTTCAAAGATGACACATTTTATTCCCTGCAAGAAGACTAATGATGTTGTTCATGTAGCAAAATTATTTTTCAGAGAAGTAGTGAGACTTCATGGTTTGCCAAAGACCATAGTTTCAGATTGGGACACTAAGTTTGTTGGATATTTCTGGCGTACATTGTGGAAGAAGTTGAAGATAGATTTGAAGTTTAGTTCATCACATCATCCACAGACTGATGGACAGACAGAGGTGGTGAATAGGAGCTTGGGAAATTTGCTGAGATGTTTGGTTGGAGATAAGCCAATAGGATGGGATTTAATTTTCTCACAAGCATAATTTGCATACAATAATTCTGTCAATAGAAGCACTGGTAAATCACCATTCCAGATTGTATATGGAAGTAGTCCAAGAAATGCATCTGAATTAAGGAAGATAGATAAAGGAGAAATAAGTAGTGCTGAAGCTGAGGATTTTGCAGAACACTTGAAGAACATCCATGAGGAGGTGAGGAAGCATATTACCAAGATGAATGCATAGTATAAGGCTAAGGCAGATGAGAAAAGGAGGTATAAGGAATTTCAGGTTGGTAATGAAGTCATGGTTCATTTGCGGAAGGAGCGGTTTCCAGTTGGCACATATAACAAGCTAAAAATGAAGAAGTTTGGACCATGTAGGATACTGAAGAAACATGATTCAGGAAATGCATATGAGGTAGAATTACCTACTGAGCTAAATATTTTGCCAGTGTTTAACATTTCAGATCTGACAGAGTATCATGAAGGAGGTGTTGAAGATGAGATCACAGCAGCACAGTGGAGTATTCCAGCAACTAGTTTAGACACTAAGGAGATCGAAGATATACTGGACAGTCATGTTGGCAGAAGCACAAGGAACATGACATATGAAGAATATTTGGTCAAATGGAAAGGACGACCTATTGAAGATTCATCATGGCTGACAAAGGAGGAGGTTAGCCGTCTTGGTTTTCCTCTGCACACCTGAGTCGTGACAGGGTCACTTCTCAAATTACCCCGGGTGTCTGATGCAGGAGCATCCTAGGTGTAAGAGCAATCTTGCATCACCCAAAAATATTTCTATTTTTGTATTCAATAAGGGCTATTTTGTGCAGAGCTGCTATTTATGGAAAGTTACTATTTTTGGTAATTTTTGTATGTGCTCAGAATGATCTTATTTCTTTCTTGGAGGTTCATTTTGGTCATATAAGTCTGCCAGTAAAGTTTCATTGCCAGATCAAGTGTATATTGGAAGATATTGAAGATTTTTGATATTGGCAGCAGGGTACAGAAACTTTGAACTCAGTTTTGAAGGCTTTAGAGGCCCCGGATGAGGTCAAAAATTTGGGTGATGGGCACTTGCATTGGTCAAGCCTGTAGAGCGCTTCGTGGCATTTCCGAAATGGGGTTATAATAGCCGAGCGGGTCAACTGGTGATGACTTATGGTCTTCGGAAGTTGGGCCACCTGAAATGGCAGAAAATAATTTTCTTCAAAATTTCTGTTCGGGTTTCAAAGGTTATCTTGAGCCGACTATGATGTAATAAAATATAAAATAAAATAATTCTAAGTTGGTCGGCCTTATTGGCTAAAATTCTGGAACCTTCCCAGGGGGTGGAAAATTGCCTATATAAGGAAGGCTGTATTATTGTCTTAGGCAGTTCAGAATAGTTCTGGGTAGTAGATCTGGGTATTGATTCGAGGCTTTGTCCTAAAGAATATTGTAAGGGAATGCCCATGTGGCTTTGCATATTGTAATTCTGAAAGTTTGTAATTCCACATTTGTGGAGATAATAAGAAGCCAATTTTTTGTTCTTGCATATTATTGTTGTTGTTTCTCTATTTCTATTATGTGTTTGTGGCATTAAGGGGAGCACCCTTCATGACAATCTAACCCTAATTCTTGAAAGTCAAGCTTCGTTCTGGAGATGGCTCTCAAAAACTCTTTCGAACCGTTATCTAGGCAATTTAACCTATATCTCGAAGGGCTAAGCTTCATTCTGAAGATAGTCCTAAATTTGAATCTCTTATCATCTAATTAATAGGTATTGGGGCAATCTAACCCCAATTCCAGTTTTCTCTCAAGTGGTAATCTGACTAATGCCTTCACAATCTAACTTAGGCTTTGAAGAACCAACCTTCATTTTGGAGATGGTTATGCAACTCACTCTGATCGGTGTCTTTGCATCCTAACCTTGACTTTTGAGGGTTAAGCTTTGTTCTAGAGATAATCCTGAAACCTCATCAATCATCACATTAGATTATTATTTCAATCAACATGCTGCTTGCACATCAATTCAAAGAGGTGCAAATGTAATACCTCAAAATTGGCACCTTACAATTCTAATCAATTTTGATGCATTCCTTCTAAATTCTACATCATTGAAGTCCTATTTTACTAGGTAATTTTGTCTCCTACTCAACTTTATTTGACTTGGTCTCAAATGTAAAAAACCCTAAATTTGCATTAATCCTGCACTATATTTAATTCGTAAATATTCAACTTTTATTGGCTAAATAATCCCTATGATTAATTAACTTAATTCTAAAGTCCTAAGTGTTTTAAATTAAATTAAATCCACCCCCTTTAGCTAATACACATCAAAAGAACTAAATATTATTTGGTTATTTGAATGGACATCTCTATTTGAATTTAATTATTCGAAATAAATCGAAAGGCCACCCATGTGGCAATATTCATTCATTTAATGAAATAATTCTCTTCAATTTGTCTCACCTTCCTCCATGGAGATGAAGGTTAGTCATTTCATTTCAAGAAACTCTTCATCCCTCCCTCGGGCTCTATATTATGAACCTCTTTTTCCTTATTGAGAGGGCAATTTTGAGAGCACTAAAACTATAGCAAATTTTTTGTCTCATTTCTCATATTTTCAAGATTTCTATTAGATAATTAGAGTAATCTCCATTTCTAGCATAATTGCACTCTCATCTTTAATATAGTTTTCTTATCTTGTTAGTAACTTAATTCTCATTTTCATTTCAAGCTTTAGATTAAATATGCATTCTCATGTTTCCCTCAAGTTCATAGTTTAATTGCACTCTCATTCTTAGCTTAATTCATTGCAATTTGATCATTTCAAGCTTTCAAATCCTCCATTTTAGCTTGGTCTATGGTTGTTGGCTCTCCAATCTGAAAGTAATTCAAACACCCCACATAATTAGGAGGTCACAAGTCAATTCAATCGATATTGTGAAATGCATAAATCATATTCATTGTCATAATTCAATGATTGAGCAATGACTATGTTGTGTATATGGCTAAATTTTGAGGTCCATATTAAGGCATAAACATAATGTTTGTAGTTAAAAATTTGACCACTTTAAAATCTCATCAAAGTGGTGTCAAATGGAAGATCTCATTGAGATGAACCAAAAAACACAATGAATCCTGAAAAATAGAACATCTCTTCTCAATATATGGATCGTCATAGTTTGGTCAAAGCAAAGAAGTCAACACACTGTTCGTAGCTAAAAATTTGATAGTCTCCAAATCTGGTGAAAGTCATCTCAAATCAAAGATCTCATTGAGATGAACCAAAAAATACCATGAATCTTCAAAAATGGAGCCTCTCTTCTCAAGATACTGATGGTCAAAGTTTTGTCAAAGTAAGGAAGTCAGTACAGTTTTGGTAGCTAAAAATTTGACAGTTTCAAAAATTGGTGAAAGTGGTCTCAAATTGACAATCATCGAGATGAACCAAAAAACAACTTTAATCTTGAAAAATGGAGCCTCTCTTCTCAAGATACGGACAATCAAAGTTTGGTCAAAGCAAGAAAGTCAGTACAATGTTCTAAGCTAAAAATTTGACCATTTTAGAATCTGGTAAAAGTGGTCTCAAATGGAAGATCTCATTGAGATGAACCAAAAAACACAATCAATCTTGAAAAACAAAGCCTCTCTTCTCAATATATAGATGGTTAAATTTTGTTCAAAGCAAGGAAGTTAGTATAGTGTTCGTAGCTAAAAATTTGACCGTTTTGAAATCTAGTGAAAGTGGCCTCAAATGGAAGATCTAATCAAGATAAATCAAAAAACACCATGAATCTTAAAAAATGGAAACTCTCTTCTCAAGATACAGATGGTCAGAGTTTGGTCAAAGAAAGGAAGTCAGTATAGTGTTCGTAGCTAAATATTTGACAATTTTTAAATCTAGTGAAAGTGGTCTCAAATCTAAGATCTCCTCATGATGAACTAAAAAACACCTTGAATCTTAAAAAATGGAGCTTCTCTTCTCAAGATACAGATGGTCAAAGTTTGGTCAAAGTAAGGAAGTTAGCACAGTGTTTGTAGCTAAAAATTTGACCATTTTGAAATGTAGTGAAAGTGATCTAAAATGGAAGATCTTGTTGCGATGAACCAAAAAACACCATGAATCTTGAAAAATAGAGCTCTCTTCTCAATATATGGATGGTCAAAGTTTAATCAAAGCAAGGAAGTCAGTACAGTGTTCATAGCTAAAAATTTGACCTTTTTGAAATCTAGTGAAAGTGGTCTCAAATTGAAGATCTCATCGAGATGAACCAAAAAACACCTTGAATCTTGAAAAATAGAGCCTCTCTTATCAACATACGGACGGTTAAAGTTTGGTCAAAGCAAGGAAGTCAGTACAGTGTTGGTAGCTAAAAATTTGTCAGTTTCCAAACCTAGTTAAAGTGGTTTGAAATCAAAAATCTCATCAAGATGAACCAAAAAACACTTTGGATCTTGAAAAATGGAGCCTCTCTTCTCAAGATAGAGATGGTCAAAGTTTGGTCAAAGCAAGGAAGTCAGTATAGTGTTCATAGCTAAAAATTTGACCATTTCAAAATCTGGTGAAAGTGGTCTCAAATCAAAGATCTTGTCGAGATAAACCAAAAAACACCTTGAATCTTGAAAAATGGAGCCTCTCTTCTCAAGATACAGATGGTGAAAGTTTGGTCAAAGCAAGGAAGTTAGTACAATGTTCGTAGCTAAAAATTTGACCATTTTGAATTCTAGTGAAAGTTGTCTCTAATGGAAGATCTCATTGAGATGAACCTAAAAATACCAAGAATCTTGAAAAATAGAGCCTCTATTCTCAATATACGAATGGTCATAGTTTGGTCAAAGCAAGGAAGTTAGTACAATGTTCGTAGCTAAAAATTTGACAATTTCCAAATCTGGAGAAAGTGGTCTCAAATCGAAGATCTTATTGAGATGAACCAAAAAATACCATGAATCTTGAAAAATCATCTATCCTCAAGATACAGATGGTCAAAGTTTGGTGAAAGCAATGAAGTCAATACAGTGTTTGTATCTAAAAAATTTACAGTTTCAAAAATTGGTGAAAGTAGTCTCAAATCGAAGATCTCATCAAGATAAACTAAAAAATACATTGAATCTTGAAAAATGGAGCCTCTCTTCTCAAGATATGGATGGGCAAAGTTTGGTCAAAGCAAGGAATCCAGTACAGTGTTCATAGCTAAAAATTTGACCATTTTGAAATCTGGTAAAATTGGTCTCAAATGGAAGGTCTCGTTGAGATGAACCAAAAAACACCATTAATTTTGAAAAATAGAGCCTCTCTTCTTAATATATAGACGATGAAAGTTTGGTCAAAGTAAGGTGTTGGAATAAGGAGAGATAGGTAGTGAGAGGGGGGGGGGGGTGAATCAGTGCCTTCAAAAACTTTACTTGTAAACCTTTTAGATCTATGACTGTAAACAGTGATAACCTTTGCAAAATAGCTTGTATCTAATTGCATGAATCAATCATTCATTTAACTTATGAAAGTAAACAACATGAAATCAAATAGCAATCACATAACACAACTATTTTGGTAACGTAGAAACCCTTGTTAAAAGGTAAAAACTACGGTGGGGATGACACCAACAAATTCTTCACTACTACAGATAGAAAAGGTTTGCCTGTTAGGGCTACAAGTTTTGATCACTTCTAGTGATCTTACCCTATTAGGAGTAACATATTAGATCAGCTAGATCTACCTAGTTATAGGATTTTAACAACACTAATGAAGTGTGCACTCAGTTAAGAGATTTACATAAGACTATTAAGTCTACTCTGTTAAGAGATTTTATCCAAAACTCTATTACAATTATTAGAAAGCAATAGGCAATTATCTGCTAATTGACACCTCAATTATTTGAAACAGATCTATAAGTTCTAACAAAATATCACCTTGATTGTGATAAATCTCTTGTCTGAACTTGCTCAGTAGCCTTTTTTGATTCTGCTTAATCTGATATCCTCTGCAATTTGCTTTGTTAACTGATAGACTTGAAGTTAGGCAAATTCTTCAAGTGCTCCTTGATACATATATCTATTCTCGCATCAGTTCACACCAAAAATGATTTAAACATACATTTATATAGTGATCTACTTTTGTCTCTTTAACAAAAATAGGTTACACAATAAAATCATAACCCTAAGATCTATAGTGTACAAAAATGACCTAGATCAAACTATTACATAAGATATACATTGCATTTAATGAATCTCTTAGCATTAAATATTCCTTGATCTTGGTAAAACATTTTTTGATATGTTGTAACAGTTTGCATAGAAGAATGTGCCATTTTAGATTACTATGTCATTTTATGTGATCCTCGGTAAACACTATATAAACTGCTCAATGTATACTATGATGCTCGGTGTCTGCTGGTGCTCGGTAAACTATCTGATGCTTGGTGTGTAAGCTTTACCGACTAGTCTGTCTTGCTTCTAGTTACTGATTTTCTCAATGTAAGTGACCAACTGATATCTTTGATAACCTTTGATACTAATGACAACCTTGAATGCTCAATAGAGATAACAATCTCCCCCTTTGGCATTAGTATCAAAAATTTGAATGTATATAGACAAAATTTTCTATATATACCTTATATCTCTCCCATATACATATACTTATCAAAATTTTCTAAAGTACTCCCCCTTGGTGCATGCTCCCGATAATATGTAGTATACGTAGCATCTATGCACTTATTTGGCATATGACATATACATTTGCTTTCCCCATTTTTGATAGTAATGCCAAATACAAAAAGTAAATAGTATACTCACATCTTGTCAAAAATATGCTGGTGGGTTTTCTTTATTGACTCCAAGAGGTTTTCCCATTCCTCTTTCAATTTGGTGAGAGCAATATGCTCAAGACCGACTTGTGCATGCATGTCAAATATGTTCTCTAACACTGAAATCTCAGGTGTTGAAACAAGTTTCTCTGCTTTGACAATGTGTGCCTCAAAAATCTTCAAGTATGGCAAGAGTTCTATCTGTAACTCAGTGACCTGATCTATTATGTTCTCTTCTTGTTTCTTTAACTCTGTTATTAACTATTAGAGTTCCTAAAATTGGTGAATGTGCTTTGAGAAAGCATTTGGCTCAGTTATAGCTATAGTTGTACTAACTTTGATTTTTGCATCTAGTCCTTTTATCTTTTCATTGACTTCAATAGTGAAGGGATCTATAGTACAAAGCTTTAGTAAAAATTGACAAATTAACTAGGTGATAGATTTGATCTCAGTTATTACCTCAGATAATTTAACCTTGTTTATTGCCACTTCTTGGCTTATTTTCTCTACTAGTTTATTTTGAATCCTTGACTTTTCCCTTTCTTCAATCTGTTTGTCTGCATCAGTATCTGGGGCATTGATCTTCTCTGTCAATATAGCAAGTTGATCTATGATGGGATTATCTTCATCAATATTCACCTTAGGTACTACCTATTGTAAGATATCCCTCACATCTATTAGAATTTATTTTCTCTTAGTTTCTTGCTTTAGCTTCTCTTGAGCTACCTTTCTTTGACATAGTTCCCCATATTTACTTACTTCCTCGGGGCTCAGGGTCCTCGGGTCACACTCGGGAATAACTATCACTTCATCTAGGGTGACCAGCCCTTTTCCTTTCTTTTTCTTCTTCTTCTCTGATACTAATGGTCATTTCTTCTCAGTAACGACAAGAGACTTGTCTCCAGTCCTTGGAGTATCCTTCCCAGTTGACACACTTTCTTCCTTCTTCTACTCCTTGGTAGCCATTGTCTTGGTTGATAGTGTTGGAGCCTTGGGTGTGGTGTCAGATGGGATTACCTTGGTTTCCTTTGTTTCTTTTTTTACCTTTGTCTTGGTGGAAGGTGCCTCTATTTGATTAGGCTCATCTATCTCTATAGGTTTATCAGTGTCTTGTTCCCCTATGATGTCTTTTTTTTCTCAGGGTCTAAGCCGTCGGGTTGTTCCTGTGAAATAATTTCTACTGCTACTGCAAGTATAGGAAACTCACCTAGGTAGTGATGTAAATGCACATTCTATGACTTGTTCTTCATCTTGAGTTTTTAGGGGTGCAATACTTACATCCTCATCATCCTTGTCATTAGGATCACCACTTGTGATGTCCTCAATGAGTACATCATCATCAATTTTCTTCTTCATTTGGATTTCTACTTTATCCGGTGCATCTTGTGAGATACTTATTTTCTCCTTTTTCTCGGTGATATCAATTACCTCGGTAATTGATATAACAAAATCCTTTGACTTCTCTATTGTGCCATCATCAATATAAATACCTTTACCTTTGGAATTTTCTCTTCTTAGACAGATTTAAGTATGCTTTTTTCTCAGCTTGTTCTTTTTCTTTAATGATTGCTCTCCATAGGGCATCATCAGTCACCTCTACATCTCCCACATTCTCATCCAATATCATCATGGCTTGGTTCTTTAGAGAAAATATTTGTTTATGATTAGCCATGAGTTCATCAAGTTCTCCTAGGCTTAGATGTGGAGCAACCCGAACTAGAGATCTTTCTCTCTTTCTTTTCTCGATTTCAAGTGCATAGCCCCATTTTTTATTGATCCTGTCATCCAAATCCTTTGGTAATGAACAAGAAAATTCCAATGCTACTCTTTTGAATTTTATAATCATTTGGATGACTACCTCTTCCATCTTGGTTTGATCCTCATTTGACATCTTGTCAAATCTGCCTATTTCCAGATCAGTAAGGTCTTCATTCTTAATTATATCTTCAATGACTTCATCTATTAACTTTACCTTGTTGCTGACCACCTTGAATTGATTTGTGTCATCTTTAGTTTTAGTATCCTCAAGGTCTTCTCTACCTCTTATCAAACTTCTCCTTTTCTTTGGTGCTTCAGCTACAACCTTGGATCCTTTCTTTGCATAAGTCTTAGTTGGTGTAGCTGATTTTTGTTTTAGTACCTTTTCTACTTCTTTCTTCTTAGGTGGTGAAGCTACAATTGATGATCTTGTCCTCATACTTTCTTGTACTAGTAACTGCTTCTTCATAGGAACTTCAGGTGGAGGAACTGGTGTGGGATCTTTTTCTTTGTCAGACTCGGTTTCCTCACTATCATATGGCTTGTCAAATAACATTATCTAACCTTCGGTTTCATGTTCAACTGGTGTCTCCTCAGGTGTTTCAAATACATCTCCATATCAAGTAGTAAGATCTTTTCTCATCTTCTTTGACTTTCTACACATTTTGTCGATCTCTATGCTTGTAGTTATTCTAGATTTGGCCTCTTCATATGTTCTGAACCTAGTGGCAATGGGGTCTTTTGGTAATGCAAGTAGTGCATTAATAGATTTTAGTGAGAAATCATGGTTCATTTCATAACCCATCAGTGCCAACCATGTTATTCTAGGTTCAACTACTTTTATCATTGAATGATCTGTGTCGACTACAAAACAAATATCCATCTCAAATTTTTCAACTAATTCCCTTGGAATTTTACTCCTTTGATGCATTTTCATCTAAAATTCTTTGAAGTATGCATCAAATACTATATTTAGATTATTTCCTAACTTATTTATCATCTCGGTAATCTGTGCAGTTATAGGTTTATTTATTGTCTAGTTCACTTTACCGACGCTAGGTACAAACTTTTGTATGAAGAGAAATATACACACAAGTAGTGAACCAAAATTACATGTGTTTGACTTCTTTCACCTTGTTGTCTTCATGTTTTCCTATAGTTGATGTAACAATACCTCAGCAAGATAAACCTAGTGACCTTTCTCCATAATTTTGTATGCCATGTCTACTGCGTTGTAGGGTATGTTTTTGAGTCTTCTCGATTGAAATATCTTATACCCAATTACATGTATTGTGAACTTAACTGTTGGGTCTTTGACTGTTGAAATCTTTAGTGCCCGACCATCCCATTGTGCTCCAGTGTTCTTCTCAACATCCGGTCATGATGAACTACGAAAGGCTTTTGCCTTGTCGATTGTAGGGAGCCCAGTAACCCTACTTATCATTTTCTTAGTGACCTCTATCAGTTTATCCAACTAGAATTTTCCATCATGATACCTACTCAATATGATTCTGATCCAATCAATCTTAAATGATTGCAGATAGTATGTGATACTGTAATACCCCAAAAATGGGCTATAAGTTCATTAACCTCCTATATCATCAAATCATATGAAATCGACATCAAAGTCCTAATCTAAGGCACATCTAAACATCATCAAATCTAATTGATTATCTTAAATTTTGCATCGGAGAATATTCCTAGTAATATTCCTAATTATCTTAATTATCTTTAATTTTATAATTATTTGGCAATAAATCACATTTATCCTAAAGTTTGATTAATTGAATATTTTCATATTTAATTAATTAGATTTAATATTTGCCACTTAATTGTGTAATTAAATTTAATTATATCTATTATTAATTGTATTATTTAATTTTGACAATAAATCTAATATCATATGAATAATTGATTAAATTCTTATTTAATTAATTAAAGCAAGTTGTCATTATTTAATAATATAGTTTTTAATAAAATTTTGATTAAATAATTGATTAACCCATAAATCAATTGTTTTATTTTTAAAAGCAGTTAAGTTGGAAATAAATCACTTTATTATTAAATTAATTCATAAATAAAACATGCACAATCATAAAAGCAGACAACTATCAATTATCAATTAAAGCTAAACTCTATTTTGAGTTAAAACTTAGCTTTTGCATGTTTTTGTGAGTTAATTATCTTTTATTTAAAAATAACTCAAAAATCAAGTTGAGTTATTTGAGTGATTTATGGCTTTTTCCCATGCACCTCCAAAGCCCTGGATTTCTATAAATTAAAGGCTCAGCTCTTCACAAATCATCTCATATTTTGCACAATCACGCTGGAGAATTAGAATTGAAGAATCAAAGCTCTTGCGAATCGACATCTTTGTGAGATCAATCTTATTTTTTTTGCATTCATTTAGATTCATATTTCATATCATTTCTAGATTAGCATAGCATATCAGTTTTCAATAGCATAGATTCATATCAAGTTTTTATCATTCTTATTGCATAAAAAATATCAAAAATATAGATTAATTGCATTCAATTTCATATCCATCTTTTGCATTCAAATCCTTCATTTAGGTGTTGTCTAGGTCACTGATCTCGATTACAATCTGAGAATATTAATCTCGCACCTATTAGAAGGCAGTAAATCGCTTGGTTAGATAGCTTTCAATTTTGCATGATTTTGATTATCACTAACCTCTAATGTTTTACTAAGTGTTGTGTTTACAGATCAGGTACAATTTTCACACACACATTTCTGGCACCCACCGTGGGGCAACCCACCTTTGCATGCTGGTTTTGATTTTTTTGGGAGCTAAAACCCCAAAGTTTTAAAGATTTAATTTTATCTCCAAAAAAGCTTCGAATTTTGGTCTAAATTTTTTTTTGCAGATTGGCGACATGTCATGGAAGCTACAGTAAAAAATTTAGAATTTTTTGATATTTTTTGAATTTTTAATAATTTTTTCTTGAAATTATGAAAAAAATTAATATCTGACGCAAATCAGCATATTTTTTGAAAATTTTTATATTTTCGGAAATCTCTTTAAATTCTACAGGGGGTCTATTCTTTGTGTTTTAAATTTAGACAAGATATCATAGCTCAAATAGTCAATTTATAAAAACTGGTCTGTTTTGATAAAATGGGTCTCTAGGGCACAAATGAAGAGGTTTTTCTAAAATTTTTGTATTTTTGGAAAGCTCTCTATTTTTTAGCAGGGGTCTCTATTCTGAATTTCTATTTTTGTGGCCAAAATCATATCAAAAAAATTAGATCTTGTTGACTAGGTCAAATGCAAAAAAAAAAAAGAAAGTTTTGTGATGGGTATGCACTTATTTTTTTTACATGGTTCAATGAATGATATGAGTTGTCATTTGGGTTGATTGCTGGTTATTATTATTGATAATAATTGATTTTTAGAGCTAACCCTATGGTTTTCATAAGTTGAATATATTTTGCATATCTTGTTTGCTTGTTTGCTTGTTGGAGAGTTCGTCACTTGCTTGCATGGAAAAGCTCAACAAAAATTATTAAAAATCAAGTAAAATCTACTAAGCACGTTGCAAGGATCCCAGGTATTCTCCTTCATCTAATAATATTTTGATTTGGGACTTAAAATAAATCTCTTATGTGTCAAGCTTGTGTGCATCTTTTCATGCTTTTGATCTATTTCTACACACTTGCATAATTGATACTAGGTTGTGAACCTTTAAGGATTCATTAAGTAGTCTTAGAATACTTGTGATTGATCTTGATTGCTATCTTGGGTTATTGGACTCGCTAATCCGCTGGCCCCTCATTTCCGCCCCGTGGTTGCAATCTCAGCGCCATAAAGGGGAGGGGTCAACAGGACAGAAGCGTTAAATGTTCCACTTGGCAACCCTTTTGTGCTTTTAGGAACTCCCTTGTTTTCTAAGTTGTGGAATCATTTTTAGCTTGTGTGAGGTGTTAAGTGTTCCACCTTGTGGACTCATCTCATATTCGCTTTAAACATTAAGTGTTCCTCTTTCTACTTTTTGGATGCTTTTGGTAGATTTGCTTTCGGAACATACATCTATGCTCACATAGTAATTAGGCCCTATGAACACTATTTGTGATTCTTGAGAGATTGGATTCCTAGCGAAATCCTTCTTGACGATAGAATCCTTGTAGGTAGGGAGGATACTTAGTGCGTTTCACATTCAACTTAGTTAGTGAGTCTTCTCTTATTGATCGACACATTCTCCCTCCGGAGAGGTTGATAGATCACGTGGGGTTGATATCATGAGCTTTGGTGAATCAAAATTGGTTAGTGCGTCTTCTCTTATTGATTGATACATTCTCTCCCCAGAGAGGTTGATAGATCACGTGGAGTTGATATCACAGACCTTGGTGGAACAAAACTTTGTCTTAGCATGTCGGATTAATCTGCTTGCTTTGTTTGGGTTAAAAGTGAAGAAGTGTCAAAACCTTGAATCTGGAGCCAAGTCCCCTTGTGGTATACTATTGTGAGTCATCTTTAGAGAGGGTTAACCGTAGCGGACAATCCCTTCACAGGGAAAACTGCATTGACAGAACCTCAAGCGGTAATAGCCATTTTCGCCATGGTAGTGACAACCGCTATATAAATGTCCTTGTGGAAGAAATCTCCATGGGTATGGTTCATTGTTGGGTTGTCAGATCTCCCTAGCAGCTCTTGAAGATTAAGTTCTCGGACTGTGTCAAAACCTTGGTGCGCCAGGATTGGAGTTCACCCCTTTGAATCATAAAAGTTGCAGAGTCAAACCATTACTAAAAACCCTAGAGAGGCCAATTTTTCATTCTCAGGTATATGTGTGTTATTGCAAAACTTTTCAGAACATACACAATTAGTAATCTCAGGGATTAGCACAATTTGGTCACTTGATTGTTCATGCGCAAGGTTTCTTTTTCCCTTGTTCATTATTTTCAGACGTGCTTGGAATCACTTGCTTGCTATTCTACGTGCTTGTTTATCTACTTGGCTATTAAAAATGATCAAATCTGGTATAACCTTCAAAATCTGGACAATACAATTTGCAAACAATCAAAAATTCAAGACGTAAAATCTTTTTTGGAGTCAAAAGTCATTTCAGGAAGTCAAAAGTCGTACAAGTTTTGTCAAGTGTCGTTTCAGTATTACCTAACTATCGTATGAGTTTAACAACTATCATTTCATAGACTACCTAGTGTCGTATGAGTCTGCAGAGTGTCATTTGGAAAAATTTGAGAGAGTTGTCAGAAATTGTCAAATTGCAAGATATCCAATGTTTCCAGCCTAGTTCCAAAATCTGTCAAAAATATCATTGTGTCAGGAATAGAGCAATAGCTATTGAAAATCAGTACACATGTCTCAAAGAATCAGTACACATAAGGAAGAAATTTTGATCGCTGCTATGATGAAGCAGCTGCAAGCTATGCAAGTCCAACTTGACAAACTTGAGAAAGAGAAGGAATCTAAAAAGTTCTCCATGGAATCTCTATACTCTTTTCCATTTGATAAAGACTTGTACATGTCACCATGCCCCCAGAAAAAAATTGAGCAATATGATACCTCTTCCACGGAGAGTGACACATCTAGCTTTGAAGACTATGATGACTATGACAACAGACAATGTAATGATACCTATGACACCTCTGTTCCTAAGAGTCCTCCTCATCGTTCATTCTTGCTTACTACAAATGGGCCGTCACATTGGATAGATCGTGATGGTGATCCATATGATTCTAATTTTGAAAGAGATTTTGATGGCTTTTGTGGACAATACCTTGATGATGATCCATATACTACTACTGAGGACTATAAAATACATCGTGCTAGCTTGAAACGTCAATACTATAAGGATCTCTCATCTAAGAACTCTCAGGCTAAAAATAAAGATTACACTGTCAAGGAAGATCATGTTAATGTTGGACCTTTGTCTAGTGATGGTTCCCTTCCATCCCCTACTTCCTCCAATACCCGTACATTTCTTAAAGCTTTTGATTCTTTCAAATCTTTCACAAAACCTTCATCCGACACAAGCCTTGATACTTTTCATGCGATTCCCTATAGTTATCCTCCAGGGCTGCCTCTAGAAACTCAAGCTAACCTTCACTTGGCTGCAAAGACTTCCAATAATGATAAACCTAAAGAGCCTAAGCCTTCATATGCTATAATCCCTACTTTAGCTAGTCCTCCACCATTTCTTTCAAAGTCATCCATACAATCCCAACATGCTTCCTTGTCCTTAGAAGTGGCTCCATGTCAAGAGGACTCTAAAAATGATGAAGAAAAGAACATAAAGAAAGATCAAGATCAAGAACCCTCCATGTTATCCACTCCTTTTCATGATGTCTCTTATCCGCCTCAGGGTTCTTTTGATCCTGTACCCCCTTTTTCATGCATTCCACCATGTCTTAAGTCTTCACCTAAGCAAGATCAAGCTACTACTTACACTGTTGAGCTTATTGACAATCAAAATAACCTTACTACGCTTGTGCTTTCCAAAGATGATACTTCCATTAAGGTTGGTAAAAATGGTGTTCCTTCCAATGTTAAGCCTATTGAAAAACAAGAGAAAAATTATGTGCTGGTGCTATCCAAAGATCCTTGTCAAGATCAAAGTCTTCCATCTTCTTGTTCTACCACTCCATGTTCACTTCCACTTTCTACTCTTCCTAAGTCTTTGCAAGCTTTGAACAATCCTATCAAAGAAGGTGCTCATATTCAAGATGTCCATGATTCTATTGAAGATCCTAATGCTCACTCTAAAGATGTTGATATCCTTGGTTGTCATATAGATGCTGATGAACTTATTGATTATCCTTTTGCGTCTTCCACTTCCATCCTTGGACCTCTTCCACCACTACTAAGGGCTTCATGCCTTCCTTCCATCTTGGGTCCTTATGTTCCTTCACTTTCCCCTCCTAACTCTCCTAATTCGCCATCCATCTTGGGTCCTTACATACTTCCATCTCCCATCTTTCCTCAAGATCAACATAGATGCATACCTTTGAATCTTTTTCATCCACCCACCCATCTAGACTAGTCGTATCCTCCCTCTTCCACAAATCTCAAGTCTTTTGGAAGTAACTTGAATGTTCAATACAAGAAAAAGAAGCAATACAAGAATCCATCAAAAAAATAATATCACCATGTCTCCTCTCATAGACATGGAAGCATAAGTCAAAAGAAATATCTAAGAAAAAAACTACAAGACAAGTATGGGTTCCAAAATCCATCATTCAAGATATTCTCTCTAGATCATCAAAAGGAAATAAAAATCCTAAGGCTATATGGATTCCAAAGTCTCTCTTGAAAGAGTCTGGTGTTGAGCAAAAAGTGAAGTTGACATTCAAGCTTCCAAAGGCTTCCACTTCATCTCCCTCCAAAAATATTCTTCCATTCCATGTGCCTAAACCACAACCTCTGCTATCCATTCGCCATATTCCTTCACATATTCCTTCATTCAAGATTCCTCCATCCTCTCACCACCCTTCAAGGTATGTGTTGACGTTGATCTTGCCTTAATTTCCACCTACCCTTTTACAATCCTTCCATGCATTATCCTTTTACCTTCTATCATTTTTCCTCATTTTCCTATTCCTCCTATCTTCCAACCTCACTTGCTTTACATAAAATCTTATCCTCCATTTCTCTCTTCCATCTCCCTTTCCCTATCAGCATCTTTGAGCATGTCATTTTGAATCCTTGGCATATCATGGTTTATCCTTTCAAGGAGCATTATCTAAAAAGCTTGCCTTCTTCCAAAAAAGAAATGAAAAATAAGAAAAAATTAAAAATGTGCCTTGGTGAAAACCTGGAAACAGGCACCTTGGTAGCAAAAGTAAAGAGAAATAAATTCATCCTATGGTGAAAACCACTTCCTTGTGGCACCTTGGATAAGTACCATGATGAAAACCTGGCAATCAGGCATCATGCGTAGTTCTTCTACATATTTCATCCATTTCATCTTCTCTCTTTGATCTTGACAATGTTGATCTATACACGAACATTTGGCTATTTTGTGAGCTATCTTACGATGATCTTGCTTTCATTCCTTCCATGTTTAGCCTTCATATCCATCTTCCTCCATTCATTTTCGCCTATCGCTATCCTTTTCCCCTTTGGTCTTGATCTAATAAAAAAAGAAAGAAAGACTAAAACACAGTGCTATGAAGCCTCTTGACATGTCTACTCCTTTGGATTGCATTCTTTCCTGCTCTTGCATTTACGCTTTTGTGACTTATCCTATACTAGCCTTTCCCTACTTGTCCAAATGCGCTTTACATGACAATTTTTCCCTAGTTTGGGTATTCTTGAGGAGTTTGCCCTTGAGGATTTCTTCCCTTCATTATCCTTTATTCTCTTGTCTTCCATCTCTTCCACTAGCTTGCCAATCCCTCTTGTTCTCCACCTTGCTAGACATTGGGACTGCACGATATGATCTTGCTTGGGAGTTTGCAATAGAAAAAGATGCTATCAAGTATACCAAGTATCAGAACAATTATCAAAATAAGTATCACAACCAGTATCAAAACAAGCATCAAAACCAGTATCAGAACAATTATCAGAATCAGTATCAAAATCAATATTAGAATCAGTATCAGAACAATTATCAGAATCAGTATCAAAATCAATATTAGAACCAGTATCAGAACAATTATCAGAATCAGTATCAAAATCAGTATCAGAACCAGTATCAGAACAATTATCAGAATTAGTATCAGAATCAGTATCAGAATCAGTATCAAAACCAGTATCAGAATAATTATCCAAATCAGTATTAGAATCAGTATCAGAACCAGTATTAGAACAATTATCAGAATCAGTATCAAAATCAGTATCAGAACTAGTATCAGAATAAGTATCAAAATGATTGTCAGAACAAGTATCAGAACACCTACTGGGGCTACACCTTTTGCTTTCATTTATGGGTCTAAAGCGGTACTACCTATTGAGGTTGAAATCCCATCACTCAGAATCAGAATGCATGGACTTGTCACCGACGATGACTACAGAGTGTCTAGGTTACAAGAACTGGAACTACTAGATGAGCGCAGACAAGCAGCGTATGATCATCTCAGAGTGTATCAGAAAAGAATGTCTAAAGGCTACAACAAGAAAGTCAGACATAGAGAATTTCAGGTTGGCGATCTAGTGTTGAGAGAAAATCCTAAAAATCAATCACATCGAGAACGCAAGGGGAAGTTCGAACCCAACTGGCTGGGTCCCTTTGTAATCACTGCTACTTTTGGCTCTGGTGCCTATCAACTCTCAACAACTGAAGGAGAACAGCTCTGAGAACCAATCAACGTTCTCCATCTAAAGAAATTCTATGCCTAAGGCATTCAATGCTTGGTAAATGTCCTGAAAAAAATCTTAAAAATCGGAAAAAGTCCTGAAAAAATGAACATCTTGGTGAAAACCTAGCAATAGGCGCCTTGATGATTCACAAAAAAAATAAAAAAATATCAAAAGTACAAAAAAATTGAAAAAATGAAAAATACAAAAAAATGAAAAAAAAAAAAGAAAAGAAAAAAAAAAGTGCCTTGGTGAAAACCTGGAAACAGGCACCTCGGTAGCAAAAATAGAATCTCTACCAAGATGGTGAAAACTCAGCAAACGGGCACCACTTGTTCCAAAATGCTCCATCTATCAGCACAATCTTGGTCTTTCCCAGCTTTCAGTCTTGCTTTAGTTTGTACATATCTCCCGGTTTGTTCCTGCATTTCCAGTTTTCAATAAGTCGGCCTGTACACCAACCAGCTCAAGCGTTTGCATCCTATCAATGTTCACACTTGGGGGCAATCAATGTCATATCCTATGGTCTCCCATGTATCTTAGACGTGTCATATCCACTCAGAGTCCTTTGAAGCTTCAAGTTGAGTCAGTCAGTCTGTCTCGTCTCCAGAAAGGATTTTGCATCAACAACAATCAAACATCAAAACTCAACTGAAAACAATCTGTGCTTTTCATGCTTTTATCTCCTTGTAGGCTTACTGATTCGCATTGAGATTTTTGCATATTGTGTCCCTTCGAGCTCTTTGATGATGTCTTTTATAGGATTTAGAGAGTGATGACTGGGGGCATAATCTTTTCTTTGTCTTCTGCTTGTATGTGAAAATCTAACAGCTTTGGAAATTCTGGATTGAAATGGTGTCCAACTGTAAGAGCCTCTATCTCGAATTGGATGGCCATGCGTACCTCGACCATTGATACCCAAAAAATTCAAGGAAGTTTGATCTAACTATTGTCTTTTTGAGTAAGTTCTTTCTCCTACTGTGGAATGCAATCTTGCCTAAGGATGTGAACGATAAAGGGTCACTACGGGTAATTCACATTGGATTTAGAATGATCTCTTAGCTGTTTGATGTGTTTTTAATGCAAGGTGTACTCAGGTCATCACAACATTTATGTTTTGATGCTTGTACAAATTGCTATATCAAAATGGACATGATATTCAGGTCATCCTGGCGTTTGTGCCTTGGTGCTTATATCTAATCCAACATTCTGAAAACAAATCAATATTCATATGTCCATGGTTGTATAACCAGTGGGTGTTGTATTGATTCTTGCGCATACAAATTGATATTCATATGTCTATGGTTTCATGGCTAGTGGGCATTGTATTGATTTATCCAGTTACCTAAAAGTTCAATGATGATAACAAATCGACATATGATCAGTGACTAGGTCCTAGGTCTTAGGTTGCATTTCATTTTGCATGTCTCATTGCATTTTTCATGTTTACATGATCTCACAATGATTAAACGAACTTCAATGCTTAAATGATTCTTCAAATCGCATCTTCAAGTCTAACAAGAGCTGAATCTCACACGAAGGTTCCTCCAATGAAATAGCAAGTAGAATCCTTTTTCGGGATCAAAATTCAAATCTGAGATCATTCATATTATTAACTACTTGCATATTCGACCTTCAATCATCACAGAAATCTAGTATTCAACTTAACTGATTATCTTACATCAAACTATCAAAATTTCAACTTGGTCAACCATGGTCAACTCATGGTCAAACCTAGTCAAACTTGGTCTTTTGGGACCTTCCAACGATGCAGAATGCGTTCTCGGATGTAAATAACCACTTCTCAGATCAATTAACATGCTTCTAAACTATCAACGCTGACTTTTCTTGTCAGATTTCAATTTTAATCCCGAAGGGGGCATGGTATTGCACATCATTCAAAGTCTGTAAATCAAATTCTATCGATCAAGTCTATCAATATCTTTCATCAGTGATCAAGACAAACAATCACGTCTAGTTACTGATTCATCAAAAGTCCTCATCGCTCGGGGCAAATCTATCATCACTTGGGGCATATCAGATTCATCAATCCATATCAATCTGGTATTCTCTTAATCTTGTAATCTGTATCAGTTTTTGCAACCATCAGATCATAGTGTTATTTCCTTGGTTCTTCGGCAACTAAAGGATTCAAATGTGATACCTGCTAGTTCTGTTAAGACAATTGAGTCTAGAACGGGTCACTCACTTCTTATCAATCCTAAGGTTTAGAATCAGGCATTTTGACACTTTTTCGCAATAATAGGTTCATTTGCTTCTACAGTGAACATTATCTTTGGTCATTCAAGACCTATTATTTCCATATCAATTCAATATCAATCAACTCCTATCTCAATATCTTTCAATCGGTTTCTATCTTGAGATCGGTTTATCTTTTGAATCAGTTTCATATCTTTATCAAACACAGACTATCTTTGAACCACTGCGCTTCACACAGTAATTCAAAGAGGGGCAAAATGTAATACCCCAAAAATGGGCTATAAGTTCATTAACCTCCTATATCATCAAATCATATGAAATCGACATCAAAGTCCTAATCTAAGGCACATCTAAACATCATCAAATCTAATTAATTATCTTAAATTTTGCATCAGAGAATATTCCTAGTAATATTCCTAATTATCTTAATTATCTTTAATTTTATAATTATTTGGCAATAAATCACATTTATCCTAAAGTTTGATTAATTGAATATTTTCATATTTAATTAATTAGATTTAATATTTGCCACTTAATTGTGTAATTAAATTTAATTATATCTATTATTAATTGTATTATTTAATTTTGACAATAAATCTAATATCATATGAATAATTGATTAAATTCTTATTTAATTAATTAAAGCAAGTTGTCATTATTTAATAATATAGTTTTTAATAAAATTTTGATTAAATAATTGATTAACCCATAAATCAATTGTTTTATTTTTAAAAGCAGTTAAGTTGGAAATAAATCACTTTATTATTAAATTAATTCATAAATAAAACATGCACAATCATAAAAGTAGACAACTATCAATTATCAATTAAAGCTAAACTCTATTTTGAGTTAAAACTTAGCTTTTGCATATTTTTGTGAGTTAATTATCTTTTATTTAAAAATAACTCAAAAATCAAGTTGAGTTATTTGAGTGATTTATGGTTTTTTCCCATGCACCTCCAAAGCCCTGGATTTCTATAAATTAAAGGCTCAGCTCTTCACAAATCATCTCATATTTTGCACAATCACGCTGGAGAATTGGAATTGAAGAATCAAAGCTCTTGCGAATCGACATCTTTGTGAGATCAATCTTATTTTTTTTACATTCATTTAGATTCATATTTCATATCATTTCTAGATTAGCATAGCATATCAGTTTTCAATAGCATAGATTCATATCAAGTTTTTATCATTCTTATTGCATAGAAAATATCAAAAATATAGATTAATTGCATTCAATTTCATATCTATCTTTTGCATTCAAATCCTTCATTTAGGTGTCGTCTAGGTCACTGATCTCGATTACAATCTGATAACATTAATCTCGCACCTATTAGAAGGCAGTAAATCGCTTGGTTAGATAGCTTTCAATTTTGCACGATTTTGATTATCACTAACCTCTAATATTTTACTGAGTGTTGTGTTTACAGATCAGGTACAATTTTCACACACACAGATACATGATAACCTTGATTTCATAATCTTCTTGTATTCTGGTTTTAATTTTCCATTTGTACCACAGAGTAGTGAATATGCTACAATAGTTTCAAAGTCTCCTACTTCTCCAATTTTGTAATGAATATATTCTCTTATGTCTTCTTTCAATAAAACCCTATCTGGTATGCTTGAGAAAGTGCCCATTAAATTTGTTTGTACTGCGACCTTGGGATGTGGCTTGAACTTAGGTTCGTCAAAATTTTCCCAAGTACAATTAGATTAACTTCTTCCTCAACAATTTTTGATTTGCTAGCGGATGATGTAGATGCCATAAATTGATTTAGGGTTTCGGCTAGTAGTAGGTAAATAAAGTGTTCGGTAGAAAATGAACTTACTCAAAATTGTCGAAGAGTGTTGTCGGTTCGATCTACATTAGCCTTGAATCTTTTTGAAAATATTTTAGCTTGAACTCTTCTTTGTGAAATCTTCGCTCTTCGAAATCGTAATATAAAAATGAACTCTATTTCTCATGTATTTATAGATTTTTTGATATTCCTGGAGTTGATGAAAAACAACCCATAGCTCCTAAGAATACATGCACGCAAACACTTGTTACAAAAAGAGAGACAAGCAAATAGCTATGGAGGCCTGAACGTATGGATCCATGAGAGAGGAGAAATCCTTGATGTGCAAAAACAAAAGTTGCAATCAATAATGAAATGTTAGAAAAGGTTACAAAACAAGAGGAGATCAATCCTTATGAAAGGAGATCAGAAACCCTAAAAAGGTAAAACCCTAGGTTGCATAATAATAATTAATAAAGATAATTAATTATTATATGCCTAAATTTTAGCTTAAGTCAAAAGAGGTAATAAGTGACTAAATAATTAAATCAATATGATTCAATTAATCAGTAAAACACTTTATTACTCTAACACCCCCCCTTAAGATAAACTTTAGGAGAAGTTAAACCTAGAAAGAACTACTAAAAGCAAATGGGTCCCAGAAACAAAGGCCTGATCAGGTACCCAAGTACAAAAGAGAGTCTCTAAAAAAAAAAGAAATAGAGAAAACCACATGGGAAAAACTCTACTCCAAAAAGAGACAAAGACTAGTCTGAAGGACTAAAGAAGCCTCCAAAACTAGGAATGTTCCAAAAAATAGGAAAAAAGATGAACATGTAAAACATCATTGAAGCATGAAACTGCAAACTCTGGCAAGAAGATACTGATGATCTGAAGATCCTCCACATAAATATGACCAGCTAGAGAAGACTATAATCTGTATGAGTGCCCTCAAATAACACTACTCAAATCAAGAGGCAAACAAAGGCAAACACCTAAACTCCAAGATACAAATGGCATAAACACCAAAAGCCTGAAGAGCTGATCAATCAAAGCTGGAAGAGTGCATCCAAAAATAGGAAGGAAAAGAGTGTCCATATGGTAAATGGTCCATCTCACTGGAATGCATAGGTACCTAGCCACTGCAACCGCCTAGTACATAGGAACAAATACTAAATACATAGCTCACACTATCAAACCAAGGAAGTAGGAGAACGATTAGTAGAAACACCCCCATATTGCTGACAAGGGAGTAATGATAGGTACACTAAAAAGATCATCCAATATGAACTGCATGATGAAGATGAATCTGAAACATTGAATGTGCAGAGAGATTACAAACACAAATAAAGATACCTGAGGTTAATGTCGGTGGAGGAACACTCACATGACAAAAGAAGATGGCAAACTAATGCAGGAGTATCCTGGGTGTAAGAGCAATCTTGCATCACCCAAAAAAAAAATATTTCTATTTTTATATTCAATAAGGGCTATTTTATGCAGAGCTGCTATTTATGGAAAGTTACTATTTTTGGTAATTTTTGTATGTGCTCAGAATGATCTGATTACTTTCTTGGAGGTTCATTTTGGTCATATAAGTCTGCCAGTAAAGTTTCATTGCTAGATCAAGTGTATATTGGAAGATATTGAAGATTTTCGGTATTGGCAGCAGGGTATAGAAACTTTGAATTTAATTTTGAAGGCTTTAGAGGCCCCGGATGAGGTCAAAAATTTGGGTGATAGGCGCTTGCATGGGTCAAGCCTGTAGAGTGCTTCGTGGCATTTCCAAAATGGGGTTATAATAGCCGATCGGGTCAACTGGTGATGACTTATGGTCTTTGGAAGTTTGGCCACCTGAAATGATAGTGCCTTCAAAAACTTTACTTGTAAACCTTTTAGATCTATGACTGTAAAAAGTGATAACCTTTGCAAAATAGCTTGTATCTAATTGCATGAATCAATCATTCATTTAACTTATGAAAGTAAACATGAAATCAAATAGCAATCACATAACACAAGTATTTTAGTAACTCAAAAATCCTTGTTAGAAGGTAAAAACTATGGCGGGGATGACACCCACAAATTCTTCACTACTGCAGATAGAAAAGGTTTGCCTATTAGGGCTACAAGTTTTGATCACTTCTGGTGATCTTACCTTGTTAGGAGTAACATATTAGATTAGCTAGATCTACCTAGTTATAAGATTTTAACAACACTAATGAAGTGTACACTCGGTTAAGAGATTTATATAAGACTATTAAGTCTACTCTATTAAAAGATTTTATCCAAAACTCTATTTCAATTGTTAGAAAGCAATAGGCAATTATATGCTAATTGACAACTCAATTATTTGAAACAGATCTATAAGTTCTGACAAAATATCACCTTGACTATGATGAATCTCTGCTCTGAATCTTCTTGGTAGCCTTTTCTGATTCTACTTAATCTGATATCCTCTGCAATTTGCTTTGTTAACTGATAGACTTGAGGTTAGGCAAATAGTTCAAGTTCTCCTTGATACATATATATGTTCTTGCATCAGTTCACACCAAAAATGATGTAAACATATATTTATATAGCAATCTACTTTTGCCACTTTAACAAAATTAGGTTACACAACAAAATCATAACCCTAAGATCTACGGTGTACAAAAATGACCTAGATCAGACTATTACATAAGATATACATTACATTAAATGAATATCTTAGCATTAAATATTCTTTGATCTTGGTAAAACATTTTTTGATCTATTGTAACCATTTGCATAGAAGAATGTGCCATTTCAGATTACTATGCCATTTTCTGTGATCCTCGGTAAACATTGTATAAACTACTCAGTGTATACTGTGATGCTCAGTGTCAGTGTCTACTAGTGCTCGGTAAACTATCTAGTGCTCCGTGTGTAAGCTTTATCGACTAGTCTTTCTTGCTTCTAGTTACCGATTTGCTCAATGTAAGTGACCAACTGATATCTTTGATAACCTTTGATACTAATGACAACCTTGAATGCTTAATAGAGATAACACAAGGAAGTCAGTACAATGTTCATAGCTAAAAATTTGACCATTTTGAAATCTAGTGAAACTGGTATCAAATGGAATATCTCATCAAGATGAACTAAAAAACACCATGAATCTTGAAAAATGGACCCTCTCTTCTCAAGATATGGATGGTCAAAGTTTGGTCAAAAAAAGGAAGTTAGTATAGTGTTCGTAGCTAAAAATTTGATAGTTTTAAAATTAGGTAAAGTGGTCTCAAATTGAAGATCTCATCCTGATGAACCAAATTACACCTTGAATCTTGAAAAATGGAGCCTCACTTCTCATGATACAGACGGTCAAAGTTTGGTCAAAGTAAGGAAGTCAGTACAGTGTTTGTAGTAATAAATTTGACTGTTTTGATATCTAGTGAAAGTGGTCTCAAATGGAAGATATCATCGAGATGAACCAAAAAACACCATGAATCTAAAAAAATAAAGCCTCTCTTCTCAATATACATATGGTCAAAGTTTGGTCAAAGCAATTAAGTCAGTATAGTGTTTGTAGCTAAAAATTTGACTTTATTGAAATCTAGTGAAAGTGGTCTCAAATTGAAGATCTCGTCGAGATGTACCAAAAAAGACCTTGAATCTTAAAAAATGCAACCTCTCTTCTAAAGATACAGCGGGTCAAAATCTGGTCAAAGAAAGGAAGTCAATATAGTGTTCGTAGCTAAATATTTGACCATTTTCAAATTTGGTGAAAGTCATCTCAAATGGAAGATCTCATTGAGATGAACCTAAAAATACCAAGAATCTTAAAACATAGAGCCTCTCTTCTCAATATATAGATGGTCAAAGTTTGGTCAAAGTAAGGAAGTCAATACAGTGTTTGTAGCTAAAAATTTGACCATTTTGAAATGTAGTGAAAGTGGTCTCAAATGGAAGATCTTGTCAAGATGAACCAAAAAACACCATAAATCTTGAAAAATGGAGCCTCTCTTCTCAAGATATGGATGGTCAAAATTTGGTCAAAGCAAGGAACTTAGTATAGTGTTCGAAACTAAAAATTTCACAGTTTCAAAATCTAGTGAAAGTGGTCTCAAATTGAAGATCTCGTCAAGATGAACCAAAAAACACCTTGAATCTTGAAAAATAGAACCTCTCTTCTCAAGATACCAAAGGTCAAAGTTTTGTCAAAGCAAGGAAGTCAGTATAGTGTTCGTAGCAAAAAATTTGACTATTTTGAAATCTGGTGAAAGTGGTCTCAAATGGAAGATCTCGTCAAGATGAAGAAAAAAACACCATGAATCTTGAAAAATAAAAGCTCTCTTCTCAATATACAGACGGTCAAAGTTTGGTCAAAGCAAGGAAGTCAGTATAGTGTTTGTAGCTAAAAATTTGACTGTTTTGAAATCTGGTGAAAGTGGTCTCAAATGGAAGATCTCGTCAAGATGAATAAAAAAACACCATGAACCTTGAAAAATGGAGTCTTTTCTCAAGATACAAATGGTCAAAGTTTGGTCAAAGCAAGGAAGTCAGTACAGTGTTTGTAGGTAAAAATTTGACAGTTTCAAAATCTGGTGAAAGTGGTCTCAAATCGAAGACCTCATCAAGATGAACCAAAAAACACCTTGAATCTTAAAAAATGGAGCCTCTCTTCTCAAGACACTGATGGTCAAAGTTTGGTCAAATCAAGGAAATCAATACAGTATTCGTAGCTAAAAATTAGATAGTTTCAAAATCTCAAGAAAGTGATTTCAAATCAAAGATTTCATCGAGATGAACCAAAAAACACCTTGAATATTAAAAAATGGAACCTCTTTTCTCAAGCTACAAATAGTCAAAGTTTTGTCAAAGCAAGGAACTTAGTATAGTGTTCGAAGCTAAAAATTTGACCATTTTGAAATCTGGAGAAAGTGGTCTCAAATTGAAGATCTCGTCAATATGAACAAAAAAAAACCATGAATCTTGAAAAATAAAGCCTCTTTTCTTAGTATACAAATGGTCAAAGTTTGTTCAAAGCAAGAAAGTTGGTACAGTGTTCGTAGCTAAAAATTTGACAGTTTCCAAATCTAGTGAAAGTGGTCTCAAATTGAAGATCTCATTGAGATGAACCAAAAAACACTATAAATCTTGAAAAATGGACCCTCTCTTCTCAAGATACGGATGGTCAAAGTTTGGTCAAAGCAATGACGTTAGTACAGTGTTCATAGTTAAAAATTTGACTATTTTGAAATCTGATGAAAGTTTTGTTAAATGGAAGAGCTCCTTGAGATGAACCAAAAAACACCATGAATCTTTAAAAAAAGAGCCTCTCTTCTCAATATACAGATGGTAAAAGTTTGGTCAAAGCAAGGAAGTCAATATAGTGTTTGTAGCTAAAAATTTGACCATTTTAAAATCTGGTGAAAGTGGTCTCAAATTAAAGATCTCGTCAAGATGAACTAAAAAACCCCTTGAATCTTGAAAAATGGAGCCTCTCTTCTCAAGATACAAACAATCAAAGTTTGGTCAAAGCAAAGAAGTCAATACAGTGTTCGTAGCTTAAAATTTAACATTTTAGAAATCTAGTGAAAGTAGTCTCAAATGGAAGATCTCATTGAGGTAAACCAAAAAACACCATGAATCTTAAAAAATAGAGCCTCTTTTCTCAATATACGGATGGTCAAAATTTGGTCAAAGCAAGGAAGTCCATACAGTGTTCGTAGCTAAAAATTTGATCAGTTTAAACTTTGGTGAAAGTGGTCTCAAATGGAAGATCTCATTAAGATGAACGAAAAAACACCATGAATCTTGAAAAATGGAGCCTCTCTTCTCAAGATACAGATGGTCAAAGTTTGGTCAAAGCAAGGAAGTCAGTACAGTATTTGTAGCTAAAAATTTGATAGTTTAAAAATCTGGTGAAAGTGATTTCAAATCGAAGATCTCGTCAATATCAACCAAAAAACACCTCAAATCTTGAAAAATGGAGCCTATTTTCTCAAGCTATGGACGGTCAAAGTTTTGTCAAAGCAAGGAAGTTAGTACAGTGTTCAGAGCTAAAAATTTGACCATTTTAAAATTTGGAGAAAGTGGTCTCAAATTGAAGATCTCGTCGAGATGAACCAACAAACACAATGAATCTTGAAAAATAAAGCCTCTCTTCTCAATATACGGATGGTCAAAGTTTGGTCAAAACAAGGAAGTCAGTATAGTGTTCATAGTTAAAAATTTGACCGTTTAAAAATATGGTGAAAGTGGTCTCAAATCGAAGATCTTGTCAAGATGAACCAAAAAATATATTGAATCTTGAAAAATGGAGCCTCTCTTCTCAAGATACGAATGGTCAAAGTTTGGTCAAAGCAAGGAAGTCAGTATAGTGTTCGTAGCTAAAAATTTAACCATTTCAAAATCTGGTGAAAGTGGTCTCAAATCAAAGATCTCATTAAGATGAACCAAAAATCACTTTGAATCGCAAAAAATGGAGCCTCTCTTCTCAAGATACAGATAGTCAAAGTGTGGTAAAAGCAAGGAAGTCAGTACACTTTTTGTAGCTAAAAATTTGACAATTTTCAAATCTGGTGAAAGTGGTCTCAAATTGAAGATCTCATTGAGATGAACCAAAAAACACCATGAATGTTGAAAAATAGAGCCTCTCTTCTCAATATATGGATAGTCAAAGAAAGGATGTCAATATAGTCTTTGTAGCTAAAAATTTGACTATTTTGAAATTTGGTGAAAGCGGTCTCAAATAGATGATCTCATTCAAATGATCACAAAAACACCATGAATCTTGAAAAATAGAGCCTCTCTTCTCAATATATGGACGGTTAAATTTTGGTCAAAGCAAGGAAGTCAGTACAATGTTCGTAGATATAAATTTAACCATTTTGAAATCTAGTGAAAGTGGTCTCAAATGGAAGATCTCGTCAAGATAGACCAAAAAACACCATGAATTTTGAAAAATGGAGCCTTTCTTCTCAAGATACGGATGGTCAAAGTTTTGTCAAAGCAATGAAGTCAGTACAATATTTGTAGCTAAAAATTTGACAATTTCAAAATTAGCTGAAAGTGGTCTCAAATCGAAGATCTTATCGAGATGAACCAAAAAACACTTTGAATCTTGAAAAATGGAACTCCTCTTCTCATGATACAGAAGGTCAAAGTTTGGTCAAAGCAAGGAAGTCAGTATATTGTTCGTAGCTAAAACTTTGACAGTTTTTAAATATAATGAAAGTGGTGTCAAATGGAAGATCTCATTGAGATGAACCAAAAAATACCATGAAAATTAAAAAATAGTGCCTCTCTTCTCAATGTACGGATGCTCAAAGTTTTGTCAAAGCAAGGAAGTCAGTACAATGTTCGTAGCTAAAAATTTGACAGTTTCCAAATCTGGTGAAAGTGGTCTCAAATGGAAGATCTCGTTGAGATGACCCATAAAACACCATAAATCTTAAAAAATGGAGTCTCTCTTCTCAAGATACAGATGATCAAACTTTGGTTAAAGCAAAGAAGTTAGTATAGTGTTTGTAGCTAAAAATTTTAACATTTGAAAATCAGGTGAAAGTGGTCTCAAATTGAAGATCTCATTGAGATGAACAAAAAAACACCTTGAATCTTAAAAAATAGAGCTTCTCTTCTCAAAATACGGAATGGTCAAAGTTTGGTCAAAGAAAATAAGTCATTACAGTGTTCGTAGCTAAAAATTTGACTGTTTCAAAATCTGGTGAAAGTGGTCTCAAATCAAAGATCTTTTCGAGATGAACCAAAAAACACCTTGAATCTTGAAAAATGGAGCCTCTCTTCTCAGGATAAGGATGGTCAAAGTTTTTTTAAAGCAAGGAAGTCATTATAGTGTTCGCAGCTAAAAATTTGATGATTTTTAAATCTGGTGAAAGTGGTCTCAAATGAAGATCTCGTCAAGATGAACCAAAAAACACCTTGAATCTTGAAACATGGAACCTCTCTTCTCAAGATACGAATGGTCAAAGTTTGGTCACAGCAAAGAAGTTAGTATAGTGTTCGTAGCGAAAAGTTTGACCATTTTAAAATCTGGTGAAAGTGGTTTCGAATCGAAGATCTCATCGAGATGAACCATAAAACACCTTGAATCTTAAAAAATGGAGACTCTTTTCTCAACATACGGATGGTCAAAGTTTTGTCAAAGAAAGCAAGTCAGTATAGTGTTCGTACCTAAAAATTTGACAATTTCCAAATCTTTTGAAAGTGGTCTCAAATCAAAGATCTCATCAAGATGAACTAAAAAATAACTTGAATCTTGAAAAATGGAGCCTCTCTTCTGAAGATACAGATGGTCAAAGTTTGGTCAAAGCAAAGAAGTTAGTACAATGTTTGTAGCTAAAAATTTCACCATTTTGAAATCTAGTAAAAGTGGTCTGAAACGGAAGATCTCGTCGAGATGAAACAAAAAACACCATGAATCTTACAAAATGAAGCCTCTCTTCTCAAGATACAGGTGGTCAAAATTTGGTCAAAGCAAAAAAGTCAGTACAGTGTTCATAGCTAAAAATTTGACCATTTCAAAATCTGGTGAAAGTGGTCTCAAATTGAGGATCTCGTCAAGCTGAACCTAAAAACACCTTGAATCTTAAAATATGGAGCCTCTCTTCTCAAGATACAGATGGTCAATTTTTTGTCAAAGCAAGGAAGTTAGTATAGTGTTTGTAGCTAAAAATTTGATCATTTCAAAATGGGGTGAAAGTGGTCTCAAATTGAAGATCTCATTGAGATGAACCAAAAAATACCTTGAATCTTGAAAAATGGAGCCTCCCTTCTCAAGATACGGATGGTCAAAGTTTGGTCAAAGCAAAGAAGTCAGTACAATGTTCGTAGCTAAAAATTTTACCATTTTGAAATCTCATGAAAATGGTGAAAAATCAAACATCTCATTGAGATGAACCAAAAAACACCTTGAATCTTAAAAAAATGAGACTCTCTTCTCAAGATACGGATAGTCAAAGTTTGGTCAAAGTAAGGAAGTTAGTATAGTGTTCGTAGCTAAAAATTTGATAGTTTCCAAATCTAGTGAAAGTGGTCTCAAATCAAAGATATCATCAAGATGAACCAAAAAACACCTTGAATCTTAAAAAATGGAGCCTCTCTTCTAAAACTACGGATGGTGAAAGTTTGGTCAAAGCAAGGAAGTCAGTACAGTGTTCGTTGCTAAAAATTTGACAATTTTAAAATCTGGTGAAAGTGCTCTCAAATCAAAGATCTTGTTGAGATGAACTAAAAAATACCTTGAATCTTGAAAAATGGATCTTCTCTTCTCAAGATACGATCGGTGAAAGTTTGGTTAAAGCAAAGAAGTCAGTACAGTGTTCGTAGCTAAAAATTTGACCATTTTCAAATCTGGTGAAAGTGGTCTCAAATGTAAGATCTCGTTGAGATGAACCAAAAAACACCATGAATTTTGAAAAATAGCGCCTCTCTTCTCAATATACGGATGGTCAAATTTTGGTCAAAGCAAGGAAGTCAGTACAATGTTCGTAGCTAAAAATTTGACCATTTCAAAATCAAGTGAAACTAGTCTCAAATTGAAGATGTCATCGAGATGAACCAAGAAACACCTTGAATCTTGAAAAATGGAGCTTCTCTTCTCAAGATATGGATGGTCAAAGTTTAGTGAAAGAAAGGAAGTCAGTACAATGTTCGTAGCTAAAAAATTGACCGTTTGAAAATCTAGTGAAAGTGGTCTCAAATCAAAGATCTTGTTGAGATGAACCAAAAAACACCTTAAATCTTAAAAAATGGAGCCTCTCTTCTCAAGATACAGATAGTCAAAATTTTGTCAAAGCAAATAAGTTAGTACAGTGTTCGTAGCTAAAAATTTGACTATTTTGAAATATAGTGAAAGTGGTTTCAAATCAAAGATCTCGTCGAGATGAACCAAAAAACACTTTGAATCTTGAAAAATAGAGCCTCTCTTCTCAAGATACGGACAGTCAAATTTTGGTCAAAGAAAAAAAGTTAGTATAGTGCTCGTAGCTAAAAATTTGATAGTTTCCAGATCTAGTGAAAGTGGTTTGAAATCAAATATGTCATCAAGATGAACCAGAAAACATCTTGAATGTTTAAAAATGGAGTCTCTGTTCTCAAGATACGAACCGTCAAAGTTTGGTCAAAGCAAGGAAGTCGGTACAGTGTTCGTAGCTAAACATTTGACCCTTTTGAAATCTAGTGAAAGTTGTCTCAAATGGAAGATCTCATCGAGATGAACCAAAAAACATCATGAATCTTAAAAAATAGAGCCTCTCTTCTCAATATACGAATGGTCAAAATTTGGTCAAAGTAAGGAAGTTAGTACAGTGTTCGTAGCCTAAAATTTGACAGTTTGCAAATCTGGTGAAAGTGGTCTCAAATTATAGATCTCATTGAGATGAACCAAAAAATAACTTGAATCTTGAAAAATGGAGCCTCTCTTCTCAATATACGAACGGTCAAAGTTTGGTCAAAGTAAGGAAGTCAGTACAGTGTTCGTACACAAAAATTTGACTATTTCAAAATCTGGTGAAAGTGGTCTCAAATTGAAGATCTCATCAAGATGAAGCAAAAAATACCTTGAATATTGAAAAATGGAGCCTCTCTTCTAAAGATATGGATGGTCAAAGTTTGGTCAAAGCAAGGAAGTCATTACAGTGTTCGTAGCTAAAAATTTGACCATTTCAAAATCTGGTGAAAGTGGTCTCAAATCGAAGATCTCGTCAAGATGAAGAAAAAAATACTTTGAATCTTAAAAAATGGAGCCTGTCTTCTAAAGATATGGATGGTCAAAGTTTGGTCAAAGTAAGGAAGTCATTACAGTGTTCGTAGCTAAAAATTTGACCATTTCAAAATCTGGTGAAAGTGGTCTTAAATCAAAGATCTCATCGAGACGAACCAAAAAATACCTTGAATCTTGAAAAATGGAGCCTCTTTTCTCAAGATACGGTTGGTCAAAGTTTGGTTAAAGCAAGGAAGTTAGTACAATGTTCGTAGCAAAAAATTTGACTATTTTGAAATTTAGTGAAAGTTGTCTGAAATGGAAGATGTTATTGAGATGAACCAAAAAACACCATGAATCTTGAAAAATTATGCCTCTCTTCTCAATATACGAATGGTCAAAGTTTGGTCAAAGCAAGGAAGTCAGTGCAATGTTTGTAGCTAAAAAATTGACCATTTTTAAATCTGGTGAAAATGGTCTCAAATGGAAGATCTTGATAAGTAGGAGATATTTTCCACAGCAAGTCAAATTGTGATATTGCTATCAAGATTTAACTGTGTAGTTTTTTTGAGTCAAACTCATTGACCCATGATTCATCAGTAGTGGTTCACCGAACCCATCTCTCATTAGAATGAAATGGAACACTTAGCACTCATTAGATCTAGGTGATGCTCACAGAGGTGAAGCACCGAGACTACTTGGGAGGTCACCCATCCCAGTACTACTCCAGCTTGAGCGCGCTTAAACACCATGAATCTTGAAAAATGGAGCCTCTCTTCTCAAGATACGAATGCTCAAAGTTTGGTTAAAGCAAGGAAGTCAGTACAGTGTTCGTAGCTAAAACTTTGACAGTTTTAAAATATGGTGAAAGTGGTCTCAAATCAAAGATCTCATTGAGATGAACTAAAAAATATCATGAATCTTGAAAAATGGAGCCTCTCTTCTCAAGATACGAATGGTCAAATTTTGGTCAAAGCAAAGAAGTCAATACAATGTTCATAGCTAAAAATTTGACCATTTTAAAATTTGGTGAAAGTAGTCTTAAATGGAAGATCTTGTCGAGATGAACCAAAAAATACCATGAATCTTGAAAAACAAAGCCTCTTTTCTCAATATATTCCAGTCAAAGTTTGGTCAAAGCAAGGAAGTCAGCACAGTGTTCGTAGCTAAAAATTTTATAGTTTCCAAATTTGGTGAAAGTGGTCTCAAATCAAAGATCTTGTTGAGATGAACCAAAAAACACCATGAATCTTGAAAAATGGCGCCTCTCTTCTCAAGATATGGATGGTCCAAGTTTGGTCAAAGCAAAGAAGTTAGTATAGTGTTTGTAGCTAAAAATTTGACCATTTTAAAATCTTGTCAAAGTGGTCTCAAATCATATAAGAAGATCATTGTTACTGATCATTTGTATTTTCATTAAGCCTCACCACTCCATAATTTAAACAGCCAAGACACTTTATCTGATAACATTATATATTATCAAACCAAAAAACTTGCACCATGACCATCTTTCTTAATCTTAGTTTTACTCTTTGCTTCAATCTTATCATCTAGCAAATCATTTGTTTTAATTAGACAACCTTAATGACTGCATCCACAATTATGTAGCCAATCATTAGGGTGCAGTTTGAAGGATCCTAACCATTAAGGACTAGCTTCTTTATCACTATTTGAAGAGGAAACAGATGTAATGACTGTTGGAGTAAGATCAGAAGTGAAAATTGTTTGAATGTTAGTATCAACTTTGTCAACAACAAAGATAATTGATCCATCGCAGCAATATCAACCCTTATGCACATCCAAAGTCCAACTCCAGTAACATATTTTTACTTATTGTTCTCCAAGAAATACATCAATCCAATTTTGAATTGGGATAATCACATGAGAGATTCCACCATTTAATATTTAAAGCTTCTATCTTTGAATTGCATAAAGTTTATGCAACCTTGTGCATAATTTAATCACAATTGCAAATAGTTCTCTTCTTGCAGAATTTTTCCAGTGTTCAGTTATAGAAACAATCCTATCATTGTAGCATATTTGATATGAATCGTATATTATATGCTTAAAAACCTTTGCCAGCATACTGTTAGCTTGTCCCAAAATAAGATCTCTGAGATAGGGTATGGACATCTATCAAAAGATAATGGAAAAAGGATTTTTTTTCAGATGATGTAGTTGCAAGTAATCTGATAAATATGTATGCAAAGTGTGGAAGCATACAGAAGGTGCATGAACTGTTTGATAAAATGCCTCAAAGAGCTATGCTTTCGTGGAATGCAATGATTGCAGGATACACACAAAAAGATGTTCTTGGTGAGGCTTTGAGGCCTTTCGAAGAGATGCCTTGACTAGATATAGTCTCATGGAATGCCATTGTTGTTGGATATGCACAAAATGGTTTTGTTGACAGGGCCTTGGAGGCATTTAAGAAAATTTAGTTGGTAGGTGTAAAGCCAAATTCTGCAACTTTTGTTAGCATCCTTCCTTCCTGTGCTAAAATGGGAGCTTTAAAGCAGGGTATGGATATTCGTCAAAGTATCTTCAAAAGCAATTTTTGTCAAATTTTGTAGTTGCAAGTGCCCTGGTAGACATGTATGCCAAATGTGGAAGGATACACAAGGCACGTGAACAATTTGACAAAATGCCTCAAAAAGATAAAATCTCATGGAATGTTATGATTGCAGGATGTGCACAAAATAGATTTGCTGAAAAGGCTTTGGAAGCTTTTAAACAAATGCAATTGGCAGGTGCAAAGCCAAACTGCAGAACCTTTGCCAGTGTCCTCCCAGCCTGTACCCAAATGAGATATCTAAAGTAGGGTATTAAAATTTAATACCCATCAGACCATAATTGAAAGTGATTTTTGTCAGATGTAGTTGCAAGCGCCTTGACAAATAGGTATGATTATGTGGAAACATAGAGAAAAATTGAGCTATTTTTACAAATGCCTCCAAAAGATGTGGTTTCATGGACTGCAATAGTTGCAGGATATGCACAAAATAAGCTTGTTGAGAAGGATTTAAAAAAATTTAAGAAAATGCATTTAGCTGGTGTAAAGCTTGATTCCACAAATTTTGTAACATCCTTCCTACCTATGATAAAATGGGAGCTTTAAACCATGGCATAAACATCCATCAAAGAATAGTCAAAAGTGGATTATTGTCAGTTGTTTTGGTTGCTTATGTCATTTTTAGTGCTAGACAGCCATATAATACTATGGATAGTGTGTTTCCACAATCAGTTAACCACAAGCTCTCATGGCATGCATAGTATGAATCATATATATCACTCAACAACTAGGTTAATTCGATATAAATTAATTCATGATGTAGGTAACCTCCTTGAAAGTCGAGGGTGAATTCACAACGTAATTATACTCTTTGAAAGTGGAAGGTGAAATATAATTAGGAGCTCATGATAGGAGAGGGTGATGAGCTTGATATTGAGATGCTAGTTCTTATTATGCAAATGGACTGAAGTCATCTTAACTTTAAAGAGTCCATTTGGTAGTTTGACCATAGTTTTTAGCATAATTGCTTGATGATTTTTCTTTTTAGAGCTAGTACTTGTAGATCTAGATTATCCATATTCTGGGAAATGTCTTCAGTGATGGCTGGGATATGAATGTGACGGAAGAACATTTTTATGATGAAATTTTTAAATAAGGCAGATATCTGTCTTTTAAGGTTGGAGTAACCCTATGCAATAGTGAGGTGAATACACAATTGCAAACTACTTGAAATGCCTTCTTGAGAAGGCTAGAAAACCCACTTATGGCATCCATAGGTTTTCAAATCACCACACTATTGTAGGGCTTGTACAAACCAACACATGAGAAGTCAATATAAGAAAACCATGAGCAAGAAGAAATGAAAAATATAAGAAGTCAATATAAGATATTTTCCTGTCTGACCTTTGCTTTTGGGGTTTTATTCTCCTCTGCAGTAGCAGTAGCACATACATTTTCAATTCATGGGTTGATCAATCAATCTCCTCCTCAAATTATCTCTTTGTGAATATCCTTTTACTCGCAATACGTATTTCTTCTCGTCAAGAGACCTTCAGCTCAAATTACAGTGCCATCAACCTTGATTATTTGTTACGGTATTTCAAGGGATTTTACAATGCCTGTAGCTTTTTGCGGGTGTGTTCGAACACCTCTGTAGGGCTTTTTTGTCTACGGGAGCGTTTCCTCGCATCGTCTGAAATAGTGGGAAAGTTGGAGTAAGCGTAGTGCTATTAGTAGTAGGGGTAATTAACCCTTTGTTTGCATCCAGTTTTGACTAAATATGGCCAATCCTTCGATCTTTACATCCAATTTATGATTTGGGGTTTCTACTTTTTAAAACTATCTACGACTTTTTGGATGTGCAGAGGGAGGGTTTTGTTAGGTGCATATACATGGCCTGTGGTTTTATTAACAGGAAATAATAAGATTACAGAGTGGATTTAGTTTTGGATCTTGTGGATTAGAGTACTGCAATCTTTATATTCCCTGGACTGGTAATATTCTATAGCGGTAGAGTTCTTGAGATTCTGGATTGCTATGGGGGTCGGTATCACATGTTATCTGTAGGGTTTTGGTAGGTGTCTGTAGATTTCTCTGAGAGATATATGGTTGATTTGGAAAGTAGACTATTTTTAGTGTCCTGGAGGATAGTTTGAAGCCGTGTTTACAATTTTTATCACTACAGCTGAAATCCAGACAAGTAATTCAATAGTGGAACTAAAATATCTGTGTAAAAGTATGAGCAATTTGATTGAAGAGGGTGTGAAAGAATTTAGTATAAGGGATGATGTTGATGAGTTGATTTTGAAGAGCGAGGTTTCTCTAGTTGAAGAGTTGAGGAATGCTTTTGAAGCAGGTTTGAATATTGATGTCACAAGAAAGCCTAGTGGCAATGCAAATCAGCGGGACAAGGTATGTGTTTCATGCACAAATGGATGCAAAGATCTGAAGGAACAAGAGCATAAAGGGTGCTCTAGAAGTCTCAAACTAGTTGTTGTTACTAGTAATGATGAATGGTCACAAGTAGAACAGGGGAAATCTACCCTAGATTCAGGAGAGTTGAAGTTGTGTAAGGCTTTAATAAAGTGTGCATCATTTCCATTCTCTGTGGATTCATCTGTATCTTCCCATAACGTGTCCAATGACGATTCTAGGAAGGCTGAGAGTGAAATTTTGAATGGAAAGCAATGATCCAAACTGAAGAATTCACTCCATGGTCACGCATTTTGTCTTCCTTCATCAGTCCAATTAATGTCAACAATGAGAGGTGGTCATGAGCGAAGTGGTTTGGGACCTCATCCAAAGCTATCTGTGAAATGGGCACCGGATGTACAAGAGCTGCAACAAAGCTCCGTCTCCCATACTGTCAAAAATTCTAGGCAATACCATTCAAAAAGGAAGGATAAGAAACATAAGCACAGAGGAAAATCAAGTCATACAAGTGAAAACAGTAAAAATTCCAAGAAGTGTCATTCGAAGCGAATTTATACTAGTGAGAGTATTCATGCAAGACTCCAGCTTCCAGCATATGGTAATCGCATATTGTTAGATGACTTGACTTCAAGAAATCCAAGGAATTTTGTGTTATTGCCTGTCAAGACTCAACTTTTGGGGTTGGGTACGCCTATTTTTGAGATGCAGACAGGAAAGGATGACCTTTCGATCAATATGCATTCTAAGCATTTCTGTGAACGAGGAGAAAGTGACCTTTTTGCTAAAGATTTTTCAGATATAGATTTTCTATCTCAAGGATTAAAATGTGCCAGTTCTTTCAGGTACAATATTCATGGAAAAAATCTTTCGTGTACAGAGGCTGCTTGAAAGCGTTTGGATGGTTTTGTGCTCATCATAGTGCTTGAATAACTTACAGTGTGCTCCATTGTAATTATGTTGTTGGATATTTTAAATTTCCCTTTTTTGAAACATCAAACTCAATAACGTGATGATGCATATCTCAGCCATCTTAAAGAGTATTGGTTTGCGCTTGAAATAATAGAGAGTACTAGTTTGTGCCTTAAAAAATAACATATGGCCTCACAAAAATAGATAGATTAGATTCTAAATCTTAGAGAATGTTCCATAATGAGTGATCCCTCTAAATAAATATGCAATCAAATGTTAGAGGAGAGTAATATTTGATCCAAATTGTAAGCTTTGATAGCTCAATAATAGTTATCAACCTTTATTCCCGATTGTCAATTATAACTCAAGTAATTGATTTGTTAGATAGATAGCTCACATAATAGAATACAAAGAAAAACTCTAAGGGCCCAAATAGATATTAACTTGAACACTTCTTAAAAATTATTTCTGATTATGTTTCTTGTGCATAAAAATATCATTTTATTTCATTTATGATTTTTCTTTAATTTAGATCATATGAGTTGTATGTACTGGGTTTTTAAGCTACAGATTAGTGGCTGAACTGTTTTCTGCATAAAGAGAGACATTCAATGTATTATGTCTTAGCATAAGTGCTATTTTGATATTCTTTTTGCTTTTGTGTAGCAATTAATTGACAATCTAGATTGAGATCTTCAATATGCCATAAAAGTGGAGGGGAAGATGGATTTGGATTCTATCATCAACTATGATGATGTTAAAAATGATATAATGCAGCAGGTATGTTCTCTCAAGGTTACTTGTTACTATTCAGATTTATTTTCTAGAGAGCTTGCATAATTTATTTTTTTGATTGCTTAGAATTGTGAACATTACAATATTTAAATCCCATATTGCTTTCTTTGATATTGTATGGAAGTTGTTTGCCTATTTTTTCATGGTTCATGAAACAAAGAAAGTTTTAAGTTAAAATTTAATAATTTATACAAATATCATATTAGCATATTACATCTGATGGAATTTCACCCAAAGAGACCCTTTTCTAATATTTTTCCATACTTGAACTTTGGCTAATTTAGCCACAGTTTTGATGTTATGTGATGATGGCCAGTATTGACTTTGGTTTTCCTTTATTTATCTCTGAGGCCTTCGACTACATTCATGGGGTGACATGCTTATAACATGTAAACATGAGCATTCTCTTTCTCTTGCTCATGGCTTTCCATTATTATAATTACTATCTATCTCATTTCTATTTATTCTATTGGCAACTTGATAAGATTTGCTTCATGTTTTACTTCCAAAGAAACGTCTCCTACAAGCTCCTATCTTAACTTGAAATAATTCTTGGGGATTCTACGTTATTCTTCTCCAAGTCTTTCCTCCATCACTGTACAAACTCTTTGAGCACTTGTTCATTGAATTATGTCTTTATTGGCTTTATCTTAGTTTTGCTTCTCAAGGTGGAAATACTCACTATCAATAAATCTTGTCTTATGTTGATAGTGCCACAATGCCCTAATTACTTCTTTGTTATCATAATTTTTTTTTTGATAGGCAAGTGCAGCATAGGGCTGATACGATTGTATTTATCACTAAACAAAATTATATCTGGATGCTTTTCATTAACAAAATTTAGACCAGACTAGGCCTATGGATACTGAACCCATACCCCAATGTATCCTAGATACTGTGCATATCCTCAAAACCTATTACAGATATGTAAAACATTATCATTTTCACAAAATATCATATATCATCTTCCTTCATCGATTGACAACATCTTCTCCTATGACCAAATTGATCAACTTGTGCATCCATTCAACATCATGAATGGGTACCAAGTTTGTCACCTTTAGAAAATTGGGCATGACATTGAGCCAATGAAGTTGTTCAAAAATTGGCAAGAAAAGGATGCCATGTTACTTCAACATTGTCATTCATAAACCTGGGAATGCCTCAAGGGACAAGGAATAACAACTCCCAATTTGGCCACCAATAAAGACCACATCCTCTAGCTAAGAGGTCCTTTTGCACCATCACTTGCATAAGGGCCAAAGCCACTGCTTTGGGCTCGCCAACGTCCAACAATGAGGCAGCAAACCAGGATGAAACATCTGAAATGACTTTGCAATGCTCAGTAGCCATCATGAAATCTATCCCAAGACCATTTTAATGGCCACCAACATTAAACCATTCAGGGTCAGAAAATCCACCTTCAACTATTGGTTGGTAATGTTTCCCAAGAAAACCATCTAGTGATGCAAGCACATGAGTTGAATTGGAGTGTCCAATTCTGCCATAACAATGAGCTAATGAAGATATTCTTTGCGATGCATTTCCACCCAAAGTCTACTGGCTATAAAGGCCCCCAGATGCCTCATTGAAATCAATGCAAATGTAATGATTTCCTTGATCAAAGCGATCTTGCTTGGGTGTGTTATATTACAGTTCTCATTAATTGACTAAATAAAATGAAGCCTGCAACCATTGTATTGCATGAGATGTCCAACAGTTCCACTCTTTGCACACTAGTAGCCCATGTGGACTGAATGTCAGTCGAAATGTGTGGACTCTTTTTTCCTTACCAAGGCATGATGTACTACCACTATTAATTGATTGATGTTATAATGGCCACCAAGGTGGTGACAATCAATGAAATAAGTTAGCTCAATTATTTTGCTATTGCATTAACCAATTGACCTGCATTGCCATTAGCTTCTTTATAAAAGGATTCACCACCTAGGATTTGAGATTTTTAATCATCCATATGGTCATATTTAAATAGGCAAAAAGTTTCCAACTCAGAATTGACTCCTTGAGAGCATTAATCACTAATGTTGAGTTCCCTTCTATCTCTAAATTTTGAATTTTGAGTTTACTATTAGTTTTATAATTACCTCAATAATTTTGGATTAATATTAAATCAAAGGATTCTAAGGCCTGTTGTAAAGGTATGATTGAAATGAAAGATTTTAATAACACCCACATGATCAAGAAGCCTATGGAACCCCGTGATAACAAACTATGCTACAGTGCACATAATCCCCACCAGTGGGTTGTACTACTTATTTCTGATTGGCTTCTATTACTTTTTTAATCTTGGTTTTTCTGCTATGAATTTTGATCAAATAGTCAGCTGCTTCTATTAGCCTTTCCTCTTCAAACAAGGTGGTCAAGGAGTCAACATTTAGACTATCAATGTAAATGTCCTTGTAAACTAGAAATTTCATTCCACATATTAAAAAATGCAAAACCAATATATTTGATCTGCTCACTCTTCTTTAGGCATTGCTCACCTTCGAGTCTCACAACTAAGATAATGTGAGCTAGTTCTCAGCTAAGCTATTTACATTTTTTCTTTCCATTTTATTCTTCTCCTTATACCTTTTCATATTCTCCATAGTAAGCTATTATACCTTTGCATATTCAAAGGTATAATAAAATATTCCGTGAAATAGAATTAGTGTTTGTGGTCTATCATCTCTTCCGTTATCATGGTTTTATGAATGTAATTCCATTGCAAGAAACAATCATTGTATTGTGACATTGTCTGAGGTGGTTATAATTTTTTTGAATAAATGCATAAATTAGTGTGGGGGGTTTTCTATGCTAAAAATTTATTTAAGGATTGTGAATTATCTGCACAAATAATGTCTGGGCACATGGTTTGTTTTCTGTGTAAGTGCTTGTTACTTGTAGATTTAAAAATTTACCATTCACTTTTTAAAAAATGTTCCTAACCATCTCTATTTCTAGCCCCCTTCAATAGTTACAGATGATGTATGTGCTGCATGTGATTTCAATCATCCTAGTAAACATGTCTTCGACAGCTTGAGTGGGTTTGGTGAGGATAAACTTATACGACAAAAAGAAGGTTATCCGATAACTTGCAGATCTATAATATGTGAAATTAAGCATTTTGATGCTCAAGCAGTTGTGTTTAATCTTAAATTTGTAATTCATAACTATTATTAATAATTGATCTTATATATACTTCTAAAAAGTGGATTATGTTTTTTAATACAAGGGATATTGTGTTATGGTGGCAGTGAATACTATCATTTAAAAAATCAAATAGAGTCTAAGCAGGTTGCCACTAGAGAAGGTCAATTATCTCATTTTTTTCGTGATCTACCTAAAGAAGAGCAAGAGACATGACTTAAAGATCATCTTAAGAAGTACTACCAAAAGGTAAATCTTGTATTACATTCATTTTGGTTAGTATATATTGGCAACTTCATATTAAATGATTATTCTGATAGCAACTTTCTAACTAGCATTTTATAGGTTTATAAATGGGTCATAGATAAGTCTGTTACTGAACGACGGGTTGTTGGGATATGCATGTGTGAGAATCCTTTCTATTCAGATACTATGCGTAGGTTTGCTTGTTATATTCATTTTGTCTCTGGATTAAATTGATCCCTCTTTTGTTGTTGGCTAAATTCTTTATTTCCTATAAACAGCTTCTGAGACAGAAGATACGAGTATAAAGGTCTCAATAAAGTCTGGAAGGGGAAATTTGGAGAAGCCAAGGCTACTGGAAATCTAGTAAAGATTCAAGAAGCATGGGTATTTCCTTATTGTTGACGCCATAGCTTGTTTAGCCATGTGAGTATATGAGGGGGTTAGTAATTAACTGATTATTATGTACTTAGGGGTTCTTAATCTGGTCACTGTCAGAGTGACTATATGACTTTTGAAATGCTTTTGCTTGATGGTATCAATTGAATATGATATTGTTGTCTCTTTATTTACAGGATATGGTAGTGGTTTATGCTTCTCTTTAGTTGGCACACAAGTGTATTCTTAATTCCTTTTATGACTATGTCATGCGCAAGTATGCCTTTAATAAATGAATTGATTGTGTTTGCATTATTAAGTTCTTGGAGTTGCATGTAAGCTCTTCTTTCATTTATATGTTGTGTTACTATTTTTTTTTTAGCTCAAAAAGTTTTAATGTGAACTATATATAGGGGGTCCAGATGGTATTCTATGGAGATGGCTGGAGTGGTTACATACATTGGAGCTAAGATAATTCAAAATGCCAGATTGCTAGTGGAAAAAATTGGAAAACCTTTAGAGATGGATACAAATGGTATTTGGTGTGCATTTTTAGGGTCTTTTCCTAAGAACTTTAGCTTCAAAACATCGTAAGTACATTTACCTTTTGAATGATTTTCCATCTCCTTAGGCAATTTACTCAAAGCTTCAAACCATCATGGCATTTGCACACTTTTTGAATAATATGTTGTTTCCTGAGCCTTTGCTCAAACCATTATGTCATATTTGCAGATGCAAGGACTAGCACATATATAGGTTCATGTACTAATGTTTCAGGGTTTTGTGAAGTAAAATATATTCAAAGGTCAAGCTAATTAAATTAGATGTTGAAAAATTCTCTGAAATTAGGATTCTATAGTTTCCTAAGTTATAATGAGTCAAGTGGGCCGAGGATATTAGTTTACAGAATTATAAGCTAATGTGATAGCAGTCAGAAGAAGCAAGTGTTGTTCAACATTATAGATGTGGGAAATAGTCCCTATGTACAATTGTATCAAGGCTTAAACACATGTGATAGTAGAGGAGACCAAAATACTATAGTCACAGATGCATCTTGCTTGGATATTAATATACCATGTTCTTTTGAGTTGTGGTCCTACATCATCATATGGACATAAAATACTATCACTACTGGAAGCATAATATTTCAACTAGGAGAATAGTAGAAGACAGGCAACCACACATATATGTTGGATAAGAATAAACCTGAATCATATGGCCACTCAATATACAAAGCAAATGAAGTTTTCTTGTTAAATATATTCTTGAGAACGCACACAAAAGGATGACAGATTGACCTTTCTTCAGAAAAACTTTTCAGATGCAAGACTTAATGAGAGGATCAAAAATTTGAGATGAGGAAAAGAATAACGGGCTTTACTAGCAGGATATTTAATATAGTAATTTGAAATCTTACTGATTGCATTGAGTTATCTGTATCATTTTCCTCGTAGCTGTATTATAATATGAGTTTTTGTTTTTTGTATTTGGACTCTTCTTGTTGGTGTCCTTACTAAAATTGTGACTAGTTTATGTACTACATACTTTTCCATAGACATCAATCTTGACATCTTACTAGTTTTATTTTAAATGATCTAAGTAATAGTGATTTAATAAAAAACTTATCATCTTTATATAAATAGAGATAATTTATTTCTAGTTCTATTATTTTTGCTATCCTTTTATAATTCTTGCTACATCCAAATTCCATCGTTCTTAGAAAAAGTGTTGAAATGACACATTTATGTCGTGTATGTTCTAGGGATCCAAAGAAGAAGCTGACAATATCATATCCATGTGTTATGCTTAATGTTGATGTGGCAAGGAACAACACTAATGACCAATACTAGGTGAGGCTGCTAGCTATAATAAATGCTGAAAGTTTATTTGATTTTTTTTATCATATATTTATCTTGTATGTCATGTCTCATATTCTTAATACCACTCAACAATTTCTTACTACAATGCTAAGACCTTGGACAATGCTATTCAGTGGACATATACAACAAGAAGTGAATGTTCCATTGAGTTTGAACTGGATGGACCATACAAGGTAATAAATTTGTACCGTATTTAACAATTTTATTATTTTGGTATATATGACTGGTTAGTTGTGATGATCTTTTGTTTTGTTCAATGGGCAATGGGCAATGATTCTACCAGCCTCTAAGGAAGAAGGTGTTTTAATTAAGAAGTGCTATGTTGTTTTTAATGATGATGTCACCCTAGCTAAACTTAAAGGTTTTGAAATAAAGTGTTGAGGTGAACTGAAGCTTATAAAAGTCTTCCAGGTATAATTACCACCAGAAAGCTACATTGCAAGAAATGAAGTAGAAAAATAATATACTATATCAGCTGCATAAATATTTGATGGTATGGTTATCTAGTGTAGCTTTTTTAGAAAATATTTTCTCTTTAAATAATGTTCTATGTTTTAGAAGATATCTAGTGATAAAATTCTGCAGAGAGAATTGTTATTGGTTTTCATTTCCTTATAGTAAATTATGTAGAATTTCAAGCCTGATCGTAAAGTATATTTCTGAATACTTCTTCCACCCTACTTGATGTGTCAATTGTGATTTTTAGGCACAATGACCCATTAATATGTCAAGGTAAATTTAGCATCTTTTATATCCATAGTTACCAGAAGATGTAGGGGTATGGGTGCTGGTATAGGGATGGGACACAAATTTAATTAGGACACATGAGTAAATGAAATAAAGAAATGACCATATTATATAAATGTAGTTGCCAGAAATTATTGTAAATTGAATAACTTCACCATTGAGTTTAAAGTATCACTAGTCATCCTCCCCTTAGGCTTTGCTACCCTTGAACTATAGATGAAAAAACTTGAAATCATGTTTAATGGAAAGTACTAGTATACATGGTATGATTATTCTTTAAAGGGTACTAGCTTAATGAAAGAGAACATACTTTACAAGTAGGAGGATGATGGTTCAATTCCATCGTGCCCTAACATGACTAAATATATGGCTAAATTAATGACTAAATATATGACTAAATTAAGGACTAAATATATGACCAAATAAATGACCAAATAAATGACTAAATAAATGACCAAATAAATGACCAAATAAACTACCAAATAAACAACCAAATGACCAAATAAATGACCAAATAAATGACTAAATATATGACCAAATCAATGACCAAATAAATGACTAAAATAGTTTAGTCATAAATTTGGTCATGAGATAAATGATCGGCAATAAACTACCATTGGTCACGTGACCGAATTTGGTCATTTATCTACAATTTTTGGTAGTTTATTTGGTCATATATTGCTGCTTTTGTACTAGTGCAAAGATCTCATTGAGATGAACCAGAAAACACCTTGAATCTTGAAAAATGGAGTCTCTCATCTCAAGATACGAATGGTCAAAGTTTGGTCAAAGCAAGGAAGTCAGTATAGTGTTTGTAGCTAAAAATTTGACCATTTCAAAATCTAGTGAAAGTGATCTCAAATCGAAGATCTCATTAAGATGAACTAAAAAATACCTTGAATCTTGAAAAATAGAGCCTCTCTTCTCAAGATACAGATGGTCAAAGTTTTGTGAAAGTAAGGAAGTCTATACATTATTCATAGTTTGACCATTTTGAAATCTGGTGAAAGTGGTTTCAAATCAAAGATCTCGTCGAGATGAACTAAAAAACACCTTGAATCTTAAAAAATGGAGCCTCTCTTCTCAAGATACGGATGGTCAAAGTTTGGTCAAAGCAAGGAAGTTAGTACAGTGTTTGTAGCTAAAAATTTAAAAGTTTCCAAATCTTGTGAAAGTGGTCTCAAATCAAAGATCTCGTCAAGATGAACCAAAAAACACCTTGAATCCTGAAAAATGCACTAGTACAAAAACAACAATATATGACCAAATAAACTACCAAAAATTGTAGATAAATGACCAAATTTGGTCACGTGACCAGTGGTAGTTTATTGTCGGTCATTTATCTCGTGACCAAATTTATGACTAAAGTATTTTAGTCATTTATTTGGTCATATATTTAGTCATTTATTTGGTCATTTGGTAGTTTATTTGGTCATTTGGTCATTTATTTGGTCATTTGGTAGTTTATTGGGTCATTTATTTGGTCATTTGGTAGTTTATTTGGTCATTTATTTGATCATTTGGTCATTTATTTGGTCATTTATTTAGTCATTTATTTGGTCATTTATTTGATCATTTGGTAGTTTATTTGGTCATTTCGTAGTTTATTTGGTCATTTATCTAGTCATTTATTTGGTCGTTTGGTAGTTTATTTGGTCATTTATTTGTTTATTTGGTAGTTTATTTGGTCATTTATTTAGTCATTTAATTGGTAGTTTATTTGGTCATTTATGTTATTTGGTAGTAAATGTAGTTATGAAGTGAATAATTTAATAAATTTTAAAATGCAAAAAAAAAACATAATATTAGACTTGAACTAAATCATAAAAGCAAATAAGAGTATTGCACATGAACAAGCTACGACAAATTAGAATTAAAAGATTGATTCAACATCATGATGATAAATAAAGGTAATCTCCAATAAGAAAAATTAATGCAATATATATCAAATTATAATGTCATTAAAGTTGTCTAAAGAGTATATACATAAATATAATAAAAAAATGTCAAAGTTGTCTAAGAGTTTCCAACTCTTTCAAATACACCTTAATGATTAAAATCTCTAAAAAACACATTGAAAATATTGTAATATAAAGTAGTGACCCAAAATTTCTAGCAAATAACACATAATAAACTTGTTGATCAACTATTGCATTTTTGCCAAATACTTTAGTGGCCACCGTGTGAAGCTTCCCTCTTTCTCTTTCAGACAAATAGCCCCATCTATTTTGTCTTCATAAGAAAGGGGTAAGTTACTTGTGACATTTAAAATGTTTACATTTGCATCTCCAGTTCCATTCAAGTTGACTCCATGTACAATAGACAAGGAGTGAATCCTCCCAATACCCACAACAACACCATCATATGGATCTAACACATTAAATTTATCCCGTTCTTTGAGTTTATCACTACATTTCTGCAAAAAGAAAAAAAAATAACACGTTAGATTACATAGGTAATGATCAAGCACACTAAAAATCTGAAACAAAGTAGACTGAAAAAGAAGTAATGATCAATTTATTATGTTTGTTATATGAGCACCTTGGGAAACATCAAAAGAAGCATTCCAAGAAAGGTAACTTATATTTCTAAGACACCAAGGTTGAAAAGATAGATGTTTACAATCTGCTACTCCATTTGTTCAAAATCAAATAATAAATGTTTATATTTCTCTTAGAATAATAACATTTGAAGAAACAAAACTCCAAGTCAAACTAGAAAACTAGATAATATTTTCAAAAAACAAGTAATGAATGGGCAACCTGGTGTATATATGGCTCCATCTGGTGCAACAACTCATAACCCTGATAATGTCGTAGGCACAGGATCAAAACACACTTAGCATCAACTTAAATGAACAAACCATAGACAGGAAACAATATTCTCCTACTGCGAACCTCACTTGAAAAAAACTTCATACAAGTAAATCTCTAAGTTTTTAGAGGAAGCCTATACCTGCTTAAAATAACATAGATGATCATCCATTGTTCCACTAGCTGCCTCCGAGAATTCAAACTTTTTCTTGGCCTCAATATTTGAAAGAGTGGTCACCTGAATCGCATAAAGATACAATCAAGATTTTTTAAATGCTAATAAAACATTTCACTCCACAACAAGAATAGAAATAATCACATGAGTGATCATATGTGAAAAAATAATAGGTTGCAACTCATTTTGGAAAATTACAAGATAAGTGAATATATTCATACATACTAAGTTGAAGCGAGCTACAACTCAAATGTTGACGTTGCATGACGTAGTTCCTGCAGTGAGCATTACAAAAATTCAGCTCTTATACATGTGGAAAACTACCGATCATAATAAATCTCACATGAAAGAAGAAAAATGGTAAACATGTACATCAAATAATAAAGTTAGATTTACACAATTAATCCTAACATACCTTTCTAAATCATGATCATATAAGATCGAATTGTCACCACTTGTTTGGTATAGAGGGAGTCCCATTCTCCCAATTATAGGTGCTAAGGAATTTTCCTCACAAACACCATGTAGCCTGCATGAAATGTTGGACAACATAAGATCATAAGTTGGAAGACACATGGCTCTTCCAAAAATAGACATTCAAAATATAAATTTCTCGAGAAAAATCAAGCCTAATACAAATTCTAAGGATCCCCCTCGATTGCTATTCTATTCTTGAATTCTCTCATTTGGATGATGGATCACAGAGTGTGATCCGAAACGTTGATGCTAAAAAACCATACACAATCAAATCCAGAAACAAAATTTATACAAACTATGATCTTCATCAATCTTCTAGCATGGAAAGACTATCACATACTAATGATTTCCCTCAAGCTATGCAAAATCACCTTTAACCTTTTTCATTGTTTTCTTTACATCTCATTGTTTCAAACTCTTCTTGTCACTATATTTATTTTACTCTCCCCTAATTCTAGTGCAATAAAACTATGTCAAAACAACAAAACTTTAGCAACGTGATCTTTTAAACTAGAGAATTTCTCCCTTCACATGGATATCACTATTTTAAGAGGGACATGACACATCCTTGTCTTGACTAGAGCTTGCCTTTTGTTCACCATTATGTTCTTTGCTTTGTCTCAACATGGCAGTACTTTTCCAAAGTTTCTAGAGTCCTTTCACTGAATCCATTTTATGCAGACCTGCAATTACTACATGACATAAGACCACATTTCCTAAGGCATTTTGAATATCATTTCACATTTGATACCTATGCTTCCATGCTGTCGTTATTTTCCAAATCCATTCAGCTTCTATGGATTCTAATCCTTCCAACAAATTCAGTTTTCAAATATCCTATCAATCACTTTATGTGGGTTCTCAATGCATTTGCAATTACAACATATGATAAAAATATTTGTTGTGCATTACTAAGTCAAACAAATAAATTTATTGTTGTTCTATTCTGATCATCATCATTATTTTGCTCCCATCGCTTAGTGTTCTGCTCCCATCGCTTACTATCCTACTCCTGACGCCATGAAGACATAATCAAGCATATTAACTGAAAACTCTTAAGGATGAAGCCCAAGCTATCTTTTATGCATTGGGATCTTAAGAAAACATGTCAATCAACATATGCAATACATTTTAACATGTATCCAACTCATGGATAATCATTTGACTAAAATTACACTGCTCACCAAAAAGTCTTCACAAATACATTCTTCTGCAAGTTTGTTGTTCATAGAACATGAACTTAAACTCAACTTCCTTCATAAATACATACATGATACAACACTATACCCAAAAAAAAAAATTTGTTATGATTCCCATGATACACATATAAGCATATATGTACTTGTACTTGTATCATAAACATCATGTGAACACCATCTCAATTGTTTCCAATACCAACAATATTGTTATGAATGTGTTGACTATCTTCATTAGCATCTAACTCCCCCTTTGACAATGCACACTTGACCTAGTTGACATAAATGCAAACAACATCTCTCTTAACTTGCCAATCATGCCAATAGTAAAAAAGCTTTTTTCTAAGATTATATCTCTCATGCTTAAAGTGGAGGTGAGATCCAAGAAGTTGTTTGTAGTTTCTTATGATGAAAGTTGTGGTGCCTTTGTCTTCCTCTGGGTATCTGATTGTAGTGAGATCGCTCATTAAGATTAATAAGAAAATTATGTTTAACAACACAACACTATTTTTTAATTGTTCTAGCACCATAATTGTGTTGTCCCAAATTGTAGCGATGTATATATTGGCAACACAGAACCATAAATTGTGTTCTATAGAGAACACATGATACAAAGTAAAAAAATCTCACTAGTGAATCAAGTCTGAAATAGGAGCATACATCTGAGGTTCCAGAAGATGAGAAGCAAGGATTCTTTATAGTAGTGCATTTACTTGCTTTCTCATAGCCTTTGAAATGTATCTTCTTCAAAATTCAACTATTCTAATCTAATTGTTCATTTAAAAGGACCAAGCCAATCATATTATCCTTGATTTTACTGTGTAATAGGTGTTGGGTCCCTGTCTCCCTTATATTCCAAGATAATGTTATGATTATTCTGTGAAAGTAAAGAATGAAGGATCTATTATTGCCACATCCTCCTCTATGTCATTGTTTGCAATCTTGGTTATCTAGATCTATATTACATTTGTAGGACTAGGCCTCATTTATGGGATTTATGTAAGAGAAAATCTGGTGGGATTTATGTCAATTGGAAACCCAAAATAATAATCCTTGTATACACGTCCACCAATCCTATCCATCGACTCCAACAATGTCACCTAAACATTTATAGAAACTATACTATCATATGAACACATGTAAAGTTCATTTAATCTAATTGTGAATAAACCCATTACACTATGGATTCCTGTACATTTTAAGTTTCCACCAAAAAAGGTACTTGTATAGGAAAGCAATGTGAATCACAACATTCATCAGAAAAAAATAGAGGGAAAAAGATGAAAGAAAATATGCCGCAAGTATATAAACCTTAAATGAGGCATCTTTAAGGGCACGTGCAGCTACTAACGTCCCAACAAAACCTCCACCTACTACAATTACAAATGGTGAAGAAATAGAAAAATCTCTACCAGAATAACAAACAACTGCACAAAAAATTCCACATGGAGTCAGACATTCCTTTTGTTCACATCAAAGGATTTGTGCAGTGCAATGCTACATAAACTACAAAAAATCTATTTCTCAATAATTGTATGGATCATGAGTTGCAACAAATAAGATATTCTGAGAAATTGAAAGTAATCATTTTAAGGAAGTTTAGTGGTTATAGCTTTTAGAACTTCTCTATCTGTCTTCAAAGGACAATTTTCTTGTTTATAATGAGAGGCTCGTTCACAAGCTGCTTCAAAATCAATTTTAGCAATTTTAGTTTTGAGAAAAATAATAGTTGTTACTTGCCTTAAGTTTTGTTAAAGACAATCATATGGTCCACTAATCTATATCACATTCAAAGGCAGTTCCTAAATTTTATAGCTTACTTCGAATAACCTGATTTTATGTAATATCTTCTAGCCATTCAACAATGCCAATTTTTGAAATGCGAGTCTAGCCATAAACCACAACAGCCTCAACATGTTTTAAATCCAAATTTATGCCCTATTAGAATGTTTATTGCAGCTGGAGAAGATCTAGAAACCCAAGATTTGCAACAGAGGCAAACAAATCTATATGCCGAAAAAAGTTTCTAATAATGTAGAAATGTTGAAGATCATCTTAGATGTAGGTTTTCATGTGGATATTAGAGATACACACAATAAAAAACATCTTCATGTTTCCTTAGCTAGGGGATCAAAGGCATGCGTTGGATTTATTTTGGAAATTAGGGTGAACTACAACTTACATAATGATGAGGGGAACAATGCATTCCATATAGTTGTAGACACTACAAAGATGGCACAGGAAAATCTTGATTGGATAGTTGTTATGCTTCAACAAGAGGATGCAATTATTGATGTTCAAAACCATAGTGGAAAGACACTCAAGGATTTCATTGAGGAACTTCCTCAAGAATGTATCTCAAAAGATTTTATGGATGATCTTTTAAAGAAGGCAATACAAATATCTATGACAATATTTGACATATACGGTGATTGGGTTAAGTTCAAAAAAAATGTTAAGGTTCCAATATGGATGGCAAGGTGCAAAGCATAAAAGTGTTGGCTTTGTCCAAAATGTACCTGATAAGGATCACCTAATTGTGTCATTTTGTTCTGGAAAATGTGGAAAATGTAAAAGAACAATATGTGGATTAAGGAGAATTAATCAACTAGTACAATTTAAAACAAGTTGAACCAATAAAATAAGTTCATTCATTCGAATGAATGAAATTATTTTATCGGTTCAATTCTTAGATATACCATTTGAAGGTTAAGTAAGTCAATTTAGACATTCTTGTGCTTGAGGATAAAATCAATGTTGATACAAAAGATAACTAGATGTATCAATTAGATAATATCAATCTCAAATAACTAGATGGGTCAATTAGATAATATCAATCTCTATGGCTCAATTATCTAATAATAGATATATATCAAGAATGCAATTTTAAAAGTGTCTTTACCAGTTAAGAAGTTGTCACACGTCCATATCTTGGGAGATGCATCACACATAAGAAGAATCTGAAATGACATGGGAAGCATTCTTAGAAGCTTTCAAGAAGCAATATTATCCTAAAAATGTATATGATAACTATTATATTCAATGGAAAACTGCAATTTCCTAAATAAGTTTTATATTTTGTGCTACATTCTCCATGCTAGCATAACAACTACAATTGATAACAAATGAAATACTTAAAGTAATTGCCTGGAAGGGTATTTTTAATTATAATCTGAAAAAGAAAGTCATTCATACTTACTGGAAGCCAAAATGTAGATACAAAATTATAACTACAACAACTGAGATATAAATACATGGCAAAAGATAGGGGAACCTGCACATTTTGAGGTACATTCATATGCATATAATGTTTAAATAGAGTATAAACATTTCAAAATAATTAACATGAAAATTAGAAAATATTATTACACTAATATCCATGGTTGCCCACAAGTTGGTCAAAGAATCATTTGGCCAAATTATCATATACTAAGATCCAATCAATTTTTTGAAAACTATCTTCCAAATAAAGATCCCTTTAAATTGTATTGTGGTTCTAGGAGAGGAAAGGTCACTATTGACAATCTAATGCAGGCCTGACTGTAACAGTTCAAGAATAAGGTTTTGTTCACTAAGAGAATAGAAGGTTATGGCCATGGGAGCCTAAGGAGGTGTATTGGGGAGAGTGGATGACCTTTTGAAGGTCTTGGTAGTGGAAGATAGCCTAAGGAGAGGGTCAAATTAAAGTGTTTGCAGAGGTATACCTTGACTGTAAATGCAGGGCAGCAAGCAGGTAGTTTATGTTTTATTTATTTCAAGATGCATTTAATGGATCAAATGAAGGTGGTATGTGAGTGAAAAAAGTCTTGGAATGTAGTAGAAGGTTTCTTAAGCCTTAGTGAATAAGGTAATAGGACAGATAGTGCATAGAAGTGACTGTCCTTTAGTGTTGGAGAAGTACCCAGAATTAACCAGTCTAAAATATTAATGGTTGAGGGATCAAATGGCATCATAGGATCCTCAAATTTTTGGTACTAGTATATCGTAGGGTTACCTACAACTTTAATATTTTCCAAAAATATTCATCTTTCTATCTTAAGGGTCAAATTGATCAAGTTCAGTAAACTATTCTGGTTGGAGGGACACTAGCCTTGGTTGGGTTTTGATCATTTGGGTGTTGAACCAATAAAAGGGTGAGTTCAAAAAAAAATTTGGGTTATTTGGGGTAGGTTGAAATCCTTTAAGGTGTTGAAGTAGTCATTGGGACTTGGAACCCTTTGTATGTGAGTTGAAGCATTGGAGTGTGTGTTGAGGATGAAGAGTTGGTGTCAAAACATGAGGGCAATAGTTTATAGGTTAATGATAAGACATTAGTGGTCAGAGGAGGTAATTTTCATGTGGAGCCAATGGTTGAGAGTAGAGTTGAAGTTTTGGTTCAAACCATGAGGGGTCTTGAAGGAACCTAAGGTTTGCATTGATCCTAGGAGATGGGTCAAGGTTCGTATTTCCACTTTTTGTCCACACAATTTATCAACAATTTGTAGATTGACCAAGCACTTGTTAATTTGTCAACCAAAGGATGCTAAAAATACTAACAAGTCAAATACATTGGCCTCCCATTCAGTATTTCTACAGAGGGAATGCCATCCCATAGTTTTAGTGTCATCCAAAATAGTAGCAAATGCATTCAAAGCTAAAGATGGTTTTAGTCCACACCTTTTCCAGCAGCAACATCTATGTAGGAGCAGGGGGCACAGAGGTGAGGAATCTAGAAATCATAGATTACATAGGGAAAATAGGCTCTAGAAAATTGATGCAGTTATTTGAGGTTATAAAGGATTCATAGTAGCAAGGAATAATAGTGTTAAGTATGACACTGAGCTTACAACAGATATCTATTTTGAAGTGTAGGGGGTATATGAATGTCATAATACAATGGCAAGATCATAAATTAAGACAATGATAGACATTGTTAGAGGAAAGTCACATTCATTGTCTCTATGATAGACACATACATCAAAACAGATACTGAAAACAATAAGCACAAATGAGTTGAAACTTAGTGAGCTCAAAGATGAAATGCAAGTTCCTAACTCACTCTTTGTATCAATCAGAAAGGAAAATTATGCAAATCAGTTCCAAGATCAGTTGGAGGCTCAAAAAGAGGAATTTTAAGGCAAGTGCAACTGTTAGTATTTTATTAGATATGTATGCAAAATGTGGAACCATAGACAAGACATGTGAATTTCTTGATGGAATGCCTCAATGGAATGCATGATTATAGGATATATACATAATGGAATTTTTGAAAGGATTTAGAAACTTTCAAGAAAATGCAATTGACAAGTGTAAAGCCGAATTATACCACCTTTGTCAGCATCCTCCTTGTTTGTGCCAAATTAGGATCTCTGGAACAGGGTATGGATATCCATGAAATTAGTCCAAAATTTATGGTGGAAGCATTGCAAAATTGTGTTAGACCAAATACTAAAAATATTTTTCATGATGATTTATGGGATAATTTTGATGTTGTTTTCAATGCTTTAGATAATGTAAATGTCAAGTTGTATGTAGATTCAAGATATTTTTACTTTTAGAAGCCTTTACTAGAGTCTGGAACTCTAGGAGCCAAGTGTAATATTCAAATGGTTATTCCTTATTTAAAAAAGAATGTGGAGCATCCAAAGATTCTCCAAAAAACCAAGCTCCTATCTGTACAATTCATTCGTTTCCCCATAATATTGATCATTGTCTAACTTGGGAAAGGTCAAAATTTGAAAGTCTTTTAGAGAAAACATCTTTTGAAGTTAATAATTTTCTTTCAAAACCAAAAGAGTACAAAGAAATAATGAAGTGAGCAGGGGATTCTCAAGAGTGAGCTCTCTTGGAGTGTGAAGATTGTGTGGTGTGGGAAAGAAAAAGGTAATTCTTGGAGTGGTTCTAATGTTAAGAAAGGAGTTTATAGAAACTTCACCATGTTTAGCCACAAGGATATCAAAACTCAATCATTATATGGACATAAGCTGCTAAAATGTATAGCCTAGTTGAACTTGTACTTAAGTCACAAGACCCAGATTTTTGCAGCTTGGTGGTAAACAACAACAACATAATACTTGGCTTTAAAATTTAAGGCTAGAATAGTATGCTTTTGAAAGATATTGATTCATTGACAATCAAGGCTTAGGTCCAAGTGCCTTCTTTATGGGAATGGATTTTTTTTGTACTCCTACTATTCAACTTATGTCAATTTTCCATTTTTAAAATGAAATATATGTTGCATTTCATTCAAAAACAAAAAAATGGTAAATTCAATATCTACACCTCTGAAACTAGAAATACAACAGTAAGGGTTTGTTTCCTATTCTAATGTGTGAAATGTCATTTGCGTCAGAATGAGTTATTCTAGGTTTGTTGCATCTCTGCCCATCTTGAAAAAATCTACATTTTCATTAATCTACGATTTCTTTTTTTCTACATTTTTCTTAAGTCGTCAGATTAATAATAGAAGACAAACATCATTGCAAAACAAAAGTAAATGCATTTCATATATTACAATGTTAAAAAGAAAAAAATAGTGGCCACAGTGGTCACTATGCATTGCAAATGTTGAAAATAAGACTAGGCTTAATGTTTCAATTTGTATGTTTTTTTTGTATTTGAGACAAGAATAATGAAACTTAAAGGTAAGATTCATGTCACAAACGAACTCAGGTTTTGAAGGAGAGATAAAACCACACTTAGTGTTATCAAAGAAATTTGTAAAATTTAATTGGTGTTAAAGCTCTTTAATATAGAACACATTATCATCAGATTGGTTTTCAAAATGTTTAACTGATCTAGACTGGATAGATTCAACAAAGAACAATCCCTACAGCCATTTTTTTTCAATGCTAATCAAATTCCTAAGAAACCTACACAGGAGCAACATCATTCCATACCATGAACATTTTTGGCATAGGTGACTTAACCACATGTACAATATCATCAGCATCATGGATTTTCTAGTCCTACAACACCAGAGCCAACTCCAGTAGCAGCACCAAGTACTCAATCTACTGCAATAGGGGGAAGATAATCAAATTGGTAGCTACCAAGCTGGGTTGTGGATCCTAGGCCAGGTGTCTATCATTTAGAAGTGATGATGGATGGTGAGGTGTTAGACCAGATTAATTTAGACAAGAGGAGGCACATATTTGGGAGATAGGTTGTTGTTTGTAATTTTGTGCTTGATTATCCATCTACATTTTCCAAGTGTTCTAATTCTCCTTACTCTAAATTAAAATAAATGGACACTCGTGGCATTCAGAACACTTAAGCCACATAAATCAAAACAACAAGACTGGTTTACCAACAATACTAAATCAATTTGATAATACTATAGAGGAATTATGTTCAAATAGAGGTACCATTGATCTTCTTTTTCAAAATGACCTTTCCCACCCAAACCTCTCAAAACCTTAAATGTGTAATGCCTACAGAGGCAGTGCAGATTTATTTGCGGGTAGTGTGCAAGGAGGATTTAGGAAATAATGATGTGAATAAGGAATGCCAACAGTTTTTGGAGCTTGAGGACTCGCAGGGTTCTAGTGCAAAAGCTCCAGTGACCCCAATTACACCTGACAAGGATCTTGCAAATGTTCCTAGTACTACTAGGAAAATTGTGTGAATGTGTTTTGAAAATACTAAACAAAGATGTGAATTGACAAAAGAGATTTATTTGGGGGTAGTGTGCAAGGAGGATTTAGGAAATAATGATGTGAATAAGGAATGCCAACAGTTTTTGGAGCTTGAGGACTTGCAGGGTTCTAGTACAAAAGGTCTAGTGACCCCAATTACACCTGACAAGGACCTTGCAAATGTTCCTAGTACTACTAGGAAAATTGTGTGAATGTGTTTTGAAAATACTAAACAAAGATGTGAATTGACAAAAGAGATGATAAAAGCTCTACGGTAGTTTCCTATTGGCAAATACAAAGCATAACATGACTATTTTTCCCTGCTTTAGGGAGCATTCCATACTTCATCTAGGATAACAGGTTCTTGTTGAAGATGATAAACATGCAGATCTCATGGTTTTCACCTCAATTAAAAGATTTACATGAATGGATAATGAAGTGCAGGGAAGAAAAAATTAACGATGAAATATATAATCATCCTAATGCTCAAGGTTTCTTTGTATTACTGTATGAACAAACAGAAGATCAAAAAAATATTTTGGAGCGGGGTCAATGGTTATGGGAAAAAGGTGTTTGATTACTTAAACCATAGTTCTAGATTTTACTCCTATGAAAGACCTTCCTTTATATTATTGTTTTGGATACATTTTTTCTTTATTTTCAATACAATGTTGATTCCTATAAAAAAAAATTCTCTATGTCCAAGTGAGATTTGGTTAAAAATGTAAGGCTAGATCTGGAAACAAGTTGTCAACTATGAAAATACCCCTTTTCATTGCAGGCTATGTTTACCGATTGATCATATTGCTTCCCAGTGTGCATCTTAGAAACCCAAAAATGGTCAAGCAAGATACATGGTAGCAAAGAGTTGCATACTATGGTTTATCAATTAAGTCTATATGCAGCTCTTTAGAGGACAATGGGGAAATAGATCAGGTTGAAGGACAACATAAATTGATGTCAAATAATGGACAAGGCACAACTAAATCTATATCAGCCATGTCTTCCCCTTCATAACCCAAATCCTCATAGGTAGCTCATTCTGCTAGGTCCCTACAACATCCATCTTAAGAGTCAAGTATGAAGGAGGATAAGTAGAAAGAACCAGTGAATTTAGTTTTATCCAAGGATTTAAATGATGTTTTGATATGCAACATCTTTTGAGACTAAAACAACCCAAGCTTCAGGAAGTAAGAAATGGATTGAAGTGAAGAGTAAAAGAAAAATGTGAGAAATTGAATTTTATTTGGTTCATTTATGATCTATAAGGTCATTTGGATATGTTTCAAGTCATGTTGAGTTAATATGCCAAACTATGTAATGTAATTGCAACAAGTTGCCAAAGTTGCTTATCAAGGTCCTAATAGGTCAAGGAAGTTAGATATGTCAAAATAACCCATGAAAAGGTAAGAAGGTTGTAAAAGGTTTTTTATAGTCCATTATGACGTGTTCAAGATGTTCGTGGAAAGACTTAAGGTCATTTGTGTCAGAATCCAAAATAAATTGTCAATTGTGACAAATTATTATCAAGTGTAAAACATGTTGTTAAAGTGTCAAAGAAGTTTCCATTCGGTCTTGATAGGTAGTCGTTACTGTCATAGAGGTTGAAAATATATAAAAGGCTCTTTTTATGGTCGAATTGAGTTAATAGCTAAGTTAGAGGGAAGGCTTGTACTATGGAACCTCTAACTGTCACCTATTTTGTAGGATTTTGGTTGATAGTTTAGAGTTTATGTAGCAAATTTGGTTGAGAATATCTCATGTATTGGATATGGAAGGAATGGAAAGGAATTAGGTTTTATGAAATTCTTTTTAAATGTATTTTTGATGGAGATCTAATGAAAGAGAGAATAGATTTTGTTTAAAACTCTTGACAGTTTCTTGTAGTAGCATGTTTTTTTGCTATTTCAAAGCATTTTCTCATATGTATTTGGACCAAGCAAATTCTAAAACCTATTGGAATGTGTTTTATGATGAAAATAATTTAATATTCACTTGGTTTCATTGGATTTAATAAAGTATAATGAAAGTTATGTACGTTTTGGCAAAAACTATCAAAACCCTCAATGAGGGTTACCAATTTTAGAGAAAAGGCCATAACTTTTGATTCTGCCATTGGATCTTTCTATAAATTGGACTGAAGGTCTTTAGTATAGTTATCTAAAGTTCCACCAAAGAGATTGGCTAAAATTTTTCATTTTCAAAAGTTATTAATGACTGTTCCTATGCACTTTGTAGTGAAAATCGGGATTAAGAGGGCAAGGACTACACCAATGATTTGTTGAGGATTGATCATCTAATTTTCTGTTTATTATGTTGATAATTTCAAGATAATATTTATGCATTTTATGGTGGTTATATCTTGTTAAGGTATTGATCACTTAATGCATGGTTCTTGCTTTCATAAAATAGTGACAGTCAAGTTTGCAAGTTTTATTGCTAATCAAAGTTGCTTGTGATCCTAAGCATGAGAATATGGTATTCATGGTTATGATATGGATATTTTGTAAGGGTTTGATGGTGGGATTAGGTTTAATATTCTTTTGACTCATTATTCCAATGTAGGCTTGGATTGTGGACAGTAGACAAGGACCATATGAAGGTATGAAGAAATGGAGTGTCCTTCAATTTGAAAGGTAGTACTATTGAAAGTTGTTGTAATGAGTATTAATAACATTGTGATAGGAAAGTAGTGATTTCAAGGTCTAGTTGTCCTTTAGGCCTAATTTTGAGACAAGAGTTAAGAGAATGGATATGACCTTTGAAATAACTCTGACAAGTTATTGAAGGAATGTTGATGTTTGGATAATGTTGAAGATGTAGGTTTGTTGAAATGCCTTGAGAGACTTAGGGATGTTGTAATTGTAATTTTTGTCCCGTTTAGGCATGATTTATTATTTTAACATTCATTAGTGGTTTTTATATTGTATTTGGATGGGGTCCCTTAATAGATTCTCAATACTATAAATCACTTTTCAATGGTTGCACTATTTTCCAGAAGAAAAGAGATGAAATACAAGAACTGCACCAAGATCAAAACCAAGATAAAAAATTGGAATTGCACTCATTAAAAGAAGAAATGTACTTTTTGTGAGTACCATCATCCAAATATATAAGAATGAACATTTCTTATGTTCTTCATGGTCATCTACTCTGATAACAATTAAGATATACTTGATATTAGGCTTGTGAGTGTTACAGACCAATATATGATGCTAAGATATCATAGAGTTAGAAAGAAAGATGATAGAGAATGACAAAGCCAAAATGCTTTGGCTATAGATGCTGGAGAAATGTGTTTATAGACCATGCATCCTAACACACACATGGACAATAATTTCTCCTTTATGTTTAGTTAAATGTTGTTAAACCAAACTTTTGTGTTCAATGATTTTGTTTTCAAATCTCACCAAAACCATCTTCTAATTCACTGGAGTTAAAACCAAAATTATGTTCTAATTGAGAGTTAAGTCTTCAGTCCTGCATTCTATCAAGTGATTTTGCATGCTCTCCACAAAGAGGAAGTTGGTGATTTCTAGAAAATTTTGCAATCTTCTCATACAATGAGAAGCTATAAATAAATCGATGTAATGAAATTCAGATTTGTATAAATGAAAAATAAATTTTATTTCTTTCTTTGTGTTGTAGCATAGTGTTCTTTATTTCTGATTCTTTCATATTGGTATCAGAGGTGGGTTGGGATCAACTCCCTTAGGGGAGGGCCTAGGATCCAAGATTATGAAAGTGATCATTTGGAGACCCAGTAGTAGTTGAACAATTAGGGAACATTTGGAGACCCAGTTGTAGTTGAAGATAGATTTTGTTTGAAAAGAGTTGAAGAACAACATGCATATTGAAGAGGCTACAGTCCCCAAGGAAGGTGGTGAAGCTACCAAGAAAATTATATGCTACTAATTGAATAATTTTGATATGGGACTATGAATATCTATCATGACATTGAAGTTTAAAAATTAGTATCAAATTAATATACTTCATATGTAATCTGATATGTAATTGATAGTGTAACTATTCCAATAACTTGTTATATGATATGTATGTTCTATGAGATGACATCTAAATTTGTATGCCTTGCCATGCTAAGAAGGCTTATAAAAGATTGATTGCACCTAGAAGGCCTAATTATTTAGTACTGTTACAGAGAACATAAAAGTTGCAGTCACAACATACTTGTTGAACCCATGAATAAGATTATAGAATGTTTGTTTTTTGAAAAGGTACCATGGGGTAGTTCATTTATATGGTACCTTTTCAAATAACATAAGAATATTGGCCCACAAGCACCTGAATTCACAAGCTAGAGCTAATGCCCTCCATTGGTATGACAATGGATGTGTAGTAACATTTTCCACTGTGCAAGTAATTCATCTCTTTGTAACCTATTGTACCACCCCTCCAACTACAAGTACCCACCCGCAAATTTTAATTTGTAGAAGTGTTCATAAGATTTGTTGTTTCTATGAATTGTGATGTTTACCGAGTACATCAAATTCAATGATGACTTATATCTACACCAATGAATTAAGTAGCAAGTTGCGATTCAAACCCACAACCTCTATTTTGCAAGTACATAGACATGTAGAGTCACCTATAAATATTTGGTTTTTAATTAGTTTTATTTTATTAAAATGAAGATTACAATTCACTTACTCCTAAAATTAACCTCAAAGTAAATGGGTTTGATCATATGTGAAGTTTCCTAGTTACCCATGTTGGACTCTAATAGGAAAGTGATATCTTCCATTCTTTTTTGTCTACATTTCCTAAAAACAATGAAATGGAGTGAATTATTTATAACCATGGCCTATTGGAGATATTTTTGTGAATCATTATTTGTGAACATGGATTCTTGTATAATATTATTCTTAAAATACAACTCAAAATGGTAGATGTTTATGAGAAATTATCATCAAATATAAATTGATAAAATATATTATAGGGATCATTATTGGATGTTGATAAGCCATAAAAATCACTTTTGGTTATTTAACCATTAATCTGTAAACTGTTACAAAAAACCATCAAATATATTAGGGTTATCTAGAATCTGAAACCGACCCGAGCCTTATTGATGGTATGGAAAATGGTAGGCATTATCTTGGATGTTTCTCCTCATGGATTCCCAAAAATAAAACTTTGTAGGCTTCAAATATTATAGGCCCTAATAATCTGGCCACCTGACAAATGAAAAAATAAAACCCAACCATAATAACACATGGTTAGCACGTTAGATTCAAAGACAAAGAGAGGATATCTAAGAAATCCCTATCACCACTTAATTAGAAGATGACCTGATTAAAAGAAACAAGCTGCAAGAAAGGGTGTGTTCTTCCTATCACATTCCTCTTCCTCTTCCTCCCATTCTATTTTCTAGAAGCGATTCAATGCCTGTGGGAGAATAATTTGTTTCATTCACGTGAATTGCACATCCATCCTCTAGAATACCAGCATCTCTAATTAGGGTTCCAACTAGAAAATCAAGGGTTCTCTACCTTCTCTCTTCTCTCTCTGGCCTTCCCTCTACAAACTGATGTCAAAATTAACAAAAAGATATGTCAAAAACTTCCTGCCATTCCTGTACGCGCTTGTAGTCTATTAAAAATTGATGTTTCTTTTATGTTAAATTTATTTGGTGACTTTAACTTTATTGAAAAATACATTTTTCTTTGTATTAATTAACATAATTAAAATTATTCTAATTTTTATTTAAAATATTAAAATAATAATTGAAGTTTTTAAGTCTTAAAAAATTATCTTAAACTAGTCTCTTATATAGTAGTGTAGGAAAAATATTCATCGGTTAACCAAACCCTCAATAAAAGCTTTAATGGTGACATGTGTAAATTATTTGCTAAATGGTTCTATATAAATTGTTTAATAAATAATATTTAATTTGTTTTTAAAAAATAGTTGCATGTACTTGGAAAATTGATGTAATCAATAATGTGGAGGTTTAAAGAGTCCTTTCTTCTTTGACCTCAGTCAAGGAGGCTTTTGAATCCATTAAGCTACTTGTATCTTCTAGTTAGACCCCCATTTAGAGAACTTTTGATTGAGTTTGATGTCCCATGAGATAATTTTACAAATTTGGAGGATAAAATGGGGTCAAACCATTAGTGCAAGCTCAGTTTACCTTGGAGTTCACTTTGTAGTTAGTGTGGAGCATTTCTGTAAGGCTTTGCATTGTATTCATAGATTATAATATAATTCTAATTTTACAATCCTCATACCAAAAGCTATCAGTAATGTTATTTCTATTTCGTATTATTAAGATGGGAGAGTATATCAACTGCAAGCAAAGATAAAAGTGAATCAATCTTCATTTTTAGGGAAAAATGTTTTTTTCTTTAAGGGAAAAAGATTTGTTTTCAATAGACTAGACCATTACGTTTCTACGATCCATATTGTAAATTGAATCTAATTGCTTCTAGAAATAACTACTTCAAAATAGTAAACCATGAGTAAACATTTGTTTGATGGTAACTATTCCTCGTGATTCTATATATTGACTCTAAATATTGTTTATCGATCAAATTTGAAATCACCTGAAAGCCATATTCCTGGCATGAGACAGGTGTAGATGGATTGCTCATGCAATAAGCCTATTGATGAACAAGCATTACTGGTGAAATAGAACTTCTAAGTATATAAGTCTATGATATTATCAAATGTTATTATAAAGGAGTAATATTAATCATTCATTTGATCATTTTTGTTCAGATGACTAATCATTTAGTCATTTTTAGTTTTCTGACCTTGTGAGTTTACCCAATGACCAAATTAGTCATTTATTTAGTCATTTATACTCGTGAATTACAAATAATAAGTAGAATTTGATTAGTTTTAGTCACGTGACTAAAATTTTTAGTCACATAGTCATTTATTTGCCAAATTATACTAGTGATAAATGTATCTGAATAATATAATAGATAATTAAATTCAAACTTTTAGCGATAACACATGAATAGCCACGCTTGGCACATTCTGACCATGAATAATCTTTTGGCTAGCTCAACCTTGCTTGAAAATTAAACATATGTATCAACAATATTTGAATAATGGCATAACTACTAAAGTTCACCTTAGGATACAAACAAAATAATGAAACATCTAAAAATTATAGAGCACATAGAATAGTTAATGTGAAATGCAACAACAAGTCTGTTGGTGAACATAATATTAGAGCACACAGAATAATTTAATGTTCATATATGATGCAGGAGCATCCTGGGTGTAACAGCAATCTTGCATCACCCAAAAATATTTATGTTTGCTTTTCAATAAGGGCTATCTTGTGCAGAGCTGCTATTTATGGAAACTTACTATTTTTAGTAAGTTGGTCATATGATCTCAGAATGTTTTGATTTCACAGTTGGAGGTTCATCCTAGTCATTTTAGCGTACCAGTTGAGTTTGATTACCACATCATCAGTATTGGTGAAGTTATTGAGGTTTTTGAGTATGAAATCTTTCAGGTCAATTTTGAAGACCTTAGAGGCTCTGGATCATGATCGACCCCCGGCTGACTAGCGCTAGTGCATGTTAGGCACTGTAGATCTTGTCATGACATTTCTGAAAAGTGGTTACAATAGAAAAATGGAGCTACGTTTTAAAAGTTACAGCCTCCGGAAGTTGGGCTACCTAAAAGCATATTTTGTATTTCTTTTGAGCTAACCCTATTGTAAAAATTGTGAAAATAAAATAATTCTATGTATAGTCGGCCTTAATGGCTAAATTTTTGGAACCTTCTCGGGTGGTGGAAATTGTCTATATAAAGAAGGCCCGTAGTGTTGTCTAGGCAGTTCTGGGTAGTAGATCTAGGTATTGATTCAAGGCTTTGTCCTTTAGAATATTGTAAGGGAATGCCCATGTGGCTTTGCATTTTGTATTCTAAAAGTTTGTAATTCCACATTTGTGGAGATAATAAGAAGTCAATTTTTTGTTCTTTCATATTGTTGTTGTTTCTCTGTTTCTATTATGTGTTTGTGGTATTAAGGGGTTCACCCTTCATCAGCATAATAAGTCTATTGGCGAACACACATTATTGCTGAAATGCAACTTCTAAGAATATAAGTATATGATATTATCAAATGTTAATGTGTAAGGAGTACTAATCATTCATTTTTTATTTTTTATTTTTTATTTTTTATTTTTTATTTTTTATTTTATCGGTAAAAGGCCGGAGCCAGAATTTTATTAATATTAAAAAAAAAATTTACAATATAACCCCACTCGCTACAGGCGCTGGTAGGAAAGAGTGGGGTCGAGAAAACCTCCAGCCATGCCCAGGACAAAAGTCCTGTACCTTATACATAAATATACATGGGCATTCCCACGACTTGAGTTCTGTTGAGATTTCAAAAATACATAGGTCCGTGGGCATACCCACTACCAAAAAGACCATTTTGATTGAACAAGTTATAAATTATAATGACCAGGAAAGTATACAATATGAATACAACTTGAGATAACCTTCCGCTATCCTATAGCTTCAGTGTGCTTATATGTAGTTCCAAGTTGAATCCATCCTCCTGAAATGCACAAACAATTTTCTCCACAACCAATGGTTAGCTTGATATCAGGTCAATTCTATGAGTAACATTTGCCTTAGGCAGTGTGTCCATGTTCTGATATTACCTCTTTAGAGATCTTGATTAGCGATTAAAAGCATAAATAATCATCCTAACTAGACTATAAAGGAATGAGATATTGTATGGTTAGATATGTTATGTAATTCAGAAAAACATTAATAGCATTAATAACATTAATCTACTCCTAACAGATAAATAAGTATAATCTACTCATAATAGTCTTGATAACCTGCTATAGAAATTTGTTAGTGAAGGATCAAATAAAAGAGAATCAGCAATGACCCTTAAGCCAACAATCCATCTGTAGCTAGAACATATCTTCATAAAATGCACCGATATTAATTCTAGCTATTACCATCTTTACTAATTATATTATCTAGACATTATGACTGCTTTTCCATGTATATAAATAAAGGAGTCTTTATATATATGCATATATAGACATGAATATAGATAAAGGAGTCTTTATATATATGCATGTATATAATGAAACTAAACTTGGAAAGCTTTAGAGATATGGATATATATACATATATATACATTTACATATATATATATATATATATATATATATATATATATATATATATATATATATATATATATATATATATATATATATATATATATATATATATATATATATATATATATATATATATATATATATATATATATATATATATATAGATATATATATATATATAGATAGATAGATACACACACACACACACACACACACACACATATATATATAAGAAAGGGGACCAAGAAAAAACAATAAATCAGGAGCATGCAGGCCTGGTAGTATATCTTATAACAGAGACATTGATTTGCTTTGCATCCAT